>JAPSGF010000005.1:19141907-19200131 GCA_035772895.1 Perdix hodgsoniae
GAAAGCTCTACTCACACTATCCTGATAAACAAGTGTCATAGGAACACACAGTTCCATTCTTGGACACTTGAAAACTGGCTATGCACTACCTAAGGCCAGTGAGTGATTTCCTGAGAAGGTTCAAAAGGCATCTGGTGGTCTTGCCTGCTGGAATTGAAGTGGTTTATAGAGTATACTAAGGCTGCTGTGCTGGAAACAAACAAACAAATAAACAAACAAAAAAAAAATACAGCATGCTAAGTAGGCAGAAGGGTATGATGAGGAGATAGAAAAACATAAGCTTTGTCTTTCAAAAAGTGTTCTCTGACGTGTTCAAGCTGATAGATGGCATAACCCATGTCTCTAAAGCAGCAAGTCATCAGGTTTACACAGTCACTCTTTCAGAGAGGATAGAGCCAGAGAAAGAGGGTGTCTCCTGCTTTGGTTCGATAAATCCACAGCTAGCATTTCCACCCATACACTCTGCAGTTAATTTTTCTCCTACTCTTCTTCCCACTTCACCCCATGAGTACCCCATCCACAGGAATATCTTCAGGAGAGGCCAACCGCAATGATGTGAGACCTGTAAGGCAGACAGGCCCCCTCACTCAGAGGGGATCAATCCAATTTCACATGTGCTGTGTGCTCTGACCATTGCACCATTGAGATTCACCACCATTTTTCTCACTGAGTTTTGCATGCTGCCCAACCTGGAAGGCATGTTCTGGAAATGCATGTCAGGTCAGGTCTGACAAGGGAGGGTAACATTTTGTTTGCAAACCTCAAGAGAGCTTAGATGTGAATTAGGTGCTTGAAGGCGCACACTGTTAAGATCTTGGCAAGTTCTCGGCCAATATTTAGGAATTTTTCTGGCAGGGAAATAGATACCTCCAGGCATATGCAGCAGCTCAGTGAGAATGCAAATGGTGGTGCTGAGAGGTATGGCAATGGGTAAGCGGTGCAGAGCAAGTAAACTTGTGAATCTAATCCAAATCCACTGCATGTAGATAAGGACTCAGATAAAGGAACAGTGAACTGAAGGAGGTGCGGGCTGGAAATGAAGGATGCTAATAAAACTAGTAGAAATCCGATGCAACAGAAAAAATACATTTGATGACCTCATCCGGTGAGGACTGTACAGCAATATTTAACCCTCTGTTAAAAAATCAGACCCTCAGCACTTGCAGCTTGCCTGGAATTAGAGGAAAGGGTGGCTACAACAGGACTGGCAGAATTGGTCATGTCCTGAGGGTGGGCTGAAACCTTAAACTGTGTTTATGGAAAAACAATGTGCTTCTTTACCTCCCTCCAACCTGGATGCGCAGAACTGCTTTGAGTTGCAAGCAGTCTAATTAATCTGGTCTGTGCCTGCTTGTCAAAGCTTTCTTGTGGTGAGATCATTTCTTGCCATTTTAAGAGAAAACTGTTTGATTTTGGAGCAAATTGCTTTGAATTTCAGTTTGGGGATATCCAGTAGCATTTTGGGTAGGGAAAAGGCATCCTGATGCTGCAAGCCGCCTATGTGCAGACCAGAAGTGGTGCCTGCCACACTCACTTGGTGTGGAGTGTACGGACAGATGGACGCGACCACAGCGCTAGGCAGCGGGAGCTCAGCACAGCTCAGCACAGCCTTCACCCATCACCCTGCCTCTCTCACCCACCTCGCTGAGCTCAGGGCAGCCAAGCTGAGCCCTTCACAAGTGCCCTTGGAGCTTGGGCTAACGTGACCCACATCTTTTCTCAGTCCTGTGGTAAAATTGTTACATATGGAGAGTTAGCAGAATCCAGGCAAAATAATTTATCTTATGCTATCCGTTACTAAAAGCTGAGCTGCCTTTCTTGTTCTGAGCAAAACATGTTTTTCTTCTTGGCCTGTCTTTTCTTTTGTGTGGCATCTACATTTTGGTGTGAACATCTTTCAGCATGCAGATGTGCCTCACCTCAGCAGAACAGCTCCTGTTGGATGCAGTGTGTCTGCGCAGTGGTGTTCTGGAAGAAAGCAGATTTTCCTATGATGTACAGATCAATTCACCTTAACCCAACAAAATGGGTGCTATTGTTGTTGCTTTTTTCTGCACACTGTGGAAGAAACACAGGAGAAGAGCAGATGTGATAGATTTTTCAAACAAAACCAGAAGAGAACAATGGTTGGAATGAGTGTCTTTAAGGTTTCTGTGTCATCAAATGTTATTGTTGACACCGTGAATGCAGCAATAGTTGTTACACTAATTAGAGTGGTGTAGTTCTAGAAACAGGAACTGTGAAAAGACTGTGTCTGGAAGGTACTAATAATCTTCTGATACCTGTATTTTTGCCATTCTTTATTATTATAATGAGAGTGTTAATGTGCAGAGGAGAAATCATGTGTGCCCTTAATAAAGAACGAAGCAGCACAGTTGTTATCATCTTGAGTATCGTATTCATTTAAAATCAAGTAGGCAACTCAAAGGTTAAGAGGTTTAATGTTCCTGAACTGTACAATTGAAGCACTATAGTCCACATTATTTTAGCAATTACTCAAAGTGCTTTGAGTTTTCATTAGAAACTTCATTTTCCGGAAGAAAGTCCCCTACAACTTTAGCCAGCACCGAAGCATGACCATTTAACAGCCAGACACTTTTGCATCAAGTGCATCACGAGATGTTGTCATGACATAATTTGCTCCCAGCTATTTACATGCTTCTAGATAACCATCCTCAGTCTTCAGCTTCTTGCAAGTTTTCATGCTACATACAATTCCAGAGAAATTTAGGAATTTTAAGAAGCTCTGTATTTAGAGAATAATGTGATTTTCCTCATGCTTTCCTCCTATATCAGGAACATTTACTTCCAGCTTTTCCAAGCACAAGGAAGCACATAGTTGTATCTAAAGTAGACTTTTCATAGCAGTATCCAACAGTCTTCCCAAACCCTTCCCATCCCTTGTAAAAAAAAAAAGTCACCAGGACCTCCTTACAATTTTTTGCTCTGTTTGGAGAGCTTAGGAGAATAAACAAGATATGTGGCATAATTTTCTGATCAACCACCCAGGCACAGTGACAGAAATTTACCTCTGTCTCCTCACTTTTCAGCAGCACATGGTGTGCTGTAGTCAAGCTTATTGTACTGTCCTGTAGTTGAAGCTTATTTGTTATTAGACAATGAATAGCACTATCTGACACAACAGAGATGCAGTTCCTTCAGGATGGATCAAATAAGTGCCAAAAAGAAATCAGGGTAGAGCTGAGATACGGAGAGACAGGAGTCACCTCTGCCAACATTTTTCCTGATCTGCAGCTATGCAGATGCCCCAGTGATGAAGCCATATAGGAACCACTTAAAGTAAGCTTCTGTCCTGCATGCAGAAACAATCCAGAAGCCAGAGTGGAACCCCAGGTTCTGATCACCTCTTGCATAAAACTGCTACAGGGCTCTGGAAATGGCCCTGCTGAGGACAAGGCGTGGAAGCACCAGTTCCCAGCAGTCTCAGTGGTCCACAGTGGCAGGGACTGTGGTGGGGACGACTTCACTTTTCAGTGAATGTCACAAATTGCCAGCATAAAAAGAAATGAAAGAAAATCTGAAGGAGAAAATAGCTATCTTTCCTTCTTCAACTAGCCGGTTCCCTGTTCTCTGGCATAATCCCATCCTCCCCTGATTGACTCATAACCAGTTTGGTTTCGTCCAAGCCACAGCTGCGTCAAGGCACAGTGAGAGCCAATCAACCCTACCAGCTTTGTCTGTGTTTCATGATAGTTTAATCACTGAAGACTGTCTCTGTGTTGAAATATTTCCCCTTGGGGTTTCGGATAGCAGTATTATATCAAAGTTAAAGGAACCAAAAAGTGAAAAAGGCTCATGTCCTCATCCAAATCGTTTGGAATCGATACAAAAACACCTCTCCCTCTACCTTTGTAATGAGCACGCACACTTACAGCAAGCCCTCTGGCTTGTGCAGAGTGGCTCACAATTCAGCTGCAATTTCTGCACACTGCATTCTTCCTTTCATTGATGCCAATGATGATACCAGTCAGAGGATGCAGCCTGAAAAGATTGCCAGCCTCACATACTTGCCAGTTGAAATAGGAAAAAAAAAGGATACTACTGTAGATTGATAGTAAATGTATTATTCCCTGGGCCAGGTTCCATCCCGGTGGCAGTCAGGAATTAGGACTGAAGTACTCAGACTTCTCTCTAACCAGGCTGAACAACAGGATCAGAGGAAAAATTTCTATTCGACCAGTGCCAGTTTCAGGTTATAATTCTGAATACACAGCGGCGTATTTTTCCTCAAATCATATTTTTTTAGTAAGTGGCTGACACAACTCAAATTGCTGTGTTGAGATTCAAGCCCCCCCCCCCCCACACTCTCCCAGAAAAAAAGGCAAAAAGGAGAGAGAATAGAACTGAGCACTGCCGACATGGAACCTGAATACTATCATCATTCCCCAGAACAAGCTTGTTCACTCCTTTTGTTGAAAATATCTAATCAAGCAGGTATTATTAATGTATACAAAAAATATCCAGTATACAAGTAACGCTGCTGTAAGGAAAACATCTTTTTGAAGAAAGTTACAAAAATTATAGGTCGTTGCACCCACCAAAGTTATTTTAGCAGAGCCATGTTGTTAGCACTGGAACTAAGCCATGTTTTCACAGTCAAATGATAGGCCTTTTCTAAGGTCATGCCCACCCAGTACAAAGCCCACTAAGTGCTTCATTGAAAAGGCTAAATGGAATTCACACTTCTCAGGCAATCGTTTTATTATGATCTGTATGAGTATTCACATTGTAACTTTTAAAATCTTGGAAATAAAGCAGGCCAGTATCTGAGAGCAATCATATTGTGTGTCACGTTGAAAAGCGTGTGATTTGGGTCTTTCACTTCCAATGTATAATATACCATACAATAAAATTAGCATTTGTTACCTTACTCTGTCCTTTCAATCACATGCTTCTGACTTACATTTTTGAAGAAAAAAAAATCCACTTAGAAATAATAGAAATCAAGATTTCATCCTTTCCTACTGAGACTTACTGAACACACATGTAACGTTTGTAAGTGGTGTGGAACCTTTAAGGAGGTGACAGCAGAAATGGCAGTGTGTGTCTTGGAAGTACAGCTAGAAAATTAAAGAGTATCACATTTATGCAATCTTTTGAGTCTTGTGGGCTGAGGTCACATATGGAGATGCTGATTTCACTTCTGAAGCTGGGTTGTATTTAACTGAGTTTAGGATCCCTCTGAATTCACTAGCTGTTTGTTTTTCAGTATCTGGCTTATGTTAATCTCAACCAAAATGCAGTGAATGGATTCACAAAACCAGACTTCCATTATCCACCACAAATGGATCCTGTTAGTCTATTAACCTTATAAATAGATAAGCCAGGAAAACATCTGCATGGTCTTGCAGGATTATTTTGCTCAACTTCAGTAAAGATTTTGTTGCTGCACAACAATTTTGTAAGCAGCCTACGGAGCAATTCCAGAGGGTGGATGCATAATTGAGTACTAATGTACCTAGAGTGGGGAAGGGGGGGGAAAGGGGAGGGAAGGGAAGTATGAAATACACAAGTACAACATGGAGAAAACTGGTTAGGGACCAGTGCTTTGGAAAAGGAGACTAGCATTATAAAGGCTGAGTTAGTAATTCTATAAGTCAGACTTCATGTTGGGTGTACTCATATGGGAGCATAGCTTTGCATCTGCTGTCATCCACAAAGCACTAGTCCAGCTGCAAGGATGCACTTAAGTTTGACTACTACTACTTTCCCTACCATCAGGGAAGGGAGGAGTTCTGGGATGCATCCTCAGGGTGAATGATCCAAGGTGTCCATTGAGGAGGGACTGGGGCAACATCAAAGGAATTGTGCTAGGGACACCAAGGAAGAACCATCTTCAAGTATGTAAAAGAAGAGGAACACCTAACCTGTATTTCTGCAGTGGCAAAAAGCAGCAACACTCTTTAATTGTACTGAGGGAGACACAGGCTAGGTATTTCAGGAAATACCTTCCTAACAATACAGGCAGACAGCGAAGCACTGAGGTTTGCTGTCTGGAAAAGTATTGAAACACCCATTACTATAAATCTTGCAAACCACTGAGACAAATCTCTCAATGACCACATGAACATGGTGAGTTGGCCTTCCAAGTCCCTCCCAGCCCTTTCCCTTCCAGTCCCTCTGCTTAGTTTGGATATAAAGCCTTTGCAGGGCAGCTTTTTGGGCTGTCCTAAAGAAGCAGCTGCAATCAATAGGCAGCAGGATTACTCTCTCAGGACACCTGAGAGAGACAAAAGCACATTTTAGGAAAGGAAGTCTTGCCATTCAGATGGGCTTTTAATTTGGTTCAATCTTCAGTCCTTGCCTGCCACTGGAATTACAGGCCATCTTTTTAAAGAGCTTTTGTGCTATCACAAAAGAGCAACACCTCTCTAGTTTCCTTTTTATTATTTTTTTAACACTGTAAATTATTCATCCTGGTATTGCAATCCCCAGACTCAAATCACGTTGCATGTATCACTTCCATTTCCAGATGAACTTTTTTTTATCGTGTAATTGCTCAAAACTGTGTAATAACAGTTGTGCATGGCAGAGAAAGTGGAGGGGCAGAATTTGAAGCCTTTCCATTATTATTTATACAAATCTCAGGTTTCATGGCTGGGAAGTGTGGAATTCACACAGATAAATGGTAATGAGCTACCACTAAAAGATGAAAACGTATGTCCAGAGTCCCAGTACTGAGCATTAAGTGCCAGTAGTACATTAAGCCTGACCCAGGAGGGGAAACTTGGAGTCTGCCTTCTCAAGAAGGCTTATGATGTTAAAAGAATCTCGCAATCTAAAAAAGATCTTTCCAGCTAGATATTCCTTTTTTCATTCTCGTGCACACGCAGATCAAGGGAAGGCCGTGAGTCTGTGGCTCATAAAGCAGTTTTTTAAAACTTCTTAATCTCCTTTGCTCTGGGAAGTGCTAAGATCTAGTATCCTCTACTTTGCCTTCTTTTACTTATTTATGAACCTAAAGCCCGGGTTTTTCAGAAAAGGGGGAAAATTGCTTTGAAGATAATTGTAGATGTAGAAGCAAACCCTGACCACAAAAATGCTTTCAGAGGGTCACAGCACTGTCTGCAGATTGAGTTGTCCTGACACTTCCTAATATCAGGGATAAAGCACATTCCATCCACCCTGATGTGAGATATTGGACTTACTCAGGTTAAAATATGGCATCCTACAAAATTAAACTTTGAGAGGACTTTTTTTCCAGCATTTTTCTAAGTATTCGTAGATCCAGATCCTCCAAGGATGATTCTGAGCTTAAATTTACTACAAGTATAAGTTTTTTCAACATAGACATCACAGAGGTGGTTTCATCACCATACACTGTACCCTTTTCCTGAGCAGTTTATTGTGTGGTCACAGATCTGAAAACAAGCTCATAGTTTAACTTTCCAAGAATGCTTTTCTTAAAGTCACCCACACTGACACATATCAGTTCCCATATCTTACTAAGGATGACTGAAAGTGCCAAAAATGTGCACACGGAAGTCTGAGGAAATTCCCCAGAAAATACATTATGAAGGCAAGGATTTAACTGTACATCTTTTGAAGATTCTGGCTGAATGTTTGCAACTGTTTAAAAAGCAGCCACTTTTTACTTTCTCTCTTGCTCTCTTACAATATTAAACACTTATTATCAGAAATATTATCTAATATCTGTGTACCTTGTTTTCAGTTTTATCACAGAATCATAGGATGGCTTAGGTTGGAAAGGGCCTCAAAGATTATCTAGTTCCAACCCTCAAACACCACTCATTTTCAAACATAACATACCTCTCATGATCTTCAGTAGTTTTATGAAGTGAAATAAATATTTTATATGTACGTATACTCAACTTTCACTATGATCAAAATATGCCAGTGTGTGACTAGTATACATTCATGTTTTGAACAGGATCCTCTCTACTTCCAGTGACCATGAAACTCTGAGCTCTGAAAGTAGGCTCTGAAAGTTGTTTTTTTTCTTTATACTGTTATGTCTTAGGCTCTGTCTCAGCTATTAAATATACGTGGATGTATATGCAGGTGTATATATAATAAAGGGATTATTTGCAAAAGTATTGGCAATTTTGGATGCCAGGTCCTAATACACCAGGGGCACAAATGTCCCTGCAGAACCAGACACTTCAAATTATTATTTGGTTATTCAGGGCTCGCTCATTATTATTTAATAAAAATATCTGAGTTTTTGCTTTAAAAAAATTGTCTTCTTTTTAGTTTATTTTTCATCATTTCAATTTCCATCTTTTGAACACATCCATAATAGCTTTAGCTCTGATGCTATCAAATATTAAAATTAATCATATTTCTTATCACAGTTTAAAAAGAAAAATGCTTAATCATACCATGACAGAACATGAAGTCTAACAGAAGGATTACCTCACGTCACTGGCTCCAACTGACCTGACACAACAGAAGAGAGCAGAGTTTCTCCCCTGACCATTTCTCTCTTACAAGGAGAAGAAAGAAAACTTCTAAAAACTCCCTTAAACAAGGTTCCTAATCTTCCAAAAATACTGTGAATAGTTTCTGCTGAACAGATTATTTGTAAAACACACGGCAACCCTTTCACCCTATACTCTCTGTTTGCTCCCTACCATCAGCCCCCCCTTCTAAGTTCTCCCATCCATAGGGCTTACATGAGCCACACTACAGCATTTCTTTCAAGGATATGCCCAAGAACGTTTTATAGAAGTGGTTTATGATTCTTCAGTCAGGCTATCACAAGCTTGATGGGGCATTTTGGCTGTATAGGAAGGACAAAGCAGGAAAGGAAAAACAAGTTGGCTCAGACAGCTGTAGATGGGGAAGTTCTTGGCAGATGTTCCCACAATGGAGGCACCCCATATGGATGACCTTCCTCCTGGGGCTTCTCAGGCACTCTCTGAAGCATCACTGCTTACATACAACTATTTTTGCAAGAATGCCAGGACTATGGCAGGATGAGAAATGTCCCATGATGTGCCAGTGTCCATGTAGGAGGAGAACTGTGGTTGGAGAAACTTGTGATGAACACCCTAAGGTACCATGACACATTCTGAGAAAGACTCTGATTTGTTATGCTTTGGTTGCCTTTGGCATAGAAACCCATGTTACAGTGGTTCTGTATTTTCATCTGAAGGTACATTAAACCATTTATTTTGAAGATCAACCAGATAAATGGAAGAGCAAGCCTTTGAGCATGCTGGTAATACATGCTTTAGGTTACTTTATCTCTGGGAATGGGCCAAAGTGGTTTCTGTCTGTGTGCGTGTGTCTATGTAATTAGCCCACAAATTCAGATGCAAATAAAACTAACTAGGCAATGCATGTAAATAACCATCAGCGCCATGATACGTATCACTCTCGAAATATGATTCCCATGCATTACAAAGAACGGGGACTGTAAAAGGACAAAGAAATCTCAATTTTCATTTCAGTCACTAGGAAGAGCTGTGAGGGAAGCTGGATACTCCTGCACTTTGGTGCCTGAAATGGGAAGCCAAGCAATAGAGTAGAACCAGGTTTCATGCACAAGGAAGTGGCTAGGATGATAAAACCAGTGGCAGAGGGTAGATGGTGGTGGAGAATGGAGGCCATGACTTGCAGAGGTTCCTGGTTTGTAAGCTGCTTGCTGCCATGGTGCTTACCAGCTGGGAGCTCAGGTGTCTGCATGGGACTCAGGACAAACTGAGTTCAGATCACCTGGAGATTTTCATGTGCCAACTTTCTGTCTGCAGGAGTGAGTATGGGGACTCACTCAGCACTCAGCCTTCCCTCTGGAGTGCTTCAAGGACAACCTCACCCTATGGGTCAGGCTTCAGGCCTGCACATGGGGCAGTGCCTGTGACACATGGACACACCTTCCTTTGGCCTCCAGCAACCTCCACCCAGCATTTTTGTCCTTCTCTGCAACAAGGCCACAGTCATTGCCGCAGGTTGTCCTGTGAGGCAAGGCTTGTGTCAGCCAGCCTTCAGCCTTCCTGCTCTTCTGTCACCTGCCATGAACCAGGACTCACTGTGGCAGCGTAAGCTGCTATCAGCAGTAGCCTGTGTCACTGTCCGTGGAGCCATGGCAGCCTGGAAGGCAGCTCCCCAGATACTTCTACGGATGCTTTCCCAAAATAAGCAGTGGTTTCACAATATTCAGTGCTCAATTTCTTAACTACCCTGATGATGAGGATCAGAAGAGCTGCTGCCAGCACTGCTGGCGCACATGGACAAAGTCACCTGCTGCTGGGAGAAGCAAGGGAAATACAAGGAAAATACGATGCTATCAAAGAGATCTTGGTCTGTGACATTATGTTTGTGAAGTGGGGAAAAAAAACATCAGAAGATATAAAATAAAACAGGAATGTGTGGAAACTGTAAAACTGTTTAAGGTCAACTTGTGCAAATGCTTGTTAAGTTTTATTGCAAAGAAGGATAAGCACCACAGAACGTATTTTGTTACTGGTTCTAGCTTTATCTTCGAGCAGGCTGGAGCCTGCCAGGGAGAAGGACACACTGTGTCTTCCCTGGTTGCTTCTTCCTCCACTATTCTCATCTCCTCTGTTTTCTTTCATACTGGGAAATATAGCTTCTCTTTGCATCCCAACAAGAAGGACACAAACACTTTCTAGGTAGATCAGTATTAATTAGTATGATTACAAATAAGGTGAAAGGGAATTATAAATTCAGATGTCCCATCTGATTTGGGGGAGCAGGTGATTTGCTGCATGGAATGGGCCTTAATGAGCTCTGCTCATGGTATAGGTTTACCATTGTCATGGGAAGAGAATGTGAGTCCCTGTTCAGCTGAATGAATGCCTTTTTTTTTCCACATATTCTACATTTGCACAGCAAACTCTCTTCTCCAGCACCAGGAAGGTCAGAGAAGTCATTAAGGGCAGCCCTGTCCTGTTGTCTGGAGAAAGCCCCGAGTACAACGAGAATGACACAGTCTCCCTGCTATCTCATTCCATGATACCAACCTCCTGTCAGACCAGATGACACAGGACATGCTGAGCCAGCTGGGCATGTGGGAGGATGGGGCTGGCAGCAGCACTACCCTGCCCCGCAGGGATGCTCTGGGATGACCCTGCAAGTGTGGATGCTGCTGAAATTCTTTCGCACTTTGGCCTGTAACAACCTCACTGCATATCAGTTCTGTAGGAGGAGAATAAATTCCTTCTTTCAACATCTGAGTTCAATTAAATTAACTTTCTTCTTTTTGTTAAGTATTTAAGTAAGAAAGTAAATGGCATTACAGCCAAATGTTCACCTTTCTCTTCTGGGCTGGAGAAGCTCTCCTATAAAGACACGCTGAGGGAACTGAGTTTGTTGAGTCTGGAAAAGAGAAAGCTTTTGAGAGACCTCATTGTGACCTTCCAGTACTTACAGGGAGCTTATGAACAGGAGGTAGAGCAACTTTTTACATGCACACATAGTGATAGGACAAAGGGAAATGGCTTTAAACTAACAGGTGAGATTTAGATTAGATGTTAAGATGACATTTTTTGCTAAAGGGCTGTGAGGCACTGCTACAGGCTGCCCAGAGAAGCCCCATCCCTGGAGGTGCTCCCGGCCAGGTTAGATGCGGCCTGGGCACAGAAAATCATCATACTGCTTCACATTTGCATTCAGGCAAAAGTGATAATGCCACAAATATTTTAAAACTTCCTCTCTTCTTCTGCTGGTATTGTGGTATCCTGTCATGGCCTCATACTTGTCACTGGGTTCTGACTAATTGTTTTTTGTCAAAAATTGCTTGCTTTTCCCACTAATGAACACCTATGAGCTCCAGCACTGAAGGGGAAGGAAGGCTGGAAAGAAGAAATGAGTTGTGCCATGTGTCCCCAGCCAAGCCTGGCTGTGCCCTCTTCAGTGTCCACTCTCCCCGAGGGCTGTGCAGAAATGTGCCACATCTTTCCAAGCCACAACCTGCATCAGGGAGGGTCATATTTTGGAGCAGTCACCACACTTACAGAAGATGTTTCCAGCTGAAAGTACAAAAGGAACAGAGGGGGTGCACCTGGGATATTTGATTCCTGCAGTACAGCGTATGTGCACACATATAAGAGAAAATGAGAAATGCAGAGATGTCACTACAGCCAAGGAAATGTTTTGCATCATCTGTAATGGCTTAACTATGACTGAAGATGTATGCAGAGTTTATCTCCACTTGCAGGAGTCTTTCCAGCACAGAAGTTAGGATGTTAAAGAGAAAAGGTGGTCTCTCAATTAAAGCACTGGCCTAGATGACTGCTTACAAGTGTAGGGGATAATTCACAGACACATGGATTTCATACTAGACTTTTAGCTTGTTATTGGTGCTATCAGCTTTGCTGACTGTTCAAGAAGCTTTGGTGCTATATCTGAATAGCTGCTATCTGGTCATTTTAAATGTTAGATCAAATCTTTATATCATGGTAGAAATCTTTTTTTTCAGCGCATTAGAATTTAAATAACACCAAGACTTCACCTTCATGACTTCTAAATACTTTGAAGTACAAATATTGACAGAAGTTGAACTATTTTCAAACACCACAAATTTACCCAAAGTATCTGTGTGCCATTCACACTGAATTTCGCAGCTTCAGGTTGATTCCAAATCAGTGCTCTCACTCTATTTGCACCTGTGTTTGCAGAAGCCATATTAACTAGTGGCTAAAGGAGATGAGGATGTACTATCGAAATTTTACAAGTACTTGTTGAGATTTTATCTCAAATGCTGTGTACCACTTTGATTTCCCCTTTTCATATAGAAACTTGAAGCAGTACCTACAGCTGGGTTCTGTGGCCCTGGAGGATTCTTTCTCAACCTATTGTCCTATGTGTCAAGTAGAATGAGAGAACAAGCTGGATTTATGTATTAGATAACCTTTAAGGGTCCCTTCTAACTCAAATGATTATATGATTCTATGATTTTCCATGACTGTTTAAGCAATTTCCAAAGCACAATCTCACTTCAAAGCATACTCAAGCCCAGATCTTAGCTGTGACTATAGCATATCACATTTGGGTTAAAGTCACTGATCAAGATGCAGGCAAGAACACAGCAGGGCTTCTGGACCCTGACACGCTGGGTCTGTGCTGCTGGAGTCTCAGTGAGCTGATTTCTCAACTCTACTGAATCATAGGGAGTTTCACCATTTAGTGGTGCAAGATTATCACCTCCAGATTTACTTGAAATCAGAGGAGTTAGCCATATTTGCAATGACATCAAAAATATCAAAATCTGATTCTTGCCCTCTTGGTCAGTGAAGTAACAGATTTAGAAGCAAAGTCTTAAACTCTTCTAAAAGACTGTCAAACTCTCATCTCCAGGCCCTTGTCTTCAGCACCACCCACTGCTCTGTGAAGCATCCCACTTCTCCGAGTGAAGATTTCATCTCCCTGCACCTCCAGGCCTGCTGCCCCACATCCTGTCTGAAAGCACTCCTCCTGCCCAGGGCTGTCCATGTGGTGACCTGCAGTGGATCAAGCTGCCTTGTGCTGGCTGCTCTCTGGTAACTGCATGGAAAACTCTGCCTGCCTTGATTCATCACTGCACTGCGTGCCTCAAACTGCTGTGCATGTCCCCACACATTCGCACAGCCCTTCTCCCTTTCACCTCTTCCCCTCAGGTCCAAATGCATCAGTGAGTCACTGTGGGAAGTGCATTTGATGATCTCAAGGACGCGGCACCAAACATCTCGCATCTCAAAGCTGCCCTGTGAGATAGCTGCAGACTGGGCCAGCCATAGCCTAGCTGCTCAGCTGTTTGTATCTGGGTTTTTTACTGCTTCTGTCTACATTTTCCAGTAGTTCTTCACTTTAGGATTTCAATGTACATTTAACATTTGAAATGGTAAAAGTTTACATCTGTGATGCCACATGGCCTATCTGAGTGAACAAAAGGATTAAGGATTTGGAGAGGTTATTTATACTTTAATCATTATACTTTAATCAATCTACAGATCTACCCAGCATCAATTGGAACAGAAAAGTACATTATGATCACAGAACAGAAGCAACAGCTTTTGCTACTGGTGCTCTTTGTGCACAATTAAAATGGACTGAAAATCTCAGTAATTCAGGACCACTTATAGCGTCAGCAATATTTCATGTGTAGATGCATGCATCCAGGTGCGTATGGGCTTCTGTGTTTCAGCAGGCAGTAGCAGGTGCTCTATTTGCAAGGAACAGTCATACTTAGACTCACACATCAGTGAATTTTGTGTGATCCCCATGTAAGGAATGACATCTATTTTACACCACTGCACATGCAGCGAATCTCAGCTGAGTGCTGTACCCTGGCATCGTGTCTTTGTCCTCGGGATTCCCTCAAATGCTTTCTGAGGCAGGAAATTATCTCTTCTCATTTCTAAATATTTTAAAACAATGCTAGAAATGGTTTTAATATTACATACATGTCCCTGTTTGGGAGTAGAGCTCTCATGATGCAGTTGAGGGCAGTAAATCTTATTTTGAACCAAGGTGAACAGGTTCTGCAGGCTGAACGTGCCTGAAGGCAGCTGTATCCTACACACCCAATTTTTTACAAAACACAGCAAGACAGGTTCACGTCTGGTGTAATCCGTTTGCCTCCAGAACATTTTCAGCTTGGCAAATCTGCCTCAGAAGAAAGCAGCATGTTGCAGTTTCATACTTGGGGCCAGTTTTAATTCCATGTACCCTAAACCACAACACGTTGGGCTTGACCATTTTCTTCAGATGGGTAGGTAGGTCAACTTTGGGCCATCCAAGCATGAAAATGACACAAATCTTCCTTTAGTTGAGAACTGGTACAAAATCGGAGGTGGTCAGGACATCACACTACCCGAGCACAGACGCTGTTAACAGGCACTGTATGGAAGTGGTTTTGGCTGGAATCTCACAGCACAGCCATTTTTCTTGTGGCTTGGAGCTCCCGAGGCTTTCCACTCACACGGTGATCTCCTGTGTGCTGCAGGATGGTGTGAGCCAGACCTGGAGCCTCGCACTGCTTTAATGTGGTGGCCCCAGGCTTGGATTCAGTTTGGGATTCAGAGAAGCAGCTCCAACTTTATCCACATAAAACACGTCCCAGTGTCCCCAGTGTCACAGCAGCACTGGCTCGCTGCTTCACTGCTGATACAGCCCTTCAAGTAATGCCTTGAACAGGAAACTGGCTGATCCAGGTAAATCCTCCTCTCACGCTGTCAACATGCAGCAATGAAGACAGAAACTGATGCCTTCATGTTGCTCAATGCACTGGGAGTCTGAAAGGGCTTTTAGGTGAACATGGAGCCAAAGTGTCTGTCTCCACCCACTCTGGTTTTGCCAAAGAGGCAAGAGGGAAAAAAAGCCTGCACTTCTGTTCCCTGATTTCAGTGTGATGCAGCATGGACATGCGTGTGGCTGGCAGGGCTTCTGCTGCTGAACACCTCCCAGCTCGAGGGGAAGAGGTTCTCTTCCATATGCACAATTGACTCACAGACTTGTTTGTCCTGCAGGAAGAGTTATAGGATTAAGTTTGAATACTTTGATATTCGGTGATGAAAAAGCACACACTGACAAGGGGATTTTGGCAGGTTTCGTGTGTTCTTTCTCTCTTTTTATACACCTAGAAGCTGGACATGATTGACAGATTGCAATTTCAGTCCTGGAAACAGTCTCTTGAGGCTTAATGACAACACAGACTTCATGAGTCCCAGCTCTGCTGCTTGAAAAACCAAGCAGCTTCTGCAGGTGCCAGCTAAGACTCCAGCAATGGTTCCAGGCTGCCCAGCACCCAACCAAACCGCTCCAGGAGGGATGGGAGACTGAGTGGTAACGATACAATGGCCTAAGGTGTGTTTCTGTCATACAGGCACAATGTTGATAAAAATATCTGCCTGTAAATCTTCTTTACATCAGCATTCTTGATACAAATAAATTACAATAATTACATACTAAATATTTCCTCCTGGAAACGGAGGAAAGAAACAAATTTGGAAAGCAGCTGTTGCCTACTGCTCTCTGAGATAGAGGTGGTTGTCACACTAGTTCTCTGAGCCTTCCATAGGACATCCACACCCCCACACACACTTCCCATGAGACACCCCTGCCTCTGCGTTGCCTCTGTAGGGTAGGGGTAAAAGGGGTACTCTCTGAGACCTGCAGAAGAAAAACACCATATACCGTAAATTTAACTACTTGTTTTCCCATTTTATATCTTAGGAATTCCCACGGTTTGGCATTCAAAATCAAGGTAGTTAACACTCTGCCCTCAAGAAGTGCCCTTCTGTTCCTCAAGGAAGCCAGTGTTCCTCCAGCTGTCACGTTCGTGACAGACAAGGAATCGATCATGTCTCACAGTGAGTTTCATTTCAGACATTCATCAGCACAGTGCCAAATAGAGAGTGAATCCTCACTTTCTATTGGAAGCTTAACATGATCATCTACAATGAGGCAAATATGCAGCACCACCTTACGTTTCCTGGATAGACTGGAGTTTGGCCAAGGGCACACTGTAGTTCCACCAAGACCCAGAGATAGTAGTAGAACCTTTGAGAGCAACAAGAAGCCAAATAAGCCTGAGCCAGCTGATGATTAACATGCTTACTTTAGAGTAGGAAGCATTTTTAATGAGCTTCCATTTGAAAAAAACTGTTGTGATTTTAAATTCTGTCTTGAGTTGCACCATTTCCATGTAGTCGATGTAACATCAATAGCTTGTGGTGCGGGATGTGGCTGTGCTGGGTTTGAATGCAGCAATGCTTAGGACTTTGTCTTTCCAAGGGCTGTTTCCTTTCTGAGGAAAGCATTATGATCATATTTGAAAGGTAAATGCTATTGGGAAAGTGAATTAATGGAATCTAATTTATGAAATAATGGACTAATTCAAGTGGACAGTGTTTTTTCACCTGGATTCCTATGGATGAAAAATGCAAATCTGGCAACACTGAAGCTTTCCAGGAAGGTTTCATTCCACTGACTTCTTCTCATACAAAACTGAGAAGAAATTCCCCATAAATCAAAATCTTCTGTGGTAAGATTTTTGAAATTAAAGATTCAGAGGGTTTTTTTTTTGCAAAACAACTGTTTGTTTTGAGATGCCTTTCCATTTTCTTTGAAATAAAATTGAAAACATTTTTTTAAATCTCAATTTCAAAATAGAACAGTTCATTTGGGGATCAAACAAAACAGCTCATTTAAGTGGTCAGGAAGTTTTTTATTCTTTGGAGCTGATGAATCAGAAAAATGCTTTCTTTCCACAACTCTGATACTGATGCTGTGTTGAAGCTGCTTTGATATTTGATATTTATTACCTTAATCTTATTTGTGCCTTAGCATTACTGGGTATAATGGCTTCATCTTTGCCTGATGTTAGAAGTTTAAATGTTCTGCTCCTGAACAGTCTTGGGATGGAAGACCACTTCAGGGTCCCCAGTATTGCTGGCATAAACCAAGCAATTATGAAGGGAAGACTCCATTGCCATTGTTGAGCTGGTAGATAAAAAATAAGAGAAATAATGTTGGTCACTGAAAGTTAAAAAAAAGAGGATAAGTAGCTGTATAATAATAGTGAATCTTAATTGGAGGAAACTCTGAAGGTAGGAGAAAAATCAACTCAGAAATGTAGAGACTTTTTGGCGTTCAGATTAACTTTGATTCTAGTTCAAATGACAATTGAGAGCTGATGAGCAAGGTGCCATGTTTTAAATCACTAACTAAAGTGGCCTTAAGCCAGAACCTGTCTGATATTTGGTGTTTGCTTTCAGCAAAGTGCCTCCATTAGTGCTTTGACTACTCTGATTTGTGACTACAGCAAAGCCACCCATCATCTCCATTTTACAAGCACATCTCTTTTTTAATGGAAACACTAGGGAATGTTGGTCTTTGAGTGACTGTTTTTCCACGCATTGAGAAAAGTATTTCATTCTTTTATCTTTCTTTTTCTTTCTTTCTTTTTTTTTCTTCTGTTTTAATGAACCATTTGCCATCAAAACCCCAAAATTATCACATTAAGACCATGCAGATGGCTTCTCTGTGGAATTCTATCTTCAAGCAAGTAGCATGAATACAGAAAGTTACAGAGAAGCCTACATGCGTATGCACCAGCAATTTTGTTTATTAGGCTCTAATATAGCAACCATTATCAAAGAAGTTGAAATTCATGCAGATTTTACACTTGTTGCTCATGCAAGCATTATCTCCCATTTTCACAAAGAAAACTGTGTTTATGTGGTGGAAAGAGTAACTTACCAACATCCAAATGATAGGAAGAAAACCAAGGTCCTTGGTGTGCCATGACAGCAGCAAGTCTATTTTTATGACAAGGGCTCTTCCAGTGCTTTTGAGCTGCATATCTGCCTTTTCCTCTCAATTTCTTAGCTGTGGGCAAGATGAGGGCAGGACAATCCACAGGACAGTCTAGTTCCAGCTTTTGATCATGAAACTGCCCTCATAAAGCTTCACAGTTTTCACAGTTTCAAGCATTTATTTCAGGTCGCTTTGTGTATACACAATGAAACCTGAACACCTATCACCTGAGTCCTTGAATTGTATTCCATCTTCTTAGTGGTCTAGTCATCTTTCCATGGTAAATACACTAGATACAGTGTGATCACTATTACAGTAGTTTCAGCCAATGCAACATAGAAAATATGTCATGGTATTGAGAAGCACAGTGTTCAGCTTCAGCAGCAAACATTTCTGGAAGTGACATTTAATTCTAGCTAAGAGAATATTATAAGCCTATGCTTCAAGTGGAAAAAAACATCTGTGATCGGGTCCTAAAACCAGATTTTCACACTTAAGAGTCTACATGCTAATTCCTACAGACACCTGAACAAACGGCCTCACAGAAAACATCTACAAGGGACAAAAAGGATGTGAAGAGGAGAATTTTTTTTAGTTCATTACTCATATTTAGTTTCATTATTCAGGTGCCGTGGCAACTTTCTATCCCTCTCCTTGTTCTGAGTGACCCTTAAGCTCTGAAGTTCTGCAAGTTCTTTTGGTTTGCCAAAGAGACCTCAGAAGAAACTCGGCTCCTGCAGGAGAGGGCCATATTTTGGGTGTATCTTCATCTTGCCCCTCTGCACTGCTCCACCCAAGCATGGAGGCATCCCACACTGCTCTTTGCAAGAGCTCTTAGTGCTGCTACAGCATGCTCAGGTGCATGCTTCAGGATGGCTAGACTTGTCAGGGAAGAAGAGCTACTGAGTCATCTGGGTAACTCTGCCAACAAAGGAGTTTTACCCACAGCATTTGTGCTTGCAGTGCAAGCAGTTCTGCTCAGACACTGAGCAAGAGCGGGGATTCAGATGAAAGACTCCTGATTTGAAATTCTTGTCGAATTTCTCCCTATTGCTGTGAATGCGGCCTGTTTCAACTTATCTGGTAAGTACTTTTGTCATAGTGACTAACGACCTGCCAGAAGGAAACAACAACAAAAAAAGACATACAAAATAGAGCAGCATTCAGGGGTAAGTAGCCATGCTCCGCCCCTCCAGTTTCCTCACAGGCGAACTATGATGGCTCTCTTTTGTGAAGAAGCTCTTTGAAACTTCACATTCAAAATCTAACATTTTCCTTACAGTACTGTTTATACAGTGGTCATCTGGAAACAGTCTAAAGCTTTATTTGTGCCCAAGAAAAATAACACAAGCTTTATTTTAAAATGCATCTTTTGATCAAGAACACAACCCGTACCATTAGCAGAAAAGAAAACAAAGTTCTGCTCTGAGTTTTTTCCTGGAAAAAAAACAGAGTATACTTACAGGAGTCCAGGCACAAAGCTTTCCCAGGTAGATTCTTCAAGGTCCTTGCAGAGGATGTAGCTACTACAGAGCTAAACTTTTGGACACAAACAGACTTGCCAAGGTGGCAACAAGATCTAATGCTTTTGCAAGCCAGTCCACTGAGCAGTCTGCTGTGCTCTGCTTCACCTCCTTGAGAAGGAGTGAAGGAAATAAATGTTTCCCTGTTTCAAATCCAGCAGTTAAATTCTGTTCACTCTATTCTCTGGACATTATGTATAACACATTCCAAAGGTCTAGGGGATTATATAGAAGATATGCACATCCATATGGAGTCACTGCTTATATCTTTGAGGGGCTGCATGGCCCCGTGGTCCTTTTGGAAATGCCAGCTTGCATTGTGGTTTTGCTACTATTATTTTTTTTAATATGTCTCTTTTTTTCCCTTACAGGTTTCACAGCAATAATTGAGCCCCTTTGGTTTGTCTCTGAGGAGAGGGAACTCAATAACTGGTAATTACTTTGCCTACTATTTAATGAAATTCGAGGAGCACGGTAACATCCATAATCTCACTCTTTTAGCTTGTTAAGCCCCAGTTCTGCATGTCTCGAAGTGTTAATATTCAGACATAAATGGAAAAAGGTTAAAAGGATTCAATGAATTTGTGACAAATGTGCCCTTTGTGTATATGAATTCTGAGTCATTTCTACTGGACATGGTGCATAGGTTAATCTTGCTATGAATACCAGAATTACCTCCTTGTTAGCAAGACCCATTGCTGTTATTACTGTAGCCCAGTGGAAAGGGCACAGACTTAGGTGCTAGAAGACTTAGTTT
Organism: Perdix hodgsoniae; assembly: GCA_035772895.1. Taxonomy (NCBI): domain Eukaryota; kingdom Metazoa; phylum Chordata; class Aves; order Galliformes; family Phasianidae; genus Perdix; species Perdix hodgsoniae. Next base: position 19,162,434 of record JAPSGF010000005.1, read on the forward strand.
CTCATCACATCACTGCTGCTATCCTGACATTTGTCCTAGGACTAATTCCTGCATTTCTTTATCCCTGTGTTTCCGTCCCCAAGTTGTGCGGCCTTGAGTATCTGGAGGTGAAGCTGTCTGGGGGCAGAGAACTCCCCATACATTCAGCATCAGGTACAAGGAAGCCTTATCTCAGTTGAGTATCTTAGTCATAGTGAAGTAACAACAAATGCCAACCAGTTATAAGTTAGCCAAAAAGAAATTATGTCTAAAATTAATGAACATACTCAAAATTGAACATATTTATGGAAATTTTAAACCAGCTTTAACAACTGAAGTTTTGGGAGTCTTGATTTATCTGTGAAGGAGGTGCCACATTCTGCAACAGCTTCTTGTACATCTTAAATATGAAAGGCTTTCATAAATTTGTGTTGAACAGAAGCCAACACAGCTGATCCCATGCCTTTTCAATTTTACCTCCCTTCGAGTCATCCTGCTTTCATGTCATCACTTTCCATGCACAGTGTGTTTTTGTGCTGAAAATTAAAACTAAGAGGGAGAAGTTAGCATGAGGAAAGATTGAGAGGTGATCCCAGGTAACCTGGAGTGAAACCATATGAGTTCTGCAACTGTATTGAGAGAGAGGGAGCGAAAAACAAGAAAAGCAAAAATGCAGAGAGTGGGGCAGAAGAGAGGCAGCATTTTATTTATTAAGTGCCATCAATGTTTAAGGCATAAGGCAGAAATTCCTGAACCATGCAATTCATAGTTTAAGTGTTAAATTGTACCTTTAAGTGGAAAAAGCCCACACTGAGGCCAAGAAACCACTTACCAAGATTTCTCAGAATGTTTTCCAGGCACACTGGGGTCTGCCTTCCTCCCACCACTCTGGTGGAAAAGGAGGGTGCCTCAACAAATCACTTCTCCCATAGAGGCCGGTGTCACCTGCACAGCTATCCTCCACTCCTATGCTGATTGGTGCTTCACCACCAGAGCTGTGTCTCTGCTGCATTGCACACTCACAAAAGAGCCAGCAGTAAGCAAAATGAGGTAAGGCTGGGCACAGCCAGTACAGTGAAGGAGTAAAGCCATAATGCCAAACCCCCTGATGAAAAGGACCATGGTTGGGAGCAGATAATGTTAACAAAAGGACTATTAAAGACTTCCAAGATTTTGTGGCAGCTAATCTGTCCCCTGTTCAGCTGGATGTGTCATGTCATTACTCACCTTTTCATCACAAGATACTGCTATTTCCTGCTATATTGACCCTTGAGCATCATCACATCTACTTCATTTTTTCGTTTCTTTGTGTTTATATGCCCATAACCTGTAGTTTGGTCTCTGTTGGCTGGAGCTCAAGTATCTATGGCTAATTACAATAGTATGTGTCTTACTTAATGCAGGGTAAAGACCTTCAGCCACTTGACCTTTCATGATTCCATTCTAGAGTGTCTGGATATCAACAGGATTTTCTGAAAAGCAGCAAATTGTGGGATGAGAAAAAACAGTCCCCCCCTCAGAGACACAGTTTTGCTGTGAAGGATATAGACAGTGCAGGCAGCAGGCTGCTCTGCAATAGCACCTTGGCATCTACAATAAAAGAAAAAAATCAAACATTAACAACAACAAACGGGAAGAGTTATGGTAATTCTAATTAAGGTTCCAGGGTGGAAACACATCATGGAAAATCCTCTGAAGCATTCTAGCTGTCATTCTTGACTGTGAAGCTCATGTGGGGCATACAACCTGAGCCTCTCCCTCTCTCCTTGCTGAGAATTTACTTACGCTTTTTGTTATTGCACCTGTGTTTGTAATGAAAATCTGACTTTTGTCATCGTCTAAAAGCACTACCATGCATTTCAAACGGAGAGAGAAAAGAAAAATGTGAACAAGTAAGCTGAGAAAGCTGCAGTAAGGTAGTGAGTGCTCCAAACAGAGTTCTTGGAAGATTGTTCTTCTACCACAAAATGCAGACAAAATCTAGCTGAGGACAACCAGCTTTGGCCTAATATAACCCCTACATTTAGAGTAAAGTAATCTCATTTAGATTAAGTAATCTCAGAAAGAAATATGCAGCTTTGCAGGCAGAGAAAGGTATAAGGCATACACCCTAGAACAGGCTATTAAGCTAAAAAAGCTGCTGATTGGAGGTGTTTGGTTTTTCTACCCGTATTTTTCATACCAGAAAATGTAAGACTTTTAAAAACATTATTTCAAAAAATATCAAGGTTATAATGTCTACTATGCCAGAGTATGAAACAAAAAGAAAATGAGAATTTGCTTCTGGTTTATAGCTGTTGTCCCAATAGCTGTATATGCACCAATAAAGTCTTACAACGGTCCAGAGAGACTCACAGGCCAAGCCACAAGCACATGAGTCTCCAGAAACGAACAAGAGAGAAGAAAAATCAATCCTGCTGGAACTATGTTTAAAAAAAAAGAAAAATAAAAATAAAAAAAAACACACAAAAAAAACTCCTTAGCTCAGTTTGAAACCAAGACTACTAACAATCTTGTGATACCGAAACGTCGATCTTCCACCCCCAAACCATGACACCAAAGATATATGCACTAGATGTTTTTAGCTGCGTTCTACAAGCCGCAGCGTTCACATGCACAATCTTCACGCTACAATCACAAGTGCTCAGAATTTTCATTTTTAACAAAAGCTGAGATTGCCGTGTCGTTAAGTGACTCTGGGCACTGAGCTTTGAAAAATATATCCTTTACAGGATTTCTCTCAAGTAGCGAAAGATGGAAGTAATGCAGTGAGGGGAGACAAGGGGCAAGGGAGATGGTATGAAGCAGAAGTGTGCAGTGAGACTGGGGACAGCCTTGCCTAGTTCTAGGTGCAGAGGATCTGCCCCAGAGGCTCTCCAACGAGGCAGTAAATGCCCGAAACTCCAGCCCCAGCCCTGTGCTGCTGTGCCGAGGCGCTCTGTCTGCAATTCCTCTGGGAAATCCCACTGAGATTTTTGGCCAAGGCTTCGGAACAACTGGAGAGGAAACTTCAGCAAGCCTTCCTCCGCCTGTTTGGAAAGCACTTCACAAGTTTATGCTGTGCTGACTGAACACTTCTGCAATGCAAATACGAGCCCTTGGACTCCTCGTTTGGTGTCACAGCCACTGAGGCCTACATAAGGGCTGCCTGTGACAGACAGCGCTGGGAGCAAGGAGTGCTGCCCGGCTGAGGGCAAGGTCCGATCTCCAGGTCTGATTTCTGGGCCCAGTCCCCCCCACTCTGTGGATGCAGCTTGCAGTAGTTTCCTGATGGGTAAAAGGAATCTGTTGTTTTCTCTCAAGAGAGTTACTAATCTTTTCAGCTACATAAATACACTTCTATCATTGTCTGAGTAAATTGCCTTGGAAAACTGTTTCTTCAGGAAAAAGCTGAAATTTCTTAAAAGGAAAATGGCACTATATTTTTCATAATTATTCTTGTCCTTTTTTTTTCTACCATTGTTTATGGTAAAATCTTGATAGTTAGGAACTAGCATATAACTGACATTATTCTATGACTCTATGATTATCACATCTGCTTAAGGATCTGAGCTCACCAAAACCCAAGCAAAAAGAGAGACTGGTGCACCTCAATTCCCTTTGCTCCTCTCAGCCAGATTTATCCCCAGATCACTGCCTGCCAACACCCACTTGTTATTGCAGCATGGCTGTTGCATGGTGGAAGTAGAGCGCTGAGAAGAAAAGGCTCACAAATCCCCTGCATCTGCACTGCTCACATCCAACCTTTGCAGATTCCAGCTCAGCGAGGTGTTTATCTGAACGCCTGCTTATGCAATAGTCTGCATTCACTCAAACAGCAGGGTTTGCTCTGGCAGGAGGAGAGATGAGGCAGTGTCTGACCAACACGGATGTTCAGCTCTCAGCACTTTATTGAAGTGAGGGCAGGGATCTGCTCTGTTTTATGCACACCATTAGGTGCTTGCATCAAGCTCCACTGGCATTACTGGATTTAATAACTTTCAATACTTGAAACCAAGCAGCCTTTTGAGGCATTTCTCTTGTAAAAAAAAAAGGAACTATGTAACATGCACTATCTAGTTGTAATTTCCAAACAAATCCTCACTGTGATCTCACCAGGAGGTCTGCAAGGGAAATGCAGGCAAATCCAGAGGATGTGTGCAGAGATGCCTCAGAGCGTCAGTAGAAACTGCCTTTACACCACAGTGAAATATTTAGTCAGAAAAGAGCCCATGCATAAGCAGAGGGCACTGGGAAACTGCAGGCAAGTCCTTGCCTTACTCAAATTATTAATTCTAGGATCTGGACTCACACCTGAGGAGCAATGAGGGCATTCAATGAAGACAGTGAATCCATGCAATTTGGATCCACTCTCCAAAGATATATTTATTACAGGCTAATAAGATCCGAATTCACATGGAATATCCCTACCTTTAGTTGCAGTTACTGTAACAATGGAAGAGGCTGCACTCATTTTTGCATCTGATTCTAAAATTACCTGCCCAAACAGCACTTTTCATACCAGATCCCATCCACATCCAGAGGGCCAGGAACTTGCACACTACTCCTGATAGGGAGATGCCCATCAGACTGTGGACCTGCGTATGCTGCAGCCCTGGACATTTTGTCACAATCCCTGGGATCACTTGCCCTCCTTAAATCCAAGCTTCTGGCCAAAACACTCTGGCACAATATTGGCCTTCCTTTGTTTATTATTTTGGAGGCTCAAATCTTCTGTTACAGAGAAAAGCTCAGGCATATAATCTTCTAGAGGCTTAAGAATCAGAAATAAGCTCAAATAAAGACCCTGTTTCCTAGATCTCATGATTATCCTGGGATCTCAGCACTGGATTTCTAGTGCCTGGGACTGTGATGCCAACTGAGGGATTCCTAGCACCACCAAAGCACACTTCTCCAGGTCCTCAGTGCAGAAGGTTTGGCCTGAGGTCAGTGACTTACTCATCTCACAGATCACTGGAAATGTTTCAGAGGGGACTGCACCTACTTATGATCTTTTTTTTTCACTTTTATAATCTTATTTCTTTGTTTCAATACTTTTTTTACCTTGTAGTTTTAAATCTCACATAAAGCTGTCACCAAGCCATTTTGAACAAGCCGTGGAGTAACAGCAGCAGAACACACGGTGTACCACAACAGACACGCTCAGTTCACTCCAGCAGCCTCTGAGCACAGTGGTCTCACATCATCACAAGTATTTCTACTGCCTAGGCCTGTTGCTGAGCTTTTTGGCCACTGTGCAAGACAGCAAAGTGCTCCGATGTGCACTGTTCCTGCAGGAGGACAGAGCCCCATCCCTCAGCAGCATGGGCATGGCGGCCAAGACCAGTGAAAGCAGCACAAGATTTAGCCCTCCTGGCTTTCTTCCAAAAAAAACATTGCAGAGAAACCTGGAATTACATGTAAGTAAAGTTGCCTTTTTGATATTACCACGTAATTTCCACTTCTGGCAAAGAGATTTGTGCCTGGGCTAATTTGGATGCATTTTCCTGCACTGCGTTGGCACCGCAGTGTTGTTTCGATAGAAGTCACATTCATCAGGAGAGGCACGGCTGCCCGCTCGCCTCTCCTCTGCCCAACAGGCTGCTTGTTGAGCCTCTCGAAAGGCTGCGCAGACAGATAAACATGCTACACATGAAGTACATTAGGTGGAGGTGAAATACAGATGATTATATTTAAGGGCTTACAATAGTCGTTAAGAGCTTCTAACCACAGGCCCTGGCAGGGCTGGGTCTGGGCTCGCAGTGCATGTCTTGGCTGCATCCTCAACTGACTTTCTTTTTCTCCCCCTTGAAACAGGGCCAATCTTGTCAGTCTGGTGGCAACGAGAAAAAAAGATCGACCCTGTTAATAGGATTATAAGATTTGGGGAATATAATGTTGTTGCAGATCATTTATTTTGAAAGCTGATTTCGTTTTAGTGAAAACAAGCTCGGCCCTGCACGCTGGGGGTTTGCAGCCATTATGCCAAACACAATCATTGCTGGTTTGAAAGATGTGATTGCTTTTTAATGTGGAAATTTCACAAGGTTACAAAAGAGGAAAAAATTAAACTCCTTTCTTATAACAAAGTCACTCTGGGATATGAGCTACAATGCCCTGACAATGTCCAGATACTCTGACCACATTACACATCAGAAAGGTGGATGAGTGTGATTTACACCATTTCGCAATTGGTTTTTTTTCATGCAGCTGAAAAAGCCTCACAGTTCTGAGCAAAAATAAAAACAGTGCTTTGTAAAATGCATTCAGAGTTGCACAAACACAGCCCAGGGGTCAAGGAAGTAGAGGGTGGATGAGGATAGAGTACAGAGGGATAAATAAGAGGATAACACGATCTCCCGCTTCGTGCCCAACAGTTTGGGTCGCCCACTTGGCATAGGAAAGCTAAGCTCACCCTTGTGCTACAGACCATCTTTATATTTGTTAGACATCAGCATAAATAAACAATCATCAGCATCCGTGGCCTTTTCAATAGCAATCTCCCAGAGGGCTTAAATATATTCTAGCAATAATGGCTAAGCCTCACTTTTCTGGGTGTTAGAAGATGTTCTGTCACCATCTCAGAAGAACCATTGTTGTGACAAAAGCCTTGGCACAGCCTGGATGGGGCTTAGCGGGAAAACAGGCACTAGCAGGAATGTCCCAGTCAGAGGAATTCATCAGGAGGCACCAAAAAGAATGAATTTTTCCAATGCACTCTTAAAATAGCAATGAAGGGGGGGGGGCGAGGTTGGCCTTTTTTGGGTACAGAGGTGGCGGGGATTTTCAGGCTATCTTCTCCTTTGTATTGAAGATGCTGGTTTTGATCTGCAGCCCAGGGACGGCTCTACCCGAAGGCAGGGCGAGGGAGGGGTAGGGCTGTGGGGAAGCACAAAGGATGGAGCTGAAGCACTGCCTCGCAGCCGTGGATTGAAATGACATGTGCGCCGCGGAACCTTTTTCTTTTCAAAGCAATTTGCTATCATTATACTGCCCGTGCATTTCCAATACATGTCAGCCTGTTCTCTTTTAACTTGGCGGGAGGGGAAGGTGCTTTTATTGCAGGGCTCCTTGCAGAAGCTCGCCAGACATTGCTATTATTACATCTGCCGGGCACAGCACAGAATGATGCATGTTCATTAAAGGAATAGGGTTAGAGTAAAGCAAATTTGTTCAGTTCTTGTTAGAGACACCTTTAGTGGGCTTTGAGATTTTTGTATACAGAAGTACTTTGTATTTAACAAATAGAATGGATTCTAACCCTGTAACTTCAGTTCAGCTTCTGACTGGAGTCACTGAAATCATTTAGCATTGTTTGACTGGATTCTGACAGTGGTGAAAATCCAGGAAGCTGCTAGGACATTATTAATTTCATAAACTTGCAAATTGCAAGGTTTCTATTAGCTCTTCACATCAGGATTTCTCTTCTGTTTTAACACATACACTCCTCTAGTTGTTATTTTACAGTGTGTGGTCATATATCTGCTTATGGGGGAGAAAAGGTAGGAGAGGTTTTAAACAATAATTAGGATTTCACTTCTTCAAACAGATGTTCTCTCATCCCCATGCCAAGAGATGGAGCTCATAATCGCTGTGTGTGGGGTTGTGCCTGGGCTTAGCACTGATAGGCAGCCCACAGATTTGAAGTTAGGCTCTGTGTCTGCATTTCCAGCTATTAGTACCAGGAAAACTATGCAGAGCAGAGCAATGTAATTTGGGTTCCTCATCTACTTAACCCTGGTGTTGGTTCAGCCCCAGACTGAACTCTTCCTCCACACTTTTTTCCTTCTGTTCTTGCAGTGGGAAGTTAATTGCTGGAAGGTTATTTTTGGTGGGAACGTGGCCAACCTCTGGCTGAGGAGCTTTTGAGTCACGATTCCTAACGAGACAGAGAGGATTTGGAAATTCTTCACTTTCTCTGTAGAATGGTGAACATGCGATCAGTCACTTCTCCAGGATGGCTATGACTGTGGGAGAGCAGAGAAGTCCCATCCACTCACACCCATGGCCCGGAATCAAAACAAAGCACCAGAGGACTACACAGGGGCTACACAATGCAAATTCTTGATGCTATCCTGAAAAACGTAGTGAAGGAGTTGGCTCCCAAAAAACTAGGAACAAAAGCATGATGCTAATTTATGCCTCAGGGAAGATGGGCTGCAGGATGGTAGCGATGCCAGCAATGCCTTCCTTTGCAACTACAGCCTCACAAAGCACTTGGTAAGGACTTTTGCAGCCAAGCCTAGAACTGGGTTTGGAACATGAGGTTCGTTTGGTCTCCTGCAGGAGTGCAGAACCACGGGGAGCCCATCCATTGCGCCCTCTCTGCTTTGCAGCTAGCAAAGCAAAAGGCACAGCTTGAGATGGGACTGCTGCATGCAGGTTTTCTTCTGGTATGACAGGCTACTGCAGCCCTAATGGCAGGCTGCTGGACTAGAAGCAGCCTTTCATTGAGTTTGTCTTACTGAGAGGAAAAACTGCTTTGTGTAATAACTTTATGGTAAATGTTGGCAAAAGATTTGCACTGCATACTGAAAGAGAGACATTTCTGACCACAGCTCATGAACCACATTTATTTACTCTGGCATTTGTCCATTATTTGTTCATAGGCTTTCTGTCTCTGCTAAATGTGTTCCAATTTTGGGAGCTAAATCGTTGCCAGTAGTTTCCAGGACATTCCGCTAGGCTAAGCAAAATTGCCCTAAGCAGTTGTCAGAAACCACTGGAGTAGTATTTTAAATGCAGAGTATTTGAAGAAAATAAAAGATACTGAGCGTCCTATCTGTCTGGATCCCGGATCTTGTGTGTTGTGAAAAGTTACAAAACACAAGCAAAGGGCTTAAAGCAGTGTGTGCCTTTCTTGAGCTATTTTCCATCATCTAATGAAACAACCTGATTCTAGAAGGGGGTCAGTAATTTTTAATATGCATATTTATCAGCAGCTCTCCAGACAGAAATCATGCCCAGCCTTCAGCCTGGAAAATCCTAGTTATTTATGTCTTACTAAAAATGTATTACAAAATACAGGACGAAAGCCACGACTGTTAAAAACTGACACTCAATTGCTATCAGATGGCCTTACAAAAGTGGATGTATATAGCTTAGGCAGGATAATCACATGAGAATTACCTTTCTGGAACAGCTCCCGGATTCATCTGATCACTGTCCTCTACTTGAGAGGGTTCACAGTAACCAGAGGCACTACTTGCTCTGTCCACAGGCTAATGAAGATGTCCGAATAATCCCCAAGATGCTGAGTGACCAACTCGAAGTATGAGCTTCCTTATCTTTCTCTATTACCACGATTGCATACAAACTTATTGTTCAAATGAAAGCTCAGTGCTTCTTTGGACAGGGTAGAATTTGTGGCTGGAGCTTTCCTTTGGGGAAGCCAAGGGTCTGGCAGCAGTGGGAACATCCAAGGGGAGGGGAGGCTCACCTTCCTGTGCTGCTGTGTTAGCTGCCTCCCACTTTCATCACATCCACTCTTTGCTGTGTATAAGAGATGTATGCTATTTCTTCTACTTCTATCAGTAGATAGAACCATTTCTAACCATTTCAAAGAGAAACAGTCCCAGCTTTCCAATTTCTCCACTAGTGAGTCAGAGCCATTTCTGAGCTCATTTCCAAACCCCTCTGCTTCTGCAGACAGAACCAGTCCCACAACGCAGTGCCAGGGAAGCTGTGCTATTGATTTACATAACGGCATCCTGCTATCTTGTTCTTTATGCACCCTGATGTTTTGTCCTAGGTTTTAATCTACTACTTTATACTAACAAGGCATCCTCAATGAGCTGCCAGGGGTGTTTGGGGGAAAAAAGAAAAAAAGTGTTGGTTTGGGGATCTTTTTTTTTCCTTTCTTTTCAGTATTTATATAGAATATTTTATCAACACTGAAATCCAGCTGTCTTTTCATCATTCATTAGTTTATTTGTAACCATGTGAATATCCTCAAAATGCTCTTTTCAGAGAGTGAAAAAATAATGCTATGTCCTCTGCTTAATTTTCATCTTACTGCCCGCTTGTACAGTAGGCACAGTAGTAACAGTAATACAGTAATAGTGGTATAGTAGGTAATGGCACTGATCCCAGTCAGTGGAGCATCTCAATGCTAAACCTTTCACTTTGTCAAAAGCTGGCCATTTAATCCCTGTGTGAGTAATTGTTTATTCACTAGGTATAAAGAGTACTTTGCTTCCTGTGTTCTCAAGCTTGCTTTGATTGATGGAAAGATTCAGCTTAACTTGCACGATGGTGTGTTTTTTCCCAGCTGTGCGTGTGCTTGTTGTTAGGGGCTGAGAGCATGGTGCCCAGTTTGCCTCTGCCCACACCCATGGGCATGGGCAAATAATGAGAGAGGTAAGGGAGGCAAACAAATCTATGCCAAATCTTATCTGCTCAAGTATTCCTGATCCATTACCATTTTAATATACTTGCCCTTTGATGAATTTAATGGTAGCAGACGGGATTCCTGCTGGTCCATAAATCCCAGATCATCCTTGCTTTTTTAAATTCTGGTAGTGTAAGCATTATCCCAATGCTTTAAATATTATACATCCACTCTTCTACATTTTTTTCTATTCCCATCATTAATAAGGAATGCAATTTTTTTTTTCTATCACTTGGCAGCAGTAGGTTTATAGTGCCTGGTAATTTACTGGCTTTTCATTTACCAGTTTCCTTCAGCAATACCTTTGTTTCACATTCTGTGTCATTATCCCAAAGAAAGAAGAGAACGGATAACTTTCTAAAACCTCATCTAATAAAAATTTTTCTGTGCTCACCCATGAGTCCAAGCAGTGTTTTGATTCCCTCGAAGCCTTCAAGTATCTGATATATTCAAATAAAACATTCTTATTCATTCTTCTTATTGAGATATTCAGCTACTCGGGCCTTTAAAAAGCAATCTTGACTTCCTAATTTTGCTCTTGCTGGTTCTCTGCTAAAAGGCAGCACTATTATCATTCACTTGTACATTAGAGTCTATTTTCCGACAAAAAAAAAGAAATGGACTACAGTGGGAAAGCAACAGCATCTGGAAAAATCAAACAATGTGAATTAATACATTCTTTGCGGGCTAGGGGAAGCAATGGAGTCAAGGAAGGCCTTTGGATGTTGTGTTTTACAATACCTCTGGAGGCCCAAGCCCCAGTGTAGGCTGTTTTCCTCCTGACTTTGGACAAGGCAAAATTAACTGGTAATAACACACAATTAAAAGCGCATGTGCGTGTCTATGATTGTGTGTGTGTCTTTGCTCTAATTCCTCTCATTCTGTGCATTTTAACTTTCAAAATTAGACAGCGGTGAGGAGGAGACAGACAGGTATACATAGCAGCCACATCAAACTCCTCGTGGGGCAGGGGGAACATTTGACACCTCCTTGTTCCAGTGCCCCCTGTCTGGTTTTAATTTCACTAAATTGCTCCCGTCTGGGGATTGTATATTTTCAGTGGCCTCTCCCAGCAATGCAGAGGTAGAGCAATAGTGTGCCAAACCCCAGCTATGCTCAAATGTGGGGCTGTAGCTTTATAGGAGAGTGAGGGGAGGCAGCTCTCAGGACCAGCTATTAGCCGACCGACTTCCATTTAAAAGCCATTGCAAGGAACCTCTCTTTCCCTTTTCATTTTAGTGATGTCTTACAAGGGAAGAAGTAGACAACCTGGGTAACAAATTGGTCAGTAGATCATTTGCATCTCTGCTTTCAAAGTGTAATTATGATCTGTGTGTCTGAGTGGTCCCTCATTAGTGAGCAGATACTGAACAGAAGGTGCTGCATGGGAAAACAAGGACTTTGTTGGCATGGGAGATGCAGAGAAAGAGATTGAGAGATTTGTTTGATTTTAAGAGTTGGGAGGGTGCTGAGCACCTTTAGGGAAAGGGATGGCTTGGAAAGGCCATGGGAGGAGGGCTGCTCCAGGAAGCTGTAGGCTCCTGCCCCACGCCACTGAGGGCAGTTTGGCAGCACTGAATGCACAGGTAATCTTTGGAGGAGATGCCTGATAAAGTGAGCAACAAGAAAGCAATAAAAAGGGAAAAATGAACTCCCTAGTCACCATGGCTGAGCTTTGCTGTCATAATGCATGAACTGCAGTCCTTCTTCTGCGGGTTTTTCACACAAGCACTGGACATTTAATAGGAATTTTGGGTACTTAGTCCTGAATAGAAATCCTTCTTTATGCATGAAGAAGCCTGTCAGGAGGCAAAGCACAGCCAGTTCCCCCAGTTCTAGCTCCTGGATGATCACCCACCTGTGATGGGGAATGAGGTGTTGGACAAGGTGAGAGCAAAGCACTGACCAGAGCCCAGACGTGGGGATGCTGGGGGCTGCAGGGCTCTGGACTCTGAACCCTCAACACAGGGCCAGCCGAGGCATACTGTGGATTCACTTGGGCCACTGGAACTGCTCTTGCAACAAACAGGATTTGGTGCCAGTGACAGTGAGGTGGAGACAGGGCACTCTGAGAAATGGCGTTGTGCCTCTGTGTGGCCCTGAGGATGCAGTGTGCGACTGACACAACTGGCTGCTGAGAGCGCAATGAGGTAAAGTACCAGAGCCTGCTCCACCAGGGCTTCAGTGCATGAAAACCCATCGTTTTAAGGTCGCAAGGATCATTCAGCCCCCTCCCTCCCCACCCCCACCCCCGCCCTCACTGAGTTCTCTGTGAATTGAGCATTACAGTGGCTTTGACTGTAACCATTATAATCATTTTCCAGTGCTAATGTTGTGGTTTTAATGAAAGGAAACAGCAAATGGGGTATCGACTTATATACACAAATCTGCACTTCATTTGCACAAAATAGCTTCTGGATGGCTTTCCTCCATGTTTTTGGTCAACACCACTCTTTTTGAGAAATGATCAATGTCTACAACTGTTTGCTCTTCCACAGATAAAGCAGATGCTATTCATTACTGCCTTTGCCATGCATATATTGCTACTTTCCCCAGAGCAGCCGCAGTGGGTCATGTGTTTATTTTTCTTTAAATCCTTTTGTTCTTAAATAGCTACACTTTTGCTTTCAGGCTATGACGAATGATTAATACTGTAGTAGCAGCATTATTGAATTAGGAAAGTCACTGGCAGCTTCCAAAATTATTGAGACAACCAACAAATAAATGCAAACCACTTCTTTAGAGTTAGACACAGCAGAACAGTGTGATGGTGTCGAGATAAGCAGAGGTGAGGCTGACGTGAGCGCTTTTAAAGCTGTAGGGCAGGCTTGCAGCTACTGGAATTTAAATCATAGCAGCACTGATAACAATGCAGATGTCTTGCACAGTCTTGTGTTGAAGACATAAAAACAACGTTAAGGAAAACTCAGAACTGATGTGGGCATTTGAAGAGAGTTATTTTCTCTAAGAAGTGATATGATCGTAAAGAAACAATTATTGGTGGTTTTACGTTTTGAGTTTATTTCAAGAAAAGAGACTGAGAGTGGGATGCTGAAAGGTGGGTGTTCAGCACCTCCAGGTATTACAGCCAACTGTGAGAAAAGAGCTGTTTAGAAAGGAGAGAGATTAGGGACTGCAGAAGTAACCCTTTGTAGTCACCACTGGAAGGTGTGTGGTTGGCAGGCAGTGATCCTTCTGCTCGTGGTGCTAATGCAGAATGTATCATGGTAGGATTTCTGTTAGATGCATGAAACTGGATAGCAGGATTAATTTCGTTCTCCTACATTTGTGCACAGAAGGTTCTCCCCAGGCTTCCTAATGAAGCCTGCCAGGCTTTCCATGTGGCCCTGTGCCTCACATGTTTCTTCCCAGCACCCTCATGGTGAGCAGAGTAGGAGAGGACAGGTCACTAGTCCCGGAGCTTCAATCCTCATATTAAATGGATGCGGTACCTTATAGACACGTGTGCCAGCCCTGAATTTCCAGGTGACAACTGTCCTCTAGCTGCACCCTTCCCTCAAGGGCTACAGGCAGGGAAGAGTCAGCCTCAGCACCTTCAGCTGCTTGGGGTTGTGATTCAATGGGGCAAACCTCATATCCAAGGAGATGTGGCACTGCATGTTGCTTGCCAGTAGGAATAACCACAGTTTGCCACACCTGGAGCTGCCCTGAGTGCACCACAGTGCTCCATCCCTCACTAATACTTTTTTTCCCTGAGGCTCTGATTAGCATTTCTATAGATATCAAGAGACTCATATTGGTTACTTCAGTGTAATGAAAATATAGGGCCCCTTTATTGAGTGCTACAGGGCTATACACTTCTCTGGCCTTAATCATTTTTCTTTTTTTCTTTTTTCAACTGCCTGCTCCTTACTAGAGCTGGGTAGGAAAATGGTTTACCTGCAGAGTGAAAGATCTCACGGCCTTGAGAAGGTCCCTGTTCTATTTCAGGTTACTACCAAAGCCTTTCAAATAAGTCTTGTTATCTCCTCCTGCTCAGAGCAGTCACTGGAGATGTTGGAGAACTGGGTAAAAAAAACACATTTCTCTGTAGAAACAAGAATAAAAGCCTGCTGCAGCCCAGGATCATCTTGGTGTGTTGGCAGAGGGCACAGTGCTTTTGTTCATTTCCCTGGCTAAAGCTGTTCCAAGTGACAGCATGTCAACCTGAGAAGAGATGTAGACTTCCTCCTGCTCCTTCTGGCACAGTAATCTAATTCCTGGACTGCCAGCTCTGGCTCTTTCACTCTCTTGGCTAATGCTTTTGTCATTCTTTATATCAACTGGAACACCTCCAGCAGGAGAAATTCTGATTTTTAAACAGTCAGCAGCCCAGAACTTACCAGGACTGAGGGGTGCTGGCTCTCATGTCCCTGGGTCAACTGAAAGAGGCTCTAACCAACATGTGGTGTGCTGGTTTGGATCTGAACAACAGGAACTGTCCTGGTGCAGCAAACAGAGGTCTCTTATTAAGACCAGAGATTTACTGAACCAGTGCACATCTTCCCATTGAAAGTTCTGGTTTTGTCAAATAAGCATTTTCTGATTAGGAGACATTTTCTCAGAAAGCTCTCAATCTCCTGTGCTCCCTCTCCATTACCTGCAGATCTTCAGAAGGTTCCTCCACTTGCGAGCCTTCATTTTCCTAAGAATACTCAAAGAACAGAATAGGAGACACCTTCAGCCTTGCTACAGCATCACCTCTCCTTTTATTTTCACCAGACAAAGGATCAGCTTGTAGCTGTGCTACCCTATTTGCAGCACTAGGAAGATCTCTCTTCACTCCCAGCCACCAAGAGGAAGCAAACTGCTGAAGCCCTTTACAGGTGTTGTACATATATATGTTGCTCCTCACCAGCTGAACAGGGGAATCCGATGTAGTACAGGGAGAAACTGGAGGTCCCTTCCATCTGATCAATGAATCCTAGATGTGGACCAAGGGGAGGATCTATCATGGGAAGAGGTGATGGATGGCCCTACCCTATTCAAAACCACAAACCTGTAAGAGAATCAACCCAAATCTTGCCCCATTGCAAACTTGTCCACTTTAATTTCCTCTCTTCATGTGGGAAAGCTTGCATTTGGAAATCTCTGCCCTTCTTGTGCTTGTGTCAGAATGAGGGAGGGGGAGCTGCCAGAGCAGGCATTGCTCAGCTCCATCCCCCCTCGGGCTCACTGCTGTTTTGATGCTCCAGCTGAAGAAAATCTCTGCAGATTTTTTTTTTTTTTTTTTTTTTTTTTTTTTTTTTTTTTTTTTTTTTTTGTGCTCAGAATGAAGCTTCCCACTGCTAGCTTTGGTAGATACAGCACATCCTGACTGGGCAAGAGCTCGTTATGGATATTTCTAGTGCTCAGAGGGAGAAGGGAAAAAAAGCAACAAACTACAGCAAGTTTACAGTAATTGCTTTAATGAGGCAAAGCCCTTTAGAATGCAAACACGCTCAACAATACGCACAGAAACAATCAAAAAGAAAGTGTTTTATACAGGCTGTTTTATAAGAAGGTAATAAAAACAATTGTACGGCACACGCAGTTGCATAAACAGGCTCACCATGGAAGGTGTTTGTGTGAGAGCAGGAATATGAATACTTAATTGCTTCCATTATTCTTATTTTCAGTACAAAATACTGCAATCAAAACTTAATCTGCAGCTTGATTTTTAAATAAAAAGGTTATATTCCAGTTCCATTGTTGTAAATATAATAAAACACAGTCTTTCTGTAAATGCTGTTTCATTTCTTACTGCTTCTAAAGAGGAATAAGAATGATTAATATCTAAAACCCTGACAATTTCAAAACATTTTTCAAAGGCAGGATCATTATTCCTCTTCACAGGGAAGGCAGAAGACCAAAATGTTCAAAATGTCTTCATTAATGACGTGACTAGAAGTCCTGGAAGCCTTGGTGAGGTCGTTCTGTGGCTGCCAATCCTCTTTGAACCAAGCCCTACAAGCAACACAGAACTCAGGTTTATTTTTATTCACGCATCTCTTCTGACAAGCTCAAAGGAACACACAAAGGAACAATACACAGAAACATGACTATGGGGACCTTAATGAGTTGCAAGGTATAAAACTGAAAAAATGCCACCTATTTTTCAGTACCCCTCACCCAAATTACTCAGTGAACAGGCTCATATGAATTTGAATTCATTCTGGTGCATCTGGAATGTTGTACTCTACAGCTAACAACTTGGCTGCTGGGCTGCTGTTGTAGTTTTTCTTTTTAATTTGTGTTGTTACATTCTGCTTTAGCAGCATCCAGACCAGAGTAATTTTTAAAGTTCTGTACATAAGAACTCCTGTTTATTTTCCCCTCTGACTTTACACTTCAGGAAGAGATAGAGAACTGTCAAAGACCTGTGACATAAACTGAGCGGTGGGTCTGAAAAGATTTAGGGACCAAGATGAAAAAAGCTGTATCTGGATGAAAAAAAACAACACGTTCATTAATGGTGTGTGCTTTACAGGCTGAACACATCGCTGTGAACTTACATAATACCTGAGTAATACCATAAAGATCAGAGGCATCCTTGTTGCAAACAGGTGTCTCTAGGAAATAAATGATTTCTGATTTCAAACTAATGGAAAAATATGACTTTAAATTTAATAGCTCTTGCTTAGACACATTCCAATTTACATATTTAATTAAAATAATCTTCTAACATAATAGATATTAAGATGTAGCATTTTTCCAGTTCAGAAGGCTCGTAACCCCTAGCCTAGAATGTCGGACTTCCTGTCAGTGCTACAAACCATCTGACAAATTGGAAACAATATTTTTATTTTTACCTTTCTCATAATTACATACAGTACAATGCTATCCAGAATCAAGCAGCTGCCATCATATGTTTCCATATAATTTCACCATCACAGTTTAATATTTTACATCTCTAGTGACCAAAACCATTCACATGAAGCAAAAATTTAAAAAAATAATAATCATCATAAATAAAAAATTAAAAAAATGATAAGACATGAGAATGAGAACATTCCTCCTGCCCCAGGGAAAATAATTACTTTTAACAGCCTTCCAAAATAACAGTAGATCACTGCCTAAGAGATAGGAAGACACGTAACTAACCCGGTGAATATTTCAGGTATAGGCCTTCCTAGAGTCAAAATTTGATCTCTGAAGCCATATAGCAAGATCAGCTTTTCAACTCACCTATCTTCAGAGTGTCCAGGAGACCAAGAACTCCCAAACACAGTTTGTTGACCTTTCGGCAATGTACCCTATCCTGTTATTAGAGATCAAAACCAGATTGTTTGCTGGTGTTCATTAATCTTCAACAATTAAAGGCATGAAAATATACTGAAGAAAAACATGTAGCCATGTATGTGAATGTAGATATTAGAAGGAATATTACATACATACAATAAAGAATGAAAGTACAGATTATAACCACATAATATATGAAACAAACAAGTATTAGGATGAATGCCTACACGTATTTTAATAATACAGTGTGTCAATGTGCATCTGCTGGCCAAAAAAGCTTTGATAATTTAAAATATCTTGATGTATTGAACAGTTTTTCTTAAACAAGACAAATTATAATTTCTGACCTTCCAGTATATGTATCTCTTCAGTTCCTTCATGAAAAGAACCAACTGTCAGTCAAAGATTATCATCAAGGATACCATGATCTCACTTCTCCTAGCAAACAGCTTAATGATGATTTTCAAGACCAAGATTTTTGCTTGCAAATTAAATGGGTAACTAGGTATGGACTACTTACTATGCAGAAAGATCTAGCACATTAATTTGAAGTTCCAGAAGCAATCCAGACCACACAATCCCTCTTAGTGTCAAAAGTCAGAAAGAAATAAAAAACTAAACGATGCCAAGATGATCCATAACCTACAAAACTGAAATTGAGAAGACAAGTCGTTCAGTCCACTGAGCTAGATGAGTGTGTGAAGCATGCTGAATGTCATCTGCCAAAAACAGCCATCAGGATCAAGGAGTCTAACTGTGGCAGACGGAAATGATTCCAGAGTTACTCATAAGCCAACATCTGCCAGCAAGGATGAATGAGCAGCCAGCAACTAGGAGCGAGGAACTTGCTGCAGAAGTGTGATAGGAACCAGCTCCCAAAACTAATCAGAAAGGCTTGATGAGATGCCACCATATGATTCTCTGACTAATCCTGAATACTTTGGCTCCAAAGTCCTAATGTAGAAATGTTGTTGATTTATGTTTGCTGTCATAATTGATTTTTCATGTTTTTATCCTCAACCCCTTGCCAAAGATTGCTCACTATAGAAATCAGGCTACAGTGAAAGTAGTCCCAGATAAACCATCCACTCTTCCTTTGACCTCCCTGTGAAGGATTTCCTCCTCCATTCTCTCTACATCTGCAGGATATCCACCTCTGCCACTTAACAATGCAATCACTTTGGAGAGGTAATGACCCGGGGAGGTGTTACTCGGGAGCCACCTGCAGTGATGCTGCACTTTTATTTAGGGCCTCAGAATGGCAAGGAACAAAACAGAGATCCTGGTACACTAGTTTGGGTTTGGTTTGCATTGCTGGTTCTGTATGTGGTGCAGTAGCTAAACTATAACTTTTTGGAAGGGAACTTGAAGTCAAACCAGGATGCTTAATCTGGCACTGTGTGATGCAGCATGACAACCACTACATCTCCATGCCAGGTAATAATAACTCCTCCTTCCTGAGCTGATCAAGCTGTAGCAAGAGCTTCACAAAGCACAGCAATCCAAGTATAGACAGTATAAACAGGCACAGTAGCTATGGTCAATCCTTATTTCCAACACCTAAGGCTATGTCTCCCTACCTCTGCTTTTATCACGCTTGCATAGGTAAAGACACTGAAGGAAAAAAAAGCCTGCTTCCTCAGAATTGTTGCCCAAGAGCAGTTTACATCATTCACTATCTGGAAGCTATTCTGTAAAACATCGTAATAATTGCTTTTCCTGGACTCACACACTTCTTAGTAGCAGCTAAAGTTAACAGATTGGAAGACTGCCTGAAGATGATGGATGGGTTTTCTCAGATTGTAGATTTCTGGTCATTTTCCATGGCAGCCATAAATTTAAAAATAATATAAAACTAAGCAGTGATAGAGTAGAATTCACAAATATTACACAGCTACTGACTGACCATTAATCATCCTAAATCAATGTTAAAGTGTTACATATGATGAGCCAGATTCTACCCTGAGGTGCATACAGAAGCTTCTCATTGATTACAAATGGGAAATGGCACGTGTCTACAAACACAGAATTTAACCAACTCCTATATTGCTGGATTTCTTTTTGTTACTATTTAAAGATGGAGGCAGTTCTGGTTTTTTTAAGAATTCCCTTTCATATTAATGATCTGGAAGAAAATGATCTCTGTAGTCAATATCCCAACATTATCCCTAAGTATTTACAAAGTTCCAGAGATCAGGCATTGTTTGACCAGCCTAATGTCCACCTTCAGGCTGCTGCAGTCAAAAAGCCATCTGTAATTCAACAAACTGAATATTTTGGTCTAGGCTGAAACAACATTTTCCCCCAAACTTTGTCTCAATTTACCCTGTTATTTCTTTTGTGGAATGATGTATCTAAGTGTACCTCAGCTGACTAACTACAAAGGAGCTGCCAGAGATATGTGTGTAAAAAATAATAATAAAAAACCTGTCACTCTTCTTCTCCAGCAAACCAAATCAGATTCAAATAAAGAAGTTTTGCACTTCTCATTTTCTGAGCAGAATCCAAGGATAAGAAAAACTACAATAGCTTTAGCAAAGTCATGGAGGTACGCAGACTTCTGCCCTGTGAGCACCTAATTCTTCCCAGCCCCTTTTGCACTCATTTAATACTTTTATACAGATTACACATGAATTGCACTGTACGTAGGCATATTTATGTCACACATGCAGTTAGTATTAATACATACTAGATTGAGTTTTCCAGCATTACTAACTTAGTGTTGTATTTAATGTCTTTCACACTCTGTGTAGGATACTGTGCGGTAATTACTCTGAAAACAACTTATTTGGATGCCAGCTACAGAATACTGTTATCACCACGTTTTCTCTGGGCCTGTTTACTTGTGTCTATCCACAGGCTTTGGTAATAAATACATGTATTTTGGGGCTCTAGGTACGTTAAACATACTGAATAGTCAACGCTTGTGGAAGCTAATTTCCCTGTCATTGCATTATAGTTAAATTGGTTACGCACGTCTCATTCAATTATGTAACTTGAAGAATACCAACAACATAGGCTCCCAATTTCAATAGTAGTTATGCTGGCTTTAGCAGTTACAATGGAACAGCTTTTTGCATGAGACACTGTACTCATCATGCTATGAAATCTGGAGCCACAGTTTAAAATGTAGACTTGCTTTTTGTGCCTGCTGTTAATGGCTTTTCTTTTTACACTTCCTGAATGTACAGTGTAAGCTTTTGTTTGGATCAAGATGAAGACTGGAAGGAAGTTCAGCAGGCTGCCCCTGAAGGATGGGTCCCGTGGTACAGAACCATGTTGGAACAGTGCTTGAAGTGCTGCAGCCTGTGGGAAGCCCACGCAGGATCAGTTCGGTATCCCACAGGAGACCCCACCCTGCAGCAAGGGCAGGGACCAACCAGAGCGGATAGGCAGAGATGAAGAGTTGTGGACCGACCACAGCCCCCATTGCCTGAATCCCTGCACCGCTCGGGGGAGGAGTTAGAAGGGAGTGGATGGGGAAAAGATGCTTGCAGTTTGCATTTAGTTCTCACTGCTCTAGTCTGTTATTAGTAGGCAATAAATCACCTTAATCTCCCTTAAGCTGAGTGATGGTAACTGGTGAGTGATCTCCCTGTTCTTATCTCAACCCATGAGGCTTTTTTCATCTTATTTTTTCCCCTGCTCTGTTGAGGAGAGAGAGAAAGCGACGTGGTAGAGCTGAGCTGCCTGTCACAGCAGAACCACCAGAATTCTACATGAAAAGAACTGATACTGCAGTAGTGCAGAAGGAACAAGGAGAAAGGAAGGGTTAAATTAATATCCACAGAAACTGACATAGTATTATGATATTAGCATTGTGCAATACCAATAAAGCACATATCAAATGGATTAAAAACTGGCTGACAGATCTAAAAAAACAAGCATCAGCAGGGAATTGAGACTGAATGAATGTTCCCAATGTTCCTTTGGGGTCTGTACAAGGCCTAATATTCTTTAGCAATTTCACCAATAGTCATATAAACATATCTCTAAATACAGTTTGTGAATGACATGAGTTTGGCAGGATGGTATACACTAATGAAGACTGGGCAGTCAAACAGAAATTGAGAATTATTCAAAGGATACTGCAGTTCCCTGCAGTAACTATGAAAAAAATTAAAAAGTTCCATATGTTGAGTTTATCAAGGAGAAGATGGGAAGAGGCGAGTTTTATACCCAAGAGACTGACAGCAGAAAATTGCAAGTAAGAAAGAACACAGAATCACAGTCTGGAAACTTAAGACAGGTAAGCTAGAACTGAACTTAAGGTGCCTTTTTAACTATAAAAGTTAAAACCAGAGATATACTGACTATGTTTTATGATCTCTTAAAACCAAGAGGAAGACATCCTTTAGCCAAAATAAGAGGGGAGGGTCTTTTCTGTTTAATAGAAGAATAACTGTGAAGATGTGTAAGCAGACATATAAGCAGGCAAATCATATTCTATGGTCTACACACGAGTAAAGATCTACACAAATTTACCAGAGACAGCATTTTCTCCTCTGCCTCTGGTATGAGGAATGAAAAATGATCACCGACTCTTGTATCTGACTATATAAGAGTTCAAGCAAAACTCTGCAAGCTTGTTTTACATTGGAAACGCAGACTTTATTTGTTTCTTAACACATCCTCAGTCTCTTATCAAGACAATTGCTTATCAACCACTGTCTTCTAAGGAGATGGATTATCATTGTTTAATCTTACCTCAAGGGATGTTATGAAAGAAAAAGTTAATCAGATATTTTGAATGCGTAACTAAGTCTGCAATAGAGCCTGTCTTGCAGCACTACAAGTTGTTAGAGAGAACAGTCCTTATTTGTTAGCTACAAACCTGAAGGAAAACACAAGGAAGATATGCAACTAATTTTAGCTTCGGAAATACTATCAGACTGATCATGAAAATACTACCATCACGTATGCTTTGAACATGATGGCATCACAGTGTGCCTCAATGTTGATTTTAGAATAATTAGAACCACAGTAGAACTCTGGCTATTTTCTACTTCTATCTATAACAATAATTAATAACTGTTAGCATCCCCCCTCCTCTTCCATTTTGTAGTGTATTTTTATCTCCTAGGAACTTGCTGAGCCAGTTACATTAGCAGAAACAGAAGGTAAATCTATTCAAAACAATGTGACTAAAAGCAGAATCTGTCTGTGTGTTTTTGCATGAGTGGAACAAAAGGTTTCATTGCTGCTATTACAGCTTGATAGCATTTCATACTGAATTCTGAAATTTTGGGGAAGTCAGATTGCAGTATTGGTTTGACATCAGACATTTCATTGTTCAGATGTAGGATCACGCCTTTGTCCAGTCTGTGAAAACTTTAGCTTTTCTTTAGATATTAAAAAGACCGCTGAAATCATCCACAAAAAGCTTGGACCTCAGGAAAGAAGTCTAAAAGACAAACACTGTTAAAGCTTGGTCAGACACAATTATGTGGCTGACAATTACATATGATAACAATTAAAATTATCTGATTCCAGCCGCATGGCATCTTATTGCAGCAGATCTCCAAGCAAATAATGTGTCACATAATAGC
Organism: Perdix hodgsoniae; assembly: GCA_035772895.1. Lineage (NCBI taxonomy): Eukaryota > Metazoa > Chordata > Aves > Galliformes > Phasianidae > Perdix > Perdix hodgsoniae. The sequence goes on from JAPSGF010000005.1 coordinate 19,185,552, forward strand.
TTTTGACTGATGTTGTCAGCAGCCTTTTGAACATTACAAATACCTTAGCTTCAGTGTCCCAGAAACTAGTGGAGACTACTGACCTCATGCAAACTGGAAGTATTTGCATGTACCTCTCTGGTTTAAAATGTTCTCTAACCTAAAGCTCTTGGTTTACTAGATGATTCGATACACGCATACACGGCATCCAGCTACTTACTTCCAGTTACAAATAGCTCAGCTAATGCACGCATTAGTGGTTTTAGCAAAAGCCATAGATGTTTTCTGAGAGGCCTTTAAGTTACCTGCCAGTACAGCTTGGAGAAGATAAGTCTGATTACAAGCCAGCTGAAGCACTCTGAACAATTGCTGAACTCCATGTGTTGGTTGGCAAAGAGAACCTAACCAGAGAGTATGAGGAGCTGCCAAGGAGCTGCCACTGAGCAGCATGAGCCTACTCTACTGCCAACTTTAATTTGTGTTAAAAAAATAGGGATGAGTTAATGATTGCTAAACCAACAAATCATCCTCCTATTGGAGGAGCCCCAGAGGACATTCTGTCTCCAGTGGTGATATAACCAGTAAGCAAACACATTGTCACATTGCTTAGAATGGGCATACAAAAAAACAGAGGGGATCTGACCAGGAATTTGGAGCATTTGCATGGTGCCAGTCCCCACACATGTTCTTGGCTTAGCCTTCTCCTTATTTTCCTCTAGACCAACATGAGGGCACAGCCCAAAAACTACTCTTCAGATCTGTGATGCAAGTTTTATTGTTTCCTTCTGTATACTGTTAAATAGGAAGAGAAGCATAATGTCTTAAAAACGAATTGAGGAATAATACCATACATTTGTTAGAAGGGTAGCTTTGCTACCATTGTTGTTTTAAAAAACATCTTTTTCTGTTTTGGCAACTAAGTTATGATTGCAACATCTTAGCTGGAAAAACAGCTGTCTTCTAATCGTGGCTGCAATGCACACAGTTGTCCCACTGTAGCCTGTAGAGACCTAGAGTGCATAAGAGCATGTTGAGGATGAAGGTTTAGTTAAGATATTGCAACAGCTTTTCAGTGTCGTTGACGGACAGCAAAAATCTCGTGTTGTTCACTGAAGTTTCATTGTTCTAACAGCGTGTTTTCCAGCCACAGAGCAAGATCTTGACTGTTTTAAATGTATGAGAGTTTATATCAAATGCATTGTAATTTTTTCCCATTCTTTATTGTAGAACAACTGAAAATCAAGAATTGTAACAGATCGCATTAAAATTGAAGAGGTAAGTGAAGCAATAATCCCCAGGGCAGATACCCATGGCACCTCAGTCATAAACATGTTTCTGCTCTGAGTTCACAGTTCTGCAGTATACAGCCCAGTTTTATCAGAATGGCCTTTCCAGTAAAAAGTGGTAATTTGATTGCATGATGGACCATCTGAAGAAGATATATTGGTTTTGTAACTGTAATAAGAGGAAATATCTAGTGTGTCCACATTTAATTGAAATCACATATTGCTCCTCTGCAAGAAAAGCTATGTTCATTGTATTTATGCATGAAAACTGGCTAGCATCATGGAAGAACAGATTTTCCAGAAGAGCAGTGAAGCATCAGTTCATTACAACATACCACACGGGAAAGAAACTCAGTATCAGTTTAGATCTAAACTTTCAGCACCAGTAAGACAACAACATCCCTTCTTCTGAATCATGGATAATTCTGTCCAAAAAATCAATAATTCTGATCAAGTCTTCTGAGACTTTACAGAGATAAAATCTCAGCTTTGTGCAATACATTAGACAGTGTCCAAGTCATCCATGGGTCATCAGTAGAGTGATCAATACAGTATGTAATCAAGTCAAATCTATATAAACAGAGATGTAGCCAGACATCTGCAGAGGTGTAGCCATCACCATACTCTCCAAATAACTGAGCAAACAGTATGACAGAGCTAGTTAAGTTAATACACAGCTTCCATCTCTGAAGTCCAATACTGTACGTTCAGAGGCTACTTTACAAGTAAAATGCATCTTTTCAATGGAAATTGCTTGTATTGCTGACCTCTTTGAGACAAGAAATGAAATTTCATCAGTCATAAAGGAGTGGGCCTCAAGGAGAACACTGTGCCAGCACAGCCTGGATCTGCAGGCTGCCTGCTGCCTAGCAGTTCGTGGCCCTTGGCTTGCTGTATGCGAGTTCTCCCCAGCTATATGAAAGGTTTTTTTAGAGAGCATGGGAAAGAAGGACAATAGCATAGGTTTCACACACCAGTCCTAATCAGGTGGGTGCAAAGGGTGCAAAAGTGCAAAGTTCTGTTCCACACAGCACAGGAGAGATCCATCTTTCCTTGTGCTGTTGAAGATGAACAGAGGTGATTAGAGTGGGAGCAGGGCTTCTCACCTTCTTATTCAGATTCTAATAGAGGGACATCGATCTTTAAGGGTGAAATAATGAAGATGATAACGACAGTAATAATGGGTACAGACAGCAATGCTGAACCATGAACATCTCCATTATAACACATGAATATTCAGTTGGCTACCAGAGAAGAAGAGCACAGGTCATAGACCGTTTGGCTTCACCCCCACAGCCAAAAGAACACACAAGAAATATATTTATTAACTGATAAATACTGTCTGTTCAAATTGACATCATAGGAATTTGGAGTGTCAGGCTGCTCATTTATATCAGAGAATTTATATAATATTAGAAACAAAGAGAATATTTGAACTATGAAAGAATCTACAAAACCAGCCAGAACAGCAGAGACTGTATTTTAAAACAGGACAATAGAGATTGTGACACATCTCAGTACCCTGCAATGTTTTAAAAAGTGTAGCTTGTACCTACAAAATGATTTATTTTTGATGTGATCCCATGTATGATTTTTTTTTGAATAAAAGAGAAATACCCAACCACTATAGGTTGAGTGGCCTCTTGGCCAACCCCCAAAAGCCAGATCAGCTAATCTAGTCAATAGCCACACTTTACTGCCACGTCCTTCACTGATGTCCTCAGTCACAGGAAGGTGATGAATTGCAAACTGTTCAACTGGTGAAAGGCGGGCAGAAGCTTGGTCTTGGTATTGTTTTTGCTCAGGGTTCTATGGCCTCTACACCATTGCTAGATAGGAATTGCATCCATGCTAATTCAGGCTTGCCTCTTCACACGATGGGAACAATCCTGTGATAAAAGTGTGAGTGAATCGCAGCCTTGAGACAGGCACTGCTCAAGGCACTGCTTAACCTTCTCATCTATTCCCCAAATGAGCATTTTGAGAAGGAAGCACTTGCATTTTGCATTTCTAATGGATCATGTCAGAGGTGATAGCATACGAATTCCTCCACAAAAGAAGACATCATCCCAACAAAAAGTCTACAAGTGATAGAAGGTATTTGGAGTAGATATTTATGGAGTAAACACAGTTATTATTTGTTGACAAATCTAATGCACCAGAACTTGGCTTTAGAGATACGAAATGAGACTCTGGTATGTTCTCAAGTATGAGTAGTGTCATTCATGATTCATTCATGATAGTGAAAACATATCTGTGTTTCAGACGTATGCAGGAAAGGGGCAGCCTTGTTTGGGAAAATCAAAAACATGTCCAGGGGATTTAAAACATTAAAATGTCATCTGCAGTGAAAATTTCTGTAAACACTCCAAGAGAAAGTAAAGAATGTTCAGGGAAATAAGTCAGGCAAGCCAAAAATTACCACTTGGGCTGCATGGAAGAAGCCAAATGTCTCTGTTATTTTCTGATCACAATGAATCAGTCAAATGCCAAACTCACCGAAAGTGAGGACCCAGTTCTTCCAAGAGAGTTTGAAAGCAGGGAGGTGAGGCTGCTTGCATAGTCTTGCTTGGTATAGGTTTATTTTTCACAAAAATGTGGGGAAATAACAATATCCCCAGACTCTTCCAGACAGTTATTTTTCTCACTTGTATTACAACACACACAAACAAGCCTTTGGTTATGCAGGTCTACAGTTCTGCTGCTTAGTCTACCCGTTTGGAGCTGGGAGGGAGCTGTCCCACTCTGCATGTTGAAAAATTCTCCCCTTGAAAACACATTTGGGTAAATGCCTTGAAGAGACATCTGAAACCTGCCTGTGCCGTTTTGCTTTTTTTCTCCTCATTCTTGTTGTCAGACTCATCATGCTGAGTCATATCTGCAGCTAGATCATAATGATTATCCTGAAATGTCAGCAGCTGCTCTTTTCACCCCCATACAGTGCTGGATTTAGGATGAGGTTTCCCTAATGCATAAACAATGACAATAATTGCAGTTTTCGGCAATCAAGGTATCACAGAGTTGTTATTCTATTGTAAAAAAATGCATTTCCACAGCTGTAAAGAAGGGATGGGTCACACTGACCCATACGGTTCTTTGTAGTTCACCCTGAAGAAAGCTTGTGACATAAGTGAATCCCTGTCAGCATCGTTGCTGGCCAGAAGGTGTTGTCTGACAGGAGAAACAGCTAAAAGCTTCGTCATTTAATATCTTCCTAAGTGTGTGAGAATCATCTGCCTAATTCCAGAGATGACTGATAGGCAGAAACCTGGCTTTAACTTCTATACTCTTAACTTCAGTGTAATTTCCTTGCAGCCCAGACAGTTCTGTCTTCTCACACAGCTCTCCTTCAAGTTACCTGCTCTCTTTCAAGTCAACTAAAGATAGCTGAGGTATACAGAGAAATAATAAATAAAAAAGAAAACAAACAAACTAGCAGAAGTTGGCAGAAGTGATGAAAACACAAGGCTCCATCTCCTCTTTCATTAAAAGATATACACTGAGTGCATCTCCACTATCCAGCAACAGCGGAGAGAGATGATCGTGGAACTGTTGCCTTTGAGAGAGGAATCCAGTTCTAGAACTTCCATTCTGTATTTTAGTGCCACATAAAGCAATAGAGAAATAAATGGAAGATATGCAAGTAGAAAAGCTTGTAAGGGTAAAACCAGGGTGAATGTGTTGTATTATTGTTGGGGATTAGGAGAAGAATCATTGAAGCTAAAGGAAGTAACAACCACATTTCATCTGAGATAACAGGGGAGTTCTTTGATGAGGTACTACAGGTTTCCAAGACAAGGCAAAAATACATCCTAAACCTTGAATAATGTGTTGAGATGGTACTGCTATCATGTATAGCAGCTAATATATCAGGTTATCATGTTCTGTAAGGAAGTATTTGTGTGTATGCATGTACAAGAGAACAAGCCAGCTGAAACGTTAAACACAGCAGCTAAAAGGAGGGTAGCTAGACATAAACGCTTGAAGGCAGAGCTTATCAGAGATACTGGATGAAAAAGATGTGGTACTATAAGTAAAGATACCATCTTTGGTGGTTTGATTACATTTGCAGTCAAAAAAACAAGACTTCTCATTTTCTTTGTAGATAGGTAGAGCTGCATGCAGGAAAGGCCTGATTCCATTGGTGGCTTAAGATTCCCAACCAGCACAAGATCTGCGGCCATTTGTGTCAAAGGAAGGAGCATTACAGGTAGTGAAACAGGCTAAAAGGAGGACTGTAGACAAACCTATGCTGTCCAGAGAAAGCTAAGGATGTTGCAGTGAGTTAAAATTCACTGTAATTAATTAAATTCACTTATATTGTAATGAATCAAAAGTGACATGTTCAGAAATTATTGCAAATGCAAAATGCTTTCAGATAGCAATGCAACACAAGTACTTTTTCAGTAAAGGAAACTCTTCTGAAGCTTAAGCCAACCCTCCAAAATGAGCCTGAGAAGATGTTGGTGCTCTGTAGGACAAGAGGTTCAGATCTGGTGAGCTCAAACAGAGATGTGAGCTCTAGAGCAGTGTCCTGTGAGTACTGCTTCTGGACTCACAATGTAGATACTTTGGCCTTGTCCTTACCGGAACTCTAATTAAGTGCCAAAGGTCCTATCCTCTCCTTCCTCTGAAACAATTAAACTGGATTTTACATACCCAGTGGTACTCAAAATAGCAATGGGCCTATTTTGCTGGTTTCAACTCTTTCTGGACAAGCTCACCGTTGAAGCCCTCAGATGAGGTGATAACTGTCTGGACACATGATGGCTGGCATGTCCTCTGCCAGTAACCTGCATTATTCTGCCAGTAACATTATTCTGCCATTGTAGCACCATGCAGCACACACCGCCTTCCTGGGTAGGCCCTCCTTTGGATCTGTTGTGATAAAACCAAAGAGCTTTACCATAGCTGAAACTGAACTGCAAGACTGTTCAGACTGGAAGATATCCTGATCCTTTAGAACCTAGGCACAGAAGAAAATCTGTAGGATGCCAAACACAGAGTCACAATTGGATTTTTTTTCATATGTTTACCTTCATAGCTGTTCTGTAGGTATTTGGTTTCATTCACTTGGATAAGAGTCATCTGCTTAGACCTAGCTGTCAAAGTGTCAGGCATCTAGGATAACTCAGTTTCCCAGGCTTCCTTTACAGTTATGGAGGTAGACATTGGCTTACTACATGAGCCAGCAGTGTGCTCTTGCAGTTGGAAGTCCAACTGCATCCTGAATGACATCAAAAGAGTCATCAGGGTGAGGAAGGTGATTTTCCCCCTTTACCCTTGTAAGGCCCCATCTGGAGTAATGCTCCCAGCACAAGAAAGATGTGGAGCTGTTGGAGTGGGTCCAGAGGAAGGCCATGAAGATTATCAGAGGGCTGGAGCACCTCTTTTATGAAGAAAGGCTGAGGGAGCTGGGCCTGTACAGCCTGGAGAGTACTTCGGGGAGATCTCATTGCAGAGTTCCATTATGTGAGGGGAACTTATAAACAAGAGGGAGACCCAGCTTTTACATGGGCAGATGGCAATAGAAAAAAGGTGAATGACTTCAAACTAAAACAGAAGATATGCATTTAATATTAGGAGGAAATTTTTTACTCAGAGGGTGTTGAGGCACTGGCATGGGCTGCCAGAGAAGTTGTAGATGTTCCATCTCTGGAGGTATTCAAGGCCAGGTTGGATGGGGGTCTGGGCAGCCTGATCTTGGGGGCAGCCCTGCCCATGGCAAGTGGGTTGGAGGTAGATGGTCTTTAAGGTCCCTTCCAACTCAAGCCATTCTGTGGTTCTATGGCTCCATGATTCTATGATTCTGTGTTCACTTCCAGAAAAAAGTCACTCCATTCTGACAAATAAATCCAAGTTTAGTATCTCTGAAAAATAGTACAGTCCATATTTCTTCCTCCAGTGACTGCAGTGGGAGCTTGGACAACCAGTCTGTCTGAACACACTCCTTTGGAACAGTAGAAATGAAATGACAAAAATTCTATTTCTTGTGTATTGAGACTTGATGCATTGTCAAACCTCAAGGGCACTTGTGGTATCACAGACATAACTTTCCTTTGCCCTTCTGCCACCTTTTGCTTTTGCATTTGCATCTGTGTTATCGCTGTCAGTGTGAAGTGTCACTGGTTTGGATGCTGCTTGTGTAACCTTCCTTGGGTGTGTCAGAAAAAGACACTGACAAAGGAAGCAAGATTATGGGACCAAAACACCTTACTAAGAACTGTCTGAGGCAAGACACCCACTGGACAAGCCACTGTGGTGTCTCACCTTGCAAGCAGACCTTCTGTGGCTTCTTTCCATGAAGGAATACTACTTGTCATTCCTCCATCACAAAAAATTCTGTCTGGTGGAAAAAAAAAAATGAGAATTCATGTCAGAAAGGCATGGCTTAATCGGGAGGTTAGAGTTGAGCAGCGTGGTCTGAAGGAGGAGAAGTAGGAAACCAGAGCATTTTGATCTGTCTGCCAGTCTGTAAGAGGTAATGCAAGGTTGTTTTATTGTTCCTCCAGCATAACGTATAAGGATGATTTGTAACCAGGGAGAATCTAGGGTAAATAGTTCTTGCTAGAACACTTTGCTTTCAGATATCTTAAGAGGTAATCTGTGGCGGGTATGCTTGCTGTAAATCAGAGGCTATGTCTTTGCATTTGGAAGTCACTACTATTATGTTGAAGGGTGTGTGCTTACATAGTTCAAGTATGGCATTTGGAAAGAAGTAATTTCACCTCAGAGTGGAAGTTTCCCTGAGGCACAAATCCTCAACAGTGAAATTCTGTACGTGTACTTTGACATAAGCATGCCAGTGGGCATGTGCCAAATTATGCCTTTGAAGCCATGGAAGCCTGGCTGTGGGAACCTAGAACCTTGAAGAGTCCCTCAAGAGAGAGGAAACAGAGCCAGCTGGACTCATTTTCTATAGACAGAAATTTAATTGCTAGCTAGTAGCTACTACATAAGAAAAGCAATCATTTCAGGGGCCTGGAACATGCTGGTGTGAAGCTCTTGCTGGAGGAGTCAGGTGGCAGTCTGACTATGACCCACTGGATCCCACTCTTTGTGCGTTGTTTTTATCTTCAATATTTACTGTCATGGTAAAGTATGATCACAATTATAAGAACCAACACATAGCTGCCTAAGAACAAACTGCAAATAGTCTGCTTTTGAGTGCAAGCCAGATGAGCAAAGAACAATTTGTCTAGAGCTAATGTCTATCAGTTCAGTTTACATACAGACTAGAAATTAAATCTTTACAGTGAAATTGATGTACAGCTTCTTGTGCAATAAGTGTCTTCTTTTCCCTGCCCAGCAGTGCCTGGGCTCCGTCTTCCTCATTCTCTGGGGCCTTGCAGCACCTGAGAGACTCTTTGTGGTAACAGATACCTGTCCTCTCCACCAGCTCTTTTCACTCCATCCTTCTGTGCTCGCAAGTTCAGCATCCTCTTTAACTCACAGAAACAATACATGTGTTATTTTGTCTGCCCACCAAAATAAAACATTGGACTAAAACATTGCCCTAAAACCAGGAATTGTGTATAGTGTGCAATAATAACTTGATATTACTGTACTGTTAAGATAATGTTTCTGTAGCAAAGTCATTACTTTATAAAAACAGCACTTATGACAGTAATAAAAAGTCCTACTGAGGGAAATTAACCTATGAAAGGGGACTCACGAGGGGCTGGATTATACCTTTATCACTACTCTGAGGTCAGAGCTAATTGGCATACAACAAAGCTTATGAACTGAGAGTTGATTGCTGCCTTCTGCTTTTCTCTGCTGACAGATGAGCACACCGCTCCCTCAATTACTCCCGTGATTTATTTTTACTTGTAGGCAGATAAGATCAGTGCATCGTAATGTTGGACTCTGTACCAACATGGAGCAAGAGCACCTCCACTATACAGCTTATGATCTGGTCAGAAAATGGAGGTGAGTGTGAATAAAGAAAACATTTCTTCCTCCTCTTTTACATGGGTAACAAATGTTCTGATCCACACACTAGGTGCTTTGCTGGTTTGGATCTAACAGATCAGATAACCATTTTCAAGTATCTTCAAGCAACAACTGATCTGCTGCATCCTGCACATCCTCTTACTGCATGGTACGGACAAGGCAACCAGACCTCTTTCAGTACAGGCTAAACTAGCATTGCTGTTGTATGCCCAACATTTTTTTCCCTCCCAGAATAACAGTTCCTGCAGAGAGACCTACACTGGGGAACTGATTAAGGTTAAATACAATCCAGCAAAAAAAGCAAAACCAAAAAAAACGTTCACATTTTAAACCAGATTATTTCTCCTCTCAAGAATACAATCTTACGGCAGCAGAGCTGGTGGTACCAGCTTAATTCGCTGGTATATCTTCAATTTGGATCACATCAGCCTGTGTGCGCCCTGGGTAAGAGTGCACACAAGGACAGTCACTGCCGTTCAACTGAGACACAATGGCTTGTTAAATTGTCATAAACTGATCATAAGTCTGAGTCCCAAATGGCTTACCCGAGGTCACCCAGCCGTTTGAGACACACCCAGCGACTGAACAACATCTCCGGAGTCCTCCAGCCTAGCGTCAAATACAATGGCACTTTTCCTCTCTAATTGCAACCAATTGTCACTGTCTTCTGGTGGGTATAACCAGGAGAAAACGGATATGGGAATGAGCTGAGACTGCCCAGTCAGCCCTTCCAGCTTCAGCTGAAGCGTTCTAGCAGGGCTTCATCAGGAAAACTGTGTGGTTCTCCCAGGTCCTGCTTCTCCAAAGACAGTGAGCAATTAGATATTGTTGGTTAACTCAGCAAAATGTTCTTGTGATAGGGATAGGTGCTGCTGCCAAGTAACAAATTTCATGGAGAGTGGTTATCAGTTGCAGAAATTAGAAGTGCTTTTTACCCTGGAGAAGTTTGTTCAATTCCTTCCTTCCTGTCACATCGGAGTGGCTAAGTGGTTAGTGCTATGCAGAGCATGGTTTACTAGCATTCTATAAATGAACTGGGAGAAGAAAAAATGAAGTAGCAGAGCAAAGAGATGCTGTGCTGGAGGAATGCTGCTTTCCACAAGCCATGTAAACTCTAATTAGATAAAGGGTTCTATTATTTTCTTGTGTTTAACTCCACCCCCATCTTCTTTTCTCTTTAACCATATGCCTTCTCACCCTCCAGTTTAAAGTCGTGTGTACACATGGCCTGATGAAAGCCTGCACAAATCAATGCCAACACTTCCATTGACTTCAATGGGCTTTGTAAAAAGCAGAGAGAGAAGAGAATAGGTGATTATTTTTCCCTTCCAAATGACAAGTCCCTCCTTAAATAAAACAATCCATATAGTAGTCATAACTGCTTTTTGCAGTGCATGGGCATAACTACTCCAACCCTCTAAAGAGTTAGCAGCGGTTGGTCTCTCTAATGCTTAGAAAATTATTTTAAATAGACTTCACATCTACAAAAAAAGGATTTTTTTTAGAGTGTAAGTACCTAGGGTTTGATCCCAGCAGTTGTTACCAGCGTACCTGCACAGACCTCAATTTGCACTTACAGAAGGACTGCCCAGAGCAGCACTTGCTGCATGGTCCAAATCATTTTGATATCCGAGAGTAGTCCCCTCAAAGCCATAAATGTAGGGTCACGCTGCTGTTGATGTTCAGCCAGCTATCTAGGCATGCTCTCAGTTAATGACTCGCCTGGCATTTCTGTACCGTGTCCCTCAGATGAGTGTGCCAGCTCCCCACTCAGCAGCCGGGGAACTGAGCCGTGTGTTCTCAGAGGTACTGAGCTATCACCCACTCAAATGGAGTAGCGTGAGTCGGTGAGGCCTAGGTGACTTCACAGCATCATACAAATTGAACATCTGTGTGCAACAAGCCAGAGTTCAAATATCAGTCTTGCCTGCAAACGTATGCTGACTATAACCCCTCCATCTATTTTCCCTACCCTACAACAGGGCATGAAAGGATTCCTCCACCCCTTCCTCTTGATGCACTGAAGTGTAAAAATCCCATGGGAATTTAAAAAGTTATTTTCTTTTCCATCATGTCTGCCTCCGCATTTTGCCTGCTTAACAAAAGGCTAATCCATCGCTTAGACATGGAAAAGAAATCAATTGTTAATTTAGTGTGATGGTATGCTCTGGATATCCAAACATCTTCACTCCAAAAAGGGTGATTACTCTTTTTTAGCAGTACTTGTACAGAAATGATCCAACTGTATGGAAGTGGAGGTGATACATAAATTGTTCTTATGCAAAATGGTGCATGGAACACTGTTTTTCTGATCTTTTAACTAAAATACGATTTTTGGTTGTTCTTCAGAATGTCTGCCTGATTAAATATCCTTGAAAAAACACGCATGGGACTGCAATAAAGAAAAATAAAAAGGTTTCTTGTAATCAGTGATTACACAGCAATTATTACTATTTGTATCTAATGTATAGTATCTATAGAAAGAACAGATGTAATTTATCCTCCAAAAGCCAAAAAGATTTGGCTTAAGCAAAGCCATCTTACACTTTCCTTCACATTTACAACAGAAAAGGAGACCATAGATGGGGAGCTTGCGTTCCCCGGCCAAAGGCTGGGAACATTCAGCTCAGAGACAGGAGCTGCCCATGAAGCTTTCAGTCTGTCATCTGCAAGCGGGTGAAAACACCCCTACAGACTGTGTGTGGTTTTCCTACTGTCTCCAGTAGAGGAGTCTTTCCTTTGAGCCGACTGATAAAATCCTTCAGGTTTTAACCTGAAGCATGAGCTCTCACTTTTGTGTAGGTGGCACAGTAACTGCGTCCTGTGTTGCAATGGGCCTTTGCAAAATGCCCTCCGCGTGCATTTTGCAGTAGAAGGCTAAGAAAATTGGTCAAATCACTTTCATGTGATGGTTGGAGGGAAGATTCTTCATTAACACACTATGAAAAATCACTTTGTTTACTGAGCTACTTAGTAAGTTGCAGGGGAAAAAAACACATTATTATAAACTCTAGATGAATTTCTTTAACTCCACGGTGTTTGAATACTTAGGAAATAATACAAGCATGAGTTTGTACTGCCTAAAGTCAGCCAATCTGACCATATTTTTACCATAGATGCTTTCAGATAAAACTGTTATGAAATTTTATTTGGGGTCTAACCTTGCTTACAGTCCATTTAAGCCATACATGGCTTGACTAAAAAAAAATCAGTCTTTCCATACAGCTGAGTTGTGCTCTGGTGACAGGTGGCTACAAAACCAGCTTAGAAACTTCTGGAGAAATCACAGAGTGTAAAACAGAAACTGTCACAGACACCAGAAGCTTTTCCACTTCTGTAACAATGACAAAAGCATACGCAGGCCTATGGCAAAGTTGGCCTTGTGAATGTGGGTCAGGGAGAAGTCGGAAATGCACATGGATGTATCTAGGATGTCCTTCAGGCTCCCCAGGCTGAACGTGTGCCCTGCCCTCATCCTGATGCTGTGCTGGGTTACAAGTTGTTCTCCCAAGAGCTGCTGCCAGCTGGGAAGAGCAGACCCAAAGGGAGCTCAGGAACTTCCAGCCTGGGCCCTGCCCCTACAAACTGGGGCCAGGAAAGCACTGAAGTATGCACACAGCGGTTCTGCAATTCATGACCCACAAACGTTTTAAAGTCAGTGATAGAAGCCTCTCACAGTTCATGGGATCTATCAGCTAAAGCCTTAATGGATTTCTCGTCCCTTGCGTGAACAATGTAAATCCATTTTGAAAAAGAAACACTACTCAGCAGAAACCTTATGGTTTTAAACTGAAGTTGATGGGTTAGAGATGGAATGTACTATTAAAACCTACCCATTTTAAAGTGGTAATAAGGAGACAGATGCATATTTGAATGTTTCTCTTTTTAATTTTTCCAACACCTAATCTCTCGAATGAGAGCAATCAGAAAAGAGGCATTCTAATTCTCTTGTGGGATAGAGAAGGCGCCAGAGATCAAGTGATAACCACGCTGTGTCTCCAGCCATTTCTCAGGAGACTTTTGGCTATGTGTGAACCCCAAACGGAGAAGAGAGTTTTAAGCACAGTGTCTGCCAGAACTTCAACGGCAGACGCACTTCTGCTCTCATGGCACGAACCCAAACCGTGGACAATCTGTTTCAGAAGGCTTTGCAGAATGTCAGGCTTGCACATTCTGCTTTAGTTTACATAAAGATCTTTCTCACACACACATACCTTGAAGCTAAAAGAACAATGAGGTCTTGAAGTTAGTCACTCCAAAGGTAGAAGTGCCAGACGTGAGGTTACATATGCAACCCAAATTTAGTTCCTCGTATGAGTTCATGATTAGACATGCTTTAATTACATGGCCACAAAAACTTTTTCCATAAGGACAGTGATAACCAAGGCCTGACTTAGTAGGGAAGCACAAAAGTAATGAACAGTTGTGGTGGGTGTCACCACGTGCCGTGCCGGACAGTCCTAACGAAGGACAATTTGACCAGTCTGCGTGGTAAGAAAAGGACAGCACAGCACAGCTCTGCCCTTCACAGTGGAGACAGGAGGCCGTGGAACTGCCCCGTGCCATGTCAGCAGGTTCCTTCCCACCACCGCTGCCTGCTGTAAGGGCACGAAAGGAGAAAAGCAGAGAGGGAAGGCAGCGGGCTGCAGCACAGAGCACGACATCAGGGGAATCGCCGACAAAAAGGGGCAGGCTGCAGCCACAGTTGCTCTCTAGCCTATGACCTGCTTTGTTTCTGCGGCAATCTGGTTCACATTAGGAGTGCAGCACTGACAAAACTGGGGGGTGGGGGGTGTTGTTGTGGGTTTTTTGTTGTTGGTTTTTTGGTTGTTTTTTTTTCTTTTTGGAGGGGGGGTGAGGGGGAGGGGAGGGCGGTGTGATTTGCTGGCTTTTGTCACCTCTTCTCTAAATATCTCTTTGTTCAGCCTCGTGCCTTTGAAACTTTACACTCAGGTCTAGCTATCTTTGTATTTCCAGCCCCAGGAACAAAGCAGGCGCTAACTCGAAAACAAGCGTGGACTCATCCGGGCCTAAAGTTCTCCCCAACACGGGACCCCACTCATCTCCACGACCCCGAACTGCTGCGGCGTCACCGCGGTCCGACTGCCGCGACCGCCTCAAGGCGCGGCTCGGGCTTCCCCGGCCCTCCTCAGCCCAGCAGGTGAGGGAGGCCGGGGGAAGCCCGGCCGGAGGGCTCCCGGCTCCCCGGGGCTTTAAGGCCGCCTCTCAAGGCGTCTGCCGGGATCGCCCTCCAGGGATCGGGACGGGGCGAGCGCCGTTCCGCGCGGATCTCGGCAAAAGCGGAGCTGCGAGGAGGGCCCTCGCCGGCGGCGGCCGACCGCTGCGGGCGGCCCCGGCG
>JAPSGF010000005.1:19215131-19290181 GCA_035772895.1 Perdix hodgsoniae
ATGGTGCCCATGGCTGTGTGTGTGTGTGTGTGTGTGTGTGTGTGTGTCTGTCTGTCTGTGTGTGTATGTCTGTGTGTGTCTGTGTCAGGCCCTGCGGCTCAGCCCTGGAGCCGCTCGGCACCCACAGGAATGTGGCTCCTCTCGGCTCCCCAAGCTGCCCCGGCTCCTCATGGAAGTGGCCGCCAGGAAAAGAGAAGGGCGGGGAGGAGAGAGCGAGGGGAAAAAGAAAAAAAAAAAAAGAAAGAAAGAAAGAAAGGGAAAAAAAAAAAAAGCAACAACAACAAAAAAACAACCCTCCCGAGCCAGCAATCCGTCGTGCCCAAAGAGAGCGTCAGACAAAGGACACTTCATCCCATCCCATTTCCCATCCCCTTCACGGGCTTTCTCCGGCCGCCGCCAGGCCCCGGGACAGGCGCCGGGCACAGGGCAGAAAGCACGGGGCACAGAGCGCAGGGCACAGACACAGGGCACAGCAGCGTCCCCACCGGAGCTGGGCTGCGCACCTTGAGGGCAGAGGGGCAGCGGCCGGGCGCGGTGCGATTCCCAGCCAGGGCCTTTGCCCGGAGCACAGTGCCGGCGCTCCCAGCGCTGCCGCCGCCCCCGGGCTCCCGGTGGGGGAGGGAAGGAGCGAGCGCGGAGGGACCGGCGGGGAGGGACCGACCCGGGGCTGCTACCTCGGGGGCCGGGGGCAGAAATCTCGGGGAAAAGGGAGAAGTTCTGGCTACAGGTTCTGAACATAACAGTAACAATAAAAAGAATACTGCTTGACTAAAGCTAAACGAGGAGGAAGAAAATTAAAAAGTGGGGATTTTTTTTTTCCATTTAATTTGATTTTTTGAAGGAGATGGAAGTTGGCCGAAGAGACAAAGCCGAACGGCTCTGCAGTTGCACCCTATAAATCCTAAAGCCGGGACCGCCCGCAGCGCCCCGGGACGTCCTGCCCCGTCGCACCGCTCCCGGCTCTCCGCACGACCGCCTTCCCGCTGCGCGCCACGGACCGGGCGCAGCACGGCGGGGATCCTCCCTCGGCCCCGCCGCGCCCGGCATCGGGATGTCGCCGCGCATCCCGGCTGTCCTCCATCTTTCCGCCGCCGCCGTCCCACCCCGCGGGGCCCGGGGATGTCCCGCCCCGCGCGCGCAGATACAGCGGTGAGAATCCCCGCGATGGAGGAACCCGCAGGAGAGCGGGGCCCTCGTTTTGCCCTTCTCTCCCCTCCGGCCCCGCAAAGCGCCTCTCCGTCCGTCCGCATCTGGGGCTTTTCTTTTTTTTTTTCTTTTTTTTTTTTTTTCAGAAGGGGTGATTTGGGAGCGCTTCTCGTGGTCGAAATAATTTTATTTTATTCAGAATATACAGTTTAATTCCTCTATCTACAATTATTTACAAGGGTTAAAATAACATTGAAAAAAAGTCTCTGGAAAAGTTGAGGTCATAGATTTCAAGGCACCATTGACAGTGTCCACAGCTGAGCCGAAAAACGTCCGCACGGTATAAAAAAGGGTTCCTTTGAAATGCAATAAGTTACATGCACAAGCTTTACACATTTTAATCTTTTTGTTGTTGCTGTTGTCGTTTGTTTCGCTTCCCTTTAAAAATCCCCCATACGCATTCCTTTCCTTATTATTCCTTAACAGTAAAACACAGGAGTCCGGGGAGCGGAATACAAAAGAAGCAGAAGGGTTCGGCCCTCAGTAGATCGTCCCGGAGGGCAGCGCCAAGGGGTGCTGTAGCGAGCCGTGGGGCTGCAGGTGGGAGCCGAGGGGGCTGGCGGCGGGGTACCAGGCCGAGGGGCTCTCCAGGTAGCTGCCGGGGGACGGGTTGGCGGCGGGCGGGTGCCCGTGCCCGTGGTGGCCGAGGGACCGCGACGAGCCCTGAGGTTCCCACACCGCCGGCGACTGCGGGGAGTTGCAGGCCATGGGGTCGCTGGAGCTGGGGCTGTGCTCCGGGGGCATCTCCCCGTTCTTCATGATCTTCTTGATCTTGGACCTTTTGTTCTGGAACCAGATTTTCACCTGCGAGAGGGGGAGAGCGGAGGGAAACCCACACGGTCAGAGCAGGGCGCGGGCAGCACAGATCGCTGCGGGACCCCCCCGCCCCGCCCCGCCTCGCCTCGCAGCGCCCCGAGCCGCGTACCTGCGTCTGCGTGAGTCCCAGCGAGGCGGCCAGCTCGGCCCGCTCGGGCAGGGCGAGGTACTGGGTCTTCTGGAACCTCCTCTGCAACGCCGCCAGCTGAAAGCTGGAATAAATAGTCCGCGGTTTGCGCACTTTCTTTGGCTTGCCGTTCACCATCCTCACCTCGGGCTCCGCCACCTCCTTCTCTGCACGGGCGCAAGGGCGGGAGAGAGACACACACGCAGACGTTAAGGCGCGGGCCGGGCGGCGGCGCCGTCCCGACGGGCCCCCGCGGCTCCCCCCGGGCCGCCCGCGCCGGGAGCCGCTCCCTCCCTGCCCGCCGGGCTCCCCGCAGGGAGGGCGCTGCGGGAGCCCCACGCGCGGCCCCGGCTCCCCGTGTTCCGCCGGGAGGGAAGGGGAGGGGAGGGGAAGGGAAGGGCCCGGCCCGGCCCGGCCCGCGCTCGCTCCTCCGCACCGCTCCGGCACCGCACCGCGTCCCGAGCTCCGCCGCGGCCGCTCTCGTCCCGAACCAAGCGCTGGGCGCTCGGCGTGCTCTCGTTATTTCCTTACTTTTTTACCCCCACCTATCCTCCTTTGTATTTCTTAACATATCTTTTCTTACGAAGAAGCAACGCAGAGCGCTAAAATCGCGGCGCTCTCTGGCACAACCCCCCGACCCCGCTCCGCTCCCCCCTCTCCCAGAGCGGGGACAGCAGCTCTCCTCGGCTCCGCGGCTCACCACGAGCCGGCCGTGTTCCCGTCCCGCGGAGGGGGAAGGCAGCAGCGGGGCCCGGTTGAGGCTGACCGACGGCCGCCTCTCTCCGGAGCCCTTTCCGACGGAGTTTGAGCTGGGAAAAGCGGACCAGGCGTTCCACTTTTTAAAATTTTTCTTTCTTTCTTTCTTAGTTTTCAAATGGTTCTTTAATTTTTTTGTTCTTTTATTATTTTCTATCGTTAATTTATTGTTATTTTTCTATTTTCCTCGCGGCCGCGGAAGCCCCGTCCCCGCGTCCCTCACCCCGCTCTCACCTGGCTGCCCCGCAGAGCTTTGCCCGCGGCCGTAGGCGCCTCCGTACTGGTGGTAGGGGCTGCCGTAGCCGTAGTCCGCGTAGGCTTTGGCGGGGTAGGTGCCGGCGGAGCCGTTCATGCCGTACTGGTACTGGTAGGGGTTGAGCGCTTTGCCGTAGGAAGCCGAGGTAGGCGAGCAGTAGCCGTGCGGGGCCGCCCCCGTCGGGCTGTAGTAGTCGGAATCCGTAGCCGAGGACTCGGGTAAAGTGGGAGATTCCTGGGACGGGTGGTGCATGGCTGCGGCGCTCTGGAAAGGCGGCTGGAAGTCGGAGGACCTGATGTTGGGGACCCTTCTGTCAAACACTGCTGTCATAGCGCGGATCGCCGGGCTCAGGCGGACATGGCCGGGGGAGGCGGCTCGGCGCGGCGGCTGCGGCAGACTGCTGGCTGGGGCGCAGCATAGGCTTGGTTAAATCCTTAATTGCGCTCTTACGCACAGCAGGGTGGATCGGGTTCCATTGGCCAGAGCAATCGGGAGCAGCGACACCCTAACTCGTCCAACTAGTTTAGCACAACAAAGCTTTGGCTTAAAAAAAAAAAAAAAAAGGGGGGGGGGGGGGGGGGGGGAAGTCCCATTCAAGCTCTTTTAAAGTGAATACCGACAGCAACGTCCTAACCGTACGGCGGTGACCGGACGGCTTCGAGATGGAGAACGACCCACGGAACCCCCCGGCCTCCCACGAATGCCCCGGTCCCCTCGCAGCTCTATGCTTGGGGGCGTGGGGGGGTACCGTGAAGCTCCAGGAGCGTTTTCGTGTTTATGAAAGCTCCCAATTCGCACTGAAATGCACGAAGAGGGGAGAGCGAGGGGGGGTATGGGGGGGAGAAGATGAGCGCTGTCATAAATTCCAGGGCACTGCACTCCGACACGTCCGGGCAGGACGGTGCCGTCTGAGCGCGGGGAGGAGAGGAGCTGGGATTTGGGATTTGGGACTGGAACAGCAGCACCAAAACTTTGCTCTTGTTCTGTTCCGAGTCAAAGTAGAGGGAAAAGCGTTCGATATTCAAGTAAAAAAAAAAAAAGTACAAATCCTCCAGATATAACCCCCTTCCCCCCCCAGTTTTTTTTAAAGGCATCCGCAGCCTCCGCAGTCCCATCGGAGACCACACAGCCCCCCGTACTCCCGAGCTTTCAGTCCCCCACGCCCCCCGGCCCGAACCCGATTTTCCTGACTTTCCGCTGTTTTTTTCCCCAGCGGTTTTTATTTAACACATCCGGTGGGGAGAGCGCGTTTTCAGAAACAGCCGGCCCCTGCTTTCCTCCCCACAATGCCGGCTTTGTTCCCTACACACGCTCCCCGAGCCGCGCCGGGGCCCCGCGCCCGCTGCGCCGTTTCGGGTCGAGCCGGGCCGGGCCGGGCCGGGGGGCCCCGCGCTCACCCGCTCTCAGTCCCGCAGCGCGGCGCGGCGCGGCTCGGCCGTGCCCGTGACAATAGCGCCACGCTGCGGCCGCGCGTGGGAGCAGCGCCGCGCTACCTGCGGCCCCCCCGCCCCGCCGCCGCCGCCCGTCCCCTCCGGGCCCAGACTGAGCGGCGGCGGCGGGCGCGGAGCCGGGCGGCCCCGCCAGCGCTGTCCCCGCAGGGCACGGAGAGCGGAGCGCGGGAGCCGCCGCCGGACAACGCGGCGATTGTTCCCGCCCGCGCCGGGGAGATGCCGCGGAGGCGGCGCGGGGGAAGGCCGGGAGCGGGGCGCCGAGCCCCGGCCCCGAGTGGAGGGCTCGGAGCCCACCGCGGGACGGGGCCGGGCTGCGGGCGCTGTCCCCGGCACCGCCCTTCCCGTGGCGGAGCGGGAGCGCACCCGCGGCGCGGTGCCCCCCGCCTGGGAACCCGAGGGGTTCTCGAAGCGATTTCGTCCCCGCTCCCCTCGGGGCTTTGTTTGCAGCCAAGGAGCGAAATATTTCAGATGAAGCCTCTCAGACTTTTGGATGCAATCTTTCAATTGTTCAGAGAAAAATCTTTTACTTTCTGGGGAAAATATTCTAGCTCGGGCACAAAGTTTTTGCTGGAAACTGTATTTCCATGGAAATTGCTGGCAAAGAATGAAAGGAATTCCCCCCCCTCCCCCTTAAAAAAAAAAAAAGAAAAGAAAAGAAAAAAAGAAAAGAAAAAAAAACCCCAACATCCACAGTGGAAACATGGATTAACTCATGTTTTACAGCAGCAGAAAATGGAGATTTCCCAAGAACTTGGACAACAGAGGGCTTCCTTCCAGCGCACCGCTCCAGGCTTCGAGCTCTGTACCCAGGGGCAGTTCCGAAGTGGGGGGGATGGGGGGGCAAAGGGGCTGAACGTCCTCATGCCTTGCCTGAGGCTGGAAACAAATGCGGTCTGCTTCAAAGCAAAAATCTCGTCGTGTTCAGTGCAGGGAAGGGGCAGATGCACACAGTGAGGAGGGGAAGTGAGTGCCCAAGAGTGTCACAGGGCTGTGGTGAAAGGAGAGAATGTGGGAAAGGATTTGGGGGGGAAAATAAAATAGAACTGGGAGTGGGGAGGAGAAATAAACCTGGCAGAAAATTCAGGTCGAGTGTGAGACTTTCTGTTGTGGTTTCAGCAGCACTGCGGGGTCAGGAAGGAGGGGGCACTCAGGTACTCGTGGCACTCTGAGGACAGGATCTGTTGGGTTCCTGTTCCCCATCCCTGCCCTGAAGGCAGCTCACTTTCTGCCACCTGGGCATGGCTGCTGCTGGGTGTATGTAGTCTGGGCTCGCTGGGCTCAGCCTTATGCTGCACAGAAAAAATGTGGCCTATGAATCCCTAGGTCTGACGGAACTGGAATTTGCCCTTTAACAAACTCTGTGAAGGTTATGTTTGTGACTGGCCCAAGAGCTGACATGAAGAGTTCATGCTTCCACCTGCTTCCCCCAAATGGCAGTTCAGCTCAGCACATGCAGGCCCCTTTTTATAGGAAAGCAGACATTATCTGGGGTGGGTGGCAAGGCAAGGCCCATCCAGAGGCTCCTTCCCACCTCCAGCCCTTGTCTCACACCACAGGGTAAGGCTGTGACCTCCCGGAGGCCATGGAGGCCAGCGGGGAAGCTCCCAAGATGATGCTGGCACTGGCTGCCTTTCCAGAGCTGCTGTGGGGCCACTGGGGCTTCCCAAACTAGGCCTGGCATGGCCATGAAGAGTGAGAAGATGAGCAGAGGGAAACTGAAGAGCTGCCTGCAGCTCCGAGGTCTGCAGGAGGAAGGACTCCAGGAAATCCGGCATCCTGCAGGGCCGGACAGCTGGGCTGGGTGACTGCAATGATCTTTTCAGGCCTGAAAATTTATTGCAGCAGCTTTCAGTTCCGGGCAGCCGCAGGCAGTTACCCCTTGAGGAGGAGGAGGGCTGATTCATCTCGCTCTGCTTATTCTCGCCGCTTGTCACTTCTCCTTCAGCCATAACTCACTCCTCGGCCTCAGACAGGAGCAGGGCTGCTGCTCTGTGGGACTTCAGATGGCTAGATAAATCCCTTTGCATCTCGGTGCTGTAGGAATGCTTTCCCAGGTCACTGACATGCCCGTTAAAAGATGACTGATCAAAGCACCCAAGCTTCCCAGGGCTGCCATCCCTTTCGCTCTGCTGGTGGTGGAGCAGAGAAGGGCACGTTTGCTGGCAGAAGGCTTTTGAAAGGCCCACAGTTCATGGATCTCCCCTTGAAACCTTGGGAGCGAAGCTTACTGTTGTCATTTTGCTCTTTTCATAAGTCTCTAATACCTTGTTATCCTGCAGAGATCAACCAAACTTTTATAGTTTAGATCTGGACAGAACTGGGAATGATGGCAGTGTTTGGCAAAGCTCTCAGGATGTTTAGTGCTAGATTCAAAGGCAATCAGCACAAATCAGGCAGCATTAAAGCCTACAAATCGATGCAGTGATAAAACACAGCAGTGAGACTGCTCAGAAGGCGAGTGTGAGAAGTAGCATTCAACAAGGAGCCAGGACACCTTGCAGGTTAAAGATCAAAACAGCAAAATCACACCTCTTTTCGTGCCTTTCCTACTCAGTCTTTTTTTTTTTTTTTTTTTTTTTTTTTTTTTTTTTTAAAGTGAATACATACAAGACTTTCCCTGTGATTGCAGTTTCAGGGCTACATTATTTCATTTCATCTCCTTCCGTGACTTATCCATCCCACTGAAATGTGTGCTGCCGTAATCTGAATGCTGGCTCCTCAGGCAGCACAGGGAGCCTTTCCCTTTGCCTGCAGCTGGGAGCAGCCCTGCAGGGGCACTGCCTGTCAGTGCGGAGCTCAGTGCAGTCAGTGCTGGTGCTGCCTGCTCCAGGGGCTCAGGGAGGGCACTGCCGTTGCCATAAGCACAGTGGAAAAGACTTTCCTTTCTCTTCTCTCCCTGCCTGAATTACATCTTTGTCCCTGCAAGAGGCCCTGCTGGAAGAAACATCAGGATGCTCTGCTTTAACACTCGTTTTACATTCTTGTGAAGATGTTCATTTATTGGAAAAATGGAGGTTATTTTCTTCTTCAGCTCAGATTTCTTCATCACGACGCTCTCTAGCTGGTGACTGAAAAATAGCTCTTGAGGCTGTGTCATTTGTGCTTCTGTGAGCCCTCTAGTTCTTTTATTATTAGGAAAATGCCTTGGCATGGGACAGAGAAATAAGGTGTTTTTCTTAAGAATCACTCCCTATTTTAAGGCAGGCAAGTACTGTGCGGTAAAATACCACCTGGATGAACACCTGTGGAAGGATTTTCATCAAAGACCTTTAGGTGAAAATGCTTTTGGACAAGGAATGGGACATTTTATCTTTTTTTTCTTTCTTCTTACTAAAGGGTAAATCAACCTTTGGAAAAAAACAAAGGGTTATGGTGGCTTCCTTCTGACACATACTTTCTCATGGAGATAGACTGCTTCTCCAGGTCAGGTCTTTGGAGCAAGCACATAATGGAGGAACAACACAGAAATTAGTAGATAAGGTTGTATGGCTCATTTTGAGCAAATGACTTCTGTGCTCATTTCTGGCCTTCAAATCTGTATAGTTTTTAGTAACATTTTCACCACTTTTATTAAAAAATGCACTTTTTTTCTTTTTTTTTTCTCATATGCTGCCACAAGAGGCACGCATGGTTAATGTGACATCGCTCTGACTGCAGACTCCCTCAGTCACAATGGGCACGTGATGATGCCCACGTTTGTTATTGGAACTTGCCATCTCTTGAAGGGCTCTTGGTAAACACTAGGGCTCTTTACAAGAAGGTGTAAGGAAGGTGGGGAACCTGCCTGGTGGTGAGAGCTACCTGTCACGACCCACAGAGCTCCTCCAATTTCCATTAAAGCCGACAGGAGAACTGCTGGCTTCAGCAGGCCCTCTCTCCCAGGTTGTTCTGGGCTTTTCTGAAGAGTAATACAAAGGCCAGCAACTCCCCTTTCTGGCTTTGGAAGAGCAGTTAGATAGTGTGCAGCAGTTATGAAGGGAGACAGTTATCTCACAACAATTCTGGGCAACACAGTGAGGGTCTGGGCTGAGTGAAAGGAGGGTGCATTGTGATCCAAGGATGCGTTGGTGCCAGTGTGAGGCTTCCCAGCCACATTCAGCAAAACTTCAGGAGTCCTTTGTGTTCTCACAAATGTTGGTATAAAAACAGGACACTTCTAAGACCAGAGTGGCCAGGATGCCGTTAGTGTCACTTTCCACAGAGTTTCAGGGGGAAGAGCTGCAGGGTTTTATGGGCAAAGTTTGCAGTGAGGATCTCTACCAAGGCCTGATGCTTCTTTTGGTGTGCTTTGGTGGTGGGAGAGTGGTTGCAGGGGGAGCAGAGCTCCTTGTTGGGTGCTCAGCATTAACCTCTGGAAGTCAAAACAAAAGTGACAACCACAGACTTCCGCACATTTTGTGTTTGTAATCATAGAATCATAGAATGATAGAATGGTTTGAGTTGGAGGAGACCATGAAGATCATCTTGTTCCAACCTCCCACTAGACCAGGTTGCTCAAAGCCCCGTCCAGCCTCGTCTTGAATGCTTCCAGGGAAGGGGCATCCACAGCCTTGCTGGGCAACCTGTTCCAGTGTCTCACCACCCTCACAGTACAGAATTTCTTCCTAATATCTAGTCTAAATGATTACATTATTATGCTGTTTATTTATCCAATATAAGCCCGGTGCTCTTGGCAAATACAATGTGTGTGCTCCAAATTCTTTGCAAAGCAGAATTTACACACCACAGAAGAAAACACTTCAGCCTCATTTGAATAGGAAATAAAAGAGATTGCATTACTCTATTTCTTTGTAAGCTGGAGAAAATAAATAAAAGGCATTGTCCTCTTTCAGAGTTCAGATTTCATTTTCTTCAGATGAAGTCGTGGTGGCTAGATTTACAAAAACTCTATTCTTTTTTTTTTTTTTCTTCACAGATCTGCAAATTTCCTATCTTTAAAGAGTTTGCATAGAGTCTGAGAGAAAACAATAGAAACAAAAATCTTCAAGCCAGAAACTCCAAGCTGGCATGAAAGCGGCAGGAACAAGACTTGAGCACTCCTTAATGCCAGCACAACCACCGGTTTATTTCTAAATTCCCTTTTCTCTGCAATTCTGTGCTTTATTTATCATGGCAAAACAGAGCGCAAAGCAGAAAACGCACTTCTGAAGATTTTCTTGGACTCTTTAGAGCTACATCTGAAGACACATAAGCTATAATAGAAAACATACACAGAATTATTATTGTGTTTTACATTTTGGCATTTTTGCAAACTTCCATAATTATGTCATTTTAGTACATTAAAACAAACAGCAAGGAAATAGAAAATACTTCTTCCACAGCTGTGTTTACTACCTTAAATGTGTTTTTTTTTCTCAACTAGGCAACCAGTCTGAGATAAGAGGTTTCCCTGCTGTGTAACACAGCATAATCAGGAGCACGCACAGTACCCACCTGGAGTATTCCAACTACAAGAGCAGTGGAAAATTAAAGCAAGAGAATGGAATAGTCAATAGCTTTTTCCAGTGAGACACATTTGACATAGTAATAGACTTACTTTTTAAAAATATGAGTGTGCAGAAGACCTCTGAAGCATTCATTTAAGTGAAAATCTTGTTTATAGAAGGAAAACAAGAATATTCAACTTTCCCTAAACAAATCCAGGTTTTAATTGAAAGGCTTTAAAATGCATTTAGCTATAATGTGAAGCATTATTTTGTGCTTTCTTTACTGCTTTTGGGAACAAATTTCACACAAATGAAAGCTTAATAATTTATTCCAATCAAATGAATGTATTTTGTCAGATCTGCAAATATCTGAAAGATACTATCTAGTCAAAATCCACACAACCTCAAAGATTTCCTTAGGAGATTTAATCTGCTTGAATGTCTTCTTAGAAATAAAGTTTTTCCTAGTACCATTCCTAGAGTGGAGTCAGGTAAAAAAAATCACTATAGAGCAGGGTAGGGATAAAAAATCATTGTAGAAAAATCACTTGAAATTATTGATGTGACTTTCAATTTTCAGCCATTGGTGATAAAGGATCACTACTTTTAAAGTGGTTTGGGCAGTCAGGGTAGGGTTTTGTTTCAATGGAAAGTCTAATGGATCTTTAAAAAACTTACTTGGCATGATCACTCAGTATTTATTCAGTGTTGCAGAATTTAGTAACAGTGATGGGCTTTTTAGATCATATAAAAAATACATTTTTCTTGACTTGAAATTAAATGTTGTAATTCAGCTTTGACTTTTCTTTAAGGTCTTCAGTTCTGTATGAGGGAAATGTAAAACACTTTACAATCACAGAATGAAAATCTGTTTTGAAACATCAGTGTGTAGTTTTTAGACATCCATATTGTTTGGTTTCATGAACAGTTGAAGAAAAATCCTCTCTAGTGAAGTCACAGAATATCTTATGGTGACCAAGTTTACAGATTTTGTTAAAAGACAACTTTTTATGAAAATAACTCATCTGAACCCACTTTGTTATTTAAACTTGGCACTGGAGAAGAGAGTGTGAACCCCTAAAGCAGATAGGAGCTTTCAGAATTTCCTCCAATCAACTGAAACATTAGGCAACTTTTTTGTTTTGTTTTGTTTTGTTTTGTTTTGTTTTTTTTTGAGAAGGTTGTACCCTTGAGCATCAACGTAGGCTGTTACAGCTTCTCAGTAAGTTTCATTAAGACAGAGTGCAGCTCACCTAAATTTGTCACCCAAAAGTCAGGTCCTAGCTCTGAGCACAGACCCTCTGCTCTCATGATTGAGGTGGAGAAAGATGTGTTGAGAGGAATCACAGTATCGTAGAATCACCAAGGCTGGAAAAGATACCCAAGACCATCCAGTCTAACCATCCACCTACCACCAATAGTTCCCCCTCACCATGTCCCTCAGTACAGCATCTAAACATTTCTTGTACACCTTCAGGGTCGGTGATTCTACCTCCTTCCTGGACAGCTCATTCCAGTGCCTGACCTCTGTTTTGGAGAAGCTTTTCCAAACATCCAACCTGAATCTTCCCTGGAACTTGAGGCCATTCCTTCTGGTCCTATCACTAGATACATGGGAGGAGAGACCAACGTCCATCTTGCCACAACCTCCTTTCAGGCACTTGCAGAAAGTTCTACAGTTTCATTCTCTAGACTAAACAGTGCCAGCTCTCTCAGCCACATCTCATAAGGAAGACTTGTGCTTTCCTGGTAGAGGCATCATGAGGCAGCTGTGTATCTACTGCTGACACCAAGAATGTTGTCAACTGTTTAGGATGCCCATGGATGCTGTTGTAAACACAGTCCGAGTGCTAACATTATGGCTGCATTCCTGCCAACTATTTAAAAAGAATGTGACCAGTTGCAAAATACAGATCTTTCTCAGAGGGCGTTGGAGTTTTTTGGGACTTGTTACCACCATGAAGTAGAACAAATAGACAGGGCGATGGACCTTAACTCTTTATCTGAGAGAGTGTGACAGCACTGTGGTGTGTATTTCCTCAGGGAGGATCACCAAAGGAGGGATTTTCTTCTTCCTTCTCTCAAATGAGCAATGCCCGTTTCTTTAAGTGAACAATGAAACAATCCTTCCTATTCCATTTTGGAAGAAACGTGGAGTTGTGACTACTTAAAAACCACTTTGTACCACACAAAGCACCGTTCTACTCACAGAGATATTTATAGAGGAAATTAACACAACTTCTCAATAAATCTGTTGGATTAAAAAGTGATGTGGCTGGCAAACGCAGGTTCCCTTTTAAGTTGTTTGAGCATTTCTGTCATAACAAACATTGTCCCCAAATGGTGGCACCCTTTCCTCTAGCAAATTTTTGAGCGATGCTGGAACACACTCTGCTATGATTCCCTTTCATTTCTGACATCGTTATGTCATTTTGTGGATTTGCGCTGACAGCATTTCATTTCGACATCATTATAGCATCTCAGCTGACTTTCCACACTGAGCACACCATGAGAGTTTTGTGATGAGACTATACTAAAAACAGGTAGAATAAGTAGGTTATTAACTCTATTGAAAAAAATTACGCGGCTGAAAATAATTGTTATGCATGAACACAAGTGGGTTTCCTGCTTAATTTTTTTGCAAAGTTTGATTCTTTTTTTTTTTAATAGCCAAAAGATTGAGGATAAATTAAAGCTAGCTGTGAGCTGGGGAGTGCAGAGCATCCCATGACAGAGGGAAATAATGGGGAAAAACAAGAAAAGCTAACAAAAAAAGTTGTAAATTAATCCAGCTCTTTTTACGCCTCCCTGTGCCATATCTTACAGATCCATCAACTCACAAGCCAGGGTGTGCACCGAGTGCTCTGCACAGGTGTTAGGAAGAATTTCTTCTCAGAACATGTGGTAAATCATTGGAATAGGCTGCTCAGGGAAGTGGTGTAGTCACCATCCCTGGACGTGTTCAAGAAACCTGTAGATATGGCACTGAGTGTTCATTGGATGTGGTGGGGATGGGTTGATGTTTGGACTAAGTGATCTTAGTGGTCTTTACCAACCTTAATTCTGTGATTCTACCTCTGAAGGATCACTGGGTGCCCAGGCCCCTGTGAGGTTATCATGCCAGTCCCACCTAAGATGCTCTTGCAGAGAAAACCTGGACTGTACCAAAATGTTCTAAGTTCAGAAAGTATCTGTAAGATCACACTTCCATCAGGGAGATGATTTAATCATATTATTACATTTTAATTATATCATCACACAGTGTTGTGTGTTGTGTTTTTTTTTTTTTTTTTAATTTGTGTTGGCAAAGATATCCAGGGCATGCTTAAGAAATAAAATAGGTCAGCAGCGTTATTCTTTGTCATTTTAAATTAGTGATCCTGTGTTGGCTACTGCATTTGGTGCAACAAGTAAAGCCAATCATTTCATCAAGGCCTTTTGCAGGACTGTTCTATCATCTGTATTGTGTAAGTACCATACCAATCTTGGTAATATTTTTCCTAGGGTGAAATGAGATAATGAATAGCACTACCTCCCCTGTCTGAGATGGAAAGATGAGACAGAGGAGACTTGCTGGAAGCCAGATGCACGTTGGCTCCTTGGGCTCCCACACCCATCCCACTGGGGCACTCACTGCTGTCTGCTCTTTGTGAGTGTCCTTGGGCAGACAGAAAACATCTTCCCCTTTAGGTTTGAGTGTATGTTTGACATCACCACACCGCAGTGAAGTAGCAGGTTGCCAGAAAATAGTGTGTAACTGAAAATGGGAAAGTTCCTTATATGCTAGCCATGCCTGATGAGTGGGACAGGGAGCAGCAGGGAGAGGACTTGGATGGAGGAGCAGGGAGCTGGAATACAGACTTTCAGGGCGGCAGCTGCAAATTTCTTATTTCATATTTGGGAATCAAGTGATGCAAATCAAAAAAGTTACCTAAGAGCAACACTAAATTGTCTCACTGAGATAAGAAACACCAACTAAATGTGTAGGTGCACAGGGGCAGAACTGGAAGCCCTGCAGACCAAGCACAGGGCTTCTTCTGCATGCCTCAGCCAGCAAGCAGCAGCCATCCGTGACATGGATGTGGGAAATGGGAATGTCTCCTGCAGCTTGGCTGATGAGTAGTCACATATTTTGTCACAAGAGTCTTTCTGCCTGCAAAAAGTGTCTGCAGAACCTCCAGGTCCTTTGGGAATCTTTCTGCACAACCAAGGGCAGTCTTGGTCTCAGGACAGCCAAAGGGCTCTCAATTATAGGGTGCCTTGCAGCCAGACTGCAAACAGCTACAATTCATCCCTGTGCAAAAATCTCCCAGGCCAGAAAGGGTTTTTGGTGTTTCCATTAACAAGCAAGAGGGTGAACTGCTCTTCTTGTAGTTCCCTTAAGTGAGGGGAGAGTGGCCTTCATCACAGTAGTGTCCCAAGTTTTTCTTAAGATGGCAGAGCTCAAGCAGAGAGAGACCCCTGAGCCCCTGGGGGGCAGCTTGTCCTTTCCATCAGAGCACACTCCTCTTGGCTGCCTCACCCCAACACAGATGTGCTGCACCCAGCTTGCAGAAATTCATGATTCATAGCTTAGCTTCAGCCCACTGCCAACTAGCACAGGATTTCCATTGACTTCACTCCCTTCTGCGGACGCCCTCAGGTTCTCAAATCACATTGCCAAAGGCCAGCTCTCCGTTGGAGCTGTCAAGGATGTCCCATGTCACTGCAAATGGTGGCACATTGCCAGTTCCTGCCATTTTGGGCACGGAAGTCACAAGCTGACTTCACCTTCTGTTTGCCTCGTGCTTCTTTTAACATGGAAAAGGAGATTTTGTAATTGAGAATGTAGCTTTTAGATATCAAAGACAGATTTAAATTAATTAAGTTTGTGAAAAGATGGTTAAACTTAGAACTTACAATGATGTCTCCTGAGTTTTTGCTGATAAGAAATATGTCAGACTTTCTGGAAAACCCTACCTCTGGGATGGCTGCCAAGCGTTTGCTTCTCTATTGCTACCATATTTTGACCTCAAATGGAACTTTCTAATTACATCACAAATATTATTATATCATGCAAATTAGGAAGCTGTTAACATAGCCCAAGATAAAATAGCTGAAAAATAACAGGCTGCAGCCACTTCTCATTACGCTCTGAAGGTCTAGAAAGTTTTGAAGTGTAGCTCCCCAATCCTGTCTCTTTGAATGTCAAAGAGCAGATGACCTCACAGCAAAGAAAGCTGGTTACCTAAGGAAGCTGGCTCATCCACGAGACACAATTTCTGCTCTCTTCTGCTGGCATCCTTTGTCATAACATATTAACAATGATTTGTGTCCTGCTGAGAAAGTTGTGTTTGTGTAACGCCATTGGAGCTCTGTTGGCTGAGACCAAAGGTATTCTGGCTAGTTAGTCACAGCTATCAAATGCTTGGAACTTCGTTTTCGCTCTTTTCTGGCTAAGCATCTTTGACAAATATTTTGCCTCGAGGTTGAAAAAGTCAACGGCATTGTTTGCAGGACTGGACATGCATTTGCAGCCAGACGGGTGTGTGCGATGCGCTCCTGCAGCGGGGACACAATGACATCTGGTGGCCGCTGAGGGCTGGCAGCGGGGCTGGGGAACAACCAGCAGATCGGCCCCGGCGAGGAGAGGGGATGGCATCCCTTCGGGATGATGGGCAATAAGTCGGAATATCAGGGCGTAAATCAAGTAATACAATGGGAATTGTGAAACATAACATGTAAGATATTCTACTTACACATTATTTGTTTATTGTTATTTGGGAGCAAAGAAACAGCAAACAAACAAACCATTGGCCAAATCCTCAGATGGTGAAAAGTTTCCCTATTGTCTTCAGAATTGGCTGTCAGATGAAAAAAAGAGTTAAAGCAACATATACTGGGTGTAACCACCAGAAATCCTCCAAGAACACCCAGCGTGAACAAATGCACCTCCTCCTCTGCTCCTGAAAAAGAGATACATGTATGCACAGGTTTCTGACATCTCAGCATGACCTGGTTACTGCACCGTACTGCTGTCCATGCATTTTTTTCTGAACATGATGCAATCTCTGTAAGTCTTTTGCATAAAATTTTGCATAATCTACCACAAACACATGGTGCTCCGGTGGTAAGGCACTTCTTCTGCAAATGATGTTATTAATATAACTAAAGAAGGCAACCAAAACTTCTGTTTCTGAAAATGTGAATGCTAGTAATAGGAGAGAGAAGAGATTTCCCACCAGCTCACACTTTCTATGTTCGAAGTGTACTATTATTTGTCTTCTATCAGCTCCTAGTGTTAGTTCTGTTGCCTCACCAGGATGCAGCACCTTAGAAAATCATCATATCCGCTTTCTAAAACCGGTAGGCTGTGCCAGTTTGCTTAGAGAGTGGTACTAGAGGGAGAATGTGATACAGGTACAGTATCGTCATAGCACCTAGAAGAGGACCACACTAAGCAGGAAGGAAGCTTTTGCTCCAGCTGACAGAGGCAAATCAATCCCGAGCTGAGGGATGTGGCAGGCACTAGATCCAGTCCAGGGATGTACCAGTTTCCAGGTGGTGAGAAGATAATCCAGTCTGTATTGTACACAGGAGCAAGAACAGTGAAGATGAGCACTAGGCTGGTATAAAGTTCTGCATCAAAAATAGTCACCCTGATCCAGGATGACTGGAGGACGGTTGTGTGTTGGTTTTAGTGGGAGACAAGAATGGGCTCAAGGTGGAGCAGCACCTTGTAGCATTACCTCCATTTGTGATACAAATGAGAAGTCTGAGACTGTGCAAGTATTCTCTTCCTTAGAAAGCAGAAGAAGGAATTTGAGCAGAGGGGTAGGGAACTGACCCTAATGTCACAACCCTACTGCTCAACAATGGGCTCTTCACAGAGCTGTTTGCAAGGAAGGAGAAAGAAAGGGGAGGGTTTGTATGGAAGGGAAGACAGAAGGAGAAAAGGCAAAATGTGGAAAAGAAAAAAACGATAATGTGTAACAAATTCAGTCTGCAATTATTAAAGCTTTGATATTCCTCAGAGCAACAAAGTAGAAACCTGTGATAAACAAAATGATCTGACATTCAAATATTACAGAAAGTTCTTTACCAGATCATAGACAGCATATTTATCTTTCTGTACATCAGAATCAGACATCCCTGCAGGAGATGCAGGGGTGCTAATAATGGGACAACTGTGGGTTGAATTTTCATCCTCAGATCATTTCAGAGCATTAGAATGTGGCATTTGGTTCCTGACTGCAGCATTCAGGATGCAGGATGAAATAAGAATGGATGCATCTGCTGAGCTGCTTGTTTGAGTGTGCCGTCCCGGGCTTTGGATCTGAATGGCTATATTGTAAGGAGAGAAAAAAATCAAGAGCAAGAAAATGTTTTCCCTATTTTCTGACTTGTGCATGTTCTTTAAAGGGAGCTACTGTGGGATGTGAACTTTCATGTTAAACACAGTGACACCTAATAATGAATAAAAAAATAAATCAGACGCAGATTTATGGTCTGCTGCCTTAAGTTAAGACAGCACCTACAACTTCAGTAAATTTTCGTGTATGTTACTGATTTCTTGCTGCAGTAATCAGGCAAGATGCAGCCTCAGAACAGCGACACTTGTGTCTCTGGTTAATGCTAACACAAACCTGAAGACAAATCCTGCCTTCTACACTTGCAGGTTGGCACGTGTGTGGATAAGTGCCCACAGGTACGTTCTGCATTGATTCTGGGTAATAATCAAACATTCTCTGAAGCCCACCTACTTATTACCTTCTGGTGTCTGACTTCCATGTATGTTTCCCATGTACTTGGTTACATGTGAACTGTCAAGAAAAAACATTTGTTCAGATTTTTTTTTTTTTTTTTCATCCAAATCAAAAAAATCTGCTGAATCTCTTGACCAGCAAGAGGACACTCTGTGGTAACCTATGCTCTCCTTCCAAAAAGAACTGCAGTGCCTGGGTTATTTGTTTTATGGGATACTGTGACGTCAAGCTGGGAGCTAAAATAGCAGCTGTAAACACAGTTTCTTAACAAACCAAAGACTTGTGGAGATATTTCTATTTTATCATTTGCAGTGTGTAGAGGGGATTATGGTGTGCCTTCATTACAAATATTCCCTTTGGCCAGTGCATCTTGGACAACGCAGCTTTATGCTTGCGCATAGGAGCCAGGGTAAGAAAATGGTGAGAAATTAATGACTTGTCCATGTTATTTGGCTGCTCTGTGATAATGATGAAATACAGAAAGGTCATCTGATACTAGAAAAATGTTCATGAAATCACAGAAAATGAAGTGGAAGGGCAGAGCACTCTACTTAAAACACAGGTTAATAAATGTTTGTCTTCAGGTATATCCGATCATCCATGGGCAGTTACAGAGCTGGGAGGGGCCCTTTACTTGATTTTTTGTTGTGTTGGCTTCAGTACAGAAGTCTGCTTGCGTACATGGATGTATAGAGACAGATCTTCTTCCCCTCTGGGCCTACTGGCAAGCCACAGAACTTTGTGTGTACGGAGCTACAGTCTCCATCTGGAGACATCTCATGGGCAGGCTGCTGCTCTTCACTTTTGGGTGCCCACTGCGAGACACGCACTTTCTGGGAGCCACTTTTAGGACACTGAATTCAGCCAGCAGCTATGCTCAGTATTTCCTTTCCAGTCATACAGCAACTTCTGGGACGATCGAGGACAAAACTCTCAGACACACAAACCACGGGTGCTCAGGGAACTCTGCTCTTGCGATTGACCTCTCCTTTTTTCTGTTGGTATGTCTTCGCTTTCTTCAATAAGCAGGCAAAAAGATTATTATGGAGTGAATGAATGAACTGTGGTATGGGTAAACAGCATGGCCATGCTAATTATTCTTAGCAGCTTCCAGTCTATAACCATGTGCTTTCACCCTGTGGCAACGCACAGATGTCTCCCTCTAGTCCTGCAGCATGACATGTGATGGATGTTCAGAAAAAAAAGCCTTTTTGCTAAATGACCAACAGGCATCTTTCCAATCCTTCTCCATGCTGAAAAGACCAACCAGAGAAAGGGATAGGATATACGCATAATACCCTCAGTCCTGTAAAGCATCTGCCGGTAGGTGGTGTTCAAATGACTTTTGAATGTTTCAGCATATCTTTAGTTCTCTTTGATTCTTCTGAGGTTATATGGGTGGTTACTGGCAGAATTATACAAATACAGTGTTCACAGCTCAGCAATCCTTGGATCCAGATTTGGAGTTTAATGTGGGTGGCACAGGAGTAAATGCCAAGAAGGCCAGGACAGGGCTGTTACTTACAGAAACTCAGTGACTCAGTAATAGAGCCTTTGCAAACTGCAATTAAAGAGCCAGAAGTATATTTTGTAACTACTAAAGTGTAAGGGGGAAACCTCAGTTTTTGTAGTGCCGTTTCATTTTCCCCCTTTAATGAATGTTTTAACCTTGCCTTAAGACATATTTCTGTTACTCAGCATCAGTCAGAGTCAACCAGCATCTTTCAAGTCTTTTTGTCATCTGCAGCTCTGCTGTTGGAACAAGTGTCTTTCAGTCCACCCTAGGGTTAAGACTTCAAACCTCAATAACTGCACGTTCCCTTTGTTAGGAGAGCCTCGGCAGTGTCTATAGATAGATTTTACTAAACTAGCCATTGGTTTCGTGGGCAACTTACCATGTAATGACAAAGTATTGCCCAAAAAGTTATTAATAACAGCCATCACTTTGACACAGCATGGATTAATGCTTGAAGTTACGCAAACCTCAAAAACAATATGAACTGTTGGCTAAAGAACTGACTTGAGACCCGGGAATGCCTGCAGTTATTGTCCTGTCTCTGCCACTGTTTTGCTGAATGATGGGTGTGCAGTGTGTCTCGCTTTCTCAAGTTTCCCATCTTCTGAATGGGGATGCAAGACTAACAGGCAATCTGGATGTAGCTAAAGGCACATTTTGAAATGCAAGCATGTAAAGCACTCAGTGAATACAGGGTACAGTTTATATTGTGGGAACTGCTGGGATGAGTTATCACAAAGAAAGAAAAAAATCACCATATTATAAACCTCAAAAAGTCTGATTACAAAGTTAAACAGGGAAATATGATTTTGGTAAGTTAATTCAGACCACTACAATAACAAAACAGTCTTATGTGCACTCATGCGTGCTTGTATGTGTGTCTGTGTGCATGGGCAAACATATATGTGTTAGGAGAAATGTATGGGTGTATGTGTCTCCACACATGCATAAAAAAGAGGTATATGCATATCTACACATATGCTCACGGTTCATGGAATATCTTCTGCTTGCATGACAGTGCATGTATCATACAGACAATAGCTGAGAAGGATCTCCAGCACTTCCTGGCAGCAAGAAAAGGGATCCTAACGACAACATTGGAATTTGGTCTACACTTTTTCCAGTCAGTCAGTGGTGTTCAGTATTTCTGAACTGGCTGGAACTTTAGTAACTTCTGCCTGGTAAACTGAAGAGTTGAGCTCAGGATCAGACCATCATATGCATATATATTTCATGGGATTCAGAGCTTTAGATTTCTCTAAGCTGTTGATGGAAAAAACAAACAAACAAACAAAACCAACCAACAAACAAAAAAGCATAGCTGAAAGCAGCAACAGGGAAGAAGGAATGACCCCAAATTTGCATTGCAGACTGTCCTGCAGTCATTGACATGACTGAGTTTTCAAGACAATCATATCCCAGTGGATCTCAAAGCAACCTGCATACTAAATGCAGTCTTTCCTGGGAAGGCTGGAAAGAAGTGGTATTGTCTGAAGACCTGCTAGACCAAAGGACTTCAGACTTGTAAGGATAATCTTGCCCCAGGCTCTGATGAGGTATAACAATTTTCAAAACATGTCGGAGATGCCTGTGGATTTTGGAGTACTTTGAAATCCAGCTCTTAAATGAGCAGCTTTGCTCCCAGGGCATAACTTTGAAAACAAAATGCAGGAAGACAGTAAATGAGTCAGAGCAAAGCCCTCTGGAAGCTGCGAAGAACACAATTTTGATATATGAAACTGAAAAACAGACGGGATGCGATTCTTGTCCTTTTAAAGAATTTCTGAAGTATTGATCCCCTCCAGTACAACTCGTGGTATGCTAGTATTCATTCATGTATAGGAAAATGAAAAATGATCCCTTGAACACAGTACGACTTTACTAGATATTAGTTCTGGAAGACTTTTTAAAGGTGGGCTTCATTCTGGGTATCCATTACTTAAATGACCTGACACATGAACTACAGACCTCGATGGCATTCTCCAGTTTCTCAGTGTGACCCAGGCAAACGTTTGAATTTCAGAGCTCACAGAAAAACCATCCGTCCTTTGGAACACTATTTTGAGCAGAAACTGCAGCAGTACATCACTGCACCATGCAGCACTCCACTTGGAAAACTCATTGTCAAGGGTTTTAAAATATAGATTACCTTTTCTCCCCCATTAATTAATATAAAACTATTACAACTGATATTGGCTCAACAAACAAAACAGGACCATAAGGATGCCGTGACACGTTGTAGCTCCTTTCCCCTACCTGTGGAAAGTCTCCAACCTTTTTTTCCTGAAGAGACCATGACCATAACACATTGGCCTGAAGGAGTCAAACATTTTTTCTGCAGATTGCTTTGAAGGGCTTTGTTCTTCCTGTAACACCTACAGCTGCTACTGCTCCATAGCATATAGGAACAAAACAGCATTCAGCTCCTCAGACTAAAAGCAAATCTCAGTAAAGTAAAAAGTAGACACTGCTTTCACAAACCAGCGAGGAGCTTGTGATAGCTTAACTTACTTGTTTCTCAGTCTGAAAACTGTTCTTGTGGCACCTTGTAAATAACTTTTGTTTTGGTTTAGGAGAAGTGCAAAGCCATAACTCACAGAGCAAGCAGCAATGAACTCATTATTAAAATCCATATTTCACAGATGTGATCTTTTCAATGCTAAGAAATGCAACATGTCTTTTGATCGCTGCCAGTCCTGCCTTCAGGTGATTTGGGAGGGGGGCGGAGGGAGGAACTGATGAACGCTGATAGTGCTGTTACATGAAACACATTCAAGAAAACCCGAGTATTTATGTTAAAGCTCCATTTTTTTTTCATGTGGTATCCTACAGCTCCATCCTGAAGCTCTGCCATTAATATGTGATGTTAAACCAAGAAACACAAGGGAAAATCCTGAGTACCCAGAAATGAAACTCTGAAAATTACCAGATCCAGCGAATAATAAAAACAGGATAAAGAACCACCATGGTGATGCCCCCCCAGTCTGCAGTGCAGCACTGAATTTTGGGGTAGGGAACAACAAATGAGCAGTGGCAGAATACCACATCACTCCATGCCGCTTTTGTTTTCTTTCTTGATTACAACATCTGGAGGGAGACAAAAGATCCTTATCTATCATATCACCTTACAGGAAAGGTGAAGAGTTGTAATACAAGGTCAGTTAAGTATTCCAGTGTTTGGCTGATGTGCTACATTGCCTTAGACAAACTGGGTGCATGCAGAGCACTACCAAAGATCCAGAAAGGATATGAAATGTGAAAAATGTTTTTCTGATAGCATATTTTTATGCCAAAACTATGAGTGCTGTTGGAAAACGCATATTTCATTTAAAACAGTTGACAGTGATAGGGATTATTCAAATGCTAGGAGTTTTATAAGAAATGTTTAAAGCTGAGAACTTGCAGCCTCTGACTCTGTGAGCTTTGTGCTTTCATGCTGAAGTAAAGTGATAAATCCAAACACCTTCAAGGTGCTATAGTCTCATGTTTGTGTTCCAATTTTGCAGCACAGCTCTCATTTCTCCTCCAAAGTGTGTGGCACAGCACAGCTGCATCTCACCTTGCCAATGCACAGGGTCTCATGGCTGTACAGCAAAGTTGATGCTTCATCCCTTGAGTGTAGATGGTTAAAAAAGATATGGGATTTTCAGCTGAGATGAGTTACTTGGTGAGGAGAGGGAAGAAAAGAGAATGCATGTTTCACTCAGTCCCCTTCACCAGAGTGCTGCTGCCAAAACTGCAGCAGCCACACAGAGTGCTGAGGAAACTTTTAAAACTTAATTAGGGAAGAAAGCAAACAAAATAATACTATGGCATATTTACTTAGAGCTGCAGTGCTGCCAGAGAAACCACATAGCTTGCATTTGTAAGCTATGCTTTTCATATAAAACATATTTAATTAAAACAGGAGACAGGACAATAAGCTTTCTTCTAGCTCCGTTTAAACATATGTTTATGTTGTGTTTTAAATTCCCCTTGGGCTAATGCAAAGCTGGGCGAAAAAATTAGAAGTAATGCAGGCTGGCCAGTTCTATTCCCTGAGTTTGGACTGGGGATCTGAGTGAGCATCACTTGGAGAGCAGGGGGAGCAGCAGTTCATTCCTGACTTCAGGTGGTTAAACTGCTGTTTTGTATTCACACACATGGCCCTTTCTGCAGCTTTTCAAAAATTTTATTTATTTGCTTTGGTCGTTTTCTCCCCAGCCATCAACAACAATTTGTTTTTTGCTCTTTTTGTGCTCTGGTGGGGATTTTGATCATTTGTGGAAGCATCTTTGCAGAGCTTGAAGTTTTACCATGACTTAAAAGCAGACCAGGAATACAAGGCTTTGCCAATGAATGGTGCACACTTCACATGGTATTTGAAATAATAAAATGTGCTCTTTCAAACTGTGCTCATGTGAGTTAACAGGAGAATATCGCACCTTTCATAGAATTTTAATGCAATTGAACGGAACAGTACACGTGGCAGAGTAATCAAATTGATTAAGAGTGTATTTACCAAAAAGTCATAGAAGACATACAATGTGGTGGTTCTCAATCTTGACACTTTAAATTTCTGTTTCCATTTTCTCCATAGGAAAACTGATTTATAATCTAGGCTATCTTCTGGTTCTTCACTTTGAATGTTGAAAGCAATAACAGGTTAAGGACAAAAAGATTTTCCAGCTCATTGTCTGATTTGGCACTACTGCCTATAAATGAAGGTGCAGCATTTTTCCCCTAAAAATATCTTTTTTGCCATTACACTCAGCTTTGGTTCTCTTACATCAGTCTACTCTCAAATTTTTCAATCATTTGAATCATTTCACTGAGTTTAATTCTTTAAGAAAATTTCAGCTAAATAGTAGATGTTTCTGAAAATTAGATTAGACAAAACACTCACAGGCTTTTTGTAATTCTTCATTCTTTTCACAGTCACCTACCTGAAAAGTGCTGGTGCCTTTGCTCTGGGGCAAGACTTGAAAACTGCCCCTGGAATAGGGAAAAGAAAGTTGTGGAGGGGAGATGGGGAGATGGAAAGCATGAGGGGCCACGTTCAGGCCAGCACTCCTCCTCGGGTGTTAACCTGCCTACTTCTGGCTCACTGCAAAGCTCCGTTCATACGCATTCAAGTAGAAAGTTGATGGAGTATGGCAGCTAAATTCTCTTTCAGATTTGCAATTCAACCACCATCTCTTAGGTCTGCAGGAGGCAAGTGGCACTTCCTCAGGAATTGTTTCTTTTGACTGCCAAACAATGTGTTTTTGATGATACAGATCATATGCTTCAGATGAAAGAACGAGGAATCCTGCAACGAATGAGCAGCATGGGCAGAAGCTGACCTGAAACACAACTCCCTTTTAACATCAACCTGCCAGTCATGCAATTGACTGAAATCCAAAAGCAGCTGGCTATATCTCCCTCCCAAAAACATAGTGTAGCTTATTTATTTCTTAAGAAGTACTTTCCATTATTTGGTTTCATCCCACTATGAGATGCATACCTGAGTACTTGAGGCCAACCTGATGAGTTATGTCAAAAGCACCAATTATGGTGTTTCCTTCCCTTGGTGAAATCGAGCTCTCAGATGCAAACAATTTCTTCCCTGTGCCCTGTCCTGTGCCACGCTGCTCTACCTGCTGGCACACCAAGCTCAGTATGCTTGAGCAACCTGCCTTCACCTGAGCCTGCAGTGGACAGGCTGTTGTCTCTCCACCAAATCAGCCATGTCTGGTATATTCACTGCCTGCATTCCTCCAAGTCCTGGAGAAAGAGCCAATTCATTTTACGACAGCATATGTGTACATTCACTTGCATGTGCAACTTTTAGGTGGGTTTGGAGCAGACTGTCCTATACTAGTACTGATCTTGCTTCTGTCGAATCAAGGTCAAAACCTTACCTTACTTTGACAGTAGCAAAATCATTGTATAAAACTCAAATATCAGGAGCTTTTTCTAAGTCATTTATGAATATTTTCATTGTGCAGTTGCCACAGAGTATTTAGCAGGCATTTAACCATCACAACATATCTTTGGCTTGGCTTCTGAATCAGCAGTTTGTAAAAAGGAACTGTTATTAATTTATTTGAATATGTAGAGATTTTATTACAAACTTCACTGCTCTGAAGTAAGAGTTTGTTGTGTTTGCTGTGCTCTGCATATTGAAAAGTTAGGAAGCATAAGACATGACTGTATGGTTCTTTATGTTCATAGCAGGAATGCCCTAGGGTTCTGTACTTTAACATTTAACCTACAGTCTTGAAAAGAAAATTGTAGAATATCCCTTTTCTTTTCTTTTCTTTTCTTTTCTTTTCTTTTCTTTTCTTTTTTTTTCTTTTTTTTTTTTTTCTTTTTTTTCTTTTCTTTTCTTCTTTTTTCCTTTTTTACAGCTTAGTTTTGTCTGGACAGCCACGGGTTCTGGAAAAGTGCATCACATCGTTGCATTCTATATTTAACTATTTATTCTGATTCACATAAAGAAATCTTCTTAAGACACTTTTGCTAATTGTTTAAATTACAGCAATTATATTATAGCAGCTCAATGAATACTTCAGCTTCAGCTTCTCTAGTCAACACTACTGATAAAAGGAAGAAAACAAATATGGAAGAGTTCCTCCACTCTTCCTGCCTTTTGAGGTAGGAATAGAGCACACAACATTGCTACTCTGGTAGATTCACAGGGTCTTCTGCTTGCTATTGGTTGGCTGCTAGCACAGAAGGACGGATAAGCAGCCAGAGCAGAGGGCTGGGACTTTGCATTATGCTGGACCACAAATCTCTTGGAAAAAGTCTGAGATGCCACTCATGTAGTCCTAGCCATAGAAATAAAGATTTGGTATATGAGATGAACCTTGCTGTCTGGCTTTATGCTGCCCTGTAGGAAAGCTGGTATCATCACCCAGAATCCACAGGTGCTATGGAGTATGACACAGAGATATTCTGGAGTCCTTGTAGGATCTGCTTCAATTTCAGCAAAAGCACTGAGTCGGTGCTTGTGAGCCCAGTTGGATACAGAAGAATTATTCATGGATTATCTAAGTCACAAAAAGACCAGTTCACAAGAGTTCATCATATGGAGATATAATGAATGTTATACAGAAGATGAGCAAAATGGCTTTTAGTCCCTGTGGACAAAAAGATAAGATGTGAAAAAAAATGCAGATTGCAGAAATGGTTGATGTATCCTGATTAATATTTGAGCCACAAAGGAAGTGCCCAGTAGAGGGCTTCAGTAGGCCACTGAAGGACTCCCAGACACACGTGATGGATGTATCAAGGAGAAATCTGTCAGTATGCAATGTAAGTAAGGGTGCAATGTGTAATATAAGGTAATTTCAAGAAAAAATGTTTAAATTAGTTCTTCAGGTGAACACATCCTAATGTAATTCAGAGGAACTGCATCATTACAAATACAACTGGAGAAACAAATC
This sequence comes from Perdix hodgsoniae, assembly GCA_035772895.1. Taxonomy (NCBI): domain Eukaryota; kingdom Metazoa; phylum Chordata; class Aves; order Galliformes; family Phasianidae; genus Perdix; species Perdix hodgsoniae. Next base: position 19,241,843 of record JAPSGF010000005.1, read on the forward strand.
TGTTTTTTTTTTTTTTTTACACAAATATTTTAACATTTTGAACATCCTGATGGACAAAATGTAAAAAGTTTAAGAATCCTTCCTGATAGAAATGTTTGCAGAAGTACGGTTTGAAAACATAGCAACCCCAATTGATTTAGGGATTAGGACTGCTCAGCAGGCACTGGGAGAACTGGACAGAGACAGACAGGAGAATGGGAACTGGACGAGCTGTCTGTGCCTTCCATCACTTCTGAGTTAGATACTGGGAACCTCAACATTCCTCCCCTGAAGTGCCTAGAAGAATAAATAAACTTCAAAAAATGTTAGGGAGTGAAATAGTTTGTAGTTTGCTCTTTTCTGTGTTGCTTGAGCATAATGACAAGGCTTTTTGACAAGGCAGTATATTTTTATTACATTTCTCAGTATCCTGGGGGAAGTTTAATGCTCCCTGGGCCTATGGAAATGTTTCCCTTTTGTTTTGAAGTCAATTATTTGGGCGGCTGGCAGGAGCTTTACGAGGCACCATCATTATGCTGTGGATGTTCATTCTGCTGCTGCCGCCTGAGTCTTAGCCCCTTTTTCTTTATTCAAAATACCCGTGACTGTTGATACTTGAAGATTTTTCCATGTGGGTGGGTTGGGTATGATGTTAAACAGCTGAGAAAACTTCACTGCAAGCTGCAGAGCTGTCTGTGGGAGGCAGCAGAAAGCGGGAGCTTGGTGACAGCAGTGGGGCGGCACAAAGCCTTGGCAGACCCAGGAAGGCAGGACCCAGGCTTCAAGATGCAGATAAACCAAACTGAAGTTGAGAAAGCTTGGTTTTAGCGAGTGATTTCCCTCTGTACTCAGCACTGGTGAGGCCATACCTTGAGTACTGTGTTCAATTTTGGGCCTCTTGCTACAAGAAAGGTATGGAAGCCCTGGAGTGAGTCCAGGGGAAGGCAACAGAGCTGTAAGGGGTCTGGAACTCAAGTCTGATGGAGAAGAGCTGAGGGAACTGGGGTTGTTCAGTCGGGAGAAGAGGAGGCTAAGGGAAGATCTTATTGCTCCCTGTGATGACCTGAAAGGATGCTGTGGTGAAGTTGGGGTTGGCCTCTTCTAGGTAACAGCAAGAGGATGAGAGAGAATGACCTTAAGTTGCACCAAGGGGGGTTCAGGTTGGAGAATTTAAAAAACTTCTCTGAAAGAAAGGTAATGCACTGCACAGGCTGCCCAGGGTGGTGGTGGAATCACCATCCCTGGAGGTGTTCAAGAAACGTGTGGATGTGGCACTGAGGGACATGGTGGGAACGGGTTGGTGGTTGGGTTAAATAATCTTAGCGGTCTTTTCCAGTCGTAGTATTTCTATGAAAACAGAGCTAAGGTATGACAGAACTGGACAAAGCTGCACCAAGGCAGTTCAGGCTGGAATGTGGAAGATTTCTTTACTGTTCACTGCAACACAACCACTACCCGTCACCCAGGGTAGCGGTTAGTGCCCCATGCCTGCCACTTCAAGAAGGATTTAACACCGCCCTCGGAACGCGCTGTAACTTTCAGTTAGCCCTGAGGTTGCAGGGGCGCACTGCACGCCCCCCCCCCCGCGGAGCCCATCCCCGGGGCTTTCCGCGGCCGCCCCGCGCCGGGCCCCTTCCGCCGAGGGCGGAGCGCAGCCCCGCAGCCCCGCCTGACGGCTGAGGCGCCGCCGCCATGCCGGGCGCAATTGGGTCGCGGGCGGGCGGTGCGCGGAGCCTCTACCGGCGGATCCTGCTGCTGCACCGGGCGCTGCCGCCCGCCCTGCGGGAGCTGGGCGACCGCTACGTCAAGGAGGAGTTCAGGAAGCACAAGGCCGCGGGGCCCGCGGAGGCTCAGCGCTTCCTGCGGGAATGGGAGGCAAGTGCCCGGTGGAGCGGCGTTCAGCGGCTGCCCGGCCCGGCCCGGCCACGCGGGTGGCGGCGGAGGCTGCGGCGGGTCGGGCCGCCTGGGCACGCTGGCAGCCCGGGCGGCGCTCGCTGGCCGTGCCCGGCCAGGGGTCCCCGCGCTGCCGCAGCCCGTGCTCGAGGCGGGGCACCCCGCTCCCTTGCCCCGCCGGTAGCCCAGGGCAGCGCTGGGGGTCTGTCGTTGCCTTCTAGGCGTGTGACCGCAGCTGTGCGTGCACCTAGATGTAACAATTATATAATTAGCTATCTGTACGTCTAAAACAGATGCGAAATTACGGGCTGTCATTTGCATATATGTTACATAAATATGTATATTTATAGCTACACGTGTAGCTGGTTGTATAATTACAATTAACTAAATATACATGTGTGAATAGCTTCCACATGAACTTGTATTTCATTTTTGAGTGGCATTGTTGCCTTTGCAGAGCAGTTCCTAGGGCAGCAGGCCTGATGGAGTTCAAACAGTGTTTGTGCAAAGCTCTCAGGCACAGGGTTTGGATTTTGGGTACTCGTGTGTGGAACCGGGACCTGGACGCAGTGATACTTATGGATCCCTTCCAACTTGGAGTATTCTGTGATTCTGTGACATTTCACAAGTGCCCTCGGGGAGGGACTCTGGAGGTGGCTGGGTGCCAGTCAGGTGCTGACAGATTGGTAAGCCCTAAAAAAGTCCACAGAACAGGGAAACATTACAGATACTCCATGAAGGAAAAGAGATTTCAGTTAGAGCTTCCAAACCATGATGAGAGACGTACCTATATGAACCAGTAGTGTGCCCTTGCAGTCCGGAAAGCAAACCGTATCCTGGTCTGCTAAAAGAAGCATGCCAGCAGGGCAAGGGAGGTGCTCCTGCCCCTCAGCTCTGAGCTGTGAGACTTCACCTGGAGTACTGCATCTGGATGTGGAGTCCTCAGTACAGGAGAGACATTGACCTATTGGAGTGCATCCAGAGGATGGCCACAGAAATGATCCTAGGAAGGGAACACCTCCCCTATAAGGACAAGCTGAGGGAGCTGAGGCTCTTCATCCCGGAGATCAGAAGGCTCTGGGGAGGCCTGAGAGTGAGCTTTCAGAATCTAAAGGGAATATAAGAAGGAAGAGGATGGGCTCTTTAGCAAGGTCCATTGTGATAGGATAAGGCGAGATGATTTCAAGAGGGAAGATTTATATTGGACATGAGAATAAGGTTTTTCCTGGTAAGGGTGGTGAGGCACTGGAACAGGTTGCCCGGAGAGGTGGTGGATGCTCTGTCCTTGGAGACAATCGAGATTAGGCTGGACTGGGCTCTGATCTAGCTGTAGGTTTCCCTGTTCATTGCAGGGGAGTCGGACTAGGTGACCTTTAAGGATCCCTTCCAACTCAAAAGATTCTAGGATTTTATAGACAATTAAGCTTCTAGTTAATTTTCGTACTCATTGAAATGTTTGGTTTTTTTTTGTCTTTTTATTCTCAAAATTATTTTCCTCACCATGGAGGAAAATTGAATTCTTTTCTCTGCTCTGTGCTGGGAATTGATTAGAACAGGTGGTGTGCAGAGCTGCAGACTGATGGATGGAAGGGTGCTGGAGGAGACCCGGCTCAACCATCTGTCTGTTAGGTATAGAGTAGCTAAAATGCAGGGAGTAATGCAGATCCATTAACCCAACACTGGGGTGTAAGAAGGGAGGGAGAGGGCTGCCTGGTATCCTCCATAGAGTAAAGGAAGAAGTATTTTATTTGGTGCTTACCAACTGATTGATGCTGAAATTGGGAATTTGGTATCTGCTTTGCAAGTGGCTGATGCTATTATAATTGTCAGTTGCAATTTATTTGATAGTGCTCAAATGTTTCTGCTTTGCTGTTTCCAGTTTTAGCATGAGCTAAAAAGGCAAGTTGCAGGTTACAATTTTCAGTGGTACAATCTTCCTTAAAATATTTTTTAAAAGGAAAACGGTGTTTACACTGAGATATTTTTAGCCATTTCTGTGAAGTGAACAAATAGTGAACACCTTACTCAGTTTAAAAACACTTTAGAAGTAGATTACAGAGAAAACTGGGAAAAATTAAATTATGAGGAAAGGAATGTGAATTTTGAAACCTGGCATGCACTGCTATTAGTTATGATACGTTCAAAGAAATGAAACTAATTTAATAACTGTTTTGAGTGCGTGAGCAGTAAGAACTTTGCAAATACACCTTTCTTCTAACAAGATGCTGGGATGTATTAGCAAGTGGTTAATGTGGCTCTTCTCATCTTTCCTTTAATCTTTTGATTCTTTCCGGGATTTTTCTCCCCCAGATTATTATCTGTTTCAAGGGTGGAATTTCTAAATCAGACCTTCACATTTCTGGCCTTTGGGACCGTGCCTCTCACAGCGTGCTGTGGTTTGTGGCCCCTGAAGGCCTGAACCAGGTAGCTGAGGTATTCTGTAGAAGACTTGGATTAGGCAAGAACAAGATGCTAATGGTGGTGGTGGGCTGATGGTTAGACTAGATGATCTTAGTGGTCTTTTCCAACCTTAGTGATTCTATAATTCTTGTTAAAATTCCTATGGTGCTTTAATAGATAGGATCAGACCTTGTGTGTGGGAAAGGGCCTGAATATGCTGTTGTACAAAACAGAAATGGAGCTGAGCTCTTAGTAAGATATGGGATGTGTTGAAGGTCATTGGTTTGATCACATAGTCTGTGTTTGTAAGGTTGTTATCCTCTAATTTGATCTGTATTTACTAATTATTTAGTGAACTGCCTAGCATTTTAATCAGTCATTAGGGTTGTGTCCAACGTTTTTTCGCTATGCTATTTTAAATCATGATGCTGTTTCAAGAGTACTGAACACATGGATTGTTTACCTGGGAAAATAAACTCTCTATTTCTCGTGAACTGTGGTGAAAAACTGTAACCTTTTATTTTGAAACATATTAAGAAGAACCATTAGAGGAATTTTATTTTTCAGGGCATTCAAGCCACTGTAGCTTTTAAAATTGCTGCAGTTCTTTAATATTAGGTTCAGTTACACTGCAGTAAGGAAGAACCCAAATCTCAGTGAAGGACCAGAATGGACCTTCTAATTCTCAATGGATGCAGTCATTTTGAACATACTTACAGTGCACAGAGGCACAAGTAGAACACCGAAGAGAGATTTCTTAGATTAAGTTTAAACAGAGATTGAAAAATGTGTTGAAAAGACCCCCAGATAGTATTGTCTCAGTATGTGGATGATTCTGGAAGAATTCCTATACTGCCCTAATATTGCTGCAGTATTAGTTTCTATTAACAGAGATGGGAAAAGAACTCTTTGTTTGGTTTATAGAGAAAGGGGAAGATTTATTGTTCTATCACAATTTGTGCTGTTGGAAAATGCCATTTTATGGCAAACCCAGACTGACTTGTTTGAGTTAATAAAATAGATAAAGTGTGCTTTGAATATTCTTGGAAGAGTTCTTTACTGAATCGGAACTGGTAGAAATACTCTGCAGGTATATGCAAATTTGTATAAAAGTAGAACAACATTAAAATTGTGTTTTTCCTATCATTTCTGTTGGATTAATGCTTTGCTTCTTGAAACCCACTGGGAAATATTAAAGGGAGTTGCAAGGAAAGCAGGCTTTGTTGTTCAGGAATTATGGCTGTTCAGGTAGATTCAAATTAAGTATATCAATTATTAATATATGCTCCTTCCTATTTTCTAAATATTTAATATTTTAATTAAAATAATTGGTACTCATTTACAGGAGGTGGCTGATATAATTAGATTGATAGTGATTATTACCTTGGAATGCTATTGAATTAATGCTGACAGATATGGTAAGTGAATTAGTTCAACAGTCTTCTAAATCGTATGGTAGCTGATGAGAACGCTTACATAAGAATAGGTAATATTAAGGTAATATTGATTACTTCATTCCAGGTTACAAATGATATAATGTAGAATATTCAGCTAAGTAATTTGAGTATTTATTTTACATCATTTACATAATTCTTCTTTTAATTTTGAAATAGGTAATTTCATACTTACCTTGTTTAAAAAGTCTGACCTTGTAGATTGGAAGGTCTGGACTATCTTGAGATGAGCAGAATCATTCTGCAGAATTACATGACATTTTCTCACATCAGAGAGATAGAATAAATTGCCTTTGAAATGCTTCGGCCTTTTTTTTACCCAGAAAGTCTTTTTATAAGCTTTCAAATTAACTGAGACTGATTGGGGAGCTGGTGTCTGCTGTTGTACACTCAGAAGAAAGGTGACTATTTTTCATTCCTGTTAATATGGCTGGGCATTATATTGGCAAAATTAGGATGGAACTGTATCTCTCTGTCTGGGGAACTGGTCCCCCTAGCCTCTCAAGAATGGCTAATTTTTCTAGTTAGCGTGATATCAGAAATGATAAAAGTAATTGTCATTCATCAAGTTTGTTTTCAGTTTTGCCTGGCGCTTGCAGTGTTTGATTTGCTGGAATGATTTATGGCCTGGACCCATGATATCTCTCAGGACACAGCTGTCATGATGCATCTCTTTCTGCTGGTGACTGGGTATAACAAATGTTTTGCTTCTTATTTCTTTTGGCTACTGTGATCTTCCTTCTCCCTTCTTGATTTATTTTTAAGCTTCTGGCATTCAAAAGCACATTGAGAAATTGAAATGAGAGTTTGAAGAGTAATTGACCAAACAAATTGACTGGGCAGACGAGGAAGCTGTTGCCAGTACTGGAATCAGACTGGGACAGGAGTGGAACATGTGGGTTGCCTTTTCAGCGCGAGTATGGCTGTGTAAGTCTGCAACTGCTGCTAACTTTCTGTATTATGCTGTAAGTTTCTGTAAAGTACATTATATGAGTGATCTTCTCTTTGCCTGACAAAGAAGTACATATTTTTGGAAGTGAAATATGACTTTAAGGTTTTTGCCATTTTATGACTTTAATGAAAATTGTGAAATAGGATTTAATAGTAATATTTCATTGTAACATTACCGGATACATTGGAATTTGCTTTTAGTGTTTTTTATGACTATCTGGGTGAAAACCTTCTTATTAAGAGTAAATTCCTATTGAGACTTACATATTTAGCTGTTACTTAGGTAGCCACTAAGTCTTAATTTGTAAGCACTGAATTGGAGACAGTTTCCTTTATTTTCTTTGATATCTCTCAAGAAGCAGGAAGGAATTTCTCACTTTTCTGAAAGCTAAATAGTTATGGCTGGTAAATGAAAGAGCATGTGGGATTTGAACATGGCCAGATGCAGAATCATCCTGCTGCATTGACCTTGCACATGGGGTGACCTGTTCAGGAGCCAGATCTGAAGTCTGCCTGTGTAAGATGGCAGCTTTTCCTTGGGGCACCCAGGGTTTGGTGAGCTCCCTGAACCAGCTATTATGTGCAAAGATCCCTCTGGCAGAAAAAAACAAAACAAAACAAAAAACCAACCAGAAAAAAAACAACCCCCCACCCCCCAAAGAACAACAACCCCAAAACACAAGAAGTGGCAAAAAAACAACAAGAAAACCAAACAGGAGAAGAACCAAAGTGAATCCCTTTAACAATATTTCTTGGCAATGAAATTCCTTGGCTTTACTCCCATCCTTCCAGTGCTTTTTCAAGTGTAGGGTTAGAAGCAGGAGTGGGAGCCCACTTCTCTTCTGCTGAGGCTCCAACAGCCTGGGAGTTTTCTGATGCAGAGGGTCTGCACCTCATGGGAATGAACATTGAGTACTTGTCAGCTAGAGAACAGTGTTTTCTCCATCAGATTCCTCTGCCCACTCTGATGCCAGCAGTTCCTTGTATGTTTGTGGCTCTGGGTTGGTGCGGTACACCATTTGCTTAAGCTGCTCGGTTTAATTTGTATGGAAATATACCACTTTTTTTTTTTTCTTTTTTCTTATTTTCTTTTCCCCTGTTTCAGTAATAGTGTGGTCTGGACTTAGTGGAAAGTAAGACTTAAAGGCAAAACTGAGATTTTGTTTCAGACCTTGACTTTATTTTCTAAATTCATAAGCTTTGACATTGGTATTCTTAATGCTTATATCATGTTACCATGCCAGTTATGCAACCAGATAACGCGCATCTCAGGGTCCTGAAGGAACTGGCAGGTGTGGTTGCCAAGCCACTCTCCATCGTTTTTGTAAAAGTCATAACTGTCGAGTGAAGTCCCCGGTGACAGGAAAAAGGGAAACACGACTCCCAATTTTAAGAAATAGAGAAAGGAAGAATTGGGGCACTACAGGCTCGTGAGACTCACATCTGTGCCTGGGAAGAGTGTGGAGCGGATCCTCCTGGTAGCTATGTTAAGGTGCATACATGATGAGGAGATGATCTGAGACAGCTGGCATGGCTTCACCAAGGGCAGATCTTGCTTGAGCTCTCTGGTGGCCTTCTTGGACAAAGTGACAGCATCAAAGTGGACAAAGAAAGAACAACTGATGTCATCTACCTATACTTGTGCAAGGCTTTTGACATGGTCCCACACCAAATCCTTATCTCTAAGTTGAAAATATATAATTTGAAGAGTGACCTATTCAATGGACAAGGAATTGGTTATATGATCATAGCCAGAGGGTTGTTGTCAAAGGCTCCGTGTGCAGGTGAAGGCCATTCACTAGTGGTGTCCCTCAGGGGTCAGACTTCGAACTGGTGCTCTTCAACATCTAACAGTGGCGTGGATAGTGGGATTGAGTGCACCTTCAGCATGTTTTCTGATGACGTGAATCTGAATGGTACAGCTGATATAACAGAAGGCAGGGATGCCATCCAAAGGGATTTGGACAAACTTGGGACGTAGGCCAATGTGAACTGAATGTGGTTCTACAAGGGCAAGTTCAAGGTTTTGTGCTTGGATTGGGACAATCCCAGGTATGAGTACAGACTCAGGGAGAAGAACTCATTGAGAGCAGCCCTGCTGAGAAGGAATTGGGGATTCTGGTGGATGAAAAGCTGGACATGAGCCAGCAGTTTGCAACTGCAGCCTGGGAGGCCAGCAGTATCCTGGGCCACATCAAAGGAGGAGTGGCCAGCAGGGAGAGGGATGTGATTGTTCGCCTCTACTCTGCCCTTGCAAGGCTCCATCTGGAGTACTGTGTCCAGGCATAGATGTTGAAGTGGATCCAGAGGAGGGACACAAAAGCTATCAGAGGGCTGGAGCACCTCTCCTATGAAGAAGGGCTGAGGAGACTGGGCTTGTTTAGCCTGGAGAAGAGAAGGCTCCAGAGAAACCTCACTGCAGCCTTCCAGTACTTAGAGGGTGTTTATAAACGGAAGGAAGACTGACTTTTTACACAGTCTGATAATAATAGGACAAGAGAGAATGTCTTTAAGCTAAAAGAGGGGGGAGATTTAGATTGGATGTTAGGAGAAATTCTACACTCAGAAGATGGTGTGGCACTGGCACAGGCTGCCCGTTGAAGCTGTGGATCCCCGTCTGTGGACGAGTTCAAGTCCAGGTGGGATGAGGCTCTGGGCAGCCTGAGCTGGTGAGTGGCAGCCCTGCCTACAGCAGGATCTTGGAACTAGATGATCATTAAAGTCTCTTTCAACTCAAACCATTCTGTAGTTCTGTGATGATATGTGTTTTGTCTATGCATGTAGCTGGTACAGTGGCTGTCCTGATAGATGTGTCAGTCTGCTACAAGCAGTTTTTATTTGCAACTGTTTTGACAAAGCAAAAAGCACGGTGTGAATTACTGGTGACACAGCAGATGGTCATGGCTGCCAGTCACCTCAGGTTATTGTAAATTGTGGAGTAAATGCCATTGAAGTGGTGGAACTTAATATAAATATGTGGTGTGCAATGGTTTTATAAATTTTAGATAATTTGGTTGCTGTATGCATTCGCAAAATATATGCAGTGCCTTTGATATTTTGTGTGGGATTAATTAAGCCTGAACTGTATGGGAACTTTTATTAATTATAACTTTGATAGAGAAGCTGAGATTGCTGTATAAGCAGGTTGAATCTCTAATATGCGTAACAGTTCACTCCTTGCATTCAGTAGCACTTGCCTGGGAGATGAGCAGGGATGTTTATGTTAATGCTTCCAGATTCATATGCATCAGAGGAAGTTCTGTGGCTGCCTGCTCATGGAAACTTTTTTGATGAATCCAGCTTTGTATCAGCCAGGCTGTGATTAGATGTCTGAATAAGAACATGGCAAAAATTGTCAGACTCTGTAGCAACATGCACAGGAATGGGATGTTTGCAGAATTGTGATTTTAAAAGGTAATTCAGGTTTCCATCTAGTGGTGGTATAAATTTCTGTCTAAGCCAAGGGAAGCACAGTATATTCATAACTGTGGTATGTGAAGCATTGTACTACTTGTGTATGTGGTTGAAACTTAGGAAATAAAAAGCCCAAGGATGCAAATTATGTACTTTACAGCACGTAACTCTGAGAGCCTCCAGATTTCTTTTTTTTATATATTGAAGTTATAATAATCAGGGATAAGTTATATTAATAGCATGCTTTCAGACAGTACTCTTTTATTCTAGCAGTTTATTTAATTGCTGCAAATTAATCCGATTCTACTTTATCAGTGTTCTGTGACAGACATTTCAAAAGGTTTAATTTGATACAGGTCTAGAAATTCTTACCAGGTTAAGTTTGCTGACGGAGAAAATACCTCAGTAACACATCCAGCAGTCTTCTGGACTTGTCTTTTAAGACTGTAGCCGGTTGAACAGAAAATCAGGTTTAAACCATATTTGTAAGTTTGTAAGAATTTCTGGTTGTTTATGTTTAATTGATACCTTATTTCTAGCATTTGTTTGGCACTTGTTTGAATACTGCCAGATTGTAGTGTCTATAAGCGTGGTAGGTGTTACTATGTTTTCAATGCATTTCCACTGTCAACATTGTATAAACACTGCCAACTTTCCACAAGTGCTGTCAAGTACTGTATTTTGTAATTACTGCAGTAATATTATGAGTGCTGTAATTGCATGTACTGTATGGATATGCTTTTCTGTTCTGTTTGTGTGCAGACACAAATTTGATATTTTTTTTTCTGTGAATTAAAATGGAATCTGGAGCATATCTAAATATTTATTTCAGAATTGTTTTTTCATGTTTCAGCATCATACGAGGTGTCTGCACAAGTCGTTCTGTACAGATGGGAGGAGTTTTAGAGCCCTGAACTTGTACAGCACATCTAAACGTGTAGCTGATATGTTTGGACTCATCAAGGCTCCCTTATGCAGTTTTGTACAAACTCCCTTTGTCAGATTTGACAAGACACCAAACCTTAGATTTCAACTTTATATTCTTGTCTTTTGTAGCATCTTTATCAATCTTTGTTATGTTTTTGCTGTCTTTCACAATGCCGAAAGCTCTGTGTGTTTTAAGGCCGGAGCTGATTCTATGTACTATATGTCTTCTAATTGATATTCTACTATTCAAACTGCAGCTCGCTCATGGAATACACTGAGCAGCAAATTTCTGGCAAAACATTTTTTTTTCTGTGTCTGGAAGTTGCTAATTAAAACCTACATTTTTTTTTTTTTTAAGGACATGTTATGAAACATGGATTTAATCTTAGAGTCTGACAACATTTGAATTTATTGATTTTTAAAGGTCATTTCCAGAAGTTAATGTCAATGAGAATTTTCAAATGAACTGTTCATTGTACTAGAAGTTAGTTACAAATCATACTACAGACTTTACTGAGTTTTATTTTTAGGTTTAGTGATACGAGGGGGGCTTGAGTGCTGATAATATGCTCGTTTCTTGTTGCAGAGATACTAGTGAGAGACAGAGCAGACAAAGGCAAAAGACAGCATGATGCACTTTTTATCTTATCAGACTAAGCCTCTAGGTTGATCTTGTACCCGTCCTTCAAGAATGGCTGGTGCAGTAGAATCATAGAATCATCTGAGTTGGAACAGGCCCTTAAAGGTCTCCTAGTCCAACTCCCCTGAACAGGTACACCTACAGCTAGATCATATTGCCCAGAGCGTGGTCCAGCCAGACCTCAACTGTCTCCAGGAATGGACAATCCACCACCTCTCTGAGCAACCTGTGCCAGTGCCTCACTACCTTTATTGTAAAAAACATTTTCTTTGTATACAATGTAACTATCCCCTATTTTAATTTTAAACCAGTTCCCAAAGTAGATGCACGTTCCTTTGTTACATGTGATTTCCTGAATGATACAAAATTAATACACTAATTTTATGCTTTTTTTCCTTCCTGAATTATTCTTATCCATAATTAGAGGAAATTAACAGGTGATTAGGTCATTGCAGTATTATCTCTTTATTCTTCTTACATTTTTCTTTTCTGAATCTGAACCAGAAGAAGCATGATGAAAGGGTGGGACAACTCCCCATGAATACTGCTTCTTTGGAGCTGTCGTGACTGAAGGTACTGAATAGTGTCGGTAGTATTAAAATCTGCATAGAATAAATGAGAGCAACTGGTTTGTTTTCTGTAGACCACCAAATGCCACTTAGCTCATAATCAAGCTTTTGCCTTTTTCAGTTGCACAGTGGAAGGCATACAGGCTATTTAATTGACTTGAGTTTGTGTGCTGTTTGAGGTGTAGCAGTACCATCTGTATAGTCTGTCTTCATGGAAGAATTTGTGCTACATTAGCAATCTTTCAGGCTTTGTCACCTTCTGACTTCTGTAAATAGTGCCCTCACTTGTAGTTTGATAGCTGATTTTAGACTTTGGTGATACATCAGAAGTGATTGTCCTTCATAAGACTGCAGTTTTTGAAGTGTACACGTGATGGCAGCAAATACCTAAATTTATAAGGCATGTTTGTCTACTAGAAACTAGTAGGATTTTGAATTTTCTAATACAAATTAGTTAGAATTTTCACAGCTTAAATTCTTGTCGTTTACTGAAAACTATAAATTCATAAAAATAGTGCTGAAGGTTGTGTGAAGGCTTTTTAATTCAAAAATTATATCGCATTTTCTTCCACCTTCTGTGGCCGTAACCATATTTAGTGGTGTCTTCTTGTTTTGATTTGCATCACAGTAGTTTGTTACTCTGGCAGCAAAAGCTGGTACCTACCCAGGTAGTTTGCTCTCTTTGGTGGTGACCCTCCGATTCCTTGTCAGAGAAGAGGAGATGCACACCATTATTTTATCCTTCTCTGTATTTCCCTGGCATTTACCTGCTGACTCCGGATTGTGCTGAAATTTGCTTTTCTGAAGCCTGTTGTTGGTTTTTCTCCGTTTGAGAAACGTGCCGTGGAGATATCTCTCATAATCTGCTCTTACCTCCCTCACATTACTCAGATTGCATCTCCCAGCTCCATCTGTAGATGAGTCAAACCTGCTACAGCAAACTAATCTGACATAAACAGCCCGTACTAGCCGCTGCTATATTGAAGTAAAAAAATCCTAACCAAATTTGAGGAACTTAATAGCTGCTGGTGTGTAACTACGCTTCTGACAGACATTGACATGGTAAGAGTCACTTTTTTGTGGAGCTGGAAAGTTCTTGGACTTCTTCAAAGTGTTTTACTCATTGTCTTGTGATCAAACAGTTGAGTATAATTGGTTTTCTTCTGTTCTTCCTCTTTAAGCCTTTCTCTGGCACATTTATTAGCTAACTGCTTTCTTCTTCCATAACAGATGCGTGTTTTTGGCATAGTGAATTGCATTTTGTTCCTTATTTCTTTTTTCCCGTGCCGTTCTTTCTAAGATCTCATCTTGTTGTTTGGATCAATAATAAGTTTTCCACTAAGTGTTCTTGGTCTGATGAAAGGACCCAGTGTGCCCCTATCCCTGAACATGCCTCACCTACATATTGGGTGCACACAGAAGTGAAATTCCTATGCACTGCAGTTCTCTGCTTTCCAGCCACAGGCATGTGCTGCTGTGGGAGCAGGGAGGGAGTCCTCATTGGAGCCATGAAGACACCTCAAGTCTTGCTTCACCTCAAGCATCACGTGGAAAGCGTAGGTCAGCCTTAGGCCACAGTACCAGCATGTTGCTTTGTTCTTCTTTGTGCTGAAATTTCTTGTCTTGCTCTGTGTAGTTACTTCATTTATTGTAGTTTGTTTTAATGTGTAGAATTCGTTTGAAGGTGTCTGGCAGAAGAATGTGATATCCAGTTGTTTGCTTGACCTCTTGAATTTTTAAATTCAGTTGGTTGTTGGCAGCAAAGCATACCGGTGAGCTTCTTAACAGCCATCGTGGTGAATTGCTGTAAGAGTTGGAGAGCCATGATGTGAAGAGTTCTAATGAAATAATGAGTGTGTATTGTGTCCTTAGTGGTTTAAAGAAAGGAGATCTTTTATAGCTGCGTTTGTTTTTCTTTTACACTGGTTCTGCTGCTGATTAATTGATGAAAAGAAACTTAATGGGCAGTGTCAGGTTCATGGGCAGTACTACCTCAGTTATGGCTGAAAGAAGTGTCATCGTTAAGAAAAAGCCTTGTGCTCTTGATCAAGAAGGAATGAAAGTTGCTTTGTGAAAACTGTGAACATTAATTATTATTATTATTTTAAGATTGGTGCCTGTCTGCCAGCAGATGCCACTCCAAAGCAGGAGACTAGTTTTCCAAAATTGACCAGCTAGAGGAAAATAGTTGTGGTGGCTCTTGTTTCTTAATTGTTTTCCTTGATAAGAACGGCCTGTGCTGTAAAAAGTTCAATATTTGTCTTTTAAAATGGAGCTGTATAAGATTTTTTTTCCTGCTGATGGGAAAAACCCCATATCAGGGAAATGTCAGCAGAGAGAGTAAGGTGTTTCTGTTCTTCTTCTGTATGCTAATTGAAAAAGGTGGAGACTAGAAGTCTTGGGACCCAGGGAGTGTCACTGGAGGGATTCTGTGTGGCAGAAAAGTGCCTGTGTCAGGACTGATGAAAACTCGTGACAAGGCAATGACTTAGAAACTCAAGGCTGAGTGAATTTTAGTAAGACACACCCTTACAAAACCTTCAGAGACATATTGAGAACAAGGTGGCCAAGTTGTAGGCCTGTCTGCTAAGAAAGATATACTAGGATGTGTTCATCAAACAGCAGAGGTTGTCAGTATCTCAAAACTCAAGATCTGAAATAAGATTTTAATAATGAATTGATGCAAACAAGGATGTGACCGCTACCTTGTTTTTCCCTGTGTTGGTGGTGGCACAGCTGTGATGACAGGACACTGAGATGCTTTAGGCTGGAAGGTGGCCAGATCAGAGGGTGGTGAGTGAAGCTGGAGGAGCAACATCGATCATGACAAGGTGTTGGCTGCCTAGATCGTGGAATAGGACCCCAGGAAACAGATCCATCTGAAAAGCTTTCAGGTTAGTGAGGCAAACAATGCTTAAACAATTTCTGTGTTTCTGGTACAGAGTATGTTGGACAAAATAATGCATTTGCAGTATGCTGCTTTTTGTAGCGCTGCTGGCAGATGTAGGGATGGCATCTGTTAAATGCTTACTAGTTTCCTTGCTGTTTCATTTTGGCTTGCTATATAGAATCCCATCACATTTTCAGAGGTTACTGAAGGTGTGCTTGATTCCATGTAAATATTCATCTAATACTTTGTGGCTGCTGTTGCAAAATGTGCATTGTTTTTTAGCTAGAAAGGAGGTTTTGTCTTCTTTCCTCTTGAATATTGGGCAAGCAAATCTTTGAAGGCTGTTTTAGTGAGGAAAATGATAAATGCTTTCTGTTTCTTTTCTGGAAATCTCTGCCAATGAAGTTTTGAGTTTGTTACAGAAGAATTAGATGGAAACATAATGTAAAAACTAGATTATACATACATTTGCAGAAAGTTGGTATTCCGATACGGCTTCAGTAAGTCGACTGAAAGTAAATATTCCCCTTCTTGCACAGTACTCATGCCCTGGGCTTGCTCTTCTGAAGGCTGAACAGTGCGGCCTCTCAACCCTTCCTAGTGCAGCCTGTGCTCCAGCCACTGCTTTGCTGAGGTTGCTTCTGTCAGACTCTGTGTATGCATTCTGTTTAAATGGATGGTTCAAACTGCTCAGACTGAGTAGTCCAAGTGAGATCCAGCCAAGGCTGCTTGGACTAAAGAGCCCAAGTGAGATCCAGCCTGTAGTTCTCCCAGTCTGGCATCTGCTGTGTTGCTGTCTCATATGGCAGAAAAAGCTTCTTGTGTTGTTTTCTGTTGTGTTGCGTTTGGGTTTTCAAATGAGCAGCTGCATTACTTTTGATTGGGAAATGATAAAATGTTCATTCTCTTAGATGATGTGGAATTTTTTGCACGTTCTTAAGCACTGGACTGAAAAAACACTCTGGCAGAATCCTGAGGTTCTGCTGCTTTGAGGGGGCTGAAAATTTGTTTCTTCTTGCTTTTAATACATTTTTTTCCATTTGGGATTTAAATTATACATCTTGTATTAATTAGATAATAGTTTGGGAAGTTCTTGGAAAGCAGTGTTAGCTTCCAATTTTTTTTTTATTTTTTAAGTAAAATCATTCATGTTTAACCATTACCTTGAGAATATTCATGTCTTTAATGAGATTAATTGCACATAATGTGTAAGCTCGTAGCAGCAGCAAGTCATTTCTGCTTTTACTTCACAGCGATGAAAAATAGGTGTTTGATAGAATTTTTAGGTAAGTTTTAATTTTTGCTGGTGATATAGAACTGGTGTTATTTTGTTTTTCCATGGTTACAATTTTATCCCTGCTTTTTTATTTGAAGAGCTTACTGAAAGTGTGTTACTGTGATGTGTAGAACACTTGATCTTTTGACATGCAGACCATAATAATATTAGACCTATCCTTGTGATTTCTGAGAAAAGAACTTACAGTTTTCCAGTGTTAACTGGGAAAATTCCCGGAGCTTCTGGAGCTTAAGCAGAATTAATGTCAGTGATAAAAGCCAGAAAGCCATAATTTAAATCTGCATTCACCATGGACTGGTACTGAAGTGCAAGCGTGAACTCTTGAGATACGTGTCAGCATCCCCTGTGGTACAGCCCATTGCTTGTTTGCCATCCAAGAAAAACAGCACAGAGAACTGAAAATCCTACTGCCTGGTTTCGCTCAGTTATTTGTTTAATTTGTATGTAATGTAACTGTGTAGATGTGATGTTGGCTGCATTTTTTGACAACGTTTAGTATGCTTTAGTTTAATTTGTGAGATTTTGTGTTATGGAACCAACATCAGTCGTATAAATTACATATGTGGTTGAAATGAGGGTTAATGTGCTGAGCAGTATGAATGCAGTTGCTGGAAAAACCTTTATGGCAGTGGGCAAGGGCTTAGAAAGTAGGGTCATACTGAACGCGGGTGCTGTCTCCATCCTTAAGTTTTATCATTTTGTTTTTCATGTTTTGTGTACTTATTTGCACAAGTATGCACTTCTAATACACAGCAACAGATAAAGGTCGGATTAAATTAAGCATCTATGTCTGTATAGACTTCTTGTTTGAAAATCAGTTCCATGATATCGATGACGTAGAGCCAGTCAGTTGACAGCATTACAATTTTAGGATGCATTAGCTAAACTGAAATCAAACAGTGCTTCATCTAAATTTATTTAGTAGGCTAGCAGAAAGCATGCAACAGCATTAATGGTTTTAATTGTAAATAATAGCACAGATGAGCTCTTTGAATTAATTTGGCTTCATGTTTTCTTTTCACCTTCAGATGTTCTCATTCAGTTGAGCCAGATGACATCTCATGACCCCTTGTGCTATTTAGCCATCCCATTTGCTGATTAGGGCCTTTGCTACAGTCATGCATTCCATCAGAAGCACACGTTAACTGAGTTACTCACCAAAGATTTCCTTTTTCCTTAGTAATGTCACTTTACTGTTTGTTTTCATTTGTGAATAGGCTGCTTGTAGGCAGTGTTGTGAAGGGAAGATGGGATCCTAACGATATTTCAGATAGGTGTGATAGTCTTGAGAGCACCAGTGGCAGAACTTTACCAGGGCAATTCTACACACACCGAATGCAATAAAACACTATGCTGCATTCTGCAAGGAAAAGGTTTTTTTTGTTTTGTTTTGTTTTTGTTTTGAAAACTATTGCTTTTAAAGTCACTCCTACAATGGATATAACAAGCAGTTACAAGGGGATCTGCTTTGGATTTTTCTCATAAATGAATACAGTAGAATGCAGATGATCCCGTTGCTCTTCTGTAGAAAAAAAAAAAAAAGATGCAGTAGGACATGCATGCAAACCTGTATAATAGCCTTATAGGGCTAGTCAGCTTACTTCTAATAATATAGCTTACTTTCTGTAGCATAAATTATATTTAACTGAATAAAACATTAAAAAAGACGAGACCTTTTAGACTAGATCTATTAAAACACTACTAACTAAAATGCCTTAAGTTATTATTAGTATGTTTCAAGGGTAAGTATCTCTGCATTGTAGATAATGCAAATGTTATTTAAGATTATTTACTGGTGTCTTCAGGTAACTTATTTAAGAGTTTTTCCTGTTAGCTGTCTTGGTCTAATCTACAGTGAATTCTGTGCCTAAAAAGCAGTCACTTAGCTGTGAGTTTAAGTTAAATAGGTGTCTCTGAAGACCTTTGTACAGAGTGGAGAATGAGACAAGAAGTCACTGCGATTATGATGGAACTGCCTACTTGTGAGCAGATGTGCACAAGATCTTTTCCATTTTTTTTTCCTCTTGATTAGCAAGTGAAAGTCATTGACGTGTGGGCAGCTCAAAAATACTTCAAGTTCTTATTGTTAGAACAGTGTTGTACTGCTTTAAACAGCTTCAGAGACATTGTAAAGCCACGCTAATGTAAGCTGAGATAATTCCTTGATGTTGAGAAGTCTTGAAACACAAATTGAGATATCTCAATCAATTAAATATTCTCTAAGTGGTAGAAACCTTGAGCAAGGTTTATTCGCATTCCCAGTGGATGGCAGATAGAGATATTTCTAGAACTTGATATGTAATCAGTTTGAAAACTCCTTTCTTCCAGGTCATTGTATACAGTAGAAGAAGGACATGTTTCCCAATAAGGCACAAATAAAAAAGTGCAGCAGTTTATCATTCACACTAATGAAAAAATATCTTCGTATTAATGTGGAGAGAGCATTTCAACAGATGCAGATGTGCCATACCAAAATGATTAAATAGTACTGCTTGACTCAGAGTAGAGGTACTTTATTTCAGGAATTTCAGTGCACAGGTAGAACTGATGTACTGTACTTCCCATTTCTGCTATCATCCATACAGGGAAGCTGTTCCTGCTCCAAATGTCAATACCTTACCCAAGGCTGAACAACATTGCATGCGGCTGTTGAAGCACCTGGGAGGTTGGCAGCCACAGAGCAGATGTAAGCCAGTCTGAATGATCTCAGCATGGTGTATTTGCTTTTGTGAAATGTCGCCTTGATGTTTGCACTTATTTTTAAATATCTTTTAAATTGTAAAGCAAATTAACTTATGTTCCAGTTCAGCAATTCCAAGTGCGTGAAAATTTTTTGGAGTAAGCAGGCAGTCTGAATTATAGTTGTGAAAGCTTAAGGTTTTCTTGGCTGAATATTCATTCATCACAAAGTACATACAACCCTATTTGACTTACTTGGTTTCCGTAGCTTGATTTTATCTCATTTAAGAATTCAAAGGGAGCCACCTCTCATGTTAAGAACACCTCGTATGTGTGCAGAAACAAAAAAGAAGCAATAAAACAAGATTTGGATGAGTTCATTTTGAAGTATGTGTTGCACAGAAATTATAGGAAAATGTGTTCAGGCTTGAATTTGATATATATTTGATTTTCCCAAGAGCAGTAGAGAACATTTTATGGAGTTTTTCAGAGGTGCTTTCAAATTAGTTCTCTGTACAGGTACTCTCTTAAATTTGGAAACTTGTTCAGGACAGGAGTTGCACTCAGTGATCCCTGTTCATCTTTCCAATTTTTTGCTCTTCTGTGACAGCTCAGCCCTTACTTGCTGTAACGTGAAAGATGCTTTAAAAATCCTCTTTGGATAGAAAGATAGAGAGTGGCTTGTAGATGATCACAGTGTTTTGTTTTTTTTTTTTTAATTCCTCAAATCTGGAGGTTTTGACATAGTAGAGATGCGTCCTCCTTTACAACAGCTCTTAAATATACTGATGATGCATTTGCTTTCTTCACTGAAAAATTCTGGCAATTTCTGAAATAGTTCAGAACAAGTTAAAAACTGTGTTAGAGTTGTACGCGTCAGAGTTTCTCGATCTCCAGAAACAGGAAAAAAAATAAACAGGAAAAAGTCCCAGAACAATATTAGGGTTATGTTTCAAAAGGCAACTTAATTTCTTTGACCTTTTTGTCTGCACTATTACATCAGAAGACTTTCTGGCTGCATGCTTGTTATATTGCCATAATTTAGGAAAATAAAGCAGAGCAGAGGACCTTCCATTACAATTTTGAGAGCTGTAAAACAAAAAGGAAGGAAGTACTGTGCTATGTTCTATTAGAGAGTATGGAAGATTTTTGAAACAATTTATTTAATGGAAGTAAGTTTATGTCTGGACAAAGCGTATTTCTTATCTAAAATGTGAGCGTCATCTAGAATCCTTTGGTGCTCAGCAGCAAGAACTTGAAAAGAACTTGCCCAGAGTGTAGCACAGAGGCTAGTGGGTTAATCCTTTTGCCTTTTAACAAGTACACATCAGTAGTGTGAATAAATTGTCTTTACTGCAGTGCGATTTTACAGATATAAACCAGTATGTTGTCAGTTGCTTTAAGGAAAATATTTTACCAGCATGCATTTATTTTCATAGAAATGATGTATTGCTGCTATTTAAAAACAATAAGAACTGCATTTTAACTGGATTATTTTGGTTAACTACATGGAGTTATTTCTTCAGAGTAGACTTTAAAAATTCCTAGACTGGATGACATGCTTGTTTAAGTGACACACCATAAGAATTCACCTGCGTTTCCCAGCGGCAATGTTTTTTATTCTTGAAAGCATAGGAGTCCCCCTGTATGTAGGTTTTCTTTTATTGGCAGCTAGTTATCTTCACTGTGCTGTATGAAGAACACACCTTGCAGTGTTGTAAAAGGTGGGTTAATAATCTTGCACGACCCATTGCTTGTCTGCCGTAAATACTGCTGCGGGGTGTACATTTCAGCCTGTGTTACTAGAGGGAGGTGGTGGAGTCACTCTCCCTGCACGTTTTGAAGAAACGTGTGGATGTGGCACTGAGGGCCATGGTCAGTGGGCACGGTGGCGATGTGTTGAGGTTGGACTAGATGATCTTAATGGTCTTTTCTAACCTGAACGATACCACGATTCTGTGGTTTTCAATTGCCAAATTTTCTTTGGAACAGGGAGTGTAGAATATGTTCAGCTGAAACTGGGGATGCTTCTGTCCATCCTGAGGGACAGATCTGACGTTTATGCTAATAACCTTCTCGTCTGCTTATTAAATATTGCCCATGAGGTTTTGCCTAATTCATTCAATCGCATTATTCTTCTGCGGGTCCATTGCAGTGAAGAATTCGGTGCACCCTCAGCAGAAATGTTATTTGTGGTGTCATTGAAATCAATGCAAGGCACCTATTTGCAGATGAAATTTTTGTTTATACTTGAGATTTTTTATTGTTGTTCTGTTAGCTTAAAGTTTTGGCTCTAATAAGCATATAGGAATATGAGTAATGGAAAAATAAGGATACCAAATTTCTGTATGTATGCTTATGCTTCATTGGGTATAAATTGAATAGAACATGCATGGAAGGCCTTTCAGTGGTATAATCAATTGGGATGTTTAATCTTCTGCAGCTAGCAGTCTGGAAACTGATGTGGTTGTCTTGGAAACAGGCTTTATTTTGCTTTTGCAAATACCTTGATATGAAATCATTGTCTTCTTTGAAAATCGGGTGGAGATACTTCTCATAGAAATAACAGCAAATTTAAGGTGCTTGTCCTCTTTTTGAAGAACTGATGATGTTTCTATTGTGTGCTTTAATTGTGGTTGTGTGATTATAGTTCTAAAACAGAACGTAGTTTTCTTTAACCTAAAATGTCTGTTCTTATTGCTGATATTTGTCTTGGAGTTAGCTGCAGTAAAGCACTTTGCCAAGATTTTCTAGTTTAATATTTAAATAGGAATATTGCAGTATAACTAGTGTACCGAACAAGTTGCATTCCTAAAAAAATGTGTTCATGCTATCATTTCAGGTCTTATCCCTTGCCCCCCTTTAAATGAACAGCTTGCGAGGAATCCTTCATTCTTCTGTGAGGCTGTAGTACAAGTTGCCAAAGAAAATACCAGGAATAGAGGAAAGTGCACAGGGCTGCAGGAGAGCTGCCATGCACTGTGTGAAGTGTGAAATCAAAGCTGGGTGGATAAATAAGCATCTTTCACGTTGCTGAGGATTTAGTATAAAAACGTGAAACAGTATTCATGAAAGAAGAGTGACTTCTCTGGTCCTTTGCTTATTTGTCCCATCACAACAGCCTTAGAGTTTGTCAATAGTAACAGTGTAATTTCATCATAATTCTTACAGACAAAGTCTAGACTGAATTTTTTTTTTTTTGTATGTGTTCTGTTCTTCAGTTTATGTTATTATATTCAGTGAGGTTTTGATGTATTTCTCTTCTAACTATTTTTGTGTCTAGCACCAATTTAAAGAGCTTTCTAAACATTGGTATGTGCTTCAGAGAAGATTTTTTTTTTTTTCTTTTTCTTTTTTTTCCCTTTCATTCTTTCATGGCTTATTTTAAGGGGAGCTTACAGATTGAATTTTGCAGCCTGTCCATAGGAAGAGAGGAGCATCAAAGAAGCTTGGTAAGCCACTGGAACTCAGTTTTGAGACCATCTCTTTGGTCTTACTTCCAGTCTGTTCTTCCTATTCCATTTCCTGTGCTGTGTTTACAGTTCAGTTTGATCTATTTTCAAAACTGAATTGGTCAATTTATTTTTTATTAGGAGTTTTTCTATCTAGCATGACACAAAATCATAGAATCATAGAATGGCTTGGGTTGTAAGGGACCTCAAGCATCATCAAGTTCCAGCCCTGTTCTGCTACAGCCAGGGCTGCCAGCTGCTAGATCAAGTACTAGATCACAAGGCCATCCAGCCTGGCCTTAAACACCTCCAGAGATGAGGCATCCATAGCCTCTCTGGGCAGCCTGTTTCAGGACCTCACCATTCTCTCAGTTAAAATCTTCCCTTGATATCTAACCTAAGTCTCCCCTCCTTTAGTTTAAAAGCATTCCCTCTCATCGTGTCACTGTCTGCCCATGTAAAAAGTTTATTTCCCTCCTGTTTATAAACTCCCTTTAAATACTGGAAGGCTGCAGTGAGGTTTCCACACAGTCTTCTCTTTCGCGGGCTGAACAAGCCCAGTTCCTTTATCTGGTCTTAAGAGAAATGCTTCAGCTCTTGGATCATCCTCATGGTCCTTGTGTGCTGAATATTCCTTTCTCCTTCACTAGAATGAGCTCAAGTTTTCTCTTTAAGACCTGAGATGAAGCTTATTAACATAAGTGGAGATGATTTTAAAGACCGTGGCTGCTATCAGATGATGCAAAAAGCTTTTAGATACCTAAGTTTTGGCTTTGATACATAAAACTTATGTTGGTATTGTACATCCAGAAAGAAATGATTAATCACAAATTGTTCTTTCACAAATGACAGCTAAGTCACTCTGATGGGGTAATCGATATATACTTACCTTGATGGTCAGGCCACAAACTTTCCACTTTTACCTCATATTGTGATCTCATAAGTCTTATATGAAAAAGGAAATTAAAATAGTATATAATTTAAGCTGTATGCGAAGCTGAATTGGTTCTTGAACTTTTTTCACATTTCTCTAAATAAATGTCATTTCTTCCAGTTTAACAATATTAGTAAACTGTGTTAAAAAAGGAGTCCATTTGTACCTTCCTGATCAAATAATAATTCTCCGTCCTGATTACTAAGTAGTACATAATTACATTCCCTGGCTCCATTTTAGCTGAACAATTTTTCATTCTCTCCTTTCAATCTGCAAACGAGCAAGCAACCAAAAAAACCAACCTCATATGGCACCAGTTGATTGTGGCTGCAGTGTGCGCATCCCTGCATTACTGTGGTCACTGCCCTGAAGTTTTGGTTGGTTTAGCATCCGTCTCCAGTCTCTTGGGAAAATTGATGTTCTTAAAGTTCTCTTGGCTTTTCCTTCCTGATGAAGTTTTAGAAAATTTTTGATGTTTTCTGGTTGTTTCCAGTCTTTACAACCCATTGACTTTGTACTGTGGAAATCTGTTTTAGCCCTGTGCGTTAGAAATGGTGATGTGGTCTTTCACTCTCAGAAATGAAAATGCCATGTAATTCAAACTTTTCTGAAGATAAAAAGGAACTGAGAATTTATTGGTCACATGTTTCACTTGAGGGTGTTGCTGGGTCTGACCTCAGCAGGGTTCCCAAACAGGAAACAGACTCCAGAGAAGGGATTACAGATTCATTCAAGGATAAAAGGTTTTTTTTTTTGTCGTTTTTCTTTCAAAAAAAAGTCCAACTAATAAACACATTCTTTTTACCACAAGAAAGCAAGAAAGTTGTTTGAAGCCAGTGAGAGAAAGGAATGTAGTGGTGAGACCCACATGTCTGAAGGACGGTTTATCAGGTCATCATGTGTTGAAAAAGAAGCATGTCACCTCACGCAGCCCAGGTCTGCATGTTTAGTTTCTTTTAGACACGTAACATTCATCAGTTTTACAAAATCCCATTGCAAGTGGTAGAATTTTTCTTTGTGCGGCTTGTGGTTACAGCTCCTCATTAATTACTTTTGTTTGTTCTGTTAATTAGAGAATACAGGATTTTGTTCAAGCTGCATTTACTTTTGGGGCCTGAGATGTTTTCAGTGGTAGGATGGGTTCTCAGCTGCTTCCTGCTCTTGGACTTGTGTTGGACTTGGTCTTATAAGGTACCTAGTCTGTTTTACAAGAGTTCATGATTTTGTACATAGCAAACCTCTGAATAAACTTACATATTTAACACACTGATTTCTGCGTAACTTTCTATCTTTAGTTTCTCTATTAAGAGAAAACATCAAGAATGTCTGAAATTTGAAATGTAAAAGAAACAGCAGATTTTCTGGCTTGTACAAGCTTTCTGAAGGCAGTAAGTAGATCTCTAAGTATTTTTAGCCAAATTGCTCTCATGGAATGTAACTCATGAGGCAGGTGAATGAATCTGGCATCACGTGCGTGAGCTGTGCTGGGACTCCTCTCCTTATCCTCTCACTAACCAAGAGCTGGAGTTCACAGTTGGCTTAATTTGGGCAGTAGAGGTTTGTGTGTGCATGCAAGGAGGATTGGGATTTTATTTAAGCTGTACCTCCAGCAAAACTGTGTGAACACAGCACATAAAGAAGGCTTGCTTATCTTTGCTGATGTAATTTTGCACAGCTCTGCCTCTTCTATTCAATATTAGGCATTTTATTAATGGACTCCCTACCTATGGTATTGGTAGTGAATTAGACACTAGGTCAAGAAAACATAAGAAAAAACATTGACTTCTGTCATAAATTGGCTTGTCATTAGCTTTTTTTTCTTGTGTATAGATTTAAAACTTAGCCATAGTTTTATGAAGATAGCTTATTTCTAGTGCTTTATTTAAATGGAGCACGATGCTTCTGGAGAGGCCTCATTGTAGCTTCTGAATCCAAGTGTTGTTTGTTGCATCAGAACTGAAACGTTTGATCTCCCGCCGTTCAGATGTTGATGATGTCCATGGCTATGTGGTGAATCTGATAGCATCTCCCAGCAGGAGTAGTGTTACACCAGTGACCTGAATCACTGTGGCCCTCCTCTGACATGCTCCAGCAGGTCCACATCTCTGCTGTACTGAAGACTCCAGATTTGTCCACAGTCAATGCTTTGGAATTTCATGAACTATATCCCCCATTTAAATACTTCTCTGAATATTTTGTCTGTAATTAATACTTAAATATCTTAACAGAAAACAGAGGAAAGCAAAGTGAGATTTTTTTTTTTGGGGGGGGAAGAGTAAGTCAGCTACAGAAATCTGTCTGAATGTGTGTAGAAATATAAATCCAGTGTCTCTGCGCAAACCAAGCTGAGGGCATTGCTTGCTGTGCTGTCCATTCGCATTATTGTTTCTTCACACTACAGCCCTGGCAGCAGGTGTAACGTTTCGTAACAGAACAAGAATTTGAAAAGGCTACAATTTGGAGTAAATTTCCAATGAGTGATGTGGGTGACCTGCCAGGCCAGGCTTGTTTTTAGGTATCATCTTGAGGAATGGTTTAAAATCATTTGATATCACTTCTCGATGGCTGGCTGAGATCTTGAACAGGGCAATGAGCAGCTGCCTCTGCTCTGTCCCAGTGATGTTGTTTGGTCAATGTTGTCATTAATTTGGCTGTAAGTGAAGATGATATTTTGGAAGAGATGAAGTGTCAGCTCTATATAATATTCTACACATTTAGCCTACCTTTGTGGAGGACACCAAAGAACACAGAGAAGATGGTTGCCATTCTTTCCAGTGCAAATGGGAATTTAATTTTTATTTTACCTTATAATTAAATCATACAGTTTGCTCAACATTTCATATCAGCATATCAGATGAACGCTAGCCTGTCAGCATGTACTGGGCAGGGTGGCAGTCTGTCCATCTGGCTGTCGGGGAGAAGAGCTTTTGTTTGGGCAGTCAGGGTTTTTATTTTTGTATTTGATTTCTTCTAAACCTTGTAACAACAAGCTGACACCCCTTCCTTAATGAATGATATTTTAAAACCTTGGCCGTCACCCATCCCTGTGCCATTCTGATAAAACAGAGGAAAGCTGTGTATTCACTTCAGATAGTGAACTTCTTGGGAAAATAAAAAAAAAAGGTGGTTGTTGATGACAGCAAATACTTTCTGAATTTCTGTAGCAGACAGCTACAGAATCCATGTCATTAAGTCTCATGCCGCAGTATTGAGGCAGCCCGATGGTTGGGCTCAGCTGCTCTCCTGCTCTCCTCTGCTGCCTCATGTACGCTGAGCATGGCTCTGCTGTGCCTGCAGGCTGGTCTGTCTCCAGCTTTGTGTCTTCTCTCTCACGTACTGTGAGCAGAGTGTGAACTGTAATTGGAATAAGATGCCCTTGGAAAATCTGTCGGAGGTTTGGATCACAGTTGCCAGAGGAGGTTTGTTGTATTTGGAAGATGTAGCTATATGTCAAATTAAAAAAGAAAGGGAGAAGTGATTTTCTTTGTTTTAGAAGGCTGAGCAGGAGTTTGTTTTGGCTCTGCTGTTAGAGGAGGTGCTATTGGTAAATAGTTACACTCTGTGTCTGTAAGTTCTAAGGAAAGCTAAAGCAAAAACAAAGGTGCTGCTCCTTCTCGTTGCCTACTACAGATTTTGATCACCAGATTTTGTGGTATATTCCTGAAAGAGCAAACGTAAGCTTCCTTCCCCCCCCCCCCCCCCCTCTCCCCATTATATTTTTAAACTTATTTCTGAACTTAATCTGGAGTTCCGCATTACAGTTCACATGCAGTTAGAAGATGGTGCATTTTCCGTATAGAAGCTGAATCTTAAATGACAGAACTACATATCTACACATGATGGAGTGCTTTGCTGAGGGCACTGCTTCCAAGGCAGAGATTCTTTAACACTGATGGCTTTTCTGTGTTAGTAACAATTTGAGCTACGCTACGTATCTGTTTTGTTTTATCTGTTTTCTTTCAGTAGCTGTATATCACACTTAGCAGCAGGTAAGATCCCGCTGGCCGGTGTGTGTGCTTCCCTTCAGAAGATCAGCGGGGAGGTTCACTTGGGGCAATGCAGTTTAGTCTGTCCAAAGGGAAAATGGCCAAGAGAAGTTATCATGTTCAGAAGACCCTCTGGTCTTTGTATCTTCATAGTGATTGTTCAAGGTGGTTCTTTCTGAAAAAAAATGTACTTTTTGTCATTTGGTGTTAGTGGATTTTCATAGGTTGTGTAAGAGTATGATAGTATGATAAAATGGTATTGAAAGAAGTTGAAATGAATCCTGCACGTGTCATTTTTGTGACCTTTATATCCTATCTTCATAGAACTACGCAGCACTGATATGGCAACAAATTAATGACGACAAACAGAGCTCAAGAAAAAAGGCTGTATTTGGAATCCAACTCACAGAAGAAAAGCTTAATGACTTCCGTGATGAGCAGATTGGGCAGCTGAAGGAGCTGATGGATGAGGCTACCAAACCTAAGCAAAAAATCACCGTTTCTGAAGACTCAGAACACAAAAGCTGAAAGACTCTGAACATTTGACTTAATGCATACAGAACCATTATGAAACTTCCTTTTCCAGCTGGGGTAGAATGTAATTTCTGTGGAATGATGGCTGCTGCTGATACCATAAGCTGTCTGAAGGTTGTATCTCTGACTTTTTATGCAATCATGTCTGGTAAAACGGAATCATCATGACAATTTTATGTTAATTGCAATGTTTTTGTTTTTCTAATGGTAGGTGCAGACTTAAAGAATTCGGTAACACTGATTTGGTGTTTTAAAAATAGAAGGTTTTAATTTTAATCAATTCACAGGACAAAACTTCTTTCCATTTTTACATCATCCCCTGCTGTGTTGGAGAAGGTACAGTTAACATTTGTTTTTCTGATGTGGATTCAGTAGACAAAGAACAAAAGGATGATGCTGAAGTGCATTCATTTCAATGGAAAGAAATGACCAGTATTAGAAATGTACTATTGTTAATTCTTCTTCAGCTTCATTGTGAAATGTGCTTTAAAATAAAAGATGCAATTCATTATTAAATTGATTTTGAAGAAATCCTTGGTTTATGAAGGAAATTATTTTCTTCACACGTGTGATGCATATCTTTTTAAAAACCACTCATTATTTTGTTCTGTTGGAGTTCAAGCAATCTTTAAAAGCTTTGTGTCCCATCCAACTCATTGTTTTATGTTGAGCTGAATTTATAAGCACTGCGGTTGCCAAAGTTATCTATTTCATAATGTAGTGTAGGAAACATCAGTGATTTTTGGTAATGGGTCAGCCATCATCGGGACCATGCATGCCTATTGTAGTACTCACACTGTTGCAACTAAAAATAACAATCCTATTTCATCTGCTAAGAAAACACCTCCCTTACTATGCAAAAGACAGCTTTCATTTCATATTCCAAACTGAGTTTTATATTATTAGTTTTGTTCTATTTCTGGACCGTTTGCTGTCTGTTACCCATGGAGTGTTTGAGACAACATAATTTCTTTCCACTTTGGGAATAACAGCTTTGACATGTAAGCACATTTCCACCTGTCTGGGGTTCTAACAACATGCTGTTTGCCAGAGCTACATTCCTGGTTCTTTACAGGGCAAATCTGGGGAGCAGACTGCTTCTCTCTCCCATACCTGTCTTTCCATTTCTGGAATCTTTGCTGGGATTTTAGGTTGCTGGTTGCTCATTTCTATTAAAAGGTCAACTTCTAGACTCCAGCTTAAGGTATGCTTGCAGTTACTGCAGTACATCTTCCTCTGGCAGCTCTGCTTTTTTGTGTTATAACAGCATCCTTCAGCATCAAGGAATGGTTGCAAATTGAAACAGAGATTAAAAGGCAGAGATGATACCCAGGTGCAGGGCTGGGGTTTCCAAATCTTGGGTCTTGACACTTCAAGGACGCGGAGAGAATGGCAGCTCCCTTCTGACCTACTGCCTACCTGAGCCTCACCTCAGTAACGATGTGGGAAGCAGATGGGAGGTGTGCAGAAAGCCTGAAAACTCTCTCCAATGCTGTTGTTCACACATAACTAAAGCTTTTTATACTTCAAAGGCTATAAAGATCTAATCCAACTCCAGAATTTAAAGCAGAAGGATATATTGTGTTGCACCTTCAGATTTACAGTAACCAGTAATTTCCTCACTGGATCTACTCAATTCAAAAACAGTGTTCAGGTGTTTGGCAGCAGAGTTTGGACCCACTCCTTGACTGCTATACACTTGTCTAATTTCAGCATCCACATAGTTTCAAATTTCTTTGGAATACTATAATATTGGACCGTGATTAACATATTTTAGGCAATTTGTGAGTTTAATTGAGATAGTTAGAAAATACAGAACTAGAAACTAATACTTTTGTATCTGCTCATATGTATGTAGATAACGCACATTTCAGGAGGCTAAATTAATTCATAATGAAAAATTGCTCTTTGGTATGAAAAATTCAAGGTTGAAATGAGACCTAAGTGAATTGGAGATTAGGTAAACATCTGCACACTCCCCATTTTCAATTAACTTTTTTCTTTCATTCCCAGTAGTAGTCAGTGTTCTGTACTGTGTTTGTGTTCTTGCTTTTTAAAACAACTCTTACAAAAGCCAAAATACCACATGAAAGATCATGCATTTAAGGATGGCTGATTCCAACACAGCCAGTGCAAGCAGTAAGACATACTGAGATCCAGGCAGCAAATAAATGTATGCATTTATCAATTAGTTGAGGAGGGCAGGGAGTGACACTTTTATTTTGAAGGCATGGGATACTTTTTATGGGGAATTTTACTGGATGGATAATTAACAAAAGAAAGCATCCATCAAAATTACTTTAGAACTGCAAACAGTTGATGATTTGAAGTGGCAAAATACTTGCTTAGGGAAAAGATACTAATTATCTTATGAAAAATATAATGAATTATAATGAAAAAAAAAAGCCACAATGAAGGATAATTATAACCACATTAGAAATTAGTACAAAGTTTTAAACTGTGCTTTTATGTTTTGTATAAGCCATTTGCTTTTATGCAGATGAAGATTGAAAAGCTGCTACCAGCCTCACAAGAACTCCTTCACTCCCTTCAGCTGATCCATTAAGGGTCATTCATGACCCTTTGTGTTTGGGTGATCCTTCATTCATTGGCCGTTGAGAGCTAAAAGTGAGTGACATCTTCATTGGTTAACTTGGTGGGACCTTGTCTGTGCTAACACCTTGAGTGATTGCCTGGCAGTGGGAGGATGCGGAAATGAGCGGAAGGTTGTGGTGGCTGAACAAGACACGTGGGCTGAGGTGGTATCAGCAAGCAAACAGTTTTGAGATATATGTCTCTCTGAAAATTATCACACTTTGGGTATGCAAAATATGGCTGTAGATCTCAACAAGAACAACAAAACAGTCATTCCTCCAGTGTTTTATTACTTCAGTGTTCTTTTTTTTTTCTTTTAACTGACTGTCTAGCAGAAGCTATTAGTAAATTTTCTTTCTATCTTAAAAATAAATAGCATAATGAAAACAGAATTCATGAAGGAGTTACATTCCTCAGCTATTTAGAGTTGCTTTAATCTTTTTGAATTACTAGTGGGCTTTGTATTTTTTCTTAGATCTGTATTTATGAGTAGCTGGTTATTCGCTGATGATTCAGAAGCTAAAATTTCACTGGCTCCTAGATAGCAGTATTGAGCAGTCAGACCTCCTCCAACTGTTGTAATCCACCTTACTCACAGAACCATGCAATCACAGGGGTTGAAAGTGACCTCAAGAGGACCATCAAGTCGAACCCCCCACTAAAGCAGTTATCCTACATGAAGTCACAAAGGAGAGTGTCCAGGCAGGTTGGATATCTCCATAGAAGGAAACTCCATGTCCTCTCTGGGCAACATGTTCCAGTGTTTCGTCACTCTTACCGTAAAGAAGTTCTTTCTCACATTAGCATAGAACTTATGTTCAAGTTTCAGGCCATTACTCCTTGTCCCATTATTGTTTACTCTGTAGCTGAAGTAATAGCGGAAGATCTCACAGGTGTTATGTTGCCTGTAACACATCTTGAGGACTACAGTTTTAATGCCCATAGACATCCCAATATCATCATTTTCAGCTTATGTTTGATGCCTGCCTTGCTTTCTGCTTCTTTCAGAGAAACAGCTGTGATTGCTGTGGAGAAGGATGTGTTTTATGGATTGCTATGGATAATGTGTTTTAAAGATCAAGTTTCTCTGAGGCTGTGGCTGCCTTGACATGCAGTGATGGCTCAGGTAAATACCTGAACAATTACAGCTTCTCATTTAGCTGTAACGGTTTTGACAAATTACAGATTATCACAGAATAGAAAGACATGACATTACCTAATTTAAAAGCACAGAAGAACTCAGTTCCTTTAAAAAAAGCAATTCAGTTATATATATATATAAACAGAAAGCCTTTTTTTCACTGATTGTATGCTTGTAAAAGAAGGCCATTTTCAGTTCCCAGACAGGTAAGGGGCTTTACATTTATATAATCAACTTTCCATTTGCTTTCACCCGAAGATGTAATCCAAGTACCAGAAATGCTTTCAAAGATGCACTTCTCTCAGGGGAATGTAACCCTTTTCATACAATTGAAAGTATCATCAAAGCTGTTGATTCACAGTGCTTTCAAACAATCCATTAGGATAATACAGTGATTTCATATATCGCCGTTTTGGCCAAATGATTTGTGTTTACAGCTATCAGAAGTTGATTTTTTTTTCTTTTTTTTTTTTTTTTTTTCTGTGCACGTATTCTACATGGATGGTATTGGAAGTGAGAATGATGATATTTGTAAAACTGAGGAAGGAAAACACTTCTTGTTGTTACTATGAGGGCTAGAGTTTGTGCAGCAGTCACTTGTTCTGTTCCCAGCTCTGCCATCTCCTCCATCTTGTGGCCCCCTCTCCACACTCCTCACCTCCCACCCCTCACCCTGCAAAATAAACACAAAAACAAAAAGCAAACAAAAACCTCTGGTGCATGAGATTATAATTTGAGTGTCCCACCAGCAGTATCTCAAAGAAGGACACTGATGACAGGAGAAGAAGGAAAAAGTCTTTGAAGCAGGACAGCCCTTTGCAGAGATGGGAAGGGGGATGGAGGAGGACCTGGGACATGAGGAACAACCACTTGCTGCAAGGCATGGAAGGGTCCAGTGCTCCCTGTCCACATTCACTGCTCCAAGCCCCTCAGCTTGTGCATGTCATCATCAGGTGTCTGCAGAGAACAGTGTGATGTATTCTAATGTAAGACCTACCTGTATTTGCTCTATTATCAGTTTTTTAGGACAACATGGGTATGAATTCTGAGGCTCAACCTTCCAAATAGTTGTGAGAGAGTCTTCCTTTGCTAGTCCGCTACCTGAGGCAAAATCTACTGCAAAAATTGCATGGCTGTGTAGCAAAACACAAGTGTGTTATCTGTTTGTTTTGTATATGTGATTGGTATGGATGCAGAGACATTGCATGAGGTCTGTGCTCTTCTGTATGGCCGATCAAAGCATGAAGTGTGCCTGGCTGATCACATTGCTACAATAAGTCGATTGTTGCAGTGTTTGCTTAGGAATAGTTCTGAAAGGAGCTTTAAGATTTCAAAAAATGATGTGTCTTAAGCACAACAGACTGCCGTTTCAAAAAATGCTGCATCTGCACCAAAGAGTGAGATTCTGCCAGACTAAAGCTGTTATACGACACAGGATTTACTGACGCAGTGGCAGAAGACATCCTTAACACAGTGAGATCAAAGAGGGTGTCAGAGCTTTGTGGAGAAATATCCCTTTTGGTTTTATGAGCATTAAGGCTGGAGGAACACATGAGGAGGCTGCATGGCCCCATCCCTAACTATCCAGATCCATCAGCGCCTCCTTCTGTTTGTCACAGAGCCATGGAGCCATTTAGGTTGGAAAAGACTTAAAATCAAATCCAGCCATCAGTATAAACACTACAAAAGCCATCGCAAAGTGATGACCCTTACTGCCACTTCCACATCTCCACATCCACTTCCCTACAATCTCCTTAGAGGTGTTAACTTTGTAAGGAGATGTGTCTGTTGCAGGTCATGGCCGAATCATTGTGCTTCCCCACCAATACTTGTGCATTAGTTCAGAAGCAGCATTTCACCAAATGGAGGTGCTCCAGGATCAGTAAGCCATATGGAGCTAATCTCTTGGTTCTCTCTTCCTCAGTTCACACTGGCTCTGCCAAGTGCCAGCTGGCTCCCAAAGCACATCCCGCCCTCCTGGCTATCTGGTAGCAGTTCCAATAGCCTCTGTGCAGTAAATGCAGCTGGGCTGAGGTTGTGCTGCCTTTTGTGCTGGCTAGCACTGTTTTAGAGTATGGCAAACAGCTCTCTGAGGAAAAAATAAACAGCAGTGATTGCCAGGAGACATGTTTCAGGAATTTACTGGTTAAATTCCTTCTCTCAAACTGTGACAGTCATTTTGCAAGTTGTCAGTATAAAAGCTCATTTCTGAGCTCATTGTGTAGCTTGGTAATACCTACACAGTGAGACAAAGCAAGGGGTATTGACCTGGAATGCCTAGGGGCATGTGATGTTAGAGGAAAACTTGTAAAAGCTGGTTATATGCTATCGACATGGTGCAATGTGAATATTTATTTCAAAACCAATATCCAGCAGGTTTTGTTTCTTTTCAGTTCTTGCTGCTCTACTCTTCTATCAGTTAGCAATACATTGCATTTGTCTTCCCCAAGCTGAGACTGCTGTGTTCCTGGTGGTGGCTGGTGGTGCGGCTGGGTGCACATCTGGCAGCTGCCCATGGCCAAAAGACACCACTTGGGGTTCTTAAGGCATCTGTACAACGTTCTTGTGAGTAAATGAGATGCTACAAATCTGAGAATGCCTGGGCTATGCCGCACAGAGAAGAAAGATTTAAACAAAGAATAATGTTATGCTTACTCCTAAAGAGAATTAATGGGATGAGATGTGTGTACAGTTCTGTGGATGCATCACATGAACATTATGTGATGTACAGTCATGCTTGGTCTAATCACTGCCATGTGTACCCTTCTAATAAAACAGATCACTATGTGATTAGCTATGGTATAGTAATTTTTAAGAACAAAACTTCGTTTCTTGCCTAAAGGGAACTGGGAAGAGCTATAAACATGAAATATCAGTGCTACCTGTGGAATTCAACTGCCGTTTTGCAATATCTGTTATGATTAACAGCATGCCATGCAGTGTGTTTTTTAGTATGAACGCTTTGGGAATACAAGGCATAATGCTTAGTTGTCTTTAAAAGCTGAACCATATGCTCTAGCTTTTGTTTGGTTTCTTTCTAAACATCACTGGGACATCACAACCCTGCTACATCCTTCATGGCCCAAAGGATGTGGTGGTACGGACTGGGAAGCATCCATCCCATGTGGAAGAGGGGTGAAGAAAGGAGGAGATGGACTTTTTAGCAGGGTCTGTTGTGGCAGGGCAAGGGGAAATGGTTTCAAACTAAAACAGGGGAGATTTATATTGGTTAGAAGATTTTTATGATAAGGGTAGTGAAGCACTGGCACAGGCTGCCCAGAGAGGTGGTGGATCGCCAATTCCTGGAGACGATCAAATTCAGGCTGGAGGGGGGTCTGAGCAACCTGATGTAGGTGTAGGTGTCCCTGCTCATTACAAGGGGGTTGGACTAGATGGCCTTTAAGGGACCCTTCCCACTCAAAGGATTCTGTGACTCTATGATCGCCACTGCTCAGACAAGTAGGGGTCTCCACTGTCATTGCAAAGAAGCTGTGAGCTTCTCTGACATCTTTAACACATTCTAGAAGTGTTAGAAATGAGTGTTTGTCCTATCTCTCTGTCATGGGCAGCCAGCGAGTCTCTTGGAAATTACCTTTGGTGTGGATGTGCTCAGATTTTCCTTTTCTGTGATCTGTTCTTCTATCTTGCCCTTGTGGCAGGACAATGTGTGTTAACTGCTGCCTCTTCTCAGGCACCTACAGATTTGAGGTCAAAGCATTTCCAAGTTGGGATTTTTCAGCCTCAGGATAACAGGTAAGGTGCTCAATATCAACTATTCAAAGAAAATAGCCCTAAAAATTCAAATCTTTATATAAAAAATGCACTGTTTTTAATGAAGTTGGACAACAAGCCCCCAGAAGACAGGCTATTTTATTTTTATTTTTTAGCAATTCTCAGTCGCTGTGCTGATCTAAAGATGCATTACGTATCTTACAGCACATCTACCCTGCAGGCTGCAGTGGGATGAGCTGGCCTGCTGCTGCTCCCTGCTGCTCCCCTGCTATCTGCCATCCCCACTGCTGCCTTTGGGCAGCACGGCAGAGCAGGATCAAGTTTGAGGAATGGAGCTCATTGCTAGAGACACAGCCTTTGCCATAAACTGGTGTTTCTTCTGCTCTCTCTGTGGTGCTCTGCCTGGATGGCATGTCACCAAAATCCAGGGTGCCCCAAAGCCTGGGGATGGTGTGCTGCTGAGGAGTGCACCTGAGCAAAGCTGTGATGGTGTTGTCTTCTCTTTGCCAACATATGGGACAGACAGTTCCTTTTTTGTGGCTTTGGAACAAAGGCCTTATAATGCATTTGATGTGCAATGTGCTTCAGAAGAATTTGGAAGTAGCCATATGAACAATTTATAGTGGTTGGCATGTTCCAGTGAAATATTTATAGAGGTACTATATTCCACTGAGTTATGTTGCTGGTTCCTGCAACTCGAATGATAAAAATGTCCTTTGTAATCTACCGAAAAGGGACTCATCGGGGCTGTGGATATAAGATTTGCAGTCAGTACTGCCACTGTCTATCTGGAGCACAGGAAATTGGAAAACATCTTTCCTACAATAAATCCCCCATATGGTGGAGGTGGAGGCACAGTTCACCTGCGCACACAGAGCCAGGTTGGTGCTGTTTGTGCCAATGAGGAAATGGGTCAGTACTGCAGGTCTGGCCAAAGCACTGGCAGTGGCTGGTATAGGAACGAAGCAAAGCCAACAGCAAACTGTTTCACATTCCTCTGTGCTGGGAGATAGGAAGTACAAAGTCTGTAATGCTTGCCTGGAGGCAGGAACAGTATTTCATGTGTTTTAGAGGGAACTCTCCCATTCTCTGGGCATACGGATAGATGCTGGTGCAGAAAAGAGATGCGAATGAATGAGTTTTCACCAAGGGCAGAAGTGAGCTATGAAGCTGCTCGTTACAGTGGTGATTTTCTCTTTTCACCGCAGAATGAGACTCCAAGGGATCCAAGACAAAAAGTCTTGAAATGAAGTCTTCCTTGATCGTGGAGGATTTATTTTGATTCTTCCTCCATGAGTGATTTTCCTTCCTTGGATGTAAGTGTGCAGCCAGGAGTCCCTGGCACACTCCCTGCTGGTGCACCAGGGAGCACAGAGATCTTTGGGATTACCAAGGAATAAAGCTGGTGTACTTTTGTCAGGTTGCCATTCTCCTGTTTTGTGGCATAACCTCAGTCTTGGAGAAACCAAACCTGCCCAGTACCCAACTGGCTTTCTGCACCTTGACATTGTGTGGTTCTGTGATGCTGGGAGACTTCGCCCTCCTCACCCTCATCAGAGTTTTTCAGTAGTCAGCAGCACAGAATAGTGAATGATGTTTCCTGTAAGCAGGCTATTTATAAACAGGATCGTCTTTATTTTAGCATAGCTTTATATGAATTTGTCTTCATACCACTTGGGCAGTGCGGTAATTCTAATTCTGCTCTGAATCCAGCATGAAAGCGTGTAGTGATCCATCACAGAAATCATTGCTGCTCAGAGTTTAATTTTTCAGCAAATAAAGGAGTCATTGAAAATTGCTATTATCCAACTCAAGTGAGTTTTTTCAGAAGAATTAATAATTCCCTGTTATTTTAGTACAAATTGGCATAATGAGCTGTCTGCGTGCTATTATCTCTGAGCATTAACTGCCTCTACTATGTAGGATAATACTCAGAATAATTATTACTTATCTGCATGTACATACAACGAGTAATAAAATAATTAGACCTTTTAAAACAGTGGATAGAAAAGATTCCACTTACTGTAATTCTGACTTTCTGATTATAAGGTTGAGATAAATAAAGGGTGACATCCTATCAGTGTGACAAGCCAGCAAATGCCGTGTTTATAGATATCAGTACTGCCTGTATATTTTCCGAGCTCCTGAATGAGCGAAGGTTTGAGTAAGGATGTGGAGGAGGTGAGCTGCACAGCTGCCATGGGCTTGATGGGTGGATCATGCTGGGTCAATATTAAAATGTTGTAATGGGGAGGTAATAGCACTGTGAGCTTTCCCCTTTGGCCATTGCTCTTTGTTTCCAAGAACTGCGCTTCTATCTATCACACCTCCACCCATGCCCCCCCATGAGCACACTGGCAGAGCTGCTCTGACCATACACACATTCTTGGCCTGGGATTTTCCTCATCAGCAGCCTCCAGAGAGCGACCTTCTGACTGGCACGCACCCCGTGCTTGGGCCCTAAGCTACAATGGTGGGTGTTATCTATTGTTTAAAGGATAATTATTTTAAGGGGGATTTTTTGCTTGCCTGTTTCTTCTGGGACACCTTGGGAATAATGGAACCATGTCCGATAATGAAGACAAGCCAATTCATCTCATACTCTCTTGCAAATCCCAGGCCCTGGGTTAATCACTCAGATGATTAGGAGCTGGAAGCAGACTGGTGGAAGATTTTAATTCTGTTTGTTGAGAGCTGTAAACATAATTGATTTACATTTCTCTTCAATAAGTTAATTTGAGAGAGCATTCCCATCGTGAATAATATCAGATTCAAGGCTATATGGCTTACAAACTTCAGTGACTCCACTGGAGAAAATACAGATCACTCCTTGCCGCAAAAGGATGAAAAGGAGAGACACTAATGACTGATAAATGTTGGCTTCCTGTAAACAGAGAATTACCAAATCTGGCAACTGCTATACATAAGCACGGTAGCACAAGAAGCAACACGCTCCCTATTATCACTGACAAGTTAATGGATCAGTGCTGAAATTCAAATATATAATTTAAAAATATATTCTTTGGGAAAAAAAAAAGTCATCAACTTGATTCAGTATAGTTTTGGTTTTATAAAAAACTCTACTTCCCTCAAATACTATGGTTAGCTGAAGGTTTGGTGTACATTACCACCATAAAATGTAGATTGATGAAAGATTATGATCCCTGCAGAAGGAGATCCCTTTAGATTAAACCCTCCACTTTTGGTAGGTAGGGTCAGGGAGAGGATGGGAAGAGCTGAGAGCTGAAATGTAGCGGACCCAGATGCAAACTCCTGTTGGTGCAGCATAGCTAAAGTATCACTGGCCTTTCTCCTCTCCTCTCCTCTCCTCTCCTCTCCTCTCCTCTCCTCTCCTCTCCTCTCCTCTCCCCTGGGCTGGATATTTTCTTCCCTGTCCTTGATCCATGTCAAATACAAACCATTCTTTTTGTTGTGTCTTTTTCTATTTGTTCTTCAAAATTTGCTTTAATTGTGAAATGTATGGCAATGGTATATCTGTTCTGAATAGGTCCCTGGTAACCAGATACCAGCTCTGATGGATTTGACCTAATTTCTGTTGTGAAGCCACATTACTCCTCATGCCCTTGGAAAACGCGCTCATTCTTGTTTCCTATCAATTAACTCATTTAGAAACAGGTTTACAGCCCTTGCT
The DNA here is from genome assembly GCA_035772895.1 of Perdix hodgsoniae. NCBI lineage: Eukaryota > Metazoa > Chordata > Aves > Galliformes > Phasianidae > Perdix > Perdix hodgsoniae. Next base: position 19,280,962 of record JAPSGF010000005.1, read on the forward strand.
CTGCTCTACAGCCCTAAGCTCCTGAAACTTTTTTTTTTTTTTGTATTAGAAAAATTCAATACTTTCCAATGGGACAATATTTTGCTGATGAAAAAGAACATTTATAGACCTGTTCTTTACAGGATGAGCTGCTGCCCTTTGCTGTTTATCGCAGTAACTCATGGCAACTTCACTGCTTTTGGGAAGTGCTCTCTTGCCCAGAAGGCACCAGCCCTGTGGGTGGGGAACCTGATGCTGGTGGGATACTGATATGTACAGCAATGGAGTATTATCCATTATGTCCATCTCCAAATTTCAGATTAATTTGTTCATAGGGATGAATACACTCAGTGTGTTTTGTTAATCAGTCTCTTGCTTGCATACACACTAGCTGAAACCACTGTGCTCATTCATGTTCAGTCCAAGAGCAGCTCTGACAGCTCTCATATTTCTGTTTTCAATCTGTGCTTCAGAAACTCTGGAAATCTGCTAGTTATATAGGTGTCATGTTAGTGCTTTTGGTAGCTCCTCAGTTCAGAGCTGCATATACCTACTGTTTGCAGTGCTTTTTACCCACAGTTCTACCTGCTGACAGAAAAACAGAAGCCCTGGAACAAAGAACTGGAGTGCGTCATAACTCCCTTCATTGCCCCTTACAACTTAACATACTGCAAACACCAGGTAAAACTTGGAATGAATTTTCAGAACACCCCACTGCCACTCCCTGCTCCAGCTTTCCATTATTTGCTTACACTTTTTGAAGTCAGCCTGGACTTTCACGAGCTTGAGTTCATTCGCATTCCCATCAGGGCATGGGCTTCCGTCTGTGCACTGCAGCTTTTGGGTCTTGCAGAGAAATTCAATCTGCAAAGTACGATATTTTATAGAATCATAGAACGGCCTGGGTTGAAAAGGACCTTCATCTAGTTCCAACCCCCCTGCTATGTGCAGGGTCACCAACCACCAGACCAGGCTGCCCAGAGCCACATCCAGCCTGGCCCTGAATGCTTCCAGGGATGGGGCATCCACAGCCTCCTTGGGCAACCTGTTCCAGTGTGTCACCACCCTGTGTGTGAAAAACTTCCTCCTAATATCTCATACTGTGTTTGCTCTAGTTCACCCAGGGAACACAAGGCAATCATGCTGAGGAACATAACACAGGATGGACCTGCTCTGGCTGACTCCCATTGATGTGCACCGGCCTCAGACTAAAGAGCAGCATTGCAAATGAGATGGGATTGTTAGCAGGTCATGTTATCAGTTCATAAAAACAAAGTCAATTTACTTCATTTCAAATTAACCAATCACATTATTTTTATCAGATTCTGTAAAACAATATTTCACAGATAATTTAACATGACACAAGGAAATTAACATCACACATAAATGTCAGTGTAAGTATCATGGGAAATAAATCTACTGGTGTGAGCTCACGGAGAACACAAGATTAATTAAACGGAACCATTCAGTTTTAGCCAGATACCTTAATTATAGCAATCCTGATTGGCAAACAGATTACTTAACGAGTTACAAAATATATATCATTTAAATGTTCATTTTCTGGATACAAAATAGGTTTTTACTTGCTTCATTGCATCTTAGAGTGAAAACCTAGAATACATTAGAAAATGAGATATTAAGAAGTCTAGAAAGCTATTTTTCTAGTTTTTTCATTTATGTGGGATGTTGTGCTTTTTAGGGGAGCGTTTCCTAGACAAAGACTGTATTGAATGGCATTATGGGTCTATGCCAGATAGGGTCAGAGATGATGGGAGCCTGTCTGACAGCCACATCCCAGATATTCACCTGCAGTTCATGGTGAAGTTTTTCAGCACATCCATCCCCACTTGGCTACAGCTGGATAACTTCATTTGTGGACACTTTTTCTGCAAATTGAAAAAGTCTGGTTTTCAGCTCAGCTTGATGAACTTTCACAGGTGGGAGAGGAGATTAGAAAAGAGAAAACAAAACAATTTGTTGCAAATCTGTAACATAGAGAAGAAGGAAGATAAAAGGAGAGGTAGAGCCTGGGTGGGTGATGGACTCTGCCTGCAGAGAAGTGAGACAGAACTAAGCTAGGAAGGATAGAGAAGGTATTATCAAGCTTTTCTTAATGCAAGCGCTCTCTGGATGATTTTTAATGTAACTGCCACTCTCAGGTGCTCCAACTGCTATGATATCCTACCTCATCCTAGGGTATTAAGCATTTGTGCTAGATGCATTATACATTTGGAAGGAGCCAGTCTCAAAATGATTCACACAGCCTTTCTATACAGTCTTTGTGTCACCACTGGTCTGCCTGTCTTCTTCTTGCTGCTAAGGAGCCAAAGTTCTGCAGTGCCAAACTGCATTTTTTTCGCTGAATGTAAATGCGAAGAAGGGAGGAATCTGCTGAGCTTTCAGGCCAACGCAGAGACAAGGAGGTGAGAGGTACTGGGGTTTATCTTGGTCTGGGTGGAATGATTACAGCTTCTCTAATATAAATTGCATGCAGGAAAGCTGAAAGATGAATGCATGTGGGGAAACATGCACGTAGCATAGTCTGATATAGATACTTTGTTCTGAAACAAGACGAAAGTCTTGATTAGCTTTGGTGAACTGCACTGTGCTGGCTCCAAGTTCAGCTAGAGAACTGTCACTGATAAATGACTTCACTAAATTAACGTTTTATGGGAAGAGATATTTCAGGAAATATGCCACTGACGAAACAGTGAAAAAACTTATCCCAGTGTGTGAACTACTTGTGATAGTGGCAGGTTCCTACAACTGATGGTCCTGGGATATTGATGCCTGGAGTCAGGCACTGGGTACTAGAACTGAGCTGTTCCAGAACAGCCTTGCTTTGATTTAGAAAGATGAGTCAGTCATCTGCAGTACTGCATGTTGATAATTTAAGCAACATTTAGAAATCCTTACTCAGTTTTATTATTATTATTATTATTATTATTATTATTATTATTATTATTATTATTATTATTTTTGCTGTGGTAGTTTGATAAAACGTTTTTTGCAATCTTCTTTTCTTTTCTTAGTTAGATAAGAATAAGAGGCCAAAAATGCCAAAGCCTTTGCAGTGTGGATATTCATACCCACTGCCCAAAGCTGCACTTAGACAGCTCTAACTGCGCTTGCTTCTATGCTGAAAGTCACTACACGAAGCCAAGCTGTCATCAGTTTTTGAGGTGATTCTCTCTGGGAATTTCTGTTTTGTAGAACCTGGGCTGAATTCTGTTTTCCAGCACAGTGGCAATGATTATGTCCTCAAAAATGTATGCATGTATCAAATTTGTTTTAAGGTAATTGCATTTGTCTCTAATAATGAGCTGAAGTAAGTAACCTGCAGGATGCAAGCAATGTTGTATATTTAATAAGCTCTGAAGGAATAAATAATAGACCATTTATGAGAGGTTACTCTTGAGTAAAGAACAGATATTAAAATGATTTCTTTATTCAATTTCTAAACAAATGGTAGCTATTGAAAAGGGAACACATCCTTTTAGCCTAATGCATCTAAATACTTTACAATAGAATAGTGTTTTCTACTGCTGAAGAGTGCCATATAATTGATGTAAAAACAAAGTGGCAAAGGCCTTATTTAAAAAATCTTTGAAATAACCTTATGGACCTTATTTACACAATCTATTTTGTTGTTGTTCCTTCACCCAACCTTTTTCACCCAAATCTTCAATGGCAAATAATGACTTATATGATCATGAGGAATGATATTATCTTAGTTGTTAATAGACATCCACCTTTTGGATGGCTTCAGGTAAGATTTACAGACGTGAGCAGGATGCTGCTATGTATTAGGATTATTAATTGCCAATATCAACAAATCCTGGATATGAATCACTGGAAATTGCAATTTTCTGAATATAAGATGTTATTCATCTAAAGACCTACTGAACTAAGTGGGATTAAAATCTGTTTCTCATGGAAAGATGTGTTTACAACTGAATAAGGATGGACTGCAGCCCATCCTTAGGTATCTCCCATAAGTATGACTGCAGTACTAACATAAGATTAGTTTTTGCTGGAAGCAGTTCTTCCAACTTTGGTATCCTATTTAAATCTATTTTTGTAGTGGATTATTTCTTAGTATTCTTCAGTCTAGTCTCTGAAACTGTTTCTTCTTATTCACCATAACTAATTATTTGTATAAATTTACATATAAATGTATAAAAAGACTATGAGGAAAAAAAGTACATTGAGACAAATATGGATTTTGTGGTTCACCCATCTCTAACTTCCACTGGCACCTCGAGTTGTTGCATATCACCTCTCTGTCGCTAGCCTGGCCAAGTTCCTGCTGCACCAGTGCAGATGAAGTGAGTTGTTCTGAACCAACAGTTTTCCAGATCATTTGACACTGACCAAGCATCAATTTGAATTTTTCAGAATTATTATTGTTAAAGATTTTTTTTCAAAGCAGCAAATTCAACTGCCTTTAAGAATATGGAAACAAGTTATACTGAAAGGCCTAATTTACAGTCTATGCAACATACTTACATTGCAAACTTAGAGGTGTGAACAACTTTTAATGCAGATCTTCATGAATTTGCAAGCAGCCTTCACGTTTCTCTCCCATGCTGTGGCAGGAAGCTTTTAATAAGTATCAAGAAGCTTCATGGAAACAGGACTGCCTTTAGGAGGGAAGCTCTGAAGACTGGGACTCACAGAAGAAATGTCTGTAACTATTACCTTACAGAGCAGCGGAGATCTTGGGGGATGGGGTCATGAAAAGTTGGCAGCTATTATGGTGCTTTGGCAGTGGACATCAGGAATGTACTTGACATAAGCAGATGAAGAAAAGCTATTTTTCGTTTGTACGTCTCTTCAATAACACTGCCACCTCCTACTGTGCAGTAAGGAAAAGCATTGTGTGGATTGTTATGGCTTAACTGTAAAATAAGATGTTTCTGTCACAGCACATTGTTTGGCTTTTGGTGTTTTCTCTCAGTATTGTTTATGAGCTATGTTTTGTGTTCATAAGCAGTTGTGATTACAGCTAATAAGCATCATTATATGTTGTGTGGGCAAATTAATTTGTTTTCTTAGTGCTGTACACTGAAATTATATAAATATGTCACATAACAAGTAAACTCCCAGTTAATGTAGTTCAGTCATCACTGAGATTTCAATCATAGGGCACACAGACAACGTTAACAAGAGATGCAATTACAACACTGAGTGATGTAATAATGCTTTCCTGAGCATTTCTGCCTACCTGATGGTCTGAAAACACTTTTCTACCTGGTGCACACTGCTTTCTTTTCAGCAGTAGTACCAAGACACTGACAGACATGATTTTTATTTATTTATTTTTCTTTTCCTTAACAAATCTCTATTTTTTTTTTTATCCTTCACAGCACACTAGAAATCCAGAAAGCAGCTTGTTTTAAAATATCACATAATTTCTGCCTCTTTTGAACTCAAAAATTCAGAGATGGTAACATTTATAAGATGAAATGAACCCAGCCTATTCATGCCTCAGTATAAGCTTGAGCTGAATCCAATTTATGTTATTTCCATAGCTGAGCAGCTTAGCTCATGCTGAAAAGTAGCATTGTAACCCTCCAGCTTTGACTAGAGAAGCTCCCAGCTGACAAAGTTGTGGCAGCTGAGTGTAGGGTGGGAAGCCCAAGAAAAGGAAGCCAACTCCCTCAGGGGGTGGAGCAGCAAAGTAATAATGAGTTGGTGGGATCTTAACTTTCCACTTGCTGCTGAACAACACATGGAAGGTGATGATGGAACAGACAATAAATTGTGTGCTATTAGAAATTATAACAGTATAAGTAAAGAGCCAGGAAGCACCAAAACATGAGCATTCTGTGGAAAGGCAGAAACAAGACTGTGTGCCAGACCCAGAAGTTGTAGATTTCCTTAGGGTTGGCTGAGCTTTGGTTCCCACAAGTCCTGATACTGCATTCAGTCCAATGTCAGAGCTGCTACACAGTGTGACAAGGTCTATCTTTTAAATCTTGCAGTTGTCACCCAAATTTAAAAGAACAAAACCAAAATCTTGGTGAAAGGCTTCTGTATTCAGAAAGGTTAGGGAGAGCTACAATGGGTTATATAAATCAGGGGGAAAAAAAACATATCCAACTATTTGGGCTGTAATATGAATTGTTCAGTGCTATGCCATCCTTTGAAGAAAACAACTTGATAATAAGTAAAAAAGTTTCTCCTAAGTCACACAACAACGCCTTATTTATCTTCATGTCTCTCTCAAGTTCTTGTGTTCCATAATGGCAAAGAATTAAGACTTGTGTGCCTTCAAAGGTTTGTAGATGAAGGCCCTAGATGGAAAGGAAAACCTGACTAAGGATGTCTCCTTTGAAATGTGTTTCCAATTTATTGTTTTTCTTTCTCCATTAGTTAAAGGTCAGATTTAATCAAGGAATATAGATTGTTCCTTATATTTAACATAAATCTTTCTTGATAGCCTCTCATTCTTCACAATTTAAACAAAGAATAAAGTAGTCTGGGTTCTCTGTACTGACTTGGAAATGTTTATGACTTCATTTCCTTTATAAAGTGGAGAGTCTTGCTTCTCCTACACCATAAATGTCTTCAATAAAATATGCTCAATTGTAAAATACGAAACTTGTCTTTTGTACAACTTTTATTGTCATGTCTGTTTCTCTTTCTTGCTTTGATGAACACAAGAAGTGTAACCATCTGCCACAGCCTTCTTTTTTGTGGAGGCAGAAAGCAGAGATAACAACTCAAGAGAAAACTTTCTACTTTCTTGAGGTTATTTTGAAAGTGGGAAACATTTTGGACATTGTATTTGGGTTCACATAACTAATAAATGTGTGACTATATTCCAGCTGGAGACAGTCACTAAGTTGATAAAAGCAGTTTTAGTAACGGGATAACACATCTCCACTGGTTTCTCCTCTTCTTAAGTTCTGCACAGCATCTCTGAACACACAAAAATACAAGCAGTTAGACTGGAAGTGCAGAAACTGCAAATAACTATTAATTAGATGCAAGCCTGGCATGACCTGTCTCTCTCAAAGGGAATGGAAGACTCAAAATTATTTATACTCTTTGCATGATCCCACTGGGAGACCATACCTAAGGAATGCGACCTGGCAGCTGAGGTTCTGCTCTCCCACATGGCACAGACCAGCATGGTAGGATTTAGGATCCTTGGGCTGGGGAGGCAAAGCTGGCAGCTGACCTTCAGCATTTAGAAAGACAGTGATTCAACAAAAATATCTGTTCCTCTGGTATAATGCCACTCAATGTTAATCAGTGCCCAAATTACTTCTCAGCATGGAAAATAACAAAAGTGTTCATTTCAGAAACTAAACTCCTCAATAAAGTCTTGAACTCCTTCAACACGTCGCTGGAACTCTCCAGACAAAGCAGTTTTCTTCATTGTTAACTCCTGCATTTGTCTGTGGGCCTCAAAACCTCTAAACCCTCATCATATGGAAAGTCCTGCTGCAAATGCCGCTTTTCAGTGTCTTATGCTTTTACTTTTCAGATGGTTGCAGGACTCCCTGTGCCACACAAACTGCATTTCGACAATGGACAGAGATGAACGTTTTTTCCATTTACAAGGTGATGAGACACCCACAATAAGAAGGAAACAGCTTGAAGAACATGAGGGCAGTAGCAAAACACATGCTATAGGCTGCTGTTTCGCACCAAAGAATCATCTTTATAAAAGAGATAATTGTAGCCTTATGGACCTAACAATGACAACAATTTCATACATACCCAGCATTAAATCTTATTATGTAAGCCTTAACAAATGGGTAAGGGAAAGAAAGAGGGCTGAAGAAGGCATTAACGGAGTCACATGCTGCTTAATAGGATATCACAAAAACTGCTCAAGGTGTCCATTACCCCATCAGATTTGACATTTCTTACTGTGTTCTCATGAGCACGAGCTGGACCAGTGAAGTGAACTGGGTGAGTCAGGTCCATTCTGGACTTCAATGAGACCTGGGTTTAGATCACTTTTCATCAGCTTTTTTTTCATCCTTAACTTTACACTTTTGTTTTCCCTTCTTTTATAATGCAGATCAAAGTCATTCTTCTCAAGTACCTTACTTTCATTGAGAAAGCTCTGAGGTTTTTCTTTAATACAAATGCATAAGACTACATTAAACTTCCACAAAATGCCTTAAAAGGTGGAAACTCCACCATTATATGTGCCTCCGGAATAATATTTCTCTGCCTGACAGAAGCTCCAAAGGAACAGAATCAGCAGAGAACAACAGGAAAATGAACAGATGGTGAAGATGCACAAGGCCTTTCTGCCATCGTCTGTGGCTTGGTACTGATACTGAAATATTATTTAATGGACACGTCTCACTGAGTTACATGGTATAGTGATGTCTCCCCTTATCATCCAGTTGAACAGAGATTGTGGAAGGAATGCTATCATTGTGGTAGTGTGCTTTTAGTGTGCTAAGGAACAAAACCATAGAAACATTCAGACTATTTCTTCTGTTCCTTTTTTTTTTTTTCCTTTTTTTTTTTTTTCCCTGAACATAGTTTTTACCTAAAAATCAAAGTGTGGTCACGAGGCTACAGCACTTCCATGCTAGTAAGGTGTAAAATTCTCAGCTCAGAGCAACATGGAGAGGAGAGTTTTGTGGTGGGTTGGGTTTCCTCTCTTGCCTCCTGTGGCTGGGTGAGTGAGGCCCAGAGGAAGGATGCTGGATTCGGGCCCTGATGTATTTCGTTCATGACTCAGGGTGGTCTTACCACACCCAGTGCTGGCAGATAGATGCCTGTTGTGGAACTGTGGTTTTTAGGGTCAAATACTGGGCCAGAGGTAGTTGCAAGGGGTGTGTGTGGTTTTACCTGCTGCCCCAACAAATGGTTCTCATCTCTTGAAAGCAATGGTGTTACCATGAATGGACACCTTCCATGGGCCGAGTGAGCCTGCATCTGCCTGTGAGACCACCCTTGTTTCTCACTTTCTTAAGGAAATTCCACAGATGTTTCCCAAGCCAGCTGCAGGTCAGTAAGCTTCCCTAATAACTATGAATCTGTCCTAATTACTTGTAGCTCTTCATCCTCCTCCTTGCATAGATCTATCAGACTTTCCACTTGAGTGATACCTGCTTAGGCATCCATGACCAGCTGCATGCTTGAAGAACCTCAGATCTTCAGGATTTTCTGGTGGAATAAATTCCCTAAACCATTGCAGCTGGAAAGAGGGGAGGGTATATATGTATATATGTATATATGTATATATGTATATATGTATATA
>JAPSGF010000005.1:19290191-19326021 GCA_035772895.1 Perdix hodgsoniae
TATATATGTATATATGTATATATGTATATATGTATATATGTATATATTAGGGGGAGGGTGTATATATATACGTATATACATATATACATATATACGCATATACATATATACATATATACATGTATGCATATATACGCATACACATTTATACATATATACATATATATTTTTTAAACAGTCCTCTCCTGTAAAGGAGACTCTGAGTAAAGCCAAGCATCTTAATAAATAGTCCTCAGAACAAACCTGCATTTCAATTACTAATCTTTTGTGGAAGGGAGTATCATGGCAATGGGAAATCTCATCTTTGCAGTTCACTGCCATCTCCTAATAACCAGTAACAGAGTTTGACCTGGAAAATGTCAGTCATAATGAAACTTGTGCTGAATGCTGGCTTGTCACCATTCATTTCCACGGCTATTGTTAGCAGCACAGTGTCTGAGAGCTCTGGGTGGGGCAGGACCTCCCTGGTCCATCAGGATGCCATGGCCAGAGTGCCATATCTGTGTCAAAGATAACGCCACTGTTATATGTGTTACTGTAGTTCTGCTGGTGCTCTTGAGAGATGATGGAGTTCAGCTTCTGTGTTAGAACATTCGTAGCAATGTGATGCCTGGGAAGAAGAAATATCACAGACAAGGCAGATGAAAGCAGAAGAGTTTAGGTGTTAGCTTGACCTTGCATGACATTCTCAATTATCTTTCATTCCCACGTTTTACTGTAGGAATCACCCATATGGATCATGACACCAAATGGTCTGATCCAGGGCAATAATCCTAAAAATGTGGCTTCCTACTAATGCCCTCTAGTTTCCTTCTCAGAGTATGTATTCTGTGCCTCTGTGCCAAGATTGCGTATAGGGTCATGCACCCAGCTATTAATCATATGTCAGTTTTTCAAATAAAGAAAAAAAGGTAACAATTTTCAGGAACTTATAGTGTCAAAAGGTATTCAGGAAAAAAAATATCAGCTTTACCTCTCATTTCAGGAATTCTTTGTTCTCTTCTGCCATCTTTGAAATCTTGTTAAGCTCTCTTCTCTACAGCACTGAATGAGACTGATACTACGGGACCTACTGGAAAACTGCAAGTCATTTGGCACTGAAAATCCCCAGTGACAAAGGAAATGCCAGAAAAAGCCCACGGGACAAGGCATTTTGTGATTATGGCAGAAAAAAATGAACAGTATTAAATACACAGTGACTATTTTTGTCACTATAAATAAAAATTTGGCTGTCACAGTGGGAACAGTGACAAGAGTTGAGACAGAAGTTGATCTCATTAGAAATGCTTCTTACTGACCAAACTGCCTGCCTGGGTCTAGGAGTACCAAGCTCACTCTGAGTTAATTGTAAACCACAAAGCGTTCTGTAATACACAGTATCATGAAAAAAAGGAAGCAGCAAACACAGAAGTTCTAGTCCTCAATTTTATTATTATTATTATTACTTTTTTGAGAAAACTGACATTATCTAAATGTAAATGTGCATGAAGAGATTAAGGATGAGATTAGATTCATTAAGCTACCAGTTCTGGACAGTCTGTCTCTCAGCTCCGTTCAGACTGCTGCCTGGAGTCAGTGATGTTCTGACTGCACAGGTCATCTCAGCAATTCTTGAAGAGCGCCAGAAGAATAGCTCAGACAGCAGATCCAACGGTCTAGACCAGATTCTGAATTATTTTCCTGGAGAGAAAAACTGGAGTGTTGCTATTCATGCTAAGAACTGCCACATTTGTGTTCTCTTTCCTATCAACTACCTATATAACAACTAAATATGCATTGCTGGTTTTGTTTACTTTTGCAAACAAGCATTGCTCGTACCTTTCAAATGCCTTCTCATTACCAGGAGTGCTTGGGGAATATTTTTTGTTAACAGATGATGAGTTATTTTACTAAAACGCAGAGATGTCTCAAAAACTGTGTACTCACTGCGCTGTTTTGATCCAGGTGAGGGCAACACTGAGAAATTTTCCAAACGATTTGTCTGTGTCATGTTCTATGATAACCTGTATTCTTCACAGTCTCCACTTTCTCTCAGCAGCAAACATTTTTCACATTTAAATGGATCCTGTCTTGAAGTATGATTATTTGCATTTCAGAAAAATCTAATTGACATCCCTGAAGTAAAAGATGCAAGACTTAATGGAATTGACTTAATAATGCAAGTTAACTAAAATTCCCATTCATCTCCCAACTTCCTTATCACATACACAGCTCAATAAATGGACGTCAACATTGAATTAGAGAGCAGTGACTCGATTTATCCACAGAAAATAATATTTTTCAATAAATTCTCAAATAATCCATTTGTGTTTTTGAAAACAAAACAAAACATTGGACAACAACCAAAAATGTCAAAGAAAAGCAAGGAGAAAAAAGATGTCACTGCTAGGATGCACTGAGTTGATCCAAAGATCTGATTTCAAGTCTTACCTGGAGGACTGGGAAGACAAATTCTGGTTTCTGGCTCTCAGTCCAGCTCAGCACTGTTCAGATCAAAGAACCTCACAGATATTTAGAGAAAAAGATCAGTCTTTGTTCACTGAAAAGTTGTCCATCAAGGACCAAAGAGCATGGCATCAACAAGATTTGTCGGTCAAATGAGGGAGAGAACATCATGTCAGAAATGCTAGTATGATAGCAGAACCTCTGCTCCATAATTACTGCTGCTGGCTCTTGGGAGACAGGAATTAATGGCATGTTGAAGGCTTCGTGATTCTATTTTCTGTGTTTCTATGGAATGGTATACTTGCTCTGTTCTCTTTACTGGAAAAGTGAGTCAAGCTTTCTAGAACCAGAGCAATGAATGTGAAACAAAAAATGCTCAGTGGACTAGCTGAATCATGACATGGATGTGCTAGCATCTTGGTTTTATAGTTAAAAAAACAAAATATCCTCAAAGTTCTCACATATCTCTTTCCCCTTTTTACAAAGAGCAACTTGGTAAGATAATGACTTTTTTTGTTTGTTTGTTACAGGGAGTTTTTCTTCCAGAAAAATTTATTTTGTTGATATATTTTCACTGCCAGTTGAAATATGGTGGTAATCTATCCAAAGATGTTACACAGGTGTCCACAAGCAGTGGTGAAAGGAAATTGCATTTCAAAATACTTAGTGATATGTTGAAATAATTTCTTGATTAGTACATTATTAATGAGCTCAATCCACGGCATTTTCAAGTAATAATTTGTTTTTTGGAGTTCACCTGCTGCTGGGGAGGCTACTGCTCCAAGATATCATCAGAATATAAAACTGCTACCCTTCATGTTTTTAAACTTCTGAAGCAAGGTACTTCACTTCCTGGATTTCAGCCATATTCACATTTGGTTCTGCAATGCTTTGTGTTTTGAACCAAATATATTTTACTTTGATTTACAGAAAGAAAGTATTCTTAGATACGTGTTAGCCCTGTATTTTTAGGCTACCAACAACAAAGTTCAAAGGAGAATCCTGTATTTTCTCTCTATACTGTATATTCTAGAGTCTTTAGAGCTAATAGCTTCCACGTGAATAAGAAAGAGTTTGAATTACCAAATACAAACTCAGACAAGGTGTTTGTATGCCTCACTGTGGACAGGAATGTTTCTTTTATTTTGTAAAACATGCATGGGTTTAGCAAATGAAGAACAATCCTCTAATAAATAAGGCTATAAGAACTTTACTTTAGAAGTCACCTTCAGTTATAATAATATTCTCCTGAAAGATAGTGAAAAATTTCACTAAGTGGCAGGAATAATGGTAAGTGGTATTTACTGCATATTCTTTAAGTCTGGTTTACTTTCTAAAAGAGTAATTCAGTGCCAAGCCCACCTGACTGGAGCATGAAACTTAGCCTAGCCATTAAACAATACTGAAGAGGAGTAGAACTCCTTGGTTTCACACCAAATATCTTACATCTGCCATCTCAAAATTCATTACACCCCAATCCAGACATTAAATATTCTATTGAAAATTACATGTTTGTATTCAGAAGTTTTAGCAACAAGAAAAAGGTATGCTTAAATGTGTTGAAAGCTCCAGTCATTGCAGTTCAAAGGTGGAAATAGCACTGCTGTAATGCAGCCAGATCGTGTGATGCAGCCCTCCTTGAACACGCACACCGCTAATTCAGGATCACGAGGAGGTCTCCATGGATCCTAATGCCTCTTGGCCACACTCCGAATTTTAGGCATCTTATAGTGTCTTCAGGTCTGTTATGAAACTTGTGACTGAACCAAAATGAGAATCCAATCTGGTGTCTGCAGTATATGTGCCCCTGGGCAAGGCTTGCTTTGCAATACAGAGTAGCAGCACCTGTACCAACTTTCTGACTGTAAAATTAACTGCTGCTCATCTACAGAGAGGACTTGTGCTATTTTTAACTAACTTGAAAGTTGTAAAAGCCCAAAACTTGTAATGAAATTGAATTTTCCAGTCCTTCAAAAGAATTGACCAAAAGCACATTGTTTCTACATATTTTGCAGTATATTAAAAGATAAGTATCCTTTCCCATTGAAGGAGAAGAGAGAAATTTTTCTTCCTCCCAGAAGATCCAGTCATCTGTCACACAGCATAAAGGGACAGATCTATCTGGAAGAAATGGGGATTAATGTGAGCCTTGAGCCCATCTCATAGCCTTGCTGCAAGGGTAATTATCTGAGAGACTCAAGGACTCTGCCTGCAGAGTTTACTACCTCTTTTATTATTAAGAAAGTATTTTTGGTACATTTCTTGTAGGACATGCTGGGAAACCCAATTAACCCTACTAGTTAATTAGCAGAATACCAGCTCGTGATTAGTTCAGGGTAGTCTTAAAGAAGGCGTGTCTCCAGCGGTGCCACTGAAAAGCTCCATCTGCATGCAAGATAAATGCAGTAGAAACACCATCCTGAGCACTTGGGCTGAAACAAAAGCGTGGAGCCAACTCCATGCTCTCCTCCTCAGAGAAGGCTGCTGACCACCACTGGTGGGATGAGCAGGCCACAGGCCCAACAACCACAGCACCCACTGCTATGTCCAGGGCTGAGGCTATGCCCATGTCCCCAACCCATCCTATTTTGGGTCAGGATGGGGTGACAGATGTGGGCTGTGAGTCTTTGCCCTCATACCCTGAAGGAAGCCCATGTGCTACAGCCCCCAGCAAGCCCAAGCCCTGACACCCTGATGCTATTCCACATCTCCTTCTCTGCAGTTCCTTCTTGCTTTAAAAAACCCCACAAACATTGTAGAACTATGATTCATGACTTGGTGTTAATAAATTCATGTGGGTAAATATTTGGTTCTTTTCAGCTCTGTGGAGGATGATTAGGTGATGCACAGATTATGACTAAGTACAATTAATAGTGGCAGAGCACATCTTCACAGGGGAATAAATACAACAATTAGCGTCTTATTTTATTGGCTGTGTAGGATTGTTGCTAGCTACAACAGCATTCACAGAGCATAGGACTGTTTACATAACAACATGTCTTCTCACATCCTGGGGTTTTACATCTTGGGATGAGCCAGCAGCAACTGACTCTGATTCGGATATGTAGTATGTCTAATTTTAAATTACAAGATCACACTCAGGTCTTCATTTGGCATGCTTTCTGTCAGCTGAAGCTTTTCAACCACCGCTGAACCTGAAGAGATCCTTTAGGGGACAGGAGGAGAACTGAGCTGGCCGGGTACAAAATTGAGCCATATCCTACAAAGAAAGTTGTCTGAATTCTCAGAATGGGCAAACTAGTTCTTAGAAATGGCCATCTAATTTTCATTCTTATTTCTTCCCTCCTCCTTCCGTGCAAAAACCTTGCAATAGAATCATAGAATCATAGAATCACTCAGGTTGGAAAAGACCTTAAAGATCATCGAGTCTACATTCACCAGTATATTAGGTGAAATTGTTTGGTTAAAATGCTGATGACTGAAGCTGAACTCTTAAAAACTGGGGTGCTGGAGAACCTCAAAGGCAGGTTACTATCTGCTACAATAGGTCTGAGGGGAACAGAGATGATTTTGGTCAACAATCCCATATTAGCACTTGATACCAGTAAACTGCCTTTTATTTTTGGAAATCAATGCCCTGTTGTCTCTTCCTTATGGAGACATACAATCATTTCAGTGCTCTCCACAGTTCCCTGACACTGTCAGCAGCACATGGTGCATTACTCAGTCTCAAATGGATCCATACTTTAATTGCACACTTTCCTGTGCATTGTTAGAGCACTCAAGAAGTACATCAAAGGTGCTATTGTTTTTCTAAAACGTCTTATTGTTAGCAAGAGAGCTGAGGTGTTCTATGCAAATGCTGCCTTTCAGCTTTGACTTTTATCGGGATTGTTTTGTACAAGGATAACCAACGCTTTGCTAACTTAACCACTGTTCATGTGAGGATAAGGATTTTAGCTGTGGGCAGGGGGTGTTTTCAGCTGTAGACATTGACAAAAGTAGCTCCCAGCTGCAAAAGCAGTGTCCTTGTTACATATCCTGCCAAAAAACAGACAGAACTACATGGGCCTGACCCCTTCCATCAGCCACCACCATATTCACAGTGATGATACAACTTTTCCCAGCCACTGAATGCTAAAGGGCAGCATCAGGTAAAGAGCAGGTGCAATGTGAGAAAAAAAACAGAAAGGGCAATTAAAAAAAAAGCAAACAAAAAACAAACAAACAAAAAAACAAACCAAACAACAAACAAACAAACAAAAAGAAGGTTCCAGAACCATCACAAGAACCAGAAAAACTGTATGTGTATATTTAAATATATTTTCTATACAGTGTCATGTTCCAACCTAGTGATTTGAGCTAGTTCTGGACCCTGCTAAAAAGACCTGAATTATATAAAAGTCTGCTGTAATAAAGGTGGCATTTGAGACCAAAAGCTGTTGTTCAGCCAGAAAGGACCTTTTGTAATATAAATTACTCTGAATATGCTTGAAAAATGCAAAAAAAAAAAAAAAAAAAAAAAAAAGAGAAAAAAAAAAAAAAGAAAAAAGACAGGTCTTGGAGTCTTTCCTTAAAGGTACTTCAGCTGATTTAGTTTAAAAAATGCAGATTTTTGAGGCTAATTTTCATGGAGGCAATCTTTTACTGCTCACCTCCCTCCTCCAAGGAAGATTTTAAAGACCTTCAAAATGGTGTTTTTCAGTCCTGTTTTCTGAAGTCATTACACACTTTCTTTTCCTTATGAAGAGTTACAGAATTTCAAAGCAGTACATTTTTTGAAATTAAATTGATATAAAGGTTTTACATTTCAGATCTTAATATATAGTGAAGTTCTTTGATTTCCTACAATGAAAACTTTTTCTGCTGCTTTCCTGAGGTAAAGCGTTCTAGTCTTAAATTTCTGTCTCTATCAACTTGCAAAAGAACTTTGTATTCTGCTTCAGCTCTCCTTTACCAGAAAAAAAATGGTGTGCTTAAATTGTCTTTCCCCTCATTGATTCCAGCGAGCTGATTAGATTTCTAATGACTACGATGACTGCATAAACTAAAACCAGACCTAATCTTTGCAAAAAACTCAAAGCAATCCAGAAACATATCAAAAGCTGTTGCTCTTACCTTCTCTCCTTTTGCCATCTCCCTATAAGTAAAGCACCCATAATCCTTCCATCTGCATCAAGTAAAGTAACAGCCTGCAAGCAGATTCTTCATTGCACTGCCCGCAGAATGGAGCAGGCCCACAAAGACTTCTTTCCTTCTTACCTCCACAAATGTCACCACGGTGCCCTCAGGTATGTGGTGTGTTTAGACATCTCTGTTGGTTCAGGTAATGATAAAGCTAATTCATTCTATTGCAGACATAATAAATGAAAATAAAAGAAAGGTAGCTGAGTTGAAGATTGTTTCTTACACCAAACACCCTGAATGCTTTGCCTGTTCACAACAGCTATTCCCACTTCCACCTGGTGAACAGGTCTTTCTCTTGCCAGAAATGATTTTATGCTGCGGATCCAGTGTATCTATGCATGAAATCCTGATCTGCAGAGATATTCAGCCCTCCCAGGGATTATGGAAGTAAACACTTTAAAATCATTAGCTTCTGCTGAGCAGCTCTCCTCTATGGTCAAACTGCCTTGGGCAACCAAAATGCATTCTGCTCCCCCAGGAACCACTATTATGCCAGCACAAATTCATTTGACTTCCGTCAAGTTGCTCTTTGCATACACAGACAGAGAGATCAGACCAGGCCAATTGTCTTTAGCAATGTTTTTCCTTGTTGCTGGATAGATAGCATATCCAAGGTTTTATTTAATAAAATCAGTGTGCCTAACACAAACCAGATGGTCTAAAGTTGGTTGACAAAATGGATAGGTTATTTTAAAAGACAATGATTCATGGTTTTCCAGTGAAAAAATAGCATTTAATAGATTTATTGTTGTTGAATAAGCAGCTGAGAAACCAGGGAAAATCGATTTACCTGATGTCGTTTTCATAATTTTGAAAGCCTGAAAGCTGGGTATCAGAATGCATAAGGCAAAAGACAACCTTTCATTCACTGTTTTTGAAAAGAAAGGGCATCTGTTCATTGCCTTGCTTCAAAGCAGGATTGCAGTTGCCCGGGAAGTGTCCAGTCAGTCTTTGGATGTCATCAAAGATGGAGAGCCCAGAGATGTTGGACGATCTATTCCTGCTCTTGACCACCCTAGCGGTGAGTTTGTTTTACTTGTGTGCAACCAGCCAGCCTTTCCCTTTCTTTCGCTTGTGTCTCTCGCCTCTTTTCCTTTCTCTGTGCAGCTCTGAGAGCAGCATGATTTCATCTTATCTATGATTTCTCATTAGACAGCTGAAAAGAGCAGGAAGATCTCCCTTCAGCCTTCCTTTCTAAGGCAGAGAGAATCCACTTTTCAGTGTGTTCTTATCCATCACCTGCACCAGCCCCTAATCATCTTGGTTGTCATTCACAGGAATCTCTCTATTGTGCCAATGTCTGGTACTGGGTGGCACTGTACTACCTACTTATTTCCTTTTTCTCTCTTTCTCTCTTCTTTCATTATTTTTTTTACCCCTACAAAGTTCATATTTCCTAAAATTATGACTTCAAAATAAAGCACTGGATTGCTAAAACTGCTAGCAACAGTCAGACACACAATTGCTGATACTTCTGAAACTTTAGGATCTCTGAATCCAGATACACTTTATGTATTTAAATTCACTGGATTTGAAATATGGTGGGAGAAACCAACTATTTCTGAGAGATCTAGATTGTTAAACATTTGCCTTTGCTATCCACTGAAGACTTCAGTAGTGGAGATGTTGACATTCTTTGAAAGAAAACAAGAGCAGTGAGAAGTAGGGTTTCATCCTCAAGCAGATGTTTTGCCCGAGTGTACTCTGTCCTGAAGCTGGAACTGCTGCGTGCAGCTGAACTGCTCTGTGTTCTTGCTGGGGGGCATTTTCTTCAGGGAACAGAAAAGGGTTCCAAGCTGGGAGAGAACTGCATTTCCATCTTATCTTTGCTATTATTATATATTATATATATATATTATATCTCTGCTATTTTGTTTTGTCTTCCACAAACAAAAATGAAAACAAAGCAAAATTCAAGTTGGAATCAATTATAGAAGAAAATTCTAGAAATTTTTTGCGTTAGCTATTAATCTCCATGCTGCTTTTCATAGCTAATATTGATTAGACCACCATAAGGAAACGAACAAACAAGATGATACCTTTGCAGTAAAAACTGATAGTCTTGAGAATGGCAGGGCTCTAGCCTGTCTGTTGTTTTCCTCTGCTTGAATCTGATCTCTGAGCACTGGCAACATTATCTGAATCTAATTTTGAAGCAATTTTAGCAGTCGTGATATTCCAGCAGTTCCGTCTATCTAAAAGACGGCACTTTCAGGGACTCCATGGGTGGGCTGGCAAAGCTGTCTCTGTACAGAACAAGCAGTGTGCATATATGAAATGCAACGTTAAAAGTCCCTTTCCCTCACTCTGTTAAGGCATCTCCAGCCATGGCATATCTTTATTGTGTAAAGTTGTGTAAGTGAGCAAAGCTCCAGGCCCTACATGGCAGAATTATTTCCACCATAAATAATGTTGCTCCAATCAGAGAACTTGACATGTGCTTTCAAGCTATTACCATTGCATATTTTCTCACAGCAAAGTGCCCAGTGCTGCTTGCCTTGCCTGGCATCATGGATCTCCAGCCACAAGAAACAACAGAAAGACTAACCAGTGCCCCATGTTGGCTGCAACACTCACAGCAGGAGCCCCAAATATCTTCTGCTTCCCTCAGCTTTAATACAGCCACATCTGGCTGTGTTCTGGCCTGATGGTCCTGATTCCTCCTTCTTTACCTTCCTCTTATGCAGGTTTTGTGAACTGGAATCTTGAACTCCACCTACTCACACCCACTGCAGCAGCAGGGCAGGGCACCAGTAACAACAGGGTGAGGTGCCACCATGTGGGAGAGCTGCATCTTGTGTCAGTTTGATCGAAAGAAAACGCCCCCTCTAAAACATTTGATAATTATTAAAATATATTTTAATTACTTATGAAAGGGCTTTAAAGGACTTATGTGAAACAAAAACTGACAGAGAAGTGTCAGTTTTTAGAAGCACTTAGCTGGAAACCTACGCACTGCATAAATACTTTCAACACCTATACGTATATATATATTAATAGAGCTTTGAAAATTAGCATCTTTCCCACTCTGGGATGCTCACGATCTGTTTCCTGAATTTTTCCTACAAGATATTCTGACATGATGGAGATGGTTCTGCAAGATGAGTGGGACTGGTGGAAAAGGTTTTAGACCTGTTGGAGTGTTTCCAGAGGAGGTCCACAAAAATGATCCAAAGCAAGGAACACCTCTCCTACAAGGAGAGGCTGAAAGAGCTGGGGCTGTTCAGCCTGCAGAAGAGAAGGCTCCGGGGAGACAATAGAGCAGCCTTTCAGTATCCAAAGGGCGCTATAAGAAAGAAGGGGACAGACTCTTTAGCAGGGTCTGTGGTGGTAGGACAAGGGGAGATGGTTTCAAGCTTAGAGAGGGGAGATTTATGTTGGATATAAGGAAGAAGTCTTTGACAATGAGGTGGTGAGGCACTGGCGCAGGTTGCCCAGAGAGGTGGTGGATGCCCCATCCCTGGAAGCAGTCAAGGTCAGGTTGGATAGGTCTCTGAGCAATCTGATGTTGCTGTAGGTGTACCTGTTCATTGCAGGGGAGTTGGACTAGATCACCTTCAAAGGTCCCTTCCAGCTCTAAGTATTCTGTGATTCTCTGATTCTGAAGTATGTCATGTACAGCCCCAGCAGCATGGCACAGTGGAGCTGGGGATAGCAAAGGGTTTGTAGGGTGAAGCAGCGTGCTCAACTGAGACCTGTGTCCTGGTGTGTCCAGAGAGGCCTGACTTAAAGTGCAGGGGCATCCTTAGTCTGTTCTTTGCTAATGTCTGAGTGCTTCAGTGTGCAGCTTGGGCAGTGTAGTGCTGTTGGAGTAGATTTATGGAGTTGACCTTAATACTGGATCCAAAATCCCTCCTGGGAAAGCTTCAGAAAGCTGAGTGTAATGCCTTGTCCAGAGTGTGCTGAGGAGAAAACTGCATCAGCTCCTCCTACATCAGAATTACCCATTCATTGGGATTTTGAAAGGAGGTATAAATGATTATGAGAAACTGACTGCAGACCATTCTTTCTGACACAGCAAAACTTTTTTTGTTTGTTTCATTTAAGCACTTTCTTGATCAAAAATGGTCATTTAGATAGTTATTTCTCACATTGTTTCAAACAATAAAAAATGAATTAATAGGTAATTGAAAGAAAAGTAGGAAAAGGCAGGAAATGTACCTTACAATTAAAAAAAAAGGAAATTGTTATTTTTTTGCTTAAAGAAACCAGCTCCAGAAAAGAGAAAGCTCATCTGGCTACTTCCTAAGCTTGGGTTCTTGCAAGCAGCATTCCCTCTCTGCAGCCTTGCTGGTGCTTTAGACCTCTCCGATGGGCACAAAAAAAAAATTGTTTTCATAAAAGAAGACATCATCCCAATGCTGCAGTGGGTTGTGTAACACTCATGTGTAACACAGCATTAAAAATGGACTACAGTTAGGCCAAGTACTCATTCCTTGTTACTCTTCTGAGCAGTGTTTCTACCTGGCCTTGGTTGGCAGTGCTTCTCAGGGAGCCCTCTGTCAGAAGGTTTCAGCACTGTCTGTAACAAATCTGTTTTTAGGAGGTTATTTGTCTTATTGGTACTCCAAAGGGACAAACTGATGTTGGCAGTGAGAGCAGCGCTTTGGGAAAAACTTTTTTCATGTGCTGATAAATATGTGTATTTATGAACGATTTCAGCTTCAGAAGTAGTTCTGTATTCTTATCCAATTGTACACTGAAATGTGAGCAGTGGTACTATGAAAGTCAAAGCATTTATTTCATCATTTTCAAATAAGACAGTCTGATTTTTTATTCCCAAGATATATACATCTATCTTTAAAATTCCATCTTGAAATTGAAACAAAGCATTCAATTTGAGGTTGAACAAACTGCCTCTTCAACCCAGGCAAGCAGTGTAGGGTTGGGAGGAGGCTCCCCTTCACAAGAGAGAAAAATAAATTATTCATGCAACTTAAATACTGCTTATCTATTATTTAGTATAGCCCCAGTGTTCCAGTTTCAGATCAGGCAGACAGCACAAACGGGAGAAAAAGAGGGCTTCAGTTCTGTAGTGTTCATCACACTTGATACAACAACGAGTGATATTTGTCTAATAAATCGATCAGCACAGGTCTGCAGGAGAGAGAGTCCAAGCAATTAAAAGTGCTGTTTGGGAAATTGGAGAGCTCTGCCTTTTAATCGTGGAGGAGCAGCACTTTGGAGTTCGCAGAGCTGCTCTCGCCGTTATTTCTGCTGTCAGTCCCAGGCAGTTGTTCTGACAGGTGCCATTGATTTTTCTGAAATGCCAGAAGGCTGCATGCTGGCTGCAGCTCTGCTCCCACACAGTGCGTGGCACCGTCCTGGGAAGGAGAGGAGGCAGCTTTCTGAAACAGAGGGATTTGATGTGCTCACGGAAGGGAAATTCCCCAAGGCCTGCGGAAGAGAGGGTGCTTGAGGGGAAAACCTCCAAAAGATGAAAGCATAAGTTTGGCATTCTGATTTCTACAGAAAGCCAAAAGAAAGAAATTTTAAGCAGTGATCTGCTGAGATTTGCTTTCCTGATTTATAGATGGTAGAAAACAACCTGTATCATTCTTAGAGCTCTGCTCCCCATAGAAACATAAATCAATAGAAGGGGAACCTGATCCCTATTCCCTGCCAATCTCTGTCTTAATCCGCAGATGTTTTATTACCTCTCTCTCTTCTTCCAGTCGCATTTGGTTCTCCATGAGCACTTTCATGCCAGGAAGCCAGGCATGTTCAGAGCAGAAATGCCTTGTTACATATTTTATGAGGGTCCTTAACCACATGCGTGGAAAATGTTTATTTTATAAGTGCAGAATTGTCCCCCAGGGATGTTTTGCTTCACAAATGAGCCTAATGAACATTAGAGGAGCAGTTTTCTTCAGGAAAGTGATAGGGTTTTTTCTTCCTTCATTTTTTAATTACAGCCCCCAACCTGAAGGACTAGCACGAAACTCAAAACAGAAGAGGTTACAGGAAATATGCTTCTTCTACGATGAGCCAGTGTGTTACCTTGTGCTGATAGTGAGCCCTGGAACACTCTGTGCTAGCACACACCTTGCTGCTGCCCTCAGCAGCTCTTTGCCAGGGACCTGTGCAGGCTCATGGGTGACAGCTGACATCCCCAGTGTAAACCCCACGTGATGCTTGAGGGAATGGCATGGAGCTTCATCAGGGAGGGTCAGGTTGGGCGTTAGGAAAAGGTTCTTCAGTCCTGCTTCTCAGAAGATTACTTGATTAACATGCCTGCCAACTTTTCCTGGCAATTATAATGCCCACAGTATATAACACATAGATTTTCCTGGCGACACTGAAAGCTGAAGAGCACCCGAAGGACAGCCTCTTTCTTTCAGTGAGGCTGAAACCAGTGGAGCACTGAGGTAGGGTGCATCACCCCAGACCTCTAGAAGCAGGCTGGCTCCCTTGGCCAGGCAACTGCCTCCTCAGACAGGAAAGTCAGAGCCAGCCCCATGCTGTACCTTTGAGAAAACCAAGAGCTTTCTCACCCTGCTCCCATTCCTGCCACAGGCATGGACTGTGTCACTCTTCAGCCTAGGCTTCGTCCTAGAGGAAGACAACTGAAGGTGGAAGCAAATGGTGACCATCACTGCACTGTCCTGAGTGTCTCCATGGTCTTCTCTTGTATCCTACTTCCCCAGATAAGTTTTCTGTAGCGACTGAGAGAAATTGGGTCTTTTAGCCTAATAGCAAAAGTATTCTGTACATTTCATATTATTTCCCTTCTTTTTATCCTTTTGTGTGAGTCGTTGATGCACACAGTGGCTATATTTATTTTAATCACTGATTTTTTTTAAGTTATATAAATGCTGGATGATTGTGCTATGCCTGTACCTATTGTTTGTAGTGAAGATGGGTATTTTTAAACATCTACTAAAATAAATGAGCAAACAGTCAAGGCAAAAATGAAGAGATGATAACATTTTTCTGAGAGCACTTCTTGATTTTCATGTTTGACTTATTGTCCTAGAAATGAACCAAGTGAACCTGATGTATAGGAAATGAGGAGCCCTCAATCTCTAGCCTGATTTATATGCAAATGTCCAAGTATATCTGTTTTATACACATTGGCTAGTACACAGAGGGCCAGGATCAGATGCAGCTGCAGATGATGTTCTTTCTTGTGTAAGTCACTTGATTTTTTATGTGAAGGATTTGGAACTTTTGAGACAAAAGTGCACAGAATTGTTTGCTCAGATGGAGACCAGAGTCCTGGCTTTCAAAAATAATAGAGGTCTTCTGTCAGTAAGAGCACGGGAAGGCAGCCCATGGCAGGAAGCAAGGGTTTGTGCTCTCTGCAGACTGTCATTGTTATGGGAACATCAGATTTTTGCCACATGGGCCCATAAAAGGCATTTTGAAAATGGAAAGCTGGATCTAAACATAACTGAAATTTTGCCAATGCCTTCAGAATCCATTACACAGTGTATTTTTGAAAATAGCCCATTTTATCCTAGTAGGAGCTAGTGTTGCCCTGTGCTGTTTGTAGAATAGATGCTTTTTGTTTGGCAGTGACTGAGCACACAGAACACACAAAACAGTTGCAATTGTACCAGCACTAACACCACCACAGCAGTGCAGCTGCAGTGTTTCAAAGTGTTCCTATTTTGTACTTCCGTCCCATTCCTTTTTCTGATCAAAAGACCATAAAGTAAATGTCATAGATGAGCAGGAAAAAAAGTTCTGATTTCTGGGGCAAAAAGCTTTGCTTTTTCTAAGACTAATGAATGTGGCTGAAGTCTACGGAGGGTCTCAGAATCTATGTGCACATCCCATTTCCAGAAAGGCAGTTTATGTTGTGCCCATACCATTCTAGCTGGAGGTGTCCCTGTTCATTGCAAGAGAGTTAGACAAGATGATCCGTAAGGTCCCTTCCAACTCAAACAGTTCTATGATTCTGATTTTCCTAACATTTTTCTTAACTAATATCAAGCTGGAGAACAAGTTTTCCTTTAGAAGAAATAGGGGTTGGTTTTCATGACATGCCCTTTCTTTGTTTGGAGGCCGTTGCTGTTAACACCTCAATCAGCTCTTACTGTGCTGCTCCTTGGCATGCAGGTCCTGAGCCCCTGCGTGCAGGAAGCAGTTACCTCTGCAATACCAGAGATATCGTATTTGAAATAATACAGGCTGTTAGGCATTAAGGAGGAAGAGAAGATTTTTTTCTGAGAACATTTATTTCCTCATCTCAGTGGTAATTTTTTTTTCTTATAGGTGAAAATCCTCATAAAAAGGACCATATATTAACAGTTCTGTGTCTTAAGTGCCTGTTATCTTGCTTATACTTAAGTGATGCCAGGAACTTTCATTATTTCTAAGGCCTCCCCTGCTGTGAAGCAGTTAATTTTGACATTGTCAGAGAGGTGACAACCCCTCTGAGTAGTGAAAGAATTTTGATTCACTGAAGCAATGGCATTACTTTGCTACACAGCACCAAAGTGCGACTCTCAGGGTGAGGCACATTTAACACAGCAGGAGCTCTTGATGGGATATTGGTTGGAAAAACTGTTTGCGTTGTCTATAGGGGAAAGGGATTTGGGAAAGTGAGGAGCATTAGGCAGCCTGTTACCTTCTGCCCCCTTGGCACTTTTGTTCCTGAGACCTTGAGATGCAGTCACTGCTGAATATTAAATAGAAATACCTCAAATTTCTTCTCATTGTTTCTATAATTTTACAAACGTTTTTCTCACCATTCATTTTCATTTTTAGTTAACCTCTATCAGTTTGTGATATTATCATAGAATCACAGAAAGGCTTGGTTGGAGGGGATCTCAAAGATCATCCAGTTCCAGCCCCCTGCCTTGGGCAGGGCTGCCACCCACCAGCTTAGGCTGCCCTGGGTCCCATCCATCCTGGCCTTGAGTGCCTTCAGGGATGGGGCACCCACAGCTTCTCTGAGGAGCCTGTACCTGTACTTCACCACCATTTGAGTAAAAACTTTTTTCCTAGCATCTAACTTAAATCTATTCTCCTTTAGTTTAAATGCATTCCTATTTGTCCTGTCGCTACCAGACTGTATAAAAAGCCAATTCCCCTCCTGCTTGTAAGCTCCCTTCAGGTAATGGAAGGTCACAGTGAGGTCTTGCCAGAGCCTTCTCCTTTCCTAGCTAAAAAAGCCCAACTCCCTCAGCCTTACTTCATAGGAGAGGAACTCCAGAACTTTGATCATCTCTGTGGTCCTCCTCTGGGCCCATGATATAAGAGTGTCTGTTGAATGTGCAGAGGACTGTTTTGAGAAGACTTATGAAAATGCCTTTCAAGTCTGAGGGTTTACAAAAAGCTTGTTTTCTCCCTGTTAATGAGACAAGTAGTTTTCACAGAATTGTGGAATGATTAAGGTTTGAAAAAATGACTAGGATGATCTAGTCCAACCATTATCTACCTTGCTATCTAATGCATTCCTCCTGTTTGAACTGTGTCACTGTTCAGCCCAGTTCGGCATAGTTGCAGCATAAGGGGGTGAAGGGACCCATGGACCAACTTGCTGGGACATGGGGGAAAGGGAAAAGGTAGGGAAATGGGCCTAGATGTGAAGAACAGTGGCAACAGACTAAGGGAAAAAAAAAGTTTACTTAATATAATAAAGGACTGAGAGATAATACAATGTAATACAATACGATTGGAATTGAAATCAAATGAAATGAGAAAGAGAGAGCTTCCAAAACAGAAGTCCTTACTCTAATGCTGTTGGTGAAATGGCCAGGGAACACAGAGAACAAAGAGGCAGTCTCGTGACTCCCAGTTTTATCTTTCCCTTTGAATGGAAAATTGAAATGAAAAAATGAAGTCTTCTGGCAGTTGTAGTTCATCTCCGCTGAGGCCAAGAGACCAGAAAAATCAACAATCCACAAAACTGCAGCATTCATTCTTTAACTCCTAGTACACTGTGTGATATTATGATGTGGAATACCAATCAAAAATCATAAAACCATGACATTTTGATAGAAATTAGGTGGGATCTACAGGAGAGATTTGCAAGCAGCCCACATCCATCCTGTTCTGGGGTGTTCCTGAGGCACCTGTACTGTTCTGGCAGACAAAACTTGAGGACCTCTATAGATACTACAACTCTACAATTACAAAGGACACTTGCCTAACAGAGTGTCACTCACTGCGCTTCCAAAGCTGCCTGAGCTTCATATAAGTTCAGCATTCACTCTAGGGTCATCTAGTCCAACCATCAGCCCATCCCCACTATGCCCGCTCACCCATATCCCTCAATGCCACATCCACATGTTCCTTGAACACCCGCAGGAATAGTGACTCCACCACTTCCTGAGCAGCCTGTCCCAGTGCCTCATCCCTCTCAAGTCATCCATAGTATTTGTGCTCAGCAAAATAAGCGCAGAAACAAGCAGTGGTGTCAATACATAAAGGACTGATGTAGTGCTCACAAGAAAGACAGAAAAATGAAAACAGGCAAGAGGAGCAGTGACAGACAGACCTGGTGAGAGGTTTCAGTTGAAATCACAGAATCATAGAATCACAGAATGGCCAGGGTTGGAAGGGACCTCAAGGCTCATGAATCTCCAAACCCCTGCCACATGCAGGGCCACCAACCTCGCCATTTAACGCTAGACCAGGCTGCCCAGCGCCCCATCCAGTCTGGCCTTGAACACCTCCAGGGACAGGGCATCCACAGCCTCTCTGGGCAGCCTGTTCCAGCACCTCACCACTCTCTCTGTAAAGAATTTCCCCCTGACATCCAACCTAAATCTCCCCTCCCTCAACTTAAAACCATTTCCCCTTGTCCTGCAGTTATCTACCCTTTCAAAGAGTTGATTCCCCTCCTGTTTGTAGGCTCCCTTTAGGTACTGAAAGGCTGCACTGAGGTCACCCCGCAGCCTTCTTTTCTCCAGGCTGAACAAGCCCAGCTCCCTCAGCCTGTCTTCATAGGGGAGGTGCTCCAGTCCCCTGATCATCTTTGTGGCCCTCCTCTGGACCCTCTCCAACAACTGCCTGTCAATGCCTGGATTCTGGACATAGAACATTGACACATCTGTTTATATTTCTCTGTCTTTTACAAGAGAGAACCATATTTCTCAGTGTCTCACTGCCTTCTGTGATCACATCTCATTTCTATAAGGCTGTTCCTGTTGCTAATGTTCTGAATTTGCTCCTGGCATTATTAAAAACTCCAAGGTGAAGTTGGCTATGCACAGGAACAGTACTAAGTACAAGCAGAAATGTCTGACAAACAATTGTAGCTTCTCAGTTTTTCTTCTTTAATCTGAATTTATACTCTTCATTTTCTAGAAATTTATCAATTTTTCAGACTGATGCCATGTGGCACT
Organism: Perdix hodgsoniae; assembly: GCA_035772895.1. Taxonomy (NCBI): domain Eukaryota; kingdom Metazoa; phylum Chordata; class Aves; order Galliformes; family Phasianidae; genus Perdix; species Perdix hodgsoniae. The sequence continues at coordinate 19,309,085 of JAPSGF010000005.1, forward strand.
ATTAAAACTTTAAAAGACTTCTTGAGCTTTTCAAAATTCCTGTTTTGATGGTGAACAGTGAGGCACAAACTACTCATAGGAGCCAGGCAGTGATAGCAGAACATGTCCAGAAGAGAGCCATGAAATGATCCAAAGAGTGGAGCACCTCTCCTACAAGGAGAGGCTGAAAGAGCGGGGGCTGTTCAGCCTGCAGAAGAGAATGCTCTGGGGAGACCGTAGAGTGGCCTTTCGTTATCTAAAGGGGGGCTGCAAGAAAGAAAGAGACAGACTTTTCATCAGGGTCTGTGGTGGTAGGACAAGGGGAGATGGTTTCAAGCTTAAAGAGGGGAGATTTAGGTTGGATATAAGGAAGAAGTCTTTGACAGTGGGGGTGGTAGGCACAGGCTGTCCAGAGAGGTGGTGGATGCCCCATCTCTAGGCACAGTCAAGGTCAGGTTGGATAGGGCTCTGAGCAACCTGATGTTGCTGTAGGTGTCCCTGTTCATTGCAAGGTGGTTGGACTACATGACTTTTAAAGTTCTCTTCCAGCTCTAAGTATTCTGTGATTCTATGATTCTGTATGTTGCTCAACAGAGGATATCCAAATATTAATATCCTACGTTTTTTTCTACAACGGCTCTGTAACAAGAAAGAAAGAAACAACCGAGGATATTTTCATAGCCTTCTGCTCCTCTCTAAATTCATTCAGGGTTTTTTCTGCTCCCACGTAGAAGAGAAAGCTCTTTGCACTATTGATTCCAAACATTATGTGGTTCTGACACCAGCGTGGCAATGAAAAGTAATTACTTACGCCAGTCAAAGTGCACAAGGTATAACGCACAAGTGCCTAATTTCAAATTAGGTGATGAATAGAAATTAGAGAGGATGTCAGAATTTCAACTAAGCTAAATGAATTCTCTTCTCATTATATTTTAAAATGAAGAATGAGGGTACCTGTTGGAGGAGGCAAAGACTCTAGAAGAAATAAAGCAGAGTGCCCAGCAGAGATTACAGCAACTCCGCTTTGAAGTTCACTGATTTGTTTTCACTCCTGGGGACGTCAGCCTGAAGTACGTTCTTGTTAGGATCCTCATCTGAAATTCACCAAACAGAGGCCTTCAGAAGAAAGGAAAGTCAGGAATTGAAGGGAATAAGAAACTGCTGTTTCCTTATGGCTGGCATCTTTATTTATTTCCTTTAAAATATATTCTGACTTTGATTTTTTAGAGAGTTTTTCTTTTTTTCCTCCATTTTTTTAAAGAATACCGATACTGAACTGCTTCACTGTGCTCTCCCAGGGACTGCCCTGGGCTTTGGTTGCTGCGCCTTTACATGTTTACCTCTTACCTCAGGCAGCCTCTATTATTTTTGAAGCACTGAAATTTGTAAATAAGAAGATCAGGGCAGGGGATGCTGTGGTGTGGGGATCAGACCATGGAGGGGCAGCAGCATGGAGGAACAGGCAGGGAGGAACACACTGGGGGTAAGAGAGGCTCTGCAGTGATTTCCCCTGGCATCAGCTGTATCGATTCAACAAGTGCCACGGAGAGACATATTTTCTGTAAAGAACTCATGTACTTAAGCATAGAAATGCATCCCTACTTTCCCAAGCTCTTGGAGCAGAGAAAGAGCCACAATTCCCAAAACTTCACCAAGCTTCACTGTTCTCTTCAGTCCTGTTGGTCTTTTCCAAGGCAAGACAAACAGTGCACCCTCCTGATTGAATGTCATGCACTTTTTAACCCTTAAAAACCCGCATTCAAGTGGGAATTAATCCTTTGAGATTACAAGTCTAAAAAGGAATACAGAGAAGACACTCCAGTGGTGAGCAGTGCCCTCTGGATGTGCTGCCTGACCCCTTCACTGTGCTGACACAGCTTTGTAGAAAGGGGAACCATGACCAGCACAAAGCAGAAGCTGTATCTTCCAAACTTTCTGTGATCTTGGAGATCTGGCTTAGCTCACAGCTTTGGCAGAGGGCAAGGACAGCTGGTAAGCAGCCAGATAGGAAAAAGGAAAAAGGACCCTGGGGACTCAGTACACCGACAGACAGCACCTTCTCACTCTGCTTCAGTGCTCAGGTACAAATGCTAGGAGACAGTGGAGGCAGCAGAAGCAGGAGGGGTGTGAGTACGTTTTGCCCCATCTCCCCTTGATTTACAAAAAGCAGAAAGGCTGGTGTGCCACCACAGGGATCACCAAATTTACATAAAAATTGACATGGAGCATAATTTTGTGGTCAGTTGGAATTCTGATATAAACAGAATTTGACCCTTTCAGCAAAAAATATGGTTCTAGTATACGTTTTGTTTAATAGTCACACTTGTTCAGAAAAACAATGACTTTGGTTCCAAAAGCCTCTGTATTCTGCAAGTACCAGTCAAATGGTGGAAAGTAAATAGCTTTGTTTTATGGAACTGTAGTGCTGTAGTGATCTCAGCTTCTGTGGACAAACTGCATAAGAGCTGTGTGTACTGGCCATCTCTGATGTGTATCTGGAAAAGAAAACACCATTTCCAGACAAGTAGAAGAAAACAGAACTATGCTCACACCCCAGATGTGTTCACAGGATTCTCCAGAGGAATCTGTGTCAGAATAACTCTGACAGCAGGTGACAGAAACTGCTGAATTCCCATTTGCATCCCTTGACACAATCCAGTGTCTCAAGTTTTCATCTGTAGACTGAGCAGATATATCTAGCAAAGTCAAGGGAAAAAAAACAGCTTTTCAGTGGCATTGTGCTTGCTTTCTACATTGTTCCTTGAGCTAGGGGATGAAATTCTGATCAAAACCAAAGCTGGGGCTGCTGCACTGTGCTCTTCCCCTGGGCATGTGGGGCTAACTGCTGTAATTCTGGATGGGGAACGCTCACAGAAGAGACAACTGAATCTCACTTGGGGAGATGCAGAAAGGAAGCTGATCTACGGCTGTTTCTGCCAGTCACATCCTTCCCAGTTGTTTTTGCTTGTTCTTCCTGGTGCAAAATCCTATGAACACACAGAAGGGAGAACACATGGAGCCAGGCAAATGCTCCTGGCTGTTGCAAGCAGTTCAGCACATGAACAAAAAGGACTGAATTCAAATCCCACAGTTTTCAGAAGGAACAATAGTTTTTGTTGGGAAAAAATCTTTAGAAAGCTGAGATGTGGAAACAATACCAAAGCTTCACTTTGGAGTACCTGTAGCAAAAGAAAAAATATTTATTGTGAGAATAATCTACAAAAGTGGCAGGGCCTGAGGTGGAGGAGGGGTGGGCACTGCCCACAGAAGAAGAAAATTAGATTAAGGACCACTCAAGAAATTTAGAGATGCATAAGCCCATATAATCATCCAAGGAGGCTGAAAGAGATGAATAACATTAACTAGAGACCTCACTCTAACCTATTTGAAAGGTCATAATGTTCAATGGCGATTCTGATGCTGAAGAAAAGGTGAATATTTGTGTTAAATACTCACAAGGAGGTCCTTGTTGTGAGCCTACTATGTAGAGCCTATTCCCTTTCAGCTGCATAATGGTTTTCCTAGAGTGAAGCCCGAAAGATCTAAACTGTGCACAGCAAGTGGTTTGGTCTGAGTCAGTGATATAACCCAGCTAGCAACAGCCCAAGTGCAGAGAAACACAGGGCCTTCTGTCCAGCCTGTTGCTTGTACTTGGTTCTGGTTTTCTCTATCTCTTCTGTCCAACTCTTTGGCTCTTCCACCTCTTGTCCCCTTAATGTTGTCACTTTTGCACAGTTAGTACTTTTGCCACTGTTCAAAATAGGGAAAAAAAAAAACAGGCAAAATCCAATTTGAAAAATGCTAAAAAATTATCAAATAAACTATGATGCTGTCTTTATTTTGTGAGATGCTGAAAGTCTTGGTGTGGGAGATTAGAGCCTTAGGTTCTCAAAGTAAAATAGGCTGAGATGGATTTTCCTTACTCTTATGAGGCATTGTTTGCTTCTGTTGTATTTTATATTATTATTTAGAAGTGTTTGTCACTGGTCACAAATAGGTAAGACATTACACAGGTTTATGGCTGCTAAGAAAATTGTTCCCAGCACTGGTTAGTACATCTTCTTTCTGTTCTTAGTTCTAAATCAAATGTGGGCTCAGAAAGGAATTTTTCTGCTGGGTTGAACTGTTGAGAACCAATTGGAGGTGTTCCTGGACTCCCACTTCCACAGTGGAAGTTGCACTTCCATCTGCCAAGTTCTCTGTGTGGGGGCCCCAGAGCAGTGCTCCCCACTGTGGAGATCCCAGCTGTGCTCCTGAGGCTGTAGGCAACCATGCTTGGATCCTGCCTGACTGAATCAGCTCTGTTACCAGGTGTGCTCCCAGCTGGGGTGATTCCCCATGCTCACAGCCCTGCCAGACACATGTGGGCATCCTGGCTATGGTGTCTGCTGCTCTGTGTTACTCTGCCAGCACCAGTGGCATTTTGTCTTCTAAGGGGAAGATTTAAATTAGTGGAGATTAGTACAAATCTTTGGTAATTCAATTTTCTTTCAATCAGACTTCATTTCTTACACAGCAAGCCAGTGACACCACGTGCACTTTCCACACACAGCCCCTAACTGATCCTTCTGGAATGTATCAGAAACCAGAGTCCAGCAGCAGAGAGCAAATAACCTCTTCCTCACGCAGCTTGTACTGAGGAATACACAGCAGGGTGCAGGGTGCACCCATTTTGCAGGCATGACTTCTACTCGTGACACTACATGCTCCATGAATGGAGAACACCTGTGACAGAGGTCATCCCCTCTGCAGACCATCTAGCAGAGGTATCTCCCTCCTCACTTCTGGGGGACATAACCCAAGCTGAATGGGAGCCACCAAATAGAGCATCAGAGCTCAGGAAGGGAACAGGACTGCTGGGAACATGCAGAGCAGGCACGGGCAAAAGAAAGGTGGCTAGCAGCTGGCACAGAGGTAGGGCTGCCTTCACAATGGCCCTGCAAGAGGTTGGAGCTTATTGCATCCGATTCATGATGCCTGAGCTAACAAGCTCCTTGGCCAGCCCCTGGGACTGGAGGGCTGTGTCCAGCCCTCAACCCAGCTGGTGTCCAGGGTGAGTTTGAGCTGTGCCAGATGCATGCAGATCTCCCATAGAGATTTCCACACACATGCTTAGTGCTGTCCTGGGCAGAAGAAAGACAGTATTGGTGAAGATGACGACCTCTTAGGTGGAAGGACACTGGTGGATCCCAAGGACAAATATTGTCACTACAGCAGCCATCACTGCTGACCAGCCTGCTGGTGGAGATGTACGGCAGTGATAAACTCTTTTGCACAACAGCAGCTAAAGCCTGCTAAAGCCTGGACAGAGCCTGGTGTATGAAACAGGAGTGGTCCCAGGCATGCTCCCATTTCATAGTGCTGGACACACTGAGTGAGGAAGGCAGATAAAACCACAGCAGCTGTTTGGGATGCATAGAAGGAGAGAGGGGGAAGTGTGATCTGGGTCTGGGATAGCACTGTAATATAACAGTGAAATGTGAATCACTAGATGAGATGGAGGGACAAAGTTTCTGGCAGATGCTTCCCCCTCTGCTTGCCACAGCATTAGTTCATTATTTATACTGGGAGGTTTTATGTTTAATTAAACAGCAGCTACAACCAGAGGCACACTGCCTCCTGAGCACACACAGCCAGCAGTAGCCTGGGTCGTGTCTCTCTAGCAGAGATGCTGCAAGGAGTAACTAGCCCAGAACGGCACCAGGCTGACTGGAACTGCTGTCAGCACAACAGACGCTCTTAGCCCTAAGGTAATGAAAACTGAGGAATATGGATAATTTTATGGGCAATATGACACTATTAAAAGGTGATGCTAATAGAAGCTTTAAGGGTGCACTAACGACACAAACTTCCGCAGAGGGATTGTACATTTAGAAGACAATTCCTGTATTGAAGATGAGCAAAACTGAGATGACCAAGGAACGGTCATTCCAATTTTGCTGTCTGTGGAAACTTCTGATGCATCTATCGTGACACAACTGTCAGGCTGAATGAATGACCCCACCTGGGCCCAGGAGCTGTGCTGTGGGCAATGCCACTATGCTGTGCACCTGGACAGGCAGCTCTGTCAAACCCAAGCCAGAAAGGGTCGGTCACTTCTGTGTCCCAGCCATGAGATCTGTCACATTGAAAAGAAGGTGACACGTGCAAGCTGCCTGTGGGGCTGGTTGCTTTCACAAGGAGACGCTTCTTGTTGGGGAGCTCCAGCTGGGTGTTACTGCTGAAGACTTCCTGAAAGGCTGCAAATAGGATCTGAATTGGCTGCTGCTGAGGGACCCGTGGCTGACCCTTCCTAAAGGCAATACGGGTGAGCGAGGTGCCTGAAATAGATGCAGCAGTTCTTCCTGATAAAAATGCTCATTTGTATGTAAAAAGCAGTACGAGCATCGACTTTTATGATGCGTGAGCATATCTGACTGCTCAGAAAAGAGGAAGGATCAATATTTAGGAAGAATATACATAGAATATTCGCATAGAATATTAAGAGCATAGTGGAAATACAGAAAAGCTCCAAGACTGCACGTCTGCATGGAGTTAAGGGTTACAATGCAGGAAAAACTCAATGCAGGAAAAACTCAGTAAAAGTCACAGATGTCTAAGGAACTGTGCAGAAAATCAAAATACTAAAGAAAAGAGGGAGAAAATGTCATTCCTTCAGCTTTATTTAACTTTCAGTCTGAAACTCAAGGGTTTGCTACATCCATAATTCACAACTTGTGAGGACTGTTAGGGAAGTTTTTCTCTGCTCCTTGAGCAGAAAACATGATGCCAGTAACTTACAAATAAGCCTGTAAGACTGCTTCCTGATTCCCAGCCTGCCTCGCATCAACAAAGTTTGTCCAAGCTCTCTGAAGAGCACTGGCTATTTTGAGAAATATTGTTCTTCATTTTGTATACCATTCAAAGGAATTTTTAGGTGAATACTTTAAAGTGTCAGTAGAAGATGGACGCTCAGAAAAAAGGCTTTGGACGTACATTTCCTATTCACTTTTGTCCAATTTGATCATCTTTATTTTTTTCCAATATCTACAAGGGTTATTTTTCCTATGTTTGCCCAAGACACATCTATAGTATTAGTGGCAGCCATTATTTTGACCTGAGCTTTCTGAATGATGAGTGGAAGAAGAGTAATTTGCGATACCAGGAGCATTACTTGGATCCTTTACACGTATTCCAAACTGACATCTTCACTTCCCATTTCATTTCCATGACTATATTATTATTCTGAGTTATATTTATTTGGTTATTTGCATCATACAAAATTTTCAGGTAACCAATGATAATACCAATTTCTGTCATATTCTGTCTGTATGCTCCATGAAGCTGGTTAACATTTCTTATACTTCATCCCACCCACATAATTTCTACATTTCCTTACTGATATTCCTCTATGTTCTAGTATGATATTACAGTAAGAAATACAAAATTAATCTCAGTTTTTGTCACCTGGACTTCTAAAAAGGGCTCTGATAGCTGGTCACCTGGACTTCTAAAAAGGGCTCTGATAGCTGGTCTCTCACTTTCCTGCATTGACTGATTTGTCTAAACTTACTCAGTAACAGAATTCAGTGGTGCAAAGAGCACCACATCTGTGATGTTAAAACCATAAAACAATTTATTTTCCTGTGTTTATGAAATAGAAGATGATTGTGTCCCTTGAAGCCCATTTTATCACTGAAAATCTACTTCTTCTGTAAACTCATATGTCAAACAAGTGCTCTGAAGATATCCTAATTACATCTTTGTGAGAGGGTTTGAAATAAACATGCAAACAAACATTAAATGTGATTTGAAAAATAGAACAGAACATAAGCCACATTCTCTGCTGCCATAAATCCCTGTGCTCTTTCTGTTCCATTACTTCACAGCGTGTTCTGACCTGTGGTTTCCAGACAATTCTGTCAACACATTAATGTATTCAGAGACTTTATTGCCACTCAATTTGTGCAAATATGTCTAATATTGGACATATATTATCCTTTATCACCTGTTCAGCACTTTCTCAGTCAGCTCTCTGTTGTTTTCTCTTCTGCTCCTGGTGTTTGGGAGGAGTTCCTTCTGAAGAACATATCTGCAGAACCATATCCTCTTTTTTTTCTTATACATCCTCCTTGATTAGGAGTTTTCTGTCATAGTGAAAACCATACAAAATTAGTACTGCCTGTGCAGTGGTACTAATGTTTTCCCTGCTGATTAGAGCTGCCCACTGCCTTCATATAGTCGTTCTGTGTATTGTCTTGAGTCTTATGTTTTTGTCCTGGTTTTGGCAAACTGGGACTGAAACTGAAATGTATATCTTTTTCAGTTTTTATGCTTAGAAGCTCCTAAACTGTGACTTCTGAATGCAACGGTGCTATGAATAATGTGTATTATGAACAGGCTAAGAGGACAAAGTTGCCCCAGCCACTGTACAGAATATTCACAAATATGAATTAGCAACAAAGTACTAAGAAAGAGCTATCAACACGTTAAAGATATTTCCTCTCATATCTTAATAATATTGTGTGAACTGCTACACCTACAGAGAACTGTGCTTCACAACTGCCCACTTCTTTGTAATGTTAGAATTTGCTCTTTTTGTTTCCAGTTTGCTCTTCATCATCAAATGCATCCATTCACATAACCACTTTTCCCACTCCAAAGGCAGTTGGACTATTTCAAATGTTGTCATGACTGACAACTTGTTTTGAAAGACAATTTTCAATACTCAGTACATAATGCAATTGCCTTATTTTGGGATACTCAGTGTTTTGTTTCAGATCTGGATAGTACATATATTATATACATTATTTTCAAGTACACGTACGTTAAAAATAATTCATTTGTGACTCAAAGACCTTTCTAAAGCATCTACTTGGGGATGTTGCTTTTTATTTCTGAGTTGTCCATATCTGAATGACCCAAAACTTCATTTCATTTAAAATCCTTTGAAAAAGAAATATATATATATGTATAACAAATAAGCCAAACATCAGAGAAATAAAATATCACCATAGTGATGTAGAAAGCACTTAAACAGCCATTACGTTTGAATGATGCAACACTGGTCAATTGCTGGAGAGAATAAAATTAAAAGTGAATACTCCCAATACTTCCTTGTGCCTACAATTCATTTTGTCTGGGCAGATAAGAAAATCGATCTTGGCAGAAACACCCAAAGATCAAAGGTTCACCAATTTATAGGCAGACATTACGTGACTGAAAAATGTATTCCAGCTTTTGCCTGATAATGCTACCTCTGCTATCCTTAAGCTAAATGGAAATGTGGTAAATGGGCACCTTTTTTAAGACTAACACTATTAGAAGAATATATATTACTTTTGCTCTTAATGAAAAAAGTTCACCATCTCTCACTGGCAAAAACTGTTAAGACATAAGCAGAGAAATACATATCCAGCAGTCTCCTTTTTCAGTGTATATGAGACATACAGTCTGGAAAAGGTGCTTTGCTTCTTTAACATTCTTAGGCAAAGGACATTAATTTTCCCCCAAAAGAAAATGTTCAAAAAAGAGAAGAAAAAGAATGTTTTTTTTTTATCATTCCTCTTTTTTTCATTCTTCAATAAAGCCATTCTACAGCAAGTTGGACAAATTCTAATACATCCTCTGATAAAAAGAATCTGCGATTAGACCACTTTCAAAAAAAAAAAAAAAAAAAACAAAAAAAAAAGATATAGACAAATTAATAAAAATACAAATATCTTAATTGTCATTTCACACTGAAACACTGTTATCTTTTCGAACACATATATTACGTTTGATTTCATTAATTTTAACATGAAACTTAACCCTAAGGTTGATAGTTCATCTAGCATATTATTATCCTGTTTGTTAATCAAGCACAAGCAATGTGAGATTTCATGGCTCTCATCAACAGAGCTTTAAGCTAGGTTTGATGGAGGAAGGCGACATACTGCTGAGTGACAGAGAGGAGCTAGGGAATACTGTCACTGCAGAAAGCAGGGGAGGAAAACCTCAGATTTGTCCCAGCAGAATTTGGGAGTGCTCCTTCAAGAATGTAATGAACTGATAGCCCAGCTGGAGTGCTTCTACAGCAGTGCATGCAGCATGGGAAATAAGCAGGAGAAGGAAACTGTGATGCAATTAGAAGCTATGATCTAATTGCTATCAATGAAACATGGTGAGATGAATTGCACAGCTGGAACACTACTATGGAGAGCTACAAAATTTTAGAAGGGACGGGCAAGGCAGGAGGGCTGGGGGAGTTGCCCTCTATGTTAAGAAGTGCCTCTTCTCAGCCATAATCAGGCTGAAAGCTTGTGGGTTAAAACTAATGACCATATCAATAAAGCACATCTAGTGGCTGGTGTATGATGTGGGCTGTCTGATCAAAGGGAACCTGTTGATGAGGCTTTCTTGCTTCAGCTGCTAGAGGTGTTGCTCTCTCAAGTTCTCATACAGATGGAGGATGTTAACCACCTTGATGTCTGCTGGGAAAACAACATGGCAAGTTGCAGTCAAGCCAGGAGAGTCCTACAGTCCACTGAGGATAAATTCCTGGTCCAGTTATTGGACAGACCAAAGAGAGGTGAAGCACTGGAGGACCTGATGCTGTTCAGTGAAGAGGATCTCATTAAGGAGACTGGAGGAAGTCTGTGGGGCCTCACCTGAAGTACTGTGAACAGATCTGGGGCCCATGGCAAAAGAAGGATGAGGAGCTGTTGGAAAGAGTCCAAAAGAGGGCCACAAAGCTATGAAGAAAGGCTGAGGGAGCTGGACTTGTTCCTCCTGGAGGGGACCCCTATTGCATGGCTGGATTTCCAGAAGGCAATACTCTATTTGAGAAACCATTCCCAGGTCTGCCTGGGACCCTGCCATTTCTACCCTTCTCTCAGTAGAAACACAGAGCCTGAGGTATCTGCATGATTCTTCTTTGTTTATCACCGCAGACAGTGTTCTTGGCTTGGCTTTATTTGACAGAGACAGGCTGGATTGTGAAACTATTGGGCACCAGTAAGTACAATCTGCAGAAACGTAACAAAACTTTGTAGTGTAGCCTGGAAGTAAAAACAGTTCTGCTTTGGAAGGTTCAGGACATAAAAAACACAGCAGTTCTAGTAGGTGTAATGAAACACCTCAGGGGAATATCCGTATGACTTGACACCTAGAGGAAACACTGGATAATTGCCACCTACAATTTTGAAAAGATGGATGACTAACAAACTCAACTGCCAGTCAAGGAGACAGTTTTGTGGGATGGATGATTCATAAGAGAACAGCATCACTTTTTCTGTTTTTCACTTTTTTTTTTCTGTTTTTTTTTTCTGACCAGTGAAGGTGGCAAACACAGGCAAAACAGTGGATAGCAGACAAATAACCACAAGTGTGGGGGACATATTCTAAACTATTGACTAGTATATTCAATTGCTTCTGGGCAATACTGAACAAAGGAGGACCCTAATCTGAACTGGAGTACACTCCAATGGGGCTGACACTTGTAAAGAACTTCTCTTTAGGATCCATCATCGACTGAAAATGCTGTAAGACAACACAGTACGTTCAGGAGGTCCTAAGAGTCAGAGAAGATTGTTAAAATGGAAAAGAAGATTGAAGATGAATGTGAACATCACTTTTACCAAGCACTGTCAGCTGCAGGACACGGTGTTCTGCCTGCTCTCTTGCACAAAAGGACTGGTCTCTAGAACACTTCCTTGGTGTCTCTAGGACAAATTTCTTGGTGTCCCTTTCCACAGACTGTAACAGCCTCATACCTTGGCCTGCACATTGTTTGGAAGATTAAACCAGAGCTGAAGGCAGCAGATCAGAGGCTCTGACACGTGTGAACATGGTGAAACACTGGATTTTTCACATTAAAACTACCTAAGAATGAATTAATTCTTAATACATAGCTGATTAAGAGGAGAAAACTCCATCATGTGATATAAGTACTATTGATATCTCCTACATTTTTAATTATGTTTCTTTTCCCTAGTTTCAGATCCCAAATTGCTGTACTTACCACTTTTCCTCCAAGTGAAATACGCAATCATCTCATAATTCAATGAGAGAGTGTGATTAGAATGGAGCCTGAGAACTTCACTTCTACTGAATTTCAATTATCTCTGGTACACAACCAGATGTACGCAACCTATTATTGAATATAAACACTCTATTCATTTCCCTCTGCCAAAATTATTTGCATCAAGCTCAGAAACAAGAAATCATATGGGAAAGGGGATCTTCTAAAGAGATGCTTTGATTTTCATTTTGATGAAAAGCACTGAAGAACAGCAAGAAGTGAAACTGTCAGCGCTATACAAAATAGAGAATTGTATTCGGAAATGTGTATATTTTTGGTGGAGTTTCCATTAAATTCGTGTTAGCATAAATTGCTGCTGATCAGATAGTTACTCACTGCTGACTGCGGAAACACAGGTTCCCTGCTATTAGAGTATCCTGTTGGCAGCTCAGAAAAATGTTTAAGTATATGCTTAAATTCACGTTCTCAGAATGTATCCACATAAAGCATGGAATAAGAAATTGTTTTCAGCTTTTAAGCGTGGAGTAAATGCTATGCTGATTTAAAGGCTGAAATTGAGATGTAACACACCCATTTTGAAGCTAGCTGTAGTTAATGCTTCATTAATGCTTTTCATTCATGGTGCATTAAAGCTTCTTGCTGTGAGCCTCAAACCATAACATTTCATTCTCATACATGTTTTATTTTCATCTAATTGTTTCTCATTATACATGTGCACATGTATATGAATAAATTTCTTTAAGTCGCCATCTATTTCAAGCAGTCTATACCAAGTCCACCCACCTGTTTGGCAATGCAATCTGTTTTGTAAATTGACTGTGATGTGACATGGTAATTGCATAACCGGGACTTGAGCTGGCACAACTCAAGTGGGAGACAAGGGAGGAATGGCAGGGTTACAAATAACTCCATCCTGGGTGTGGGTATTTTGGGTTGTTTCAGCCTATTTTAAATTCTTCAGACCTGAAGCGCAGTGAAGAGAAAAGGCCAAGACCAGAAAACCTCTTTTAACTTCAGTATATCAAAACTTGAAAGGCCTCTGTCATTCAGTATAATGTTCTTGAAGGAAATTGCTGCTCCAGGAAAAACTGAGTGTTTATCTTGCCTAAATTTAACCCCATAAGTGCAAATCATACATTTTTTTGAAAGGGATATAGAAAATATTTCACTAACTAACTATGAACATATTCTGGCACATTTTTTTCCTTTTTTTCAGTGCTTGAAGTAAAATTATTATCTAGATGGATGATCTACCAGGTCATTTCCGTGGACATGTTGTCATTCTTAATGCAAAGTGAATGCAGTGTGCAGTTTCTAGCGTCTATGGACTGACAAAAGGTAAAAAAGAAGAGAGTGATTTAGCTTGAAAGCATGAGGAGATTTCACTAGGAGGAGACCCCCAACAGCACAATGGCAGTGATGCTGGCTGGCACTGACTGGGCAACTCTTCCAGAACCACAGCCAGCTCTGCTTCCCATATGGAGTCCTGGCAGAGCTCTGCAAGAAGTCAATCCCACTCCATACGCTGCTTGCATTTGCTGTCTGAAGGTAATAAAGCTGTTTCCTTGTTGCGTTCCTCTGCACAGCTTCTTAGCATCAAGCATGCTGAGAGCCAGCTGACTGATGCTTTGCAATGGCATGGCACAGAGGAAATTGTCATGTGGCACCACTTATGCTAAGATGTGCAAGCGTGCATGTCAGTGTATCTGTATGGAGCAGAACAAGGCTGTACAGCAAAAGGCACCATCAGACAGAATTGTTTTGCAGGTATAATCTGACAGAGTATAAGTATCTGCCCATTAACTTCCAAATTTGACCATGTGATGCCCTGTTTTTATGTCTTTCCCAAATTGCTTTCAAGCTTTTTCCCTGATAGTTATTGCATTTCCCAGAGTGAATCCCAGTTACGCTGATTGCTGATTACTTGGGGACTTTTTACTCCACAGGGAAAACTTCTGTTTGAATAGCTTTAACATGTAACAATTAAAGTGAAGTTGAATGGTACATATTCTATTAGAACAGAGCTGTAGAAGAACATATGATTGAAAAAACAAAAATTACAGGTTTTGTTAAAGTAAATCAACATGTGATTTCTGGAAGTGAGCAGTGTGGCTTCTTAACTTCATTCAGGGTTCATAGCTTTGCCAAAATGGGGGTAAAGTTTGTGAACTTCTGATTTGCACAAGTTTCAGTCAAAATTCTCAGTTCTGATTTTATTTGACAGCTCTTTTTTGACAGGCAGAAGACGGGAAAGTATGGGGATCACACACTTTCGTTTAGTATTTTAATTGCTGAGTCTAAATTTGGCAGTGTCTCCACCTTAATGGAACTTAATGGCGCTTAATTGCTCGGTGGTGTCACAGAGAATCAATTCCTGATTATGTTCAGGAATAGCACTTTCACATCTCAACTGAATTCAAACATGGAGACGTTCCTGCCAGCAGAGCAGTGTGCCACAAAACACCTCTTCATCATTGCTGATGATAAACAGTGCCACTAATGTCTTGATAATAACTTTTGTCTTCTTTGCAACAAATATTTTCTTCGTATTTTAGCATGTTTGATTAAACTGCTCTCTGGGGCCTAAGAAGCAATTTTACATTTCTATTACTGTAATTAGTCTGCATATAGTGTTAAAAATTAACTCTGTTAGAGAAATAGTTATCTTTATTATATTTTATGTAAATCAAGCTTTACTCTAATTTTCTTTTAGCTGGAGTTATTGCTGCTTCAACCAACTCTTGTAAATTAACACCATTATTTACAGAGGAATTATTGTTCCCCAGCAAATGCGCTGAGATTTGTTCCCCAGCGAAGGAAGGCAGTGAATGCTAACGTTCACAGCTACTGTATAGATCTCTGATTCAGAAAAGCCCTAAAGTATTGTTTGCAAACTGTGCAACGCTGGGGGCCTTCTGGGGGCCAACATGCAGCCGCAGAAAGATTCAAGCACCTGAAAGCAGGCTGAAATGTTGATGGTGAAGTACTAGTGGTGCCCATGATGTGGCATTGATCCTTGTAAATCAGAGAATAATTGAATCATTAAGGTTGAAAAAGACTGCTAACATCATCAAATCCACAGTAGACACATTTCCACTATGCCCACTAACCCATGTTCCTCAGTGCCTCATCTACCCTCCAGCCTCACTAGCTTCTGGGACAAAAAGATCCCAGGTGGCAAGGCTGGAGGAGAAACTGCCTGAACACTTGACTAGGAACAAAATGCATCAGTTTCTGCTGAAGATGGTCATTACTGTCCCAAAGAAGAGAGCGTAGTGATGCATGTAAGTATAAAGCCTGTACGGTGTAAATGTATTAGCAAAATGTGTATCTGCCATGTTAGTCAGAAAGTTGTCCATGGAAAGAAGAGCTGACAGCATCCTTTGGGCTGCTGTTAGTCAAACAGCTCCTCTCCAAGGCCTCCAAGGGCAGCCAGTGAGAGCCAGACACCTTCTGGTTTTGTAGTGTCCAAGAACCCAAGGCCTACACTCTCCACTTCCCTACACATACTGCTTATATCAAAGAAAATAAATCAACCTCTGAAATTAGAGGGAAGAAATCTAGCATCATTTCCTCTTTGCATTTCAAAAACCAGATGTCTGAGGACCAGGTCTATTCCTCATGTGAGCATAATGGTCAGACATTTCCAGAACTGTTGTCAACAGCTGAGAAGTACTCAGAAGTACTTTCAGAAAAGCAAAGCTAAGTGTCACACTAGTATGCACATTTCTGATGTACATTTTCTTGGTGCTGTATCTCAAAGAAAAGGAGATAAAAGATTGGGGAAAAAAGATAAAATGCTGTGTGAAATGCTTCATGTACCCCTCTCATGAGTGATCTAAAGATGCGTTGGTTCATTTTGCTAAGCCTAATAACTGAACTCAGTTGTCTCGTGTGTTGAACGAATGAACTGGAGATGATCAAACACTCCGAGCTGAAACTGTCACTTGTGATGAAGCCAGCTGACAAAGATCCATTCTGGTGTGATGATCTGGGAGTCTCTTAGCACTCCCTGCTGTTTGACTTCTTGTTGAAGTATCTTTATTGTCTTATCTTTCCAAAATGAAGCTTTTTATTCTCTCATAGGATGTTATCTGTCAATCATCCAAACTGTGCTGCTTTGGTGATTAGCTATTTTTTTTATAACAGACTAAGAAATAAAAAGTTGAACTCTGTCATGAAGTGAAAAAAGGAGGCTCAAGTGGGACTACAAATGAGATCTGACTCCACCACCAATGGTGTTGGTACTGAAGGACATTTACATTGTGTGGTGACTAAAAGCCTGGTCCATAAGCTGGGTCAGAGAGGATGAGGAGGAAACACCTGGGGACTATTTATTCTTCTGGGTTAAGAAGCACTATAGACCATCATTCAGGTGGTCTCTGAAAAGGTATAGAAGATGCATATGATGTTGCAGAATTTATTGTCTTCTAGCATGGTTTTCTACCCCTGACAACCTCATCTCCAACATCCTTCCTCTTGTGCCTCAAGGTGTTTAATCATTTTACAATTCAGGCATCGAACTGCAGCATGATGTCCAGCATCTGCCCTGTTATATGTCACTTAGCTCTAAACAAGGGAAGATATTCATACACATGAAGTAATGGGATTAGTCCTGTTATGTGAAAGCAACTGAATGCTTTGATCTAAGTCTAAAACTTTCAATTGTTTGTTTATCTGTATCATTGAGAAGTTGGTATCTCTAGATCACCAGGAGTCTGGAGGATACATTCTTGCATCAATAGTTTGTTGAATTTCCACGGTCAAACCTAGTCTTGGTTCACATGGACATAATTGAAATTACTTCAAAGAATGAAGGTAGAACAATCTATTTAAAAACAGGATTTTAGCTGTCAGAAGGGAATTATGATAGACTGCTTCTTGTTCTTCTACCATGGGCATTTTCATTTATCACTATTTCAGGTCATTCAGTGTTCCAATAAATGGAACACTCATC
>JAPSGF010000005.1:19326421-19442641 GCA_035772895.1 Perdix hodgsoniae
CCCCTCCCCTCCCATCTCTGAAGGTATGAATTGTCTTAATGTTGCAAGCAAAATATTTAACTTTCCGAAATATTCAATTTCTTTGTTTCCTGAAGAGAATTTTTGCAACAGTGAACCTTGAACAATTAACCTCCCAGTTGTGCTTTCAGCAGAAAGTATTTTTTCCCACCTTGGGAAAATCCAAGCTTTTATTCAATTGGTTAAAATTTCTGTTTCAAGGAATGTTGTCTGGAAAAAAAAATCTTCATGTAGAATTTTCATTTGTGAAAAAATGACCACATCATGTAGTGAGATGATGTGTATTCTTTGATCCTTTGTGTTAAATTTCTATTTTGAAATTGTCTGAGTGTGATTTCTAAAGGTTTTGTTTTAAAACTAATTTTCTTGTAGAATGCTATTTGGAAAGCAAAAGAAGAACCAGGTATATTATTCATATAACTGTGTTGTTACTGTTGCTGTTACTTCTGTTGATACTTCTCATTTTATTATTTTTATTATTAATAATAATAACTATAGCCCTAATAGCAGCAATGAAATGTATCTGACATTTGGCAAATTCAATCTACTCCATATAAAGTGATTTTTTAAGTAATAACAAGATGGACAAAAGAAGCATTCAGGAGACCATCTGTTTTTTAAAATACTATCCAGATCACTGAGTCATCAGAATTGATCCGGAAATATCTGTATACACTCTCTTGTGCAATTTGCAGACAGGCCTGCATATGGCAGCACCAGTAGCGTAAGAATTTCTTTGGATACTGTAACACTTCTGTTTCTGATAATGTTGAGGGAGATTAAAACATCTGCTTGTAATGCTTTTTGGATCAGAATTTTCTAATTCATAAATAAAAATTTAGAAATAATTAAACAGAACATACAAACAATAAATATATAGCCAAACAACTAAATACAGCCATGTATTGGAGGAAGTTAGTATCAGGATATTCAGTAAGGTAGACCAGCATTGAAGCACATTCCTAGGAGGAAAAATATCAACAATAATATTGTTATATGTTTGCTAGAATAAGAAATACTCCCCATACTTTATTTTAATCGGTCTCAGAGCATACATTTTCAGTTTTGGAAACTACAACATAATGTATATTTGATTTAGGAATTAATAAAACCATGTGAGATGAGGAAAAAAATTAAAGTCTTTCATCAATAACATGGAAGTTAATGAATCAAGCCTAGCTTTGGTGCACATGAAGAGCCTTTTATCCTGAGGAGAATTAATTTATTAAGAACATACACCTCTGCTACACTTTTCATTCCATAAAGTCATCTCAACTTTTCAGACTCCCTGTGCAGACTCAGCAAAAGCTGTGTGCCTCAAGAGCTCTAAGAAAACTTCTTTCAAGGAGGAGGGCGCACCTGGGCACCACGGGTTGGGGAAAGTCCTTGTGGGGTGAGGCCTGAGGACAGTTTGCTGCTTCCAGAAGCTGAGAAACAGGTGAGCCAATGCCATCTTCTGCAGTTTTGCGCCATGTTTTAATATGCATTTATTGGATTTTAACTGCTAGGTCACAGCATTCGGCTAGAACTGATGTTGAAGACAAGGTTAGTCGAGGTCAGTCTCTTGGAATAACAGAATAAATAGAAAAAAAAAGGCATTTCTTAGAACATCTTTGTAAAGTTTTAATGCTTTGTTAGAATTATGTAGTTTAACTGTAGGGAAGCCACAAAAAGCAAACAGTTTTAACATAAAATAGAAAAAGATGAAATCTGGAAGAATGTATAATACCAGCAACAGCATGGGAGTTAATCTTCCAATTTGCACCTATTCTCCATTTAGCTTCATTGCCTATGTCACCAGTGTAATTAGCACATCATATAATACCCTTTTATCCACATTATCACAGTCCGACACGTACTAGAAGAGTAACACAACAGAGCAGAGAGTTCACAAGCCTTATGCTCAATTTTTAACATTTTCCTTTTTTCTCATCAGAGGTGTTTAGAATTCTTGAAGAAAATCACAGCATATACACTTCTGTTTTCCACACTCTTTCTTCCTTCCTCCGCAGTTATGAGATCCTCCAGCATGTGAAATCTAGAACACTGTTCTTCCTTTAGACATCTTTTGGCTCCAGACAGGCTCCTCCATGATCTCCTCTGTGCAGGCCCAGCAGGAGCTCACAGAGACTTAGGAAAGAAGGAAAAAGACAAGGGAAATGCAGAAGCGAGATGTGAAGATGCAAGCAAACAAGAATCCTTGTGTGAAGTCACATCTTTCCAGAACTCTCCTCTCCTTTAGCCCCAGAAGAACAGACAGGTGCTTCGGGGCCATCAGCATCTCCTTAGCCAGGAACAATGTCTTGCTGTGGGCACTGACTTGTCCTGAATGCCAGAGCCCAACTGCTAATGAGGGTCCACCTTTGACCTATGCTTTCTATGTATGGACTTGAGTCCTGCTCAGCTGAGGCAGAAAACAGCAATAAATGGCTGTTGGTCTCGGTGCTCAATGACCTGCCACCTGCCCATTCTCTTCCTGCTTTATTATAATTTGTTCCTTATATTCATAGAATTGTAGAATTACAGAACCATTTGAGTTGGAAGAGACCCTTAAAAGCCACTTAGTTCAACTCCTCTGCAATGAACAGAGACACCTCCAGCTGCATCGGATTGCTCAGTGCCCCATCCAGCCTGACCATGAATGTCTCCAGGGACAGGACATCCACTATCTCTCTGGGCAAATTATTATTTGTTCCTTATTTTCCTCATAAGTCCAAATCTTCTATTTCTTTTCCCACAATTTCTCCTTGTCCACGAGTCTGAACTTACACTTTTGAAAAGAATAAATCCATGAACAGCTTTATTTCAGCTGTCAGAGCTTTTATTGTGAAATATAATGCTCCAAAAGAGCACATTTTTACTTTTTATAATGTGAGACAAAGCTGGAGTGAAACAGATCTCACCCACTGGAAGGTAGAGCCCACACACTCATAAAGATTCATTAAATCATCCATTGTGCTTTCCTGAAATGGTCCATGAAAAGTTACAGTAAGCAAACTGAAATCAGTGATTTTCTGGTGTGCCTATTGCCCACTGCATTGCCATCCCTGCCTGTGGCTGTCATCTGCTCCCACTGGCACGGGGTCTTGGCAACTGCAGAGGTGCTGTTTTCTTGTAAAGAGGGTACTGATCTCATTGAGGCTCTTGTTCCATTCCAGGATGAGGCATTCACTTACATCTTTACTTGGGATAAGGCTGTTGCTGGTTCTGCTAGCAGCTGTTGCAGGCTGGCACAGACACAGCTGAGGATGCAGACCTCCAAAGAATACTGAATGCACAAGCAGTGGGACATTGCATGGTTAGAGCTCACGTGGCTGCAAAGCAGACAGATTACAAAAACCAAGGAGACAATAAATCTTTAAGCTACTTACTGTACAGCAGAACAAGTATTTATTCAGTTTATGTAACCTGGTTTTGCTCCAGCAATCAAACAAGCCACTTGCTTTGCACATTTTACAGCCAGTGATCTGAATGCTAATTGTCATTAGCATTTTTGATTTGACAGATACCATCATCATGCTGACACCTCTTTCATTTTCTTTACAGGACCACAGTTAAGTTTCCTGGCTTCTGAGTTGGATAGATTTCAGGGCCCTCACAAAGAAAAGCAAGGAAAGCCTTAAGAGAGCTGATGGAGCTCCTCACTCATAGCCACAGTGTTTCTCAGGGCTGACTAATTTGAACATGGCTTCACGCAGCAGATAACGTCACTGGAACAATTACAGACAGTCTGCCTTCAATATCAAGCAAAATGACAGCCTTTTCCCCCTGGCCTTGAAACTCATAAAGATCACTCTGCTGCTGAGGCTCACAGAGCCTGTGTCAATACTTCAGTGTGGAAATGATTTAGATGGAGTCTCAGGATGGCAGAGAAGAAGGGGACACTCCCCTCCCTCTCCCTGCTGGCCACCCTTCTGTTGATGCAGCCCATGATACAATTTACCTTCTGTGCTGCAAGCTTGCACTCCTGGCTTGCATCAAGCTTTTCATCCACCAGAACCCCCAAATCTTTCTCAGCAAGGCTGCTCTAAAGGAGTTCTTCTCCCAGTCCATACAGGTCCCACTTCTCAAGATTGTCCAAGTCCCCATGGACAGCATCCCTTCCTTTTGTCATACCAACGGAACCTTTCAGCTTAGTGTCATCCGCAAGCTTGCTAAGGGTGCACTCAATCTATGTCATTGGTCTATGTCATTGATAAAGCTGAAGAGCACTGCTTCTGAGATGAACCCCTGAAGGACAGCGTGAGCAATCTCCACCTGGGCACAGAACTGTTGACCACAACCTTCTGGCTGTGACCATCCAACCAGTTCCTTATCCACTTAATAGTCCACTCCTCAAACCCATATCCCTCCAAATTAGAGATAAGGATGTGGTGTGCAATTTAGCCATATTGCACAGTGCTCATTCCCATACAGTGCTGTGGACACATGCAAGGTGTGCAAGTCTCTACTGCTGAGCCCTTCCACCAGCCCATGTGTGAGAACCCACTGCTGGAGTGAAAGGCACTCAGATGATCTCAGGAGGCTCTCAGCTGGCAGAAGCCCTGTAAGGATTTGTAAATGATGGCCATGAGGGTGAAACAGCTCACCCTGCTGTGGCCCTGCTGATGCTGACTTCCGTTTCTCTTTGGAATTACCAAGCTGGCATCAGCAGCCTCTCCTCTTGGATATCTAACAGGCAGCCTCTATCTTTTAAGGAGTGCAAGCAGATTTTCAAACAGCATTCGAATAGTACAAACTTGCTGCTAGGAGCAGGCTTGGTTTTTACAGGGACACACGAAGCAAGTAGGTGGTTCATGTGGCTTGCTGGGCCATGGTCTCTTTCTATGAAGAGTAAACCAAGAAAAGGTGTGTGGGCAACATGTGATTTTTCCAAAGAATTATTTGATTTTCATGTTGTTGAAAGATGAGGAGCATTAATGTGTCCCAGTGATGTCCCAGAATGACCCAATTCTCATTACTTTGCATTTTTTAAATGCAAAGAACTGACTGGTTCTCCAAGATGTGTTATGTTAATGTATGTAATTTAAAGGCACATTAAAGGGAAATGAGAGACATTTGAGTGGAGTTTTCTGAATTCTCATCCTTCTTCTGTACACCTTTGTGCTAACTGGTGGTGCAGCGAGTGTGAACTGGAAAGGCATTAGAACAGCTTTTGTAAAAGTCATGTTGTCCCGTGGGAAGCAAGATCAGGAGCAGAACAAAGAGAAGGAGGAAAGAAAAGCAATGCACAGATCAATTTAAATTTAGAACCTGGCCTGACACCCTACTGAAATGGAAGCAGAAGTTACTGAATGTGCTTTCAAGTATCCCATCAAAACAGTACAGGGAGAAAACGATGGCAAGAAGAAAACTACCTGCAGGCTTTAGACACAGTGTAATATTTACAAAAGCACATCATTGTTGAATGCTGAGGGGGGAAATGAAAGCTCTCAAAAACTGGTTGTCAAAGGAAATAATTTAGAATGTATTTAGAACTGTGATTAGAACTTCTGAAAGCAGCCACTCTTTAATCGAACTTCAGTTTAATTGAAGCTGAACTGCTCTACCATTCCTTCAAAGGCATATGGCCATCCATTCTGCCAAGGATGCTTTGTGTTGGAGAGTGCTACCAGAATGCTACCATCACTGGCTGACACGTTCCTACAGGCAGAAAGCTGTCAGCCTCAGGCCCACTCAGACAACTTGAGTGTTAAAACAAGTGGAAAAATCCCATTAAATGAGTGAGCTTGTGTGTGAAGTTAGAAAGAGAGTAAAGGATAGCACTGAAGAGATACCAAAATGTACGTGGCATCGAAGGTGGGCTGCAGCCTTGTCACTGCAGTTTGCAGAGCTGTCAGGAGAATGAGCCATAAATCGTTATGCTGGAAGAAGAACAGAAGGCCCATTATTCAAAAGAAACAGAGCACTGCCTCCACTTGTATTTGAAATGGCTGTACTGACTGAAAACATGCAAGGCCTAGAAGCTTGTGCAACTCTTGCATGGAACAGGGGAAATTCTTAAGAATGAGAGGGCTTAGGTTCATGGGCTTAACTGGTTCATGCTTTAACAGCAACTGCCAATGAAGACTGATTTTCTCATTGAAGCAATTGCAAAGACCTCTGCTGTGGTCACCTTCAGCACCTGGACCAGCCCCCAGAATAGCATAATCCAATGAGAAATAAGCAAAAGCTGCTTTTCGATCTTGCCTCCAGTTCACAGCTTGTCTAGGACATTGTTCTGAAGGAGACAGTGCCTCAACTCAGCATTAAAGAGCCAAGCTCTTGGCAAGAATAGCCAGAGCTGTGTGTCTGACAACCTCTGCACAGTGTGTTTATGAGGGTACAAAGACTTCCTTGATAATGCTTCATTTAATCTGTAGCATGATTTTCAGAAAAATACCTCATCTTCACTAAAGAATTTACCAGTGGATTGATGTTTCCCCAGCAAATCACTGCAAAGGTGAATCATCCACACTCATAGAAAATGCATTCAGTCTCATTTCTGTTCCTGGCTGTCAGCTTCTACCTCTTTTCTGTCTGTTTTGAAACACAGTAGACACGCTACTGAAGCTGTAAATAAGACCACATCCAATCCTGTAATTTTTACTGTGTTTTTTTCTCTCTGGTTTCCCTGTTTATCAGTATGATTCTTAAATAAGGGATACTGAAATTAGTTCAGCCTTAATATTATTTTACACACTGGACTTCACAGGAGCATGCATGGACACCATCAGTTATTTTTCAGAACTATGGAAATTACCATCAGTTCCTTAACAGTACAACATGAAGTGAAGTGTTTTCTGTAACACATTTTGATTCTGCTTCTCCTTTTCAAATCTATTTATGTATAGAGAAGATTTGCCATCTGCTCCCTCCTTCTATTACAAATAACATTCGGTATTGACATGAACCAATGGATTCTATTTAATTTCCTCATGATTTTTCCCCAAGCACTTTTTTGAAGAAATATATTTACCTCATGCTCATTGATGTTTGCAACGTAACAAGTGAAGGGGACTGTCATATGGACTCATATGGGGGAGTCCTATCACACAAAAGATCAGGTTGACATGGATTTTCTATCTTTATTGCCAGTAAAACATGATTTTGAAGCAGTGTCAGGGCATCCTGCGCATTCATTCATTGCTTCAGGTTTATTGTTGTTGGAAGGAAGAAGCACAGAAGTGGTCTAAGCAGAGGTTGCAGAATTAGTCTGAAGTATCAGAATGAGATGAATTCTGACATTGTTCAAATTGTTAGGTTTCTCTTATGAAAGTAATATAATACGGCATTAAGACAAAGAGAGAAATGCTGCTCTCAGAATAATTACATAAAGGAAACAGGAATGCAATTTCTTGTTTTCCTATGTACTGAGATACGCTCTATTTCTATGGAGAGGTGTGAATTTGGTAGAGCTCCCTGGAGCCGTGGTACCCATGGGTCATCTCAGCAATGAAACAAAAACCTCATGAAGCGCCTCTGCATGCTACCTGCTTCTTTGTCTGTGCCCACTGTGGTCTCCAGGAAGGCTCATTTTGTGCTTGGCTTATGAGATAAGTAATAAAAGTTATAACAGGATTTGGGGGAAACGGTTTTAGTGTTTGGATTATTTTCTCATCAATTTCTTCCTTTTTTGCTTGTTTTATTTCTGGATTCCCATTCATATGATACTACTGGGTATCATACAGTCAGGATCTTGGGAGAATACAAATTCCTGCTTATACATATTTGCTTCAGGACAAAGAGAATTTTTTTTCTGCAATTATTTAACTCATGATTTCCACTGTAACTTGGGCAGGCAAGCCATGCTAATCCTTGCACGTTTTGAAAATCCAGTCTTAGATTCACTATATGTCACACATAGATTTATGATAGTAAGTCTGGAAACAAAAACTTGAAATTTACAGTTTGTTTGTCAAACAAAACATTTACATTTGTTCCTTTTTCCTAATGCCTTCCTGTAATAAGATTTAGCCTGACAAAGCATCTGATAAATTTCAGCATGCCAGGCTTCACATTTAGAATTCAGCTTCTGCTAGATTGCTTCGCTGCCTTGTGAGGCATATTAAAATAAACTAAAAATTGTGTTTTAATGCTTTATTTATCTTTGCTCTGTGCTTAATATAATTATTACGGGCATACATTTTTCTCATTAAGAAGTTAGGATCCGGGACCAAAGTTCAGTCTTCTGCTCTGTTCTGTGGCATGGAGGAAGGGAACACATTCTCAGTCCCACCCTGATGTTAGATATATATTGAAAAAAGATCTGAAAAGGAAAAAATCTGAACACTTATTCTATCTAAGAATCATACTGTCTTCTTCTTCTTCAAAATGTGCTTTGCTGATGGCAGAAATACATGATTTTACAAAATATAACACAGTAGGAGGCAGAAGCTTATGAAAATTTGCAAAGGAGTACAGTCTTGTGTAAATTTTTATCCTTAAATGACAGGGGCTATGGATATTCCTCTCCCTCTTTGGGGAAAGGATATTTCAGAACGGAGATGTTTTGTGGTGAGAACATTGTACAATTTGGCCAATGGCCTTACCTGGCTCTGCTCTCCCTGAGGGCTCACACCCCATTGTATGGCTGCAGGCATTGGGCTCCTGAGTCTCAGGGGCAATATAGATGCATTTCCTGCAAATGTGAGCAGCAGGCCCCATCTGTTTGTTGCAGCTCTGATGTAGTGCTGTTGGGAAGCAGATGCATCCAGCGCCTCGAGAACTCTATTTAATTGGATCTGAATCTGCCAGAACATAAGTCTCTCTATTGATCTCGGTAGTCCTCATTGTCAAAACATTTTAACATCACCTTTTAATGCATATTAGCAATTACACTTCCTGTACAGATAATCCTAGCAGAGACCATTCATTCTTCCACTGCTGGGGAAGGTAGCAGAGTTGTCTGATTATATTTTCCTAATGGAAAGGCAGAGCCAACAGCTTTGAAGTGTATGTGATTGGATGTGCCATGGGGTTTTGCCATGGATCTGTATTGTATCTCAGCTGCGGAACACTGTTAACTGATTATTTTTTTTTACGAAGCATGAATCCTTCTCTGCTGTTTTTCTCAGTGATGTTACCAAAAGTCACACTGAAGAAAGAGTTTGTTTGAAAATCTTTCTCATAGGCTAATTTTGAAGAGCTTATGTAGCAGCACACGGCTTTTGGCCACTATGGAAATTAGTTCACACGGCAGGCAGGACTGGTGATGGCAGGGTAGGAAAGCTCCTGTGTCTGTTCACTGTTACTGTCTCTTATAGCCAGCTGTGCCCTATATCATATATAGTGGAAGAGACAAAATTGCTGCAGTGATGCTCCCCTTGGCTTCACCCAAGGCAGATATTCAAGTCTAAAGCACCAACGTTCTGAAATAAGCTGTCCTCAGGCAAATATCTCACGAATCATTTGTGTCGTTTTAGAGGGCTCAGTGTTTTGCAGAACCAAGTCCTAAAGCATTAAGACTTTATATAAGAGAAAGATTACTATTGCGGGAACCTGTTACACAATACAATATTCTCCAAGCTGAGCCCAGCTAGACTGACAAAATGAAATCTGCAGGTATTATCTCTTGGTTTCACTTCTGCTTCTAAATCCCAGAACACCTGCTGTCACCACCAATGAAGCAGGAAGAGAATATCCAAGTGTTCCTACAGCTTGAATTTTTGAACAATGTTAGGCATCTAAACCTACTGGAAGAACTTTGAATTTTCCAATAGATGCCAGTGAGAGGAGCTATTGGGAAAATATCATAGGCAGATGCACAAGTCCTTCATAAAGTGTAGTATAGAAAATTACTGCTGGAATTCAGATTTCACATCATAATATTCACCAGAAAACATTACATTTTTAAAAAAACATTTTCTCTATATTCGCAGTAAAACATCAAAACAAAAAATACCAACAAGACATTTGAAACTATTACATACATTGGAAAATTTAGAGTTTAGTGTTTACGTCCTTTAGAGAAGACCATACTTAAAAGAAATCTGGCTGAAATACATCTTTTTAAAAGTTCCCTTAGTCTGTGTGTGTGAGTTCTTTCTTCCTTGCTTGTAACAGTGAATATAGGAATGTATGTTGGCTATGAGCTATCTCATAGCAAAGATGTCTAATAATTGTTCAGGAAGCCACCGCAGCATTAGATTTACAATAAACTCAGTACACTATGCAACTTTGCAAGCAGGCAGCAGATCTTTAGGAGCATAATAATTGCATGAAATCCGATTAATTTATTCATATAAAATCAAATAGAAAAATTCTTTATGAACAGCTCCCTTTTCTCCATGCTGGCTATTCTGGCACTGTTTTCCATCTGCAAAATACGGTTGTTTTTTAGTGACCCCACCAAGCAACCTCCTGAAAGTAATTACAGCACTCAAAATAACCTAATACATTTGTCTAAAGGTAGGCTGTAACCTTTCAAGCAGGCTTAATTCATGTTTTATTTCATTAAAATTAATAGATACATCCATCAGCTGACAGGAATGTTATTCTGTTTGTATTTTTAATCTCAGAAATATTTGACCACAACTTGTAATCATTTTACTTGTTCCATCAGGAAAAGGTGTAAATTACATGGTCACGTCCCTCTATTTCACAAGGTTAAGTGGAGCAAATAACAATAAACTCTCAGTTAAATGAATAATGGTGGCATACCCTGCTATAGCAGCACTTGTCCTCTCAAAATGCATGGGAAAAGCCTGCAAAAATTACGAGAGAAACCCAAAGGTTTTCAATGGGGATATTGCAGATCACATAAGTGTGTGCAACCAGAGGGACATGGGCAGCACCCCTGCTGCAATTGTACCTATGTTGGCTGTATTCCTGTGAAACTACTCCCCATGACTCTGGCCTGCTTTGCTGTAGGGCTGGTGCTATCACCTAGGGTATCTCAGATGTTCATAGAGTCATGGAATCACCAAGGTTGGAAAAGACCTACAAGATGTGATCATCCAGTCCCACAGTATGCCTATCAGCAATACTTGTGTTGTAGTGTCAGAGCAAATGTTGCATCCTTCTGCACAACAGTGAATGCTGGAGAGAGATTTTAAAGATCAAAGGATGTTTTTGTGCTTTGATGGGACACACATATTTCTTAGCTGAAAGTACAGTGTTAGTGCTATGGTGAATACTAACATGTACAGTACTCTTTCACAAAGTGTGTATGAAACACATCTTGTGTCCTCTACATCTCTCACATTGCGTTGAATTGATTGTCCCACAGTAGCAATTTTTCACTGAGGTGTTTGGTTAAGATTTCACTTCGTATTGTTCTATTATGAAAATATTACCCAATCAATCATAAACGTGGTTTTATCAAAAAGAACAGATTTCTGTTTTCAGAAGCAAGAATCCAGGCTATGACACTGAAGCTGGAGGCTCTCTTCTGACTGATCAATTTGGGAACAGCTGAAGTTGTCCTTCACTAGTCCTGCTTTTAAAGGCCACCAAGAGAACTCAGGGCCTGTGCTCAGGCCATTTCAGGAGTATGGGAGGTCTTTCTGAACATGAATACTGGGGTGTTTCTATGTATTCGAAAAGTATTTTGCTAATTTAATCTCTCCATCTTGGACTCGGCCAGGAGCCTTGCCTTGAGCAAGGTGAGTTGAGAAGAAATCTTGTTCTGTTTGAACTGGGAGAAAAATCTCTCAAATCATGTATGTTTTCACAGCCCAAAGATAATCCTGATGATCATCCTTGACCATGACTAATGGTAATATAAACCAGCTGATGTCTTGTTAATGCAAGTTAACTTCAGTTGTACTTATTCACACACATGGTGTACTAGTGAACAGACTGATAAACATTACAATTTCGCTCAATTGTAATTTTGTGGAAAGTAATTTTCTGTGAAAGGGAAATAAATAGATTATATTCTGTGTGCCTGATTATAAATAAAAGTTCAAAGAAGCCGATAATAGTGATTACAGTAAGTAAATCACAGACATAAACAAAGAAGAAATTAAAACAACTAATTTCCTCACCAGCTGTGCTCTACCTACAAGCTTATCTACAAAAACAAATTTACTTGTCATTGGATAAAACCAGAGCGTGCAAATTCTGCTTAACACTGCAGGTTTGTGTCAGAGACATGTCTGTATAGAGAATAACGGATGCTCTCAGGCACAGATTTCCTGAGAATGTAAAAAAAAAAAAAAAAAGACCGCTTTCCCTCTCCTTCTCCTTAATTATTGTCTGATTCTGCACATATTCTGTGCCATAGAAAATCAGGTGAAAACACAGTGCAGCTCCCCGCCCTCTCCATCTCTCTCTGGCTGTACCTAATACATGTTGTAGAATCAAGTAGATTCTTGCTATTTGATTCTGTCAGGAAAGATCTCTGTAGGTTTTCATAATTATTATTCTGCTTCAAGAAAATCACTTCTTTAGGAGACAAAATTTTCTCATAAAGATGGGAGATATTTATTAATGATCTGGATGAAGGGATAGAGTCCACCGTTGGCAAGTGTGTTGATGATATGAAGCTGGAAGGCATGGATGACACACCAGAAGTCTGCCATTCAGCTAGACCTGTACAGGCTGGAGAGCTGGGCAGAGATTGACCTTATGAGGTTTAACAAGAGCAAGTGACTCTTTAATGTGGGGAGAAATAACTCACATGCATCAGTACAGGTTAGGAGATGACCTGCTGGAGAGGAGCTCTGCAGGAAAGGACCTGAGTGTCCTGCAACTTGTTGGCCATGAGCCAGCAGTGTGCACTTGTGGTCCAGAAGGCGAACAGTATCCCGGGGTGCATTAAGAAGAGCATGGCCAGCGTATCAAGGGAGGTCATCCTCTTCCTCTTCTTTGCCTGGTGAGGCCATGTATGGAATACTGTGCCCAGTTCTGGGCTCTCCAATTCAAAAAAGACAGGGGTCTTCTAGAGAGAGTCCAGTGAAGGGCAACAAAGATGATGAGGGGTCTGGAGCAGGAGGTTGGACTCAATGATCTTGAGGTCCCTTCTAACCCCTGTAATTTTGTGTTTCAATGATTCTGTGAAAGGAATTGAATCCTTAGGCAATAAAAGGCCCATGACCCATTCTATTAAAATGTCAACACAGTATTTCCCAGTATCATCAGTCAGAGGCAGGATCAGTCCAGAATAAACCACCTCCATTGTCCATTTAAATTTTCTTGTTCTCACTAAGCTCTCACTTCCAACCAATGATGTGAAAACTGCGCAGACACACTGATGGCAGGCAGTGTTCAGAAGGCATCTCCTATATGCCTTTTTTTCCTATTTTTCCAAGAAAATGTTAACTAACGGCAATTTTTTCTGTTGTATCAGAGTATATATAGCATCATTAAATATTTTATAACTCTCTTGCAACCAAGGGGCAACATTTCATTAGGGCTGAATTTAAATTTAACCTATTTTTCTGTAGGGCAAGAAAGAGGAAAACAATTCTTTTTTTTTGTCCTAAAACAAAGTTTAAAATCTCAGCTTCCTAAACTGGCAAATAAATCTTCTGACTGACTTTTCCTAACATGTTCATTAGTACACATCTCAATTTTAATCTTCTACAATAATCCAAAGGTATTTAAAGGTAGAAAGTAACATGGAGAATACCTCATCAATGGCAACACTATAGCCAAGGTTCTGCATGTACTGATGAAGACATCTAGTTAAGCTTGGCTTAGCACTGCTCCCGTTTATATTGTAGCTTGTCTAGCTGACTCATTGATGTAAAGTTACAAGACAAAAATGGGGAAACCTCTACAAAATCTTACAGTTCCAGTGATGCAACCCATTCAGATCCAGTACAAATTTCCCCCTTGTTCTTAGATTGTGCCAGTATGATCAGGAAGATCATCCCATGTATATATGGGAAAAAACACATTTTGGTTATAGCCAGTATGCTGATTGGAGGAAGCTTTTGATTATGTGGAAACTAAAGTTTTATGCCTGTGATGTAGCAGAGCTTCTATTCTGGTAGCTGAGGGTAAATGTTAGGAGAATAGTAAGGGGGATTTACTTTGGTATATGGGCACAATTAACATCTGAACAATCGGACAGTAAGTTCAGCCCTGCCTCTGGAGATGTCTAAAGATCTGTTCAGCATCTCCAGCACAAAATTTTTCTCTCTGGCATTAAATTTCAATCAATTTAGAACCAAAATCTATTTGCTCCATCCACCCCCCACTTCAGACAGGCTCAGAAACAGCTGCCAGAGGAGAATGAGGGAGAAGGAGGATAGTATTTTAGCTAGAAATCAGAAAATGCAGAGTTTGCGTGCTATCATCCTCTGGCTGATGGACTCGTGTCCCTGCACCTCTCATTAACGCTTGGTTCCTGGGTATGTTTGAGGTCTCTATGGCCAGCATGGCTCTCACATCAAAACTCTCTTTCTGTAGCATTTACACTGACCTCAGTTCCCCCTGAAAACTTCAGGTTTCTTGGGGCTGTTGACTCCTCAGGGGTTAGGCTCTGCTTCTCTCTGAATAGTTAAATCCCTGTGAGAAGGCAATCTAGCCTGGGGACAGAGAGACTGAAATAAACATCTTTTGTCTAATGATACAACTAAAAATGAGAATGAGCCTGAAAGAAGCTTGGCAGCTGCAATTGCTCACAAAATAGATTTTTTTCCCAATTTATTTTCCTTTCTTTAATATATTCCTAGCACAGACTATTGCTATTCAATAATCAGAGGGCCAGACTGACTCATTAAATGGAGCCACTTCTCATTTTGCATTCTCTGGGTTACAAGAAAATACTTCCTACCCAAACAAGATACTGCAGGGCTGATCTGCAGTGCAGCAGAAGGCCAACACAAGGTTTGTAAACCCTAAGCCAGCTATGGTTGTGTCCCTGGACATAGACAGCTGGCAACACCTAGTAGCCAGTTTGCAAGCTGAGAGCTTATGAATCCTTACTGCATTATCAGTCTTCATCCATGCTGAGGTGCTTCTATGTAGAAGATGTACACAGAGATAAAAGCAATCGGTGCTTAATACTCCAGGAGATCATTTCTGTGGGTCTGCCTGGACTCTTCCTTCCTCTTTCTTACACAGGAACCAGCTCCAACTTCAGTACAGAGCTCTGCAAATGCAAAGCATTTATGGCTTCAGCTGTTCTGTCCATGGTTACATGCAGCTCCGATGAAGGTAGGCCAGGAGATCGTTCCCAGATTTAATCATGTTGACTGATGAAAATCAGCTCTGCTGGTCCAGAAATCCATTTATTCATTCTGAAGCACAGTTCCTTGCTTGCCAAGCCCTGAGATCCATTTATCTGCTCTGTGGAACCATTTCTTTCTTACCAAGGCAACTTCACTCTGTTTCAAACTGAAGAAAAATTGCAACTTAACAAAAAACCCAGCAGAATTGTTTTGCAGAATGTATCCTTATGGTGCAGGAAAGTTCAGGTATTAAAAGAGTAGCTTTTCTGTCTTTCCTCCTTAGACTTTCAAAAAATTGAAATTTTGGTACTATTTCTCCCATCCCTAAGAACGAAGAACAGGCTGATGTATATTCTTTGTGCAGTGATACAGTTGTAGATATTTAACAGACAAAGCATAGAAGCATTACCAAAGAGCACTATGCTACATACATTGGTATTTTTTTGTCAGGTAATAGCAACATCATATGTATTGTTGGCCTGAAGGTCAGTGCTAATGTGCTTTTCAGTGATGGCACTTGAGCTAGAGGTGCAGTAACTGTGTGGGCCAGGTGATGTCAGATAGCCCAGAGGAAGAGGTTTGCTCTAGTACTTCCCCCAGACACTGAGGGACTCCTGTTTCTCATAAGACACAACGCTTCAGACTTCTTCCCAAAGACACATTCACAAGTAACTGTATCCCAATGGCTGATTCTATTAAACTTAGCAGGACTACTCCCCTGAGCAAGTACCTACCTCATCAGCATTGCAGTGAGAACATAATTAACTGCTCTTTTTTCTTTTTCAACCCCCTATTCCTTTCTGAATCTGAAATAAATCACATTATTCAAAACATTACAAATCCTTAGTATTCAGTCAGCATTTTCACGGGACTATACATTCCATACAATTTTGTAAATATTAGAAGACTAATGATGAAAGTAATTTAACATTAAACATTTATCGATTCTTTGTAAATTCAGCCTTCTAGCAACATTCAATTTATTGTATGGATGAAACCTGCAATAAATTTGTTCCCCTGCACATAATAGTTGACATCACTCAGTTTCACCACAAGGACTTCAATTAACTGCTTACATTAGCAGCTCTGTACTGAAGAAACTTAAAAAAAACATAGCAAAGAATTTATGTAAGCTTCAGAATAATTTTATGTATTCGCAAGCTGTTCAGAGCAGCCTTTTTTTCCCCATCTTAGATGTGGAATGAAGGGAACAGGCAACTCTTACAAGCTCAGCTGATGTGTTCCCCTAACCCTCACCACCCTGCAGCTGAGGGCTGATGGGAAGGGGGCCATTTGATCTTTTCCAAAGTATTGCTATTTTCTTTGGCCATTTGTAAAACTGATCACTTCTGCTCCCTGACATGACTTGCATGTAGTGGAATTACTTTCAACTTCCTTCGTTAGGATTTTCTAAATCCTATTATTACAGAACAGTGACCCTCAGAGCGAGCAGCTCAGGATCAGCTTTTAACCCACAATCCATCTCTGACACATGGAAGGTGGTTTACTCTTGTTATAGTCAGTCATTGCTATTACTTTTACTTAGCATAAATGGCAATTTTTAAAAGCATTCATTTTGATTCCCCAAATTTAAAAAGTGCAGACTGCCATGTTTCTTATACTGCAGGTAACACTAAAGTATAAAAATTTCCTTGTGGTCCTTGAAACACCTTTTTCCCCAAATCATTTTGTCTCGGTTGGTGTTTCTCCTAAAAGGTTTGCAATGCCTGAAAAAAAGAAACAGGGAGAGCTAATTATATGCCAAGAGTTTCTTAATCAGTTGTTCCAGACAATAAAGTTATTGATTCAACTTGGCAAGAGTTTCACACTCTAAATTTGCACCCAAAGTAAGCGATTAAGTGCTGTGCTTTGCTCTAGTAACACTGACTTTCAGCTCCAGCTAGCAAAACCTGCCCTGTTAGTTCATGAATTCCCTTCTCCCCCGCAGGTCAAGAGCACTGTATATCATAGCTCATGACAGCACTGCCTGGAGAAATGGGAGCCAAGGGAGAGGTAACCCTGACTGTGCTGCTAGAAGAGGCCTTTAGAAACCTATAAGTGAAATCCAGGCCCTCAGGTGTCTGTTTTGGTTGATGCTTTCTGCTAAAGGAAAGAGGTGGTCCCTGGCTGCATTGGCCCCCTCGGTGGCTCCCCTTCTGTCTTTGAGACCAGGTGCCAGAAATGTATTACCTTTTTTTTTGGTAATGAAGAAAAGGCAAAAGAAGAGAAGAGCAGAAAGCAGTTCAGCCCTACTATGCATTGCAATTAGAAGAGGAGAGACTCCTGGCCTCCACTGAGGGCTGTGGAGTTACAGCCATTTGCAGGGGGACACCCAGAGGTTTGTCTTGGAGTTGTTGGCAAAGCAGCTTCGTATCCTGCTCTGTTTCTTTTCCTGCCTCCAAATGACAGCAAGACAGAAACTGGAAAAGCTTTGGTGCAGACCTTCTAGGCAATCCGTCAGTGGGGTGACACATGCAAGGCACAGTGTAGGGTTGCACATCATTAGTGATGCAACGTAGCTCTTACAGCTGCATGACCTGAAGTACTCCACCACTGTTGCCCACTTCTGGGCATCCTTTTTCTAGAAATTCTCTTGCCTTCCTTCTCCTTCCCTATCAGTCAATATTTAAATTGCACATTCAATTCAGAGGGAAAGTAATAACACAGTCGTCCAATTATCAGTTAATCCTCTGTGCTTTTCCTAACTGCTACTGGGCAAGAAGAGATATAAATCTTCCTCTCCATCTGAATAAGTTGAACAATAAGTATCAGGGCTATGGGAGCAAGGTGGGGGTTTCCCCACGGCAAGGTAAAATATTGTCTTCCCGCTATGGCTGCAGCAATTCAATCTGGGCTTGAAGGTAATGAAAGAGCTTCATTCATTTAATCAGATATTGATTGATTGCTATAATATACTATGTCAACAGTTGCTGCAAGGGAACAAGGATTGGCTGAAATAAATCAGATTCCAGCTGACTCTGTTAGAAGATGTGAAAATTATTTCAATATACTAGATGCTTGATTCTGGTGCTGCTCCAGAATTATCTGTCAGTAATTTCCAGTACAGATAAATATTTTGCTTGTGAAGTCCAGTAATATACATTTGCAAGACACAGCAATATCCAAGTTTTTCTTCCATATTGTAATCTTTCATGATTAAAAACTTTTACTATGTCTTTATTTTGCATGCTTATTATAGAGCACAAGAGCTACAAGAAGCACTTTGAGCAATAAAACTTAATGGAGTTTTTTAGTTGTATTTGATTTACCTGAGATAAATTCTTGGCTCTATCTCTCATATCTTTTGGGTGGAAATCTATTCCCATATATTCATCCTGCTCTCCACCAAGCAAATGTTGTGTAATTTCAGTCATCCTCTCATTTCTCCTCGTGCCTATCTGCATTGTGACTTCTTTTGCAAGAAGTTGTATGTACATCTAACACTGTGAAGTTTCAGTCCTTATTGCTTTAAGGAATTATTGTAACATATATGAATATAAATAATAATAATCTAAGAGTTTGGAATACAAATTTAAGGGAAACTGAAAAAAAAATAGGAAGATGAATTTAAATCTGCAGTTGTACACTGAAACAAATTATTTTTAACAAAGGTTACACTTTTCACCTACTCTGTGAAATGATTCAAAATAAAGTTAGGGAAAACATTCTAAGAAGTGCACAATTACTCATTTTAAGTTTATTCTATTTTGAGTTTATTCTATTTTTCAAAATATTAGTCTTTCAAATAATGCTCTTGTAGTAATAAATGTAACTCCTGCAAGCTTTTATAAATAAACGTCAGTAACCTTCCATGAACAGAAAACTCTTTTTTAAAATAACTCAACTGAGATATCAGTGTTGAAACTTCAGTTTTATTCTGTGACACTTGGATGTGTTTATCTTGCATTGAAGCCTATATAGCTAGCAATAATTTTGAGCATTCACAGCTCTCCCTTAGTTCAGTGACTGGAATGAGAAAAGAATCACAGATAAAGGAGCACTGGCTTCGGTGTGCTGGCAGAAGGAGCAGTGAGCACTTGAAGCAGATGATTCTGTCAGCAGCTGACAATATCCAACAGAGAAGAGAGGTTAAGAAGCCCACGTTTTCAATCAGAATAGTAACAGCTCTGTGTGACAAATGTTTTCTCTCTGGAAAGATGGCAGTGCTCTTGGTAAATGCATGACATCAGTTTCGACGACCTGATGGTGGGCCACATCTATAATACAAAACTGTTCTTAACTAACACAGATCCCTGCATCTGAGAATATCTTGAATTTCTATGAATGACACTCCAACTCCTCTGCAACAAATAGGAACACCTACAGCTAGGTCAGGTGCTCAGAGCCCTTGAATTTTTCCAAGGACAGGACAGCAGGTTGTGAGGCAACCTATTCCAGTGCCTCACAACTCTTACTGTAGAAAAACGCTTTCTTGTTATACAATCTAAATCTTCTTCTTTTACTTTGAAACCATTTCCTGTTGGCCTATCACAACAGATCTTCCTTTGGAGTGTGTCCTCTACTTTCCTATAGCCCTTTTCTTGCATTACTTGCTCAATTGTGTTGGCTTTATCACTGTTCATGTGAAGAGAAGTGCTAAGAGGAAAGCATCAATCAGACACCAAAGCCTGTGCTGATTTCCTCAGTGTAGAAAAACAGGAAGGTATGGACCTTGTATCTAATTTTCATAAAGGAGATCCCAGGAAGCACAGACATGGCCCTGAATTCCAGTAGTTGGACTTGTGTCTGCCCATGTGTGAAAAAGTACCCTAAGTTTTTCTGTGGTGGTACCTCTGGAGATGGATGTGAAGACTACAACAGATACTGGAATTTTCAAGAAGGGAAGATCAGAAGTCCCTGTTCCAAACCAAAGAGAGACAGCAAGTATCATCTCAGAGAAGAAGAAAAAAGTTTTTCTAACAATGGGCTACTTCATCCTCAAAAATACATTAGTATTGTCTTGACTGACTAATTTCAAATACAGTAGCATAGGATATCACAGTCAAACTTTGCTAGGTTGGTCAGAAAGTTGCAAAGACTATATAGGAATTTTCTCTATGCAAAGATATGTGAGCAAGAAAATGTCATTGAGAACGATTAACAGGAAGTTATCACTGTTACAGAACTTAATACTTGAAGTTATGAAAGAGCTCTCCTAATGTAGGGTAAGGTTAATGCCTCAAAATGTCCTTCTGACCATACTGAGTGTCTTTTAAATGCAAATGAAATCCAGATCTGACATACTCAGAATACTAAATAAACTGTAAAGAGAATCAATGTGCTACTTAAATATGACAAAAGTCCTGTGAGAAATATATCTTAAAGCACTCATTTATCTGGTTTTGAGAGCTTTCCCAAGCTCTTCAAGGATGCCCTGTTTTGTTTCCAGGTGTGGTCTCAAGGAGCGAGTTCTTTCATGTACTGTTCTGACAACATCCCATCTATAGCTGTGGTAGGTTTTAGAGATTACAGGAGATGTAGACAGGTAAAAATAGTACCAAAGTTCTTATAGCATCATAGAATCATTAAGGTTGGAAAAGACTACTAACATAATCTAGTCCAACCATCAACTCATACCCACCATGCCCATCAACCTGTGTCCCACAGTGCCACATCAAAAGATTCTTGAACACCTCCAGGCATGGTGACTCCACCACTTCCCTGGGCAGCCTGTTCCAACACCTCATCACAATTCCTGAGACAGAAATTTCTTAATATCCAACCTGAACTTCTGCTGGTGCAACTTAAAGCCATTGCCTCTTGTCCTATTGCTAGCTACCTGGGAAAAAAGGAACAGCTTGACTGGAATCATGGCTTTCTCCACTCTAAAATAATCAGCTGTGATCTATTCCTTCTAGTATTTCTCCAACAGTGGGTCTTTATTAGTGAAAGCCAGCAATACAGATGTCTCTAGTTGTGATGTTTGTCTTCTTTAAAGATATACTTAATCAAGAACTGTCAAATCTTCTAGAGTCCTCCTAGTTCTTCACTGATCTAAAAATCACCAAAATTACCTCAGTAACACTGGCTCAATGCTTGGGTGGCTTTGGCATGGCATTAGTTCTCTCTCAGAGGCAGCAAGTCTTGGGGTAGGACAAGATTGAGTCATGACCTGATTAAGTGCCATGATGTGTTAAGTGCACAAAACTCACAGAATGGTCACTTAGCAATGTTAGGATGGTTTGGATTCCAGTTTGCTTTTCTTTCTTGTTACTTTATTATTTATTTTATCAGTTTAGGAAATCACATGTCACTGTACAGTTTTAAGAGATCTTGATTCTTCCTTTGTTTTCCTGCCAAAACATCTCCAATTGAACAGAAAAATGTCTGACTATACGATCTTGTTTATATAAGTCTAAGAGACAGAATCAGATTTGCACTATGTCCTGAGCAATCCAGTTCCCAGACACTGCACGGATTATGCACAGCAGGACAGACCTGACACCATGGTAAGGTGAGATCTTTTCTGCAAGTGGAAAATATGTAAATAGGATAAAAAAATGATTACAAAAAAGAAGAATTTAATAAAGTTTCTGAGTGGAAGTGGATTACGTTCATTTCTAATTTGTAACCACATGAAAGATCGAAGAAAGAAATTTCAGTCAGTAGATGAGGTCCTCAAATATCAATACTTGTTTGACTGCCAGAGAAGAGCAAGGAATAGCAGCCAAAGGGGATACATTTCTTGAATTACAGCACTTTTCATTAGCTAATGCCCAGGAGGATTTCCTTGGATGTGCAGAAATGCTAACCATGATCACATGAGAGCAGGGAATCAGAGAGAATAAAGTCTTTATGAGCACAACAACATTTCAGCTACTGGATAACCCAGATACAGAGGGCTGTTTCCAAATCAAAGAGAAAGCAATATATCACGAAGCTAAAACTTTCCCCTGAAACCATAACTGATTCATTTTTGTGATATATTATTTATAAAAAACAAACACTGCTTTTGTCATCTACCGCCTGCAACTCCTTCAGTGGAGTTTTATGTGGTTCATTTCAAATTCCCAACGTCACTTTTGAGAGGAGAGTGCTTTCTGTGAAAGCATATATAGGTGGTCCAAGTTCTGTGCCCTCTGCACTATATGCCATGGGCAAAGTAATTTGGAGTGAGATGGAACATGATGCTGAACATGCTGAACCTGTGAGCAAACACAATGCTAAAAGGTTAGTAGTATATAATGACTGATGATTTATTCACTGGCCCTCTTCTCTGTTCCTCTATTATTATTTGACTTGAGGAGGAATATGAAAAACAAAGAGGCAGAGCCTTTCCAAATGGGAAAGCTTACAGTGGGATCTTTGAGTTCTCTGGGAAGGGTCACGTGAGACAACAATTTAGTCACAGAAGCATGCAAGGAGACTTTACTTGCTTCTCAGAGAGAAGGGGCAATGTATGCAGATGCAAATGAATGTTGTAACTTGGATTTTATAGAGTAGTTTGAGGAGCCTAACTCCCATTTATATTTAATGGGACTGCATGAGTCAGAGACCTTTTTTTTTATATTTCCTATGTTACCCTGTTTTTAGCCATAGTCAGGAGTTCAGTGATTCAGTGCTTATTATAATATGACCATACATTTTCTCTGATACAGGTTGTATTGTCCATGCATTTTTTAATCAAATTAGTGATTTGCAACTAATTCCTTGGCCCAGAATAAGAAAATGTGTTTACTTCCCCCTCACCTATCAGGTTATTCAGCTGACTCATTTTCAAGGAATATTTGTAACATTCTTTGGGAACAATCTTTCAGTATGGATTTAACATAATGCTCATCTGCTCAATTGATTCATATTTCCAAGAGCAGTCTTACACTTCAGCAGAGCAATTTTGTTCTTGTTCTTTTCTGTTTGTAGTATTAAATAATCATTATAATGTCTCAAAGGATAAGCAAGCATTATACTGCAAATTCCAAATTCAAAACATATGGAATTATAGACAAGGGAAGAAATTTATAAAAAATAACATGTGAAGCCTACTATTTTTCCAAACAAAATTATCCTTAGCTGAAGTAGACACTAGTTGTAATGATCGTTAATCATTTAGAGTACAAAGACAGCTATTCACAGCTATCAAATGCAGGTGAAATATTGCATACTCTAATCACTTCACTAGGAAAGAAACACTGAGCAAGATGATTCAAATATAAATTATTCTCAGGTTGTATACTAGGAAAAAGCCACAGCTAGCCAAACTCTTTTGTATCTGACTGTCCTGGACACCTTTTCATCTTTCTGAATATCAAGTAGTGAAAATAGCTGAGAATTCTGAAGGTGAAAAAAGGAAACAAACTATACTGTAGAAAGGTGTGGTGATGCTTGTTTCTGTTTCTTATTCTAATTATTTGGTTTCACCAAGAGAGGGAGGTAATACTGATTATTTGTTGCTGTTTATTTTCTGGGCAGTTCTCAGAAATGTCCATTAGTGCAGGATAGGAATCATGGGAATGTCTCTTCTGTAGTCAAAGACTTGATCCAGTTGGAAGCTATGATTTCTTGGCACTGAACAATCATGGGAACATTATTAAGCGCAGACACAATGAGCAAAGCTTCTATACCTCTTTACTTGAAAGATATGTGCAAGAAATGTATTCCACACACACTTACTAACATTATCGTCATGCTTTCAAAGTTTTCAGACTCCTATATTTAATGGAATACTGAACTGCTCTATCGGTTACTATATGCACAGTTCTTTTCCTCCTGAAGAAAAATGATTGTATTTTCAAGACAAAAACTTCTCAAGTTAGAATAAAATGAATGACATTTATAAATTAGTCAATATAGCACATCTTTTTTTACTTACTATCTTTTGATTAACTGCATATACATTTTTTCCTTTACAATTAATAATTTCCTACATCATCCAAATGAAATCTAGGCTGAACAAAGAATGTAGAAAGAAAAAGACAAAACAATTAGAATTGTTTCTTGCTTTTTTAAAGAAGGGAGCAACCTCCAGGATGACTTTTATTATATGAATGTATGTGCGTGTGTATGTCAGGAAGAACAGCAGGCGCTTTGTCTCAAAGACTCTCAGCTGGGAGATTATAGCTGCTGGAAGCATGACCATTCAGCTACTTCCACACATCTGGATATAATCTACATGAATCAAAATTAATTTGCTCTTCAAAAGCATTTTTATGAAGAAGAAATAAGAAAAGGAAAAGGGAAAAGGAAAGGAAAGGAAAGGAAAGGAAAAGGGAAAGGGAAAGGAAAAGGGAAAAGCAGAGGAGGAGGAGAAGGAGGAAAAGGAGAAGGAGAGGAGAAGGAGAAGGAAAGGGAAAAGGAAAAGAAGAAAAAAAAAAAAAAGAGAGAAAAAAAAAGGAGGAAAAAAAAAGGAGAAGGAAAAGGAGAAGGGAATCCAAACAAGATCCAAAGCAAACATTATTCACTCCTGCACAGACAGATGTGATCAGCTTAGGCTAAAGTAGGCATTGTTAGAATGCTACAAGAGAGGTGAATCCAACTTGTTTTAAACACATTCAAAATGATTCATTTTGCGGGGAAGATTGTATTGACATATTACACTGTGACATTTTATTTTATTACATGTGTCTTTTCTCAGGAACCAATGGTTTCTGAATGCTACAGTAAGAATAGAACAAATAGGTTTACATTCAGTCTGTTCACTTTAAACCACTATTTTTATTTGCCTTATAAGTTTCCAAAGTGGTCAGGTAGTGGGATGAAATCTGTCATGTTTCATTGTTGGATTTTTTTTTAAGCTACAATCTAAAAATCTTTCTATGTTCTGGTATGACTAAATAAAACAATATTTTTCTTTCCATGAGCTCTGATGATATTTGATAACATACAGTGCAGAAACCAAACCAAACCAGAAAACATCTCCCCTTGGATATAAAACTGGAATCTGGATTGTAAATGTATGGAAGAGATGGATAAAATATCAGTCATGCAAGGGGTAGCATGACTGAGAGTTGTTTCCAGCCTACAGCCCAACAGCCATCACTGATGAATAGAGCTGCCCTAACAGAGAACTGAAGCTTTCTTGTGACTAGCAGGGAGATTTGTGCTTTTTCCCCCTTTCAGAAAAAAAACATATTTAACACCCAGATTTTTCATTCTCCTTCTTACCTTCCAGTGCCTTCCTTTGCCATCATGTCTAGTCGTATCTTGGCTAATGACAAACCTTGTTTGCCTCTTCCATTTGCAGATCTATTTTGTAGTGCATCATGTTTATTTGTGATTATATCACGTAAGAAAAAGTCCATATTCATAGTCTTATCCATGTGTCTACCTGACAGGAAGATACATTTTCTTAGCTTGTTTATAGCCAGGCAGATGTTTGACCTAGTACAAGGTGCAACAAGGAGAGAGGTGCTC
Organism: Perdix hodgsoniae; assembly: GCA_035772895.1. Taxonomy (NCBI): domain Eukaryota; kingdom Metazoa; phylum Chordata; class Aves; order Galliformes; family Phasianidae; genus Perdix; species Perdix hodgsoniae. The sequence continues at coordinate 19,351,894 of JAPSGF010000005.1, forward strand.
CACGACCATCATTTCACAACGCAAAGTGAGTCCATGCTTGACAGGATAACAAGTTCTGTAAGAGATATAGACTAGTATTTTTCATTAATTATCTTTCAAAAAATGGGTAGTTGATCAGGAATGCTGTCAAGAAAGAGACACTTTACCCCACCTCAGGGGAAGACAAGAAATGGACCTCTTCGGCAAGACTAGATCTCAGCTTTGGAAACTGCATAAATCACTGAAGGAATTAGCCTAATCTGGAAATGTGCTGGCTAAAAGACAGGCAGAATCTACCCTGAAGCCAAAGCAGAGTATAAAATAACTAAAAAGCTCTCTACTTCCATGCATATTAATCAATTATCTGGACTTGACAGTTTTAGTAGAAATTAGTAGTCATTTACTTGCATTTTGAAGTGTTCTCTTTGTCCTCAGTACTTATTTCTCTGGAAATCAAATATATTTCATCTGCGTTTCTGGACAGACTTGTAGTCTTAAGCATCTCTCTCCATGGAACACAGAGCAGTGGATGTCACCCGGTCCAAGTCCCCACCATTTCTGTATGCCCTGTCATTATAGCAGCTCCATTTTTGTGCACCATTTGGCTGCCAGCTCTTGATCAAAAGCAATTCAAGTATCTCCATCTTGGCCAATCTAGTTCTGCACCTGCACGTGTGTGGTAGCTAACATCAATACCAATTTCCGTCCCTTATTAATTGTGCTGAGCCATGTAAGAATGCTGCATCTCCAACAGCATCACATTTGATATTTTCCTGAGAGATTCTTTTGTGATAAGAAAGCTATTTCCCTACTTTGGCCAGCTCAACAGCTGCAATCCATCCAATTATTAAGATTGTTTTCAGTGCCACCTTTCCCAGGACCACAGTCCTGATTGCTGACTAGGCGATCCCCAGAGCATGACAAGACTGTCCCTTAATATGGACGTACATGACAACAGCTTTGACTTAGTATAAAATTTACGTTTTTCACACGAACCAACCCTTTTCCCTCTTGACACACTTATTTGGCTGCAACAAACAGAAGGCAATTTTCCTAATTCACAATGGCATCTAGCTTTCCCTTCAGAATCTGAGCTTCTTTGTTACATTATTCCAGGAACTAACCCAACTTTTTGCCTTCTCACATTTTTCAATCCAATGTTGTTTCCAATGATTTCAATAGCAATGAGTCATATTTCACACCCAATTATATTAAATTATTATATCATTACTGAAACATGAAAGAAGGTCACTTGCACTTTAGTGGGCTACTGATTTTTCAGACAGCATTTTTGTTGATCACTGTGTTTAGAGTAGGTCCTTACTACCAGAACTCTTTCTCACCTCAACCCAGGTGCTTTCTTGCTTGCTTCTGTTCAGTTAGCTATGTGAGTTGGCTTGTGGTGCCACTGAGGTAACATCTGCCTTTACTGGGTTTTTAATATGACTCTTTTTGACTATCCAGATTGCTTGGTTTTACTCATCTCTGCTCCTTGAGTTTCTGCTGAGTTTTCTATACTTTGTGAAGAACTTCAGCCTTTTGCAGTGAAGAGCACTTTTAACACTATTTAATGAATCTGTGATGAATATTTACAGGCCTCTTACACAGCAGATAAGAACTCTTCAACAAGAGACAGATAGGTGTTCTCCCTGTTACTGTCATTCACCATGAAAAATACTAGCAGGATCACTACTAGAGTTTAGATTTAGGAGAGATATCTCAGTTAAAGAGAACTGGCTAGGTGTCTATCATCCCTGTATACAGACAGGAGAGCTAGGCAGACAGGAAACTGGTGAGGTTTAACAAGAACAAGTGTAGAGTCTTGCACCTGGGAAGGCACAACTGCATGCATCAGTACAGCTTAGGGGATGACCTGCTGGAGATGAGCTCTGTAGAAGAGGACCTGGGCGTCCAGGTGAATGGTAGGTTTGCTATGAGACAGCAGTGTGCCCTTGTGGTCCAGAAGGATAAAATTTGGCCATTCTTCTAGAGCAAAAAGTTCTAAAGCTCATAAATTCTTTGTTTCACATTTTCTTCCTCTGATATCTTACCATTTTTTTTCCATTTTATCTTTTTGCTAAAGTAAAAAAAAAAAAAAAAGAGAGAGAGAGAGAGAGAGAAGAAAATACTGCCTATGAATTTCAAGAAAAAATGACTTATTAAGGCATCCTAAATATCATTAATTATTCAGAAAGTGGGAAAATCCAGGCGCTGGAAATGTGATCTTAGATCTATTCTTTTCCTTGTGCATGTTCTATGTCATTAGCAGTGTGGTCACATACTTTTCTTAATACTGCACAGTAATTTAATTGAGCTTCCAAGATTACTAGGTGTGTGTGGATGTGGTGCCAATTACTATTTGCAGGGTGCTCCATCTCTCCTGGAAGTATGTATATTGTTCCGGAAATCTGGCCATTTTCTGCAGGCCTTTCCAGGCAGTTCTTGCTTGTGCGGTTTTGGTTGTGCTTAATTGGAGTTCCAACACACGAATAAATTTGAAAATGAAGAGAGAAAAATGCAAGGGATATGGAAGAGAAGGAAAAAACTTCAAGCCTCATGGGTCGTCTGTTCAGGGACACTGATTATTTTGTATCTAAAGGAGAATTTTCATGTTTGGATTGTATCTAGAGCTCTTTCTACTCCACCTAGTCTCAATGTGACCTTGGTGTACAGAGGAAAGGAAGCAACCTAGTTTTTAGACCCCAAAATGGAAACCATTTTGCCTTGTTGCATTTAAGTATAATTTCAAATAATCAAAGGTGACATTTTTTTTTTTCTTAATAGAACAGTCTCATGAGCAGTGAGCTGGGACAGAACTTGGCATTTTACTGCCTTGCAGAAAACAAGTGACTGACCTGTAAAGCTCTGGCACATTGTGATGACATAACTTAGGCTTTTAGGTCTGTAAGTTGGCAAGCATTAAATGTCTTCTGGAACAAACCCTAACATGTAAAGAGAACACCAACATAAAAGCCCCACCAAAGGCACCACTATTCCTCCTGTTCCTGCAGGCTGCTAGTGGTGCCTAATAGGCTTCAGCAGCAGATCATGCAGCCTGCCCTCTCATCTTCACTGCTACTCTCTTAGCTCATACCAGATCCTTAATGTGCAGCCATCTCAACTTTGTTGCCTTCCTACTTTCTGCTCCAAACAGGTTTCCCAGGCTATAATGTGCTTAATTCACTTCAGTGTAAAGAATTAATGAAAGCATCACTTCTACTTTAGACTCTTGCTAGCAGGTTCCAATGGGAATAATAAAAGATCTGGAATAGGGAGTTCTTTGTTAGTAATGATGAAAACTGTGGAAACGTTATCAGTGATTGAAAAGCTAGCATAATTAGATGAATATGTATGCACATGAGCATGCACATTGTTGGTTTTTCTCTTCATAATTATTAGCAATAATTACATATCAACATTCTTAGTAGCAATTTTGCCTTTGTGATTATAAAGATCAACAATAATATTCTCTAAGATGAAAAGAGTCAGGCAAAACCAGTATTATATATTTTCAAAATGAGGATAAATATTCCAAGGAATGTTGTATTAAGTTCAGCATACTCAGTACGAATGCTGTTGACTATGCAAACCAAATAAGTAAAACCTACACGTAGTGATTGCTAAAAGATGGGTGACATTTTGTTCTGCTGGCTGTTCTGACAATAAAGAGAAACTTCTTCAGCCATATGCTGTCCTGCTGCGTGCCCTTCATGTGCTTAAGTCTGTATCAGTAACAATTTTGTTTACCCTTTCTCAATTTATTAATTAAACTACAATACACTCGTGTTTCATGATGAACAACCCCATGCTTTACCAGCTAGTCTGACTCTACTGAGTGGTTTCTATGGCCTGTCTCTCAGAGGGATGATATTAGCTACATTTCTTCAAAAGCCATTGCTGAAGGTAGCATCACAGCAATTTTCTGTAGGACTCGGAGCTTTATTTCCCTTTCTGTCTCCACTGGGGTACACAGGATATGGAAGTTACTTCAGGCAAAAGAGGTCAGTGCAGACAGTGCTTTCTTTTATTAAATCCTCTCTAGCTTCTCTGCTTGATATCCACTATGTAGCAAAAGTGGCTCTCTTTAGATGATGCTTGAAAATGTGTTACCTATATATATATTGTCTACATTGATAAAGCAAATGGTGAGCAAGCAAGCCTCTGAATTCCACTGTGCAATAAATATAAAAAAGAAAAATAACATTGCATTGTGTCTCTGCTAGGTGGAGATGAGGACAGTGAAACTACGGACATCAGTAATCAACTGGCATTGCAAACGCTGTAAATCATCATCACCTGAAATCCCACAGAGTGAATCACACAAGTTCAGAGGAGCCTGTAGGATCAGCACATGGCTCAGCTGGGTTCTGGGAGAGTTCTGCTAGGATTCACTCAGCTGCAGATTTAATTTCTGTTTTCATGTTTCATCTAGTAGTCACCATCAGAAGCAATATCAAAGGAAAATGGGAAATTTTATGTTCTTTATTTTTTGTTCTGACAGATCTCCTTTCTGGTTTATATTAGCCAGGAATTATTATTAGCCAGTAAATTAGCCAGGAATTATAATTAAGAAGAGGAACCTTCCTCTTTGGATAGTTTGTTTCACTGTCTTCATTGCTGAAGTATTCTGTGATACTTTCAAGGAATGTATTTAACTTCTTTAATGCTCTTTCTCTTGCCTCAACTGTAAAAGGCTGGACACCAAGGAAGACTATCACATTTTGACTGGAAGGTTACAATATCGTTTAAAATGTTCAAAGCCTTAAATCATGGGTGTCCAACCTTCTGGCTTGCCTGAGCTGCACTGAGTGAAAAAGAATTGTCTTGGGTCACTTACACTAAGGTGGCTCTGAAAGAAAAAATTTCTATTTCCATGGAAACGACAACTGATACAAAGAACACAACAACACTATTTGATAGAGCAAAATCTCAGCTATGAAACACTATTTGCCAACACAGTCACCACCATTAGCTGTGCATTCTCACCAGCAATGAACAAGAGCCTGCATGCCATGCTCATAAAAATCTACACCAGAGGAAGTGACCTGCTGTCACTGTGTCCTGCTGTCACTGTCACCACTGCTGAAACGCACCACCCACTGCCTCACTGTGCTCACATCCACTGTTGGGATTCTGTAAATGTTCAGCAAGAATCGATAAATGTCAGTGGGTGCCATTTTTTTCCATACAGAGGAATTCAATTCCACACCTTTCTTTCATGTGCACTTCCACGTCAGACGCCATTTTGTCAGACTGCCCCTCTGCTGCCATCCATCACAATGCAACAGCATGCAATGGGATATTGGTAGAAAGGTTCAACCTCTACTGCCAGACTACCATCACCTGCCTCTGATATCATGAGCCAGCATAATAAAATGGGAGGTATTACTTTCTGTGCTGCCCTCTTGAAGTGTATAATATAGTTCATGTATCTAAGTAACAAAATAACAAGACTTATTTTTTAATCTTTAATGTATTTTGTTAAAAAAAAAAAAAGCAACAAAAAATCAGAATTAGTGAGATATTTGAACTTGTGTTTGTGAAACTAAGGCATTGAGCTATTTCAATGGCAGTGGCCACAGTTCTTAGTGAGCTCTCAAGGGGTTTGTTGGAGATTTTTGATGAAATTTTACTTTTTCTGTACTTTAGCCTTGGCAACAGCTGCTCACAAATGTACATACTACCAAAAAGTGATTACATGAGTAAGGCATGATTGTGAAGGGAGGAATGTTCTCTAGTATGAGAGGGCTTGCAGAAGTAAAAGAAGGTTAGACACAGCTGCCCTAAGCGATGTGCACATTCTCAATACACATTCTCTGGTATCAGTTAATAATGCTTTCAGTAATTAGTTGTAATTTACTCTCTAAAGAACTGTGAAGATTTGTAGTTGACAGATAATATAAACTATGATATATATTTTAAATGTTCATAATCTCACAGGCACAATTTGTGGTGTAGAATCCACATAGCTTTAGCTAAACTGGCTAAAGGACCAATATCTCATAAATACAATTAATGTTTTATGTAGAAAACTGCAGTGGGAGAGGTAGAAACAGCAACAACTTAGAAATGCCTGAAGGTGGGGATTAATGGAAGGAGAGGCATCATGCCGGCAGGCTGCCAGCATGTACCACAACTGCAGCCAGCTGCGTGCTGAGATCGGGCACATGAGAAGCAGGAGCTGCAGATTGATAGTTCTCTTTGTTGCAAGCTCATTCTCACTTCTGTCTTTGAAACCACAGTCTGACCCGGAGCGTTTTGGATGAACCTCTCTAATGAGAAATGTTTGAGTACAGGCCATTCTGGAAAGGGGCAACATGCCAATGCCTGTTGTCACAGCCCTAATTCCATGCTAAACAGAAACATGGACGATTCATATGGGCCTCCAGAGCTACAAAATTCAGTGTATCACCAGGAGATGATGCCAGGGTTAAGGATCTCCTCCCTTTCATTCTTTAAGCTATAACCCCCTACCATTTAAACATAATGAAAATTTCTTAGATTCATTGGATAAGCAGACTGTAAATCTCTTTTTCTCCTGCTCAGCTGCATTCTAACCCATGTTTGTTTGTGTTCACATTCAGTTTGGCACAAACCAGACTTGCAATAGATTATTACATGGCAGATTTATCAGTTTTACTTGACTTGTGTTACCAGAGAGGTTACGCACTGGTATCTCTCCATTTGGGACCTCTTTTATTGATATTTTTTTATTCTGAACTGTAAAATACTGTCCTACAAAACTTTATTTTTTTTTAAAGGAATTTTTAAAATGTGAAGATTACCCCCCTGATAGTTTTTTTTCTTTTCTCTCCACATGTTCATTGTATCAGGTAGTTCAAATAGTGCTTGCTCTATTTCTGTAGCATGAGAAAAGTAATTTGTATTTGTTTGTTGATACCATACATACCAGCTTGTGTGGAATACCAGCTTGTATTGCATCTGCCACACCTTGCTGAAACACTTTAAAATAAAATAGAAAATACATGCTATTAATTTCACCTATAGGCTCAACGTAGATGATTACAATTTTAATATAGGTGAGGTATTAATGCAGAAACCTCTGCCAAATTATTTTAATGGATTTTACACTTTCTGAAGAGGAATTGTTAAATTTTTCAACTTGCAAAAATTTGTCATTTCTTAATTTGGAAAACACATCATCACTTTGGGCTAAAAATATCCAAATGTACTGGGCTGAAATGGAAGACACCAAAACATAGTGAAGGTGAATCAGAAAGACTTACGGGGAAATAGCTTAAGCTTCCCAAGGGGCAACACAATGCTTGACAGAATGCTTTAGAAGATCTGGCTGACATGATGATAACACAGTTTCCAGGTCTTGATTGCACCACTCAGTGGGGATTCAATGCCTTGTTATGATTATATGAAGCAAGGAGGTCTGGAAGATATTAGGTGGCATAAAATTGAGGTGATCTTGAAAAACACTTCAGCTTGAATTTAGTAGATCATGGAGTAGCCTGTCCAGGATGAGCAGAAGCATGTGAGGTGCCTTGCTGAACACAATAGGATCAATTTCTGCTCTGCATGTGGGATAGAGGCATGTATGTTTGCAGTTTTCTCTCCTGGTCTTTTCTTTCCAATGCTGCTTTTTCCTAAATGAATGTTTCCTTCTGAGAAATGAAGGCAACAGCAAGGAGTGTGGCTTTCCACTCCCTCTGCAAATGTTCTTTCTTTCATCCACGGGGAGAAAAAACCTTTCATTCAGCTTTTCATTTCTCACTCTGCAAAAATGATGCCTACAGCAAGCTGCACACTCTCCCTGTGTGTACCCAATGCAGTATTCACTATTGTCCCTTTTCTTGCCCGAGGACAGATCAGGGACGTTACCAAACAACAGGCACATTATAAACATGGTTCTAAATATATACATGTCCAAAAGAAGAGGGTACCTTCTTCTGAGCTTTCTTATTAAAAAACATCAGAAGCACTTTGGTAAATCCCCAAATTACAGTTTAAAAGCAGTAGGGACCACCTTCAGAAGGAAAATAAGGACCTGATGTGTTTGTCTGCAGCTGTTCTTGTATTAAAGGTGTAGACGCCAGAGAGGAGAAGGCAATAAGGCAAACACTGCCCTGATTCCCATATGTCCATTGCACAGAATTAAATTCCAGCTCCGACTGGTTAGGACTGAATGGCGAGAAATCCTCTCCACCCTTGTCCTCAGTGGACCCATTTGCTGGCACAGCATCTCTCTCTTCAGCAGCACTGAGAATGTCTATGGCTGTGGGATGCAGGACTGCATGGCGCAGCATGCATCGAGTGCAGACTTTGCAAGCAAAATGGGGCACGAGGAGGAGGGGAATGTCTTGGTGTTCCACTTTGGTTTGGGAATCAGAGTTTCTCCTTGCTTCCTTGAAAAAAAAAAACACAAACATGAAATGGAGACCCAAAAAGTACAGTTTGGGGGCCTCAGGCCATTTTGATGGCTAACAGTCCCCTGTATCAGACTGCTGATAAAGCAGTGGCATCAGTTGCTTCAGGGAATGTTTATACCCACCACCAACATATAAAATACAGCCTGAGTCTCCCGAGAGCCATCTGCTAACAACAAAATTGCTGACTATAATCACACAGCACAAGGAAGGGGATTATTTTCTATCACAAATTGTTTTGCAATATTAAAAATATTCATTTTTAAAAGGCTGCTTCCTGCAGGGAGTCAGCTTCTGCACAGACATTTGCAGGAGTGTGCAAGTTCATGTTTGCCTCTGAAGTAGTCAGAGGCAGAGCTGCTTACTGATAGCTAGGTCTTCAGAAAGAGCACCAGAGTGGAAGTTGGGAGGGTTCGGAGAGGTTAAACCAAGTCCTTCTCATGGCATTTTTGTGAGACAACTGCCAGCTGAAGTGATCTGAACTTCTGCTACTGTTATTAAAATGTTATTAAAATAGTTTTTTTTTTTCTCTTTCACTTCAAATACCCTTCACTGCATGCAAATGTCTTTATGGAACAGGTTTTTGACAGCATTTTAATTACAGTAATTAAAAACTGTTTACAAAGTCAGCTGAAAAGAAGAGTGAGCTCCATCAGCCCGTGGCTTTCCCTGCCTCAGGGCTCCTGGGGACAGAGCTGGTGATAATTCCTGCCTGTGACAGCCATTCCTCTGCAGCAGCAGCAGCCCCAGCCTGATGGAGCAGTCTGTGTCTGAGGCAGAATCCAACGTATCATGTTGTCATGCCCATGGTATGACCTCAGGCTTTGAATAAAATATGGTAGCTGGCGTATCCATTTAAATGGTTAAGCAATGAGCTGGGGACGAATCTCCCCTGTCATTTCTGCATCTGCCCGCTGCGCCGAGTACACAAAGAAAACATCAAGACATCAGTGTGAGATGCATTTTCAGTCTGGGAGCTTTTAGGGAAATTACAGGGTTCTGCAGAATTTCATTCCCCATTAGGATTGACTGGTGTTAAAGTGGAAAAGGAAAGATCCCTTGTACCTTTTTCCCCTCTGTGAATCTGCACGCTATGTTTGGGCAGAACGCTCTATCTAATTGAGAATAATTGCTCTGTAAAACCAAGCCTGCCATTTCCCTTTTGTGGCAATCCACTTTTCCTTTGCCATTAACATTCCCAAAGTAGAGAGCTGCTGTGACATTTTGTAACGACTTTAAAATGCTGAGAGGAAGTCTCTCCTTCTGCCCCACAGAACTGCAGTAAATAAAGGAACATTTAACCTTCATCTCCAAGCCCTGAGAAGTTTTTCTTTTGCCAAAAAGGTGCACCATCAGACTGTTTCAGCTCCTTCACCAGCTGATGTTACAGTGAATACTGTCTGTCTGTGGGGACATTCAAGATATCCAGTTATAACCATTGCAGATTTTTAAAAAATATTTCATTATATAAAAAAGCATTCTAACATCTTGCTTTTTCTTGTCTATCCACTTCAATCCGACCAGTGCACGTGGACCCTTACAACTCAGCAAAGACAAAAGACTTTGTGTGATCATTTTACAAGTGCCTGAAGAGGTCCTCCAGACATTGCAAGACACCTCAGAAGAGAATGTCCCACTTCGGTGGGGGAAATTAGCACCACTGACTCAAGAAAAGTGTTTAGAATACAAAATTCCTATCCCTACTCTGGTCAGCATACACACTTTGGTGCAATGGGACTTTTAAGATTTTTAAGAGCAAATTTGTAACTTTTAAAGGCAACAAAGGGAAAAATCATGCAGTCTATCATTTAAAAGACAGGTATATGAATCTTTCTCATGTGATCATGAAAAGCATTCTAGTGATAGTGTTCTCTGCTTTGTATCTCTGAGGCTTCATTCATATGACAGACGTCCTTCCCCTCTTTCTGTTACTGCTTTCTTTCCTGAAACAGCTGTGAAATTTCTCCTTTAGGGTACTTCTCATCCACTGCTTTGGAACCCTTTATTACTTTTCAGCCTCTACCCGACACCTGTAATGGAAGATGTTTTTGATTCAGGAGTTTACCAGCACTACCTTTCTTCTAATGCCTTCCACCTAGCAAATAATCCTGAGCTGAAGGCTTGTAGATCTTCTTCTGTTCTCTTCATTTTCTCTTCTTTTTCTTTTAAAGCTGAGTTTGGGGCAAGTCTCCACAGTTATCAAAGACTGTTTTGTTCCCTCCACTAGTAACCTACTGCATAGCTCCAGTGAGAGCCTGATGATACTGAAGAGACACAAATCAAGATGAATACTGTCATAAGTAAAAACTCACTCTCCCTAAATATTAACATAGAGTTTTTATTCAAAATGGATATATTGAAAAAATTGGGAACTTTCGCAGCACTTGTATCAACAACTTTTTACCTGCTGCAGTGGGCCACTCTCAACCTTTAATATTTCCCACCATCCAAAAGGATCCCTTATTTTTAGCTCTCTCATTGAAAACTGGACTAAGGCAAAGAAATTGGCATTGAGTTTAATATGTTACTAGACATACAGCCCACAGGGTAGGAACTGATTGGCCATGGAAAAACATTAGAAATGCAACCTGATGCCATTATTCAGGTTGAGTATCAGGATCCTGCTTCAAGCATTATGGTTCAGTGACTTAGTGCATCAGAATGTAATGTAAAGAGACAGTGTGGACTCTGGTCTGAACATGATTTTCAGATTTACTGAGAAAAAGTAGAATCCTTGAAGCTTCAAACTTCAGCAGACAGGAACACCATGTGGGACTCTGCTCTCCTGTAAATCATTTCCTGTCACTTTCCATTGACGGAACAATACTTTGCTCTCAGGGAGTAGTGCTGAGTGCTGATTTCAGCACCCTGCAAAAGGTATTTTGCAAGGAACTGGAATATTTACCCAGCTTCTAAACACTGAGACTCAATTTCAAACTTTTCAGAGAAAGTCACTTTCCAGAAATAAAACCCCAAGTCTGGACAGTTTCCCAACTGCAGTGTGGGCTAAAAAAATCTATGATGAGAAGAGCTTGCACTCTGCTTGACAGCTTGACTAGTCTTGACTGATGTCTCGACTGATGTCTCTTACAGCTGCAAAAGTAATAATACTTCAGACAGACAGGTAGGAAGAGGTTTTATCTAGACCCACAGCTTTGAAGTCAGGTTTCAGGCCCACAACTGCTGACACACACTTTCCTTGATGGAGGAAGGTATCATCATCTCCTCAATATAATCATCTTTATATCTTCATATAATATCATCATCTCCCACAAAAGAAGTCCCAGGAGCTCTTCGTCTCCTCATTGTGAAGTCCTCATGAGGAACTGGATGACTCCCTGCTCCAGAGGGTTGTCTGTTCTGCACTCTAAGAACCTTATCCAAGCAAAACACCCCTGTTAAATCATTGAGAGTGTTGCCTGAATGAGTATCTGGCCTTGTAGATGTTAAGCTGAGTGAAAGGATCCTTATATGATTGATTTCCCAATCCTCTCAGCCTCTAAAGAATCCTGTTTCTGAAACCTTTGTTCAGGACCTGAGCCAGAAGGCAATTATGTCCAACCTCATCAGTGCTGAATGGGAGGAAATAACTCCCTCTCAGTGCAGTGTGTGACAATGTTGCTCACTCAGAATATATGCCTTGTCCCCTGTTCTTGCAGCAGGTGGACATAAATGATTTTCTGAGGTGTTCTTCAGCAGTGCTATTGTTCAACAACTTCACCATATTGCACATGAGCTTTTGGTGTTGGCCTTCAAACTGGTCCTGAGCTTCATTGCAGAAAAGTCATTGCATTTATAATTTTCTTTTCAGTGTCCTGAACAGTGGTCCTGCTGTAAACAGATGTGAAGGAGAGAACAAGGAGGAGCCCAGTTGGCCCTGGCTGCACCATGCAGCTGAGTGGGCTTGGGTACTATACCTTGGAAGTTATCCGCAGCTCTCCAAGGCACCAATGGCCCTCCCTCCTGACAAAAGCAAAGTCCAAATTAATTATTCATTGCAGCTCAAACCATTTTAATAATTGACTATGAAAGCTTAGGAAAAAAGCTAATGCTGTTGGTACCTTTCCCAGCCACCAGGCCTGCCAAGAAGAAGAGTTTGCAGGGAGAGATGATTCCTCTCCTATATGCACAGCAGAAGTTGTCAGAGATGCTCCATATGGGGCTGGTAACCAGATTGCTTCTGCCAAGTGAGCTATGCTGCTGCATCCCACACAGCCTTCAGGGGAAGAAATCAAAATCTCTCTGTTTCCAAAAGTCTCCCAAGTGTGGATCTTTCCACTCCCTCAAGATAAGTGCAAGCTGTATACTGCCCTAGTGTAGATCAACATCTTGGGCACAGGTACATGCTCTGAATTGGGTTTATATGCTCAAAAGCCTAATTTACTGGGATGAGGATGTAGCCTGTGGCTCAGGCTGTATTTAAGCACCAGAACCAAAGTAGCCTTCTGCCATATGGATGGATTTGATGACTTCACAAGCCTCCCCATGTACTTCCATGTCCCTTTGGTTCCTACTGCTGCCGTGGGAGCAGGGCAAAGACCCATGCCCATGGACCAGGTACCAACACACAGCTGGCCTGCCATGCCCAGTGTGTTGCTCCCCACTCTCCACAGCACAACTCACTTCACCAACAAGTTACACGTTTGTCTTGTACAGTACAGCTGGGATGCCTGAGAGCAGTTTTCAGCAAACCCAATTTCTGCAACATTAATACTCTTTTAACTGCTACTACATGGGTGTGCTTTCCAATGCATTGTCATAAGAGGAAGAAAAGCAAGATAGCTGATATTCAAACTATAGCTTTTTGTCCCATTTTTTCATCACTCTCTTTGTTTTCCAAAAAAGACAACAAATGGAGGACATCCTCATTCCTCGTTTCCTTTTTATAACCTGTTATAAATGCATTTGATACTACTTTTACCTGGAACATAAACTATCAATGCTGGGAGTAAGCAGGAAATAAACACATCCCATCAGGAAATCTTAGAAACATCTGTTTCAAACTGCCTTCAAGATCATGGGTGCCTCAGCTCATCAAACCCTGCCACATCATCTTCACTGACCCTGCACCATAAACTTCACTACTCTTAACTTTGCTAAGTCTTTGGCACTTTTTTATCACCCTTCTAAATTTGACAGACAGTTAAAAGGAAGAAAGACTATCTGCCATTGAAACTGTTGATGTTGCAACACGGTGTCATGTTCCTTCAGAGATGGACTTGAAGAGCAGTCCAAAGGCAAAGGTCCCTGGAAGTACACCACATCTTCATGCTCACTGTGGGAAAGCTGTGGGCCTCAGAACACATCCTGACCTGCAGCACTGCCTGAAGTTGTGGGCTGTATGAGTGCTCAGAGTGCAGGCCATCTCCACCCGGACCTGACTGACTCTAAGCACCATGTGGAGATGCAGACTCTAGCTGTCCCTGATGCCAAACCTATCATTATTTATGTGTATGTAATACAAGACTTATGATAATTACACACTTTAAATTACCTGTGGCATATCTACCATAATAAATGCCAGTTTAACTCTGTGCATTACAGGCACTACCAGAGCTACTTCAGTGCAGTGCTGTGATTTGTGATGCTGCCCGATGAACTTTTTCCTCCATCTTGTCTATCGCATCTTGAAGTGCTCCTTCATTTTGGATGCTAACAGTGTGATCTTATAATCAAATGACAGACCATTGCAATCAGCTTGGTGGAAACTTCCATTCAAATATTCATTCACTGACGTATTCAGTCCTCAGGAACTCAATTATTCGTTTCATTAAGGTTATTTAAATGCAGATGTGAGTTAGAGCAAGAGCGTGAAAGACAATCATCTTGCACTCTAAAAGGAGCATGAGTTATGCAAAAGCTCATAAATCCCATGAAGCAAAGCAAACCCCTGCACATCATCTCCTCCCAGAATAGAATAAGAAGTCTTGACAGCAGCTAAGGAAATGAAGACTCCCTGTGGTACAGTAAGCTAGTCATGGTCACTGCCTTGACCCAAGAGGGCTCCAAGGATATGGAGGTTGGGCCAACAGCAGGCAGAGACCCAGATCCCATTGAAGATGAGGGAGCCCCGGAAAGCACCTGGGAGCAGAGAGCTGAGGCAAAGTCACTGCAAAATTTCAACAGAAAGAGAAATCTAGAACTTATTTTTGTAAGCTGTGATTGTTAAAATATTTTATTTAAACCATGGTGTTTCCTTTTATTTTTCAACTTAATGAAGGAAATGTAGGGAATCTCTGAATCTGATACAGCTAACTTTTGGTCAATTTTACCTCTTTTCCATTCCGTTTCCTCCTGAGGTATAATTTCTATATTCTGATTCCCCTGTCAGGCACAAGGACTACTCTCTGAGTTGCATTGAGATGTTTCTTCCTTGGAGTCAGAATAGGTGAGAGCCCTTCTTGTTGCAGCTGTGGTTATGTTGTGGTATAATGTGCGATGTTCTGGTTTGTTGGCAGCATTGTGATCTCCAGGAATCATCCCATCTTTGTCACCTGTTTGATTCCTAGAATAAACAGAAAAATTGATGAGAGGTGTTTTGCAGTTGGCCCAGTATTATGTTGTCTTTATTCCAACCAGTCCTACTGAAAGCACAGAAAACACGAGAGTCCTTGGCAGAAACAGCTGTAAATGTGTTTAATGAGTAGCTGCTTGGTTGCTTTTATCTGCTTATTTTATCCTTTGGTAATCAGTGACAGATATTAGCTTTGATATGACTGTTAGTAAACAAAAATTACACTTCCCTGCATGTAAGCACACTATTTCAGATTGTAGATGATTTTAAAATTTGAAAAGATGCAAGATAAACCGAGATTTTCACAATGGAAGAAAAGGTATTTATCAGTCCTAAGAGAGCTTATTTGACTGGAAATGAACTTCTACAGTTCATTTTTAAGACTGTTATTAGCTGCGGAAAATGCTGAAAGGACTTCAAGTGATGTTATTTCTACTAATGTCACCATCAGTGACTAATAGGTTTGTTTGGATTCTGTTACAAATTCCTCATAATGCTGATATGCAAAGATTGCTTCATGACACTGTGTTCTAACTAAAATACTTTCCTGGTATATGTGATTTTTATATGAACAAACATCTTTCACCAGATTTATCTGGGGGTATAGTTCAGGTCACTTATACTTTTTGTCAGCAGGGGAAAATGTTAACAGAAACATCAGTTGTGTCAAGCACATATTGCCTACATAAAATTCAGAAATGTGCATGGGGACAGATGTGCCGTTCCTTCATCTCAGTTAATTGCCAACAACACGGCCTTAAGCTGATTGCTTACTTCATTTATTTGGAAAGGAAGCCAGATTGCCCATGGAAAGGAGTAGCAAAGGACAGAAGCCACTATACTTCAGCAACCCTGGGAATTTCACAGGCTTTATTTAGCATTCCTTTAAGACAGGTAAATATTAGCAAAGGTGGTGACCAGAATTCTCATTTTGAAGGAAATTTCACTAGATTGAATTTTGTTCTCACTCTGAAGCAGAACAAAAATGCCATATGTTTTCATGAAACAAATATTTGAGGAAAAAGCTGAGTGGGAGGTAGGTCAAGTAAAACTGTTCACTTCAATTTGTCTGTTCTTTCCTCTGCTCAATATAAGATTCAATACATTAAGAAATGAGAAAGCCAACTCAAAAAGAAAAAAAAAGGAAAGGAGAAGAGATCAAGTTTCCCCTCCTCCAAAAATGCTAAACCATTCCTTTAATAAAATTACTCTCTGCATACATGCTTATCTTTGACTAAATAGCGTATTTTCTAATAAGCAAATACTGAACTAGAGAAAATTCTCAATGATGCAGTGTAATAGGATGAGCTGTTGGAGGAACACTATGTGCTGGAGGAGAATAGTAGAGGCCAGGAATCTTCTCAAATTTTCTCCTGTATAGCTATGTCCCCTGCAGCCTCTTTTCATAACATCTTGTGTGCTTGTATAAGAAACTATCAGGCACAGACTGTCTTATAGTCTGGCAAAGCATGGTCAACAGCCCTTCTGTGCTGAGGATCCAAAGGCAGAAATCACAGCCTACAGCCAGGTGGGAAAAGGACTCCAGAGTTGGTTCTAAGCACTTTTTGGCTCCCATTTCTGGCAAGAGTGTTGAGTACTCACTACCCTACAAATTTTGCTAAAAAATGTGGTTTCCTCGTGTTGGTGATGAATATGAAATGAACAGTTACGCGTTGTGGCTGTTTGTATAAGCACTACATGTCAAATTCAAACAGGAGGACCTGAAATAAAGAGCGGCTGTGCAGAGATTGCACCTTTTGATGGGCAGGAAGATAACAAAAAATCTTCGGATGTGTACTTTGTGTTGTCATCGAATGGGATGAGAGTGACAAGCAGGTACAAATGTCCATAGAGTGAGAGAAGTGCCAAGTTGGACACAGGTGTTTTCACAGATCCACATGCCTTGCTGAAGCCAGGAGTGCTTGGGTCTCCATTTTGAGAGGACAGTGTTTCATCACTGCTTCTAGAATAAATCAACACAGTCTGACTGGACAGAACTTTAGTTAATTTAAGTTGCTGTCATTCTTTGCAGACCACAAGGAAACACCGATTTATAGCTGCCACGAGCCTGGACTGAGGTTTCTAAATGAGAATAGACATCTTAATTACTCATGGAAACAGCCATTAATTCCAGATTGCATTGAGAGAGCCAATGGTTATAATTTAATCATAGTTTTCCACTCATGACAGCCTATGACATCAACAGATTATTTAATTATAGCTTTCTTTCTCAGACCAGGATTATATAATATTGCTCTCTGGAAAACTAGATAAAATTAATTAAGAGGTAAGGTGTTACACATTATCACGAGATGAATGGGCTCTTCGGAGAAAGTACTCAAATATTTCTGAATGCCTACCAAAAAATACCCAGAGAAAGACCCAAAGTCATTGAGGCATTCAAGATCAGGCTGGACCAGGCTCTTAGCAACTGGATTGAGCTGTAGATGTCCCTGTTCACTGTGGGGGAGGTGGACCAGATGATCTTTAAAAGACCCTTCCAACTCAAATGATTCTATGAACTCACGAACGAACTGTTGTTTGCCCAGTGGCAAGACTGTTTGAATGGCCTCCATTTATTTCTAGCCTACCCCTACATCTCAATTCCTACTGAAACATACAAGCAAGTACACAAAATCCTATCAGTAGCTAACATGGTGTTTGTTTACTCAGCCTGCTGAGAGTCTATGTTTTCAACGATATAGTGGAATTCAGCAAAAGCTTCCATCTCCAACTACTCAGTAAGAGACCCATGGGAAACCTTAAATAGATAGATGCTAGCACATCACACCAACAGGCAACAGCCACACTATTTGTTGGTGTTTTAGTACCCCCTTGTGATTGCCCAGACAGATATGTGACTCTGCCCTACACAAGTGATAGCTCTGTACACCCTGCAGAGCTCCACAGAGGACAACCATCCTCTCTCCTCCAGTCTGTAGCCAACAACAAAGCTCCCATCAGCCACCAGGTGTATCCCAGCTGCTTATAAAGCATAACCCTAATCTCTAATAGCTGCTAGCTGAGAAAAAGCATCTTAGTACACTAGTTCGATAGGTTACATTGAAGAAAGCATCACCTCATGCAATATTTACTAAGAAGAAAACAAGGGCTTTTTTTAGCACCTTTTTGTTCTTTCCCCTCATCCTGTAGGGGATGAGTTGTCTTGCAGGTTTCATTCCCATCTACAGGTCACAAGGAACAGAATATTTCAACTTTCCAGCCTCCCAGGATGTATTTACCAAGATCAAGCTGAAGTCTGTGCCACAATCTGAAGTGCACTGTTGGCTGTGAGAGGAGATGGCAGCAGGTGGGACACTGCCTGGTGCTACAGAAAGCTTTGAGCACAGATCAGAATGAGTTGTCTGCAGGAAGTGAAGGGAAGAGGGCAGCAAGTAGTAAGGAATACTTTGGCCTTCAAAAATATGCGCCTAGACAAGGCACTTTCAACAGGGCTGGGGGCCTTTGGAAGTCTCCAACTGCTTGCTCTGATAATCCTGGTCCAGTGATCCAGTGTCCTGGATCACTGTAATTCATTTATGTGTTTTATCCAAACTCTGGTGAAGTCTGTAGGTAGGCAATAGGGAAAATAATAACCCTTTCATTTAAAGCCATTTTAGAATTATTTCAACTGTCCAACTGTCTTCACATTACCACTGCTACCACAAGCACTAAACCAGATCTCGCAGCTCCTCATCCAGACACCTCTTGAACACTGCCAGAGATGGTGACTCCACCACCTCCCTGGGCAGCCATTCCAGTGCCTGACCACTCTCTGAGAGAAAAAGTTCTTCCTTAGGTTTAGCCTAAACCTCCTCTGGTACAACTTGCAGCCATTTCCCTGGGTCCTGTTTGTTACCTGGGAGAAGAGGCCAAACCCCTCTTCACCACAACCTCCCTTCAGGATGTTGTAGAGTGCAATGAGCTCTCCCGTCATACTTTTCCCATACTACACTGCACATGTTCTCCACAGGCTACAGCCCTCCAGCAACCACAACCACCTTCTTTCCCTTCCTTTTTCCTCATTTCTCTCTTTTCCAGGAGATGTTTTGTTCTTTCTCAAATGTGTTTTTCCAGACATATCACCAGCTGAGGAGCTCTGCTCTGTCCTGTTGTGGGTCCATTGTAGATGGCTGAAACCAGCTGTTTGTGATTCCAAAGTTTGCCACCTGCATCTGAAACAAGAGTAAAGAGGAGACACTTTTCTGGCAGCTGCTGGATCTATGCATCGTACTTTACCCATCTTTAGAAAACTTGGGAAAGCTTGATGGGGGCAGTGGTAAGACCCAGCCTATCAGATTCATGCTTCATCACACCTCCAGCAAGTCTGATGGTCTGTTCAGTGACAGTCTCCTCCACAGTATTGGTTTTGTCAGGAAATTTGGGTAATTAATAGTAAAAGCAGCAAAGAACTTGAGTGATAAACTGTGACTCTATTGGCCCCGCTTTGCGTTGGTAAGAAGGATAGAGAGATTGTATCTCTCACCTGATTACACGTAATATTTCAGTCCAAACCTCTGGGCACTCAGGAATTTTCAACAGGCGGTTGATATTCCAGAGCACCATGGGAAAGGACTTCAACTGCACCTGCAAACACCAGGAAATTTCCCATCCCCAGCAAGGAGCTCAGGCTGGTGATTACTTCCACAGGCACTCAGGGATGGAAGAGCATAAGCCAAATCTTCCAAAGGTTATTTATTTTCATGCCATCCTGCCTGCAGCAGGTTTTTCAAACTGTATTGTTCTCAAAAATGCATTATTCTATCTAAATCAGAATGTCAAAAGATTCAAAAAGCTAAATGTGGTCCTGGACAAATCTTTTCACTGTGACAAAAACCTTGTTGCTGGGGATGATGTTTCTTCCCTTAAAGACTGCCTTCAGGGAACAACCCCAATAGGGATGACACAAGGAATATAGCTTTTTTTATAAGCCTGGATTGCTGCACTTGACATGCTGAAAACGGGGAAGCAGGCAGGAAAGTACAAGTGTATTCTCTATCGTTACTTGATTTTTTTTTAATTTTTTTTTTGGCTCTAACTCTGTTTTGAAAACAAGCTTTCTCAGCCTCATCAATTCCTGTCAAATGTGACAGTCTTCCCCTTCTTCAAAGTATCCTAGAATAGCATCAAACATGGGAAAAGTGGAAACCTCTTTTAACAAAACTCTAACACTGATAGGCATCCAAATGTTCTTCCTGTTTTCTTTCTCCCTTTTGCTCTGCATACATGTGTCTTGTGGGCATCTTTAGGTCTGCTAGAGCGTCATACTTCTTCATACAATTTGATCTGGTCTCTAACCTTGTCTTCTGTATCTGCCTGTTGACTAATATTGACAGATTTGTAGATATTTTGCTATGGTTTTACACTCTTTAGCCCAAATTTAATGCTTAGCTAGGAAACATGGTAACTGCAAGGAAGGGACCTGCTGGCTTAGGGCTGATTGCAGCAACATCACAATCACTGTCAAGTGTTATTACCATCTCAAAAGAAGCCTGTCAACCTGAGGAGGTGCAAGTTTAATTTAAATTATTTTGTCACCCCAAATTCCTCAAATAACACTTGGCCTTTGGAGAAGAAAAATTGTAATTGCTGGATTGTCTTTTACCCTTTGTTAAAGAATGAAAGCTTTTTGTTCTTTTAATACCTAAATTGAGGTGATGAGGTAATCATTGTCATGCTCTGATTCACATAGTGCTGGAACAAGTTGCTGAAGATAGGACTGTCCTGGTGGTATTGAAAATGGAATAGGCTTCTGCTCCAAAACAGCTTCTGCAAGTTAAATAATTGATGACATAATAGAGCCGATGAGTGTATACTCCATACAACTACATGGGTTGTAGTGTTCATGTCAGACACAGACCCTCACCCAGCTTTGCTTGGCATGTTGCCCTGGCTCCTATCTAAGCCTCTAAATCTTCTTTACTTTGTGAAAATATCTTCCAGCAGTATATTTGGATATTCATGGGGCAAAACACAAGCTCTTCTCCCATTGCTGTTTGCTTCAGTTTGAAGTGGATGTGCTGCTTGGTGAGCGCCATGCTTGCAGCATATAGAAAGCTCTCATGGGTGCTCTATTTTGGGGCCAGAAAGACCTGGCCATGTTATTAACCTTCAATTGTATGGGATATATCTCACAGAAAATTCCATTATTGGCTTGATGAGGTTGAACACAGACTGGTATCTGATCAGAAGGACCATAGAAAGTTTACTTATACTATGATTTAGTTTATGAAGTAGTCCAATCTACAAAAAGATTCCAGGGGATGCAGAATGACTGTATCCTCCCACAAAGTCCTACTAATCCCTCATCACATTGTAGACTTACGCACTGAGACATTAAAATCCTTTTCAATTACGTCTCTGAAGTGCCTGCATAACATAATCACTGATCTACAAGATTGTTTTTTTGTAACAAGATATGTATTAAAAATATTGCTTGATTACAATAAAAACAACTGTTTTCTTTCTTTTTTTTCTTGAAGTATTGTTGGAGTAGGCATTGTGATGGTGCATTAAGAGCCTTGCAGAAGACACTGCATTCCAGGAGCTGTTGGTCTTGGGCAAGCCATGCCAGCTCTACTGGGCCTTGTACTTGGGCACTGGGAAGCCCATATGTCAGCATGAAAGGCTGTTGTAACATGATGGAACACCCTGTGCTGATCACTGGTTCACATTATAAAAGAGATAACATACCAGTGTGAAAGGAGAAGGTATATGGTTTTGTCCATTAGAAAAAAATAAAATGAAACATGGTATAGGAGTGAAAAAGAACCTCTGCATGGACAGGATCTGTGCAGTGTGCCTTGGGAAAATGCATCCAGATCTGCCCTATGCTTCACAAAATTAAGGTTCCCGGCATCTGAAGGGATGTAAGATTTGCTCACTATCTGTGTTCCTTGCTTTATTCTACCTGATTAAACCAGCTATCATAGTGCACCACTAGTCCGTCTCACCCCAGTGCAGAACTGATAACTGCAAGGATCCCTCTGCAGCATCATGCCAGAGATTAATCAGACCCTAATTTATCTCAGTTATTCCCATACTAAAATCTTGCAGAGATAATGTTTTGTTTTGAAGACAAAGTCTAAGCCTTAGCACTAGTAAGAACAGGAGGAGAACTGTATCCAGTTAGGGTCATTTTAGGCGAAGAAGATCTATGGGGAAGAAAGAACAGAGCATCTCTTTTGACACCAAGCTTTGTAAATCATTCTCCATTCCTATGGGGACTCAATCCTCCTTTCCTTTCTGCAGCTGAAGTCACTGATGGGTGGTCCCACCTGCAGTGAGAAGCTGCTGCCCTCAGATTTTTCCTCCTGCAATTTCTACCCCTACCCCCTTGGCTTACCTTGAGCCACAAAGGGCTCTCTTGCCAAAACCTCACTGGATTCTTTGGAAACGATCTGTGCTTCCTGCCATCCCAATAAGAGTCTGTGCCTTCAGACCCATTGAAGCCAAAACATATTTTGAGGACAGTCTTTAGCAAGTCCTTCAGAATAAGCCTAGAAATTGGATTTTTAATGGCTTGTCGTATTGAATTGCTTATACTTGTTACTGTGCAGCTTGATGTTCAACATCAACATGTCCATTCCATTTCTTGACCACCACACTGTTCCAAACTCCTGACATTGTCATTTTCCATCTCAACACAAGATATGCTTTTCCATCTCAAAATTTTTCCACATCAAATCCATAAATGTTGTTTCTTTTAAAATCATACACTAAATGATACTTGTATTAAAATAACTATTTTTACACAGTAATTGCACAACATTACAGTATCATAAAATCATAGAATGGTTTCAACTGCAAGAGACTTTGCTGCAGCAGATCTGTGTATTTAGCAACCGACTGCATGGTTTGCTGAGTTACTCAGTGTTACCACTACACGGCTATTTAACTGTTGAGAAACGTGCTCAACATTTTGCAGTATTGCAGATTTCTGTCTTTCGCACTGCTTGGAGAGTTTTGTTTTAAGCTTTTTACATTGAGGTGAACAAAATGAGCTTTCATGCTCCTCTTCCATCCAAAGAACTACAACATATCATTGCACAATGTTGAAGTCATGCCATTTAAGGCATCATCCTTTCTTTCAGGATACTTCAGAATCTTTCAGATATTATGCCCAACAAAATCTCTCCAGAAACCCATAAAATGATTCTCTGAAGGAAGCACTCATGAGTACTTGAGGCCATTTGTCTCAGGGAATTTCTTTTTAATTCTCCATATGAAGTACTGCCATAATCCAGAGATTCTCAATTTAATTTGCTGTTTATCAGAACTGATTGATTGGGTTTATATGTTTAGAGTAAATTCAAATCTCTGATGCTCTTCTCAGAAAACAGATGTGAATATTCAAGCTGACAGCATTGTGCAATTGTAAGTCGACATTAATTAGAGCCACCGCTTTTTTTGTTGTTTGTTTGTAAAGATTAGTGTAAGAAATGGTGTCACATAGGTACCTTCCAGCACTCAAGTGTGGAGATTTCACTAATCTAGATGGTAGGCTACTTAAATGATAAAAAACAAGCCTCTGAGAATTTCAGCTCACAAATCTGCATTTGTTTTCCAGAAACTCATTTCATTAGTTTCATTAAGAGTTCATGAATTAAAATTGAAATCCTTTCCCAGCACTCTTGGCTTTCCTGCTTTCTTTGTCAAGAGGCTCAGCAGAAGCTTATGTCTCTCAAGGTGCAGTCTCACTTGGCAGCACAGCATTTTGTGGGAGCAGAGGAAAGAATTGCCTTTCAAAAGCTGGAACATTTTTTTGGTCTCAGTTTAGTAATATTGCCCTCAAAACGCACAAGCAAAATTCTCAGCAACAATAGTGTGTGGCAAGAATCTATGCCTCTGATCTCCCCTGTAGTTAAAGCAGTTTTCATAAAATAGAAAATGCTTTTTAAAAGCTTTCTGATATAAAGTTACTGCAATCCTCCAAGTGCTACTTCTTCTTCCCCAATGGGCGAGTGAAGAATGCAGGCTTCATTATGTCAATGATTACTGAATACATCTTCTTTCTAGAACAGTGTATACCGCTCAGTGTACAGCAATTACAGAAAGACTGAGGGCTGTGCATATCCTCAAAAAGAAAAGTGAATGCATGCAAGTGGAACAGAAAGCCCACAGTGAAAGAATGCTGCTTCCTGTAAACAAGAGCACGCAGATCAGTAAATCCGCCTCCCACGTTTCCAGGGCCCAAGGGATCCAAGTTATCTATAACAGGATTAGTCCAGGCCCTCATGCAGAAGGAGGTGAACACTGACAGGAAAGGAATAGTCTCCTAAGATGCTCCATACCGACCCACCATTAATGACACCAGGAAAATGGCACCATGATGGGACACAGTCATGGGGCTGAGTGTCTCCCCAACAATCCAGTTAGAGCTCCTCATGAGGACTCTCCCCGAAAGCAGGGAAAGTGCAGACATTATTCCATCACTGCAGGTCTGCCTCTCCCTGATGGAAGGACAAAGCCACATTAGGTTTGAAGACAATGTCTTCACACAAGGGCAAAGTTCACTACAGGGCACATCCACGGATCTTTACATCTGCTTCTCAGTCCATGTCTGTCGTCTCAGGAGAGAGGCTCACTCTGAATCATTTTTTGTGCTCATAGAATACATAAGGATAAGTTTGCCAGCATTTGCCACCTTTCCTGTTAAATAGTAATATCCATGACATACTATGAGATCATCTGATGTTAGTCCTAGCCTTCCACCAACATTACCATCAGTGCTGGAGTGGTACAGTGAAACTGAAGGAAAATCACAAATCCTCTTTGCAAATCTCTCAGAGTTACAATGGGCACAGACACAGGCCATGGACACATGGACTTGCTGTAGGCATCTGTAAGGATAACCCAAGTGTGCACTAGTGGGATGCTACTGGAGGGCAAAATGGAGTTATAACACCATGATACTGCCTCATTAAGATGGGTTTGCTGAAGAGGGTGGGTTTTGTGCTTCGGTTGGTATATGGCATTGGTAAATAAGACCTAGCTTACTGGATCTTTTGAGTAAAATTCCTTATTTTACTCAATTTCTGTACAGTTTGTATCGCATCCTTGAGTTGTAGTTGATGTCTGTATGCTCTCAGTAAACAGCAATAATAATAATATATGGTTCAGCCTAATGATATACGTTGTTCTTTTTATTTTCCCAGTTGATTAGTTTAATCAGATGAATCATATGCCATATTCCATAAGCCATAATGATTTTATCTGCTTTGGAGCAATACAATGATCCAACATTTCCTTCTAATGCATCACAACAGGAAGCTGACTACAAAATATAGTTCTTTACTAAACTTAAACTTGCATAAAATTTATGTTTAAATTCTGCATAAAGTTGCAAAATAGGATAATTCACAGGATTCTACAGGCTGGGAATTGTATGACTCCTTTTTAACCTGGCAACTAGTGTTACATTTTAGGCGTTCGTTACTATTCTTAAACGTGCCTTATTCTGTAGGAAGAACCTCATAGACTAAGAATCCAGTGGAGGAGCCTTATTGCACTTTTTAGCATCATGGGTTTGGACAAGAAATGAGAACTCTGGCTGGAAACCAGGTTAAAAACTTTCTTTGTTTTCTTTCTATTAATGCACATGATTGGCAAGTAACTTTTTTTTTTTTTATTTTAAATGCCATGCAGTATGTGAATGACTTGCATACTCATCAGGACATAGTTTGTTTAAATTTTTCTTTTTAAACGAGTCATCTGCAGAATTTTTGTATTTCTTCTTGTGATTTTTCTGAGAAGCAGTCCTGAGTTTGAGTTGTTCACCAAGTTCAAGCTTATTCACTGTATGGTACTCATCGCATAATTTATCATGTGTTTTAGGTAAAACATCTCCATGATTGTCTCAACCATGTGTTTTTGCTTTCTGAATGAATGATATCTTTTTTAAAGGTAAATCTGTAGTGGGACAGACCTCTAATCACAGTTCTGGAGGATAGTCAGCTATATCCGCAAGTATTTATGGAATACTCAGGAGTTGCAATAGTTTTCATGAATAAAGCAACAAGTCATTAAACCGCTCACAAAAGAGAATGTTAGCACTAAAAGTTGCATGACTTTACCATGAATATTCACAAAGCTGTTAGTGCTTTACTTTTTGTACTGTGCCATTAATGCTAAATTAGATTGTACTACAGATATGCACCTTAGTAATCACATACACATTACGATCAGAGGACTAGAGCACCTCCCCTGTGGGGACAGGCTGAGAGAGCTGGGGCTCTTCAGCCTGGAGAAAAAAAGGCTCCAGGGGGAACTCATATCGGCCTTCCAGTACCCAAAGGGGGCCTACGGGAAAGATGGGGAGGGACTTTTTGTAAAGGCATGTAGTGACAGAATGAGGGGAAATGGCTTTAAACTCGAAGAGGGTAGATTTAGACTAGATATTAGGAAGAAATTCTTTACTGTGAGGGTGGTGAGACATTGGAACAGGTTGCTCTGAGAAACTGTGAATGCTCCCCCCCCCCCCCCCCCCCCGGAAGCATTCAAGGCCAGGCTGGATGGGGCTGTGAGCAATCTGGGCTAGGGAGAGCTGTCCCTACCTATAGCAGGGGGTTGGAACTAGATGATCTTAAAGGTCCCCTCCAACCAAAAACATTGCATGATTCTACGATTAAGCAGATAGTAAGATCAGTGTGTGAAATGTACTTCAAGTAAACTATATATTTGTCTGGTCAGTTGGATAAATAATTCATGCCATATTATGGATGATATGAAAAACTGAATGAAAGAGGAAGAATTTTTTTCCTTTCTGTTAAACTGCCAAGTTTTCATTTTCACTCTCTTTTGACTTGTGTGGTCTTGGATTTCAGTACTACCATTGCCTGGGCAATAAAGAGATAGCTGGCAATGTAGACATATGCACTCGGACTTAAATATTCATTGCATACTTGGTCTCTCAGGAGGCTGTTGCCCACTTCTGAGTAGTGATCAGCTATCTCTTGAAGAACATTATACCCCTGGAAATAAGCTGATTAGTTAAATGCATCTCCACACTTAAACAGCAAAATTCTCAGGACGTACAGAAGGCCACACTCCAAACCATGCAAACTCATTTCTTCATTTAGTTAACAAGAAGAAAGCTCACCTAATGATGAAGAAAGAGTTGGGGAAAGGTAGGAGTGTAGCATTGAAGGACTGAGAGAAAACTGACCTGAGGCACTCTGCTCACGAAGGTGAGCCTATGGGAAAACCAAAATCTGGTGTTCTCTGCACAGTGATATTTTAAGTATAAATGGAAAACAGATGGTAGGCATTACATTCACCTTCATTTACTCACAACCTGATGATTTGGTTAACAACTAGAAATAGAATGCTATTTGAAAAAAATCACAGCAAATAAATGATTCAGACACTTGAGGAAATGAATAAATTACATCTGCCTAAAAGCCATGCTAATGAATGCATTCCCTTTTTATGTCTACACTGTTGGTTTCTAAGTGAGCACGTTTATCTCACTTTGCAATTCTAGAGCTATATGTACATCTGTTGTACATACTCAATGGTACATCTGCAGAAAAGATATTGAAAAAACTGCAGATCTGCAGAAAACTGTAGTTTAAATCCCACTAATTATTATTGCAAGTATTGATTTATTCTGCAGAAAAACGCTGTTAACAGAAGACAACTCATTTTATCATACCTTTCTTGCCAAAAATGACAGAAGGAGAAGAGGTATTGAAGCACAGAAAATCAATTTATTTACCAAAAGATTTCCTTCATTAGAAGAGAGGAAATACAGCGAAGAGTCAAATTAATTTTGTCTGGGGCAAATGTATTTCACTTTTTTGCTCCCAAAAAACAATAGTAAAGGGCAGGGTTTTCAAGGCAATCAATTTTAAGAAAGCAAAAAGTGCCAGCTCATTAATTAAATAGTAAACAAGGAAAATTAAATGATGTGTCGAAAATAAAGACAAAAGTAAAGAGAGTCTTTAATTGTGGGATAAGTTGAAGAACAGCAATTAAGATACTATTTGGAAGAAAACAGGAGACGTGGCAGAGAACAAATCATCCACCAGGAAAACCTCCCTTGCACATTAAATATTTCATAATTCTTCATTATGAGCAGTTCTGGTTCCTCTTCCAATTTTTTTCTCTATGTGCTCATGGCACTTCGAGACTCCAAGCTTTGGAGTACAGCATTCCCTTTCAGAGCCTCACCTGTTAGCTGCAGCCTGGCACCAAGGCTGTACATTCACTCTTTGGAGAGGTATGCTCTTTGTACTCTTTGAGTCAGACCCAGTTGGAACAGTGCATGGAAGGGATTGCAACATGGCACTGAGCCATGATGAGAAGTGGGACCCAAGTGCACAGGACTGCAGGGTCAGCCTGGTGCCTTATTTAATGGATGCACTTAGAAGAGTCAGAATTAATCATTAAATCCAAGAGCCTTTCTCCGGCAATATCAAGGGATGCACTTTGTCGAAAGCACCTTGTTTGCTACTAGATTGAAGAATAATTCTTTTTATTTACCTCTAATGTTATCTGCTGCCTATGTGCACAGCCATTTTCCAGGTGTTCCAGAAATGCTTATTGGTTTCCACTACTCTCCCCACTACATGTATATAATAATTTCACTGACACTTGTAGCTGACAGTACTTGCTTTGGAATAGCCTTCAAACGATCCTTTGAATGAAAAATAGTTTTTGTCCCCACTTCTACTCACCCCATAGAAAATGTTCCATCACTCTCCAAGGTTCATCTTTCTCTACATAAGAAGCAGAAAAGGGGGACGTGGTTTAGTGGGGAAATATTGGTGGTAAGTGAAAAGTTGGACTGGATGACCTCAGAGGTCTTTTCCAGCCTTGGTGATTCTATGATTCTATGAAAAGTAACAGCATAAAACAAATCAAACAGAATTTAGCCAGACCCTCAGGTCAAACAGTAGCTAAAAGATAGAAATATTAGTTTGTGGTACAGGGCCACATAGTTCCAAATATTTGCTCAAGGTTTACATATGTATTATTAGTGTCTACATATCTAAAGAGTATGGCAGGGATATACTACTTATATTTCTGCTTTCCCTATCTCAATCTTTCTCTTTATAGGTATTAGGCACTTAGAAAAATATTCATTTCAGTGCAATGTTAGCTAGTGTCCCAAAACAGCCTTTATTAAAATGGAATCTGCTTTCTAAGCCCAAGGAGAAGGGTGGGTGGGAGAGTGGATTCTGTTTCATTATCAGTTTGAAAGCAGAAGAATATAAAAAGATGAGCATTAATAGATTCTGCATAATAATCTAATTTTGTGCATATTAATATATAAGCACCACAAAGTGTTTGGTAGCTTAAATGTCATTAAGTTACTGCAGGATATTACAACTTATGTTACATACCACAGGGGGCTTCTCGGCAGATTTGAGAGTGTGTGTGGCTAGGAGCTGAACACTGAGGTAAGCAGAAAGACAATCTGCCCTGCAAATTTTTGCACCTCTGTAAGGAAAGGAGCACCAGGTCAATTGGCTGCTTTTTGCCTCATTGACAGCTTCCTCAGCCTCTGCTGAGTTCATGCCAGCACACTTCAGGTCTAATTTGGAAAAGGAATCCTGTCCATCTAGAGCACCCTTAAAAGACTTCAGATCTCAGTGCAGGGATATGAGAATTAAGCCACTTGAAATGCAGCAGCTGCATTACTGAGGAGAAACCAGTATAATGGTAACAGTTTTGTGCATGCAACTGATAGCCAAAACTGAACTCCTAGTTGTTTGTTCATCTCAAAGAAAGAAGCAGGACATTACTCAAGTCACCCAACAATCACGGTGCTACAACTGTACTAAATTGACACAGTGTTTTCTGAATAGTATAAAGAGAAGATATCTCTTCCCACTCCTGAAAGATAAAAACTTTAGAAGGGTGATATTACGATGCAAGACTAAAATCTGCTGCTTAGAGCAACAGAAGTTGCACCAGAGTGATGTTTTTCTATTCAACTCCTTTTCTGTTCCACGGCTTGTTTTAAAGTATCTTGAATTTAGACAGTGTTTTTCCAGGT
Organism: Perdix hodgsoniae; assembly: GCA_035772895.1. Classification (NCBI taxonomy): domain Eukaryota; kingdom Metazoa; phylum Chordata; class Aves; order Galliformes; family Phasianidae; genus Perdix; species Perdix hodgsoniae. The sequence goes on from JAPSGF010000005.1 coordinate 19,381,787, forward strand.
TTTCATCTATCTTTTAAAAGGTTAAAGGTGGGTAATAACAATCCTATAAATTTAAGTACAGATTTACAGAATCTGAAAATTATTTTGAAATTTCTGAAATTGTCTGGGACCATGAACAAATTTTGCTTGTGTGCAGCACAGAGAGCCCAGCCTGCAGCTTTGGCTGCAATATAGAGGCTGTAAATATATTCACTTGGATATATTCATCTGAAACAGTTAAGGTTTATTATCCTGTTGGCCTGTATGTAAGACAGTTTTGAACCACTTTTAGGAGACCAGAAACACATACTGGCAAACACACAGTTGATAATGAAACCTACTGTATCAAAAAGAGTACTGATGCAGTGGAACAGGGAGGTGGTAGACTGGAAACACCGCTGCTTCAGTTTTATTTTGCAGACTCCTTATGCTGCAGCTGAAAACCTTTATTCAATATAAGCTGATTTGCAAAGCTAAAAGCAAAGAGAATAGAAGCTATTACCGATAATAACATTAATTCATATCCGATCTTTTATTTTAAGATACTACTTAACCTGAATGGCCACACTGTAACCCAACCTCCCTATCATGATTTAGCGCTATGAACTTCTGTTAAGTTAAATAAATCACCTGCAGAGCTGTAAATATTAATGAAGTATTGGGAAGAGGCACGGGCTCTGAGCTGTGTTACTTGGCTTGCTGCTATCATTAATGAGGTCTTGTGAGCGCTTCCTTTGGTGACAAGTCATGTTATCAGGTGTAAACCTATAAATATTAATGATGTGGACAAGGCAACCTATTTGCTTGTGAACTATGCTCTTTTCTAAGCAAGCAGATATATTCCATCCCTCACTGTTTTCATGTGGGCTTATGCAACAGCCTCAGCCTCCACTGTTGCTCCATTGACAGCAGGATGGTGTTTTGACAAACACATCCACCCAATGTGCACAAGGTGGTTCCATTTTGGAGTTCTGTACAGAGCCCTGTTTGCCAAGGCCTGTCTCCATCCCACTATCTGTGTTGCATTCCAGGGCCTTCAGATGAGGATGTATCTGACAAAGCTGTGGCAGACCCAGGCACATTTTGTATAAGCAATGCAGATGGTCGCACTTATGTTTAACTTTTCTTGTTCCTCCTCATTGCAAAACTTCGTTTTCAACAGTTTTCCTAAAGTTTTCTGGTATCTCTGTTCCCAACCCAAGATGTGCCTGGAAAGATATAGTATCACTCCACCAGATCTGTCCTTGTGATGCTGTGCTCTTTGTCCCATAAGGCAGCAGAGGTTTCTCAGAGTTTTCCTTTTCCCGCTCAGGACCTGTCTTTGCTTGTGCTCAAGGTAAACTGAGATTTTCCATCTGTTATCACGGGATTTGGGGATGGGAAGGTTGGAAATATTAAGAATTAAGGCTGAGGGGCTTTCAAAATGCCTGGAAATGGACATCAGTTTCACACTTAATACACTGTTGAGTTCTCTGTTGTTGTTAGTGCTTTTGTTTTGCGATGAACAAGTTCTTAAGAATGAAGTTTTTCCAAGAGAAGTCAGTTCGAGGAAGAGCACTTAATTATGGGAAGAATGATAGTGGGACAAGAAACACTGAAAGGAATACTGGGGTTGAAAAAGCACGAAGGTATTGCTGCCTTTGTCAGAAATCAGAAATCAGTTCTTTGAGATTTCAGTTCCCTCACAAAGCTTCATTTGGTAATCCAGGTTATTTCTATATATTCAGTAGGGAGCAATAGTTGCAACTGGATATTTCATAATTGCCCATGACTTCTTGACATTACTCATATCTTTATTTCAGCCTCAGTAAAGCCTACACTTTCTGCAACAAGCAATTACAAAACTATTCTGTTGGTTCTGAAAGTGTCCTTTTCCATGTTTTTCCTTCCCTTTTTAGTTTGTGATCATTTTTCAGCATTTCTATTCAAGAGAAGAGGCTTGAGACAATGACTGTCACTGTTTGTAACTGATAGTACCAATAACGTTCTTTCCTCAATAGAGAAAACAGACTGTGAAAAAGAATGTAAGACCATCCTTACCGGACTTCCTTCTTTCTTCCAGAATTACAAAGCACAGAGGCAATGGACTCATCAGTTTTCCAAAACCTGTTAACAAAATCAATGTTTTTGAGGACTTCTTTTTGATATGTAAGTAGAAAACCATCAAGAGTCTCCTGTTTTAAGACTCTGCAGAAACTAGCCTGTAACAGTACCTTGATGTTGCTTGAGAAATGTCAGTTCAGCCAGATTTAACTTTCTGAAAAAGATCATAGATGGAAAGTTCTTAGGTTGCATAATACTCTGTAAACTGGGGTTCTAAACCAAGTAAAGTTTATTGGTTTTTAAAATAATTTCTATTTCTATGAGGGTAAAACATGGAGTAATCTTGCCAAAAAATTAAGGCCTAAAAATGCATTAGGGGGATTGAGGATCCTGTAAGCTATTCTATCATTCTGTAATTACTAAAACATCTTTTAATTCTCATTTGCTTTTCCATCAATGCTTAGTTTCTATTATAACTTTCATATTATGAGGTTTTCCCATTCCAAATATTACTAGTCTTGTTCTCCTTGTCCTTTTGCTCAGTGGTAGTCATCTGCACATAGGTAAACTCACCCTCATAGTGAGGCCTCACATTCCCTATATTTTCATTCCCTATATTTCAACTCTCCTTTTCAGAGAAACATCTCACCAAACATGCTGTACTTCATCACTTTAGAACTACACTGCACTGAACAAAACTATGTTCAGTGGGTATTAAAATACTTTGCACAACTTAACTTTCAAGAGTTGAAAAAATTCTTCTAGATTTTATCTAACCTTTATGTTATGCCTAATGCGATTATGGCTAATACAACTCTCTGCATATTATAACCATTAATCATTATTTGCACACTGCTCATTTCTGTGGAGATATAATCTTCTATAAAAGAGAAATAGAAGACAAAAGTGTTTGCATTTTTTAGCATCTATTTACCAATAAAAGAGAGGATTTTTCTCTACCTGACTAGGCAAATTACCCACCAGGCAAGTATGCATACAAATTTCCTACTGCTAAAGTAATTAGTCTAATTTAATTAGGTTGAAACCTGACCTAGGGATGTTCTCATCGTTTTATCTGGATGACTAAAACTATTTAGGGTGGAAAATATGAATGACAAATTACTAATATTTTAATTCTTACAGAAATATAAGTCTTCCAGACTTATAAGTATGTATGTGCTTATAAATGTATATTTACAAGTATAAGTCCTTCAGGCTAGCGGTAGAAGACCCATCCCCAGTAATTCTCTTGGATCAAAAGCCTGCTTGCAGAAAGGAAAGTGAAGAAGCATAAATGCAGTTAAATGAAAAATAGTACACTGTTCTGTCTAGGGCTTCCAGCTGTTCTCATATGCACTATTGATGGTGGTTTATCTTACAAGAGGTACAGATGCTACATGTTCCCAGGATGCTATCTGGACCACAAGTATCCTTCTGAGAATGCACTACACTGATCACCTCTCCAAAAGAGTGCAGTGGACAATTGTCACTTAGAAAAGTGGGTACATTTGAGTACTGAGATGCAAAAATGGATATTTTCCCTCCAGCATGTAAGGAAGAGCAGTTACCATCTCTGACAGATGCCTTCTGTAAAATCATTTTTTTTCAGTGTGAATAAGTTTGAAGCTGCTTGTCCTTTGTAAACAGCATTAAATATCAATAAATATATGCTATGGTACTGTAACAAATGCAATACAAATATTAAGTAAAATAAATGGAAGGCATATTGTGGAAAAAATAACTCAATACGTAAAATATCGCAGTGGATAGTAGAGAGTACTCAGATGGAGAGAAATGGTAGCAACAACACTTCTGAACACTTCCCTTCCCACTAAACTCACATCTCTGAGATTTTCTGAGCCAAGGGGATGTCCTTGCAATTTATAGCCCTCATTGGATTTTTCTCCCAATTGAATGCAATGAGCATGGTTTGTTGTGAACCCATGAAATGCATTTAGCACCCTGGGGAAGGAGTTCCACAACTCCTGTGTTGTGTGTTTTTTGGAAAACCTTCCTCCTATTACGGTGTCTCATAATGCCCCAGCTTCTTGGACTTGGAAAACTGGTGAATGAACAGGCCATATCTCTGCACAGCACATCATGACCATCTCCCCTTCAGTCAGCTCACACAGCCTAGAGGATGATCAGAACTTCTCCTGCCAACTGCGTGGTGTGGCAAGGGCTCTGTGCATGTTCCTTGTGCACTTGGGCACCACAGTGCAAAAACGACATAAAACTATCAGACAGAATCTGAATGAAGGGTACATGGGAATGGCAGGGAGCTGTGTCAGGGGAGGGGCAGCTGGGTCCAGGGAAAGGGTCTGCACCAGAAAGTGGTGGGCACGGAACGGGCTGCCCAGGGCAGTGGTCATGGCACTGAGCTTGCCAGAGTTCTAGAAGCGTCTGGACCAGCTCTCTGTTATATGGTCTGATTTTGGGGTGGTTCTGCATAGAGCCAGGAGCTGGACTGCATGGTCCTTGTATGTCCCTTCCAACTCAAGATGTTCTGTGATTCTATGATGCTATGAGCAGGTTAAAAGTAGAATTTTGTTTCCTTAAGATCTATATAGTTTTCCACAGCCCTACTTTGTGGCTTCTTCTCCAATGGAGAACAGCAGTTTCAGTCTTTTTGTTTTAAAAAGCCAAGAGTTTTTCTGAAGTGAGGAAAATCTTTTAGAGGTCAAAACATATGTCATATTTGGTTGGAACTGTGACTGCCATGCTGAAAAACATGTGCAGTGAGCTTAAGGACTGACAGACAGCATGGTGGTAGAAGCCACCTTATTTTCTAGGAAGCCAAGCTAAAACCTTCATTGAATTCATCAATTATTGCTCATTCCAAATCACATTTTCATGTGATCTCTTCTTCTATGAGCAGAAAGCAGTATTAGGGGTGCAAATCCTTTATTCGCTGACAAGATAACAGGCCTGCTAACATAAAAGCATTTTTATTTTACATATGAAAAGTAAGCCTTTTAACCGATTTAATAAGAAAGCATTTATCTTCTTTTTCTTCTATTGTTTTAGTGTTTCAAAAGCTGAGAAATCATGAATTAATTAGAGAATGTGTTGGTTAGTAAATTAATTTTCCTGCATATAATTGTATCTCAACATATCGGTGCTGATCCAAAGAAAATGAAATTCTACAGATAAAACATTAATATGGATGGGATAATTAAATCAAATGAAAAGACTGATTATTTGGCGGTAGCAGAGGCAGAGGAAGGGGAAAAAAGACCTGCCTGACTCCAAACTTAAATCCTCTTGGTGAATCCTCCTCTTTGACAAAAAAAAAATAATGTTATGCAGCTTACTAGCACAATGTAGGCTATCCTAATAGTGTAACACCATTCTGCATTCGTCTTTCCAAACATAGTTTGATGGCTTGAATCCAGAAAAGTTTGCTTAATGCCTGTGTGTGCTTCTTCATTATACAAATACTCTCAGCTGTGAGTTTCCATATCCTTCCTGTTATTCCAGTCAAAGCAAAGCAACTCAGTTGTGGTCGGACTGCGTGGAAGCAATCGGTTTTTCTTGTCCTATGGCACAGTTCCTGTCAGTCAACTCCTGTTCTTGGTTGTGACAGTGTTTAAAAACTTATTTCAGAGGATGTTTTTCCTTCTTTGCAGTACTGTAGTTATTTGAGACACAGTGATGACACTGACATCTTTGTAACTGTGTGTGGCTCAGTACTGCAAAGAAGACATGTTTTAAGAGTAGCAAATGCAGCTTTGGATATCAGTTAACTTTCTTCACCACTTTGGACATCAGTTAACTTTCTTCACCAAGTCAGATTGTATAAGTAAAAAAAAAACAACCCACAACCTTTAACATATTTTCTGTTTCTGCTGTATTGTTTTACCATGTCCTGCTGCAGCAAATGAAACAAGGTGCACTTAGCTAACATGGCATGCTGCTTAAAATTTCAAGTGTCTCTCCTTTTTTTTTATCTTTTACTTACTTCTCTACTCAAACAAAACCTTCCTAAAGAGAATATCCACCAGATTCTGTTTGCATGAATGATGGATGGCCCATGCCACTGCTTTGAAGAAATATAAAAACACCTCTCACGAGACTGCCATAGATAAGATGTGTTCCTCTTAGATTAAAAGCAGGGTTTCTAACATAACGATGTAAAATATGAATGTATAGAGAAGAACTAGTTTTCTACAAAAAACAAATGGGATATCAGAACTTACTGTTTACTCTGCTATAAATACAATTCGGAGCTTGTTTCTCCTTCCAGAAACCTTGCCATCCTATTTTGCAAGCCTAAGGGTAAATTGGCCAGGCACCAGAGCATTCAGTAAAAACAGGAATTTGTAATTTTCCTCTTTCAAAAACTGAAGTTGCATTCACTCTATGATGTTTGAATGCCATAGGTAACATTAAGATTCTTAGAGAATGTCTGGAGCATTGTTCACTAGAAAGCCCTACATATAACTGATCCTGCGATGCAAAAATCTATTATTTTGTTATATCAAAAGATATTGAAATAAGCCCAGATAAGAAAGTAAAAAGTGTAAATTATTCCTTGGGGCTGGATTACAGCTGTGTCATTCTATCTGTATAGCATTTAATTATGCTGAATGCCTTCACCTGGACAGTAGTTTTATTACTGGACAGATTTTGGACAGATTCCATATCGTTTAGCAAAACTTAGGTCCCATCACCACTGGGATGTGCAAGAGGAATTACAGAGTGATGTAAACAAGTGCATGTTGAGGGTAATTGATGGCAGCCCTGTGGCATGTCACAGTGCATCGGAAGGTGACCCAAGACGCAGACTGTACATTTCTGCAATAGGCACCTCATCCCTCCTACCTGAATAGGGCTGTTCCCACCCTGGAGTGCCCCTGAGCAAAATTAGTTCTAAATGCTCAGCTCTGTGATACTGCCACTGAAAAGAAGAGGATGAGAACAGTGCAGGAAATTTGTATAATGGATCTTGAAGAAAGCAGAGAGGTACAATTGCTCTATGTAATTATAAATATAATAGCTCATTTTTGGAAAGGGGGGGGAAAAAAAATGATGTATCTGTTATTTTTATATTACCTTACTGCTATATTGTATTATTTTCAGACCATCTACAGCTTGAATAGAATTACTATGTGATGAATTATACAAATCATGTATTCTCCTTATGAGCAGAAAAAAAAAGTCACTGCAACTGGTTCCCTTCCTAGTTGTACTAGCAGCCCTGGACAAGCCTTATTCCTGAACAAATACAGAACAACAGCTCTGATCACCAAAGTTACATTTACATGGCCTAAACCAACAGCCCGGTGTGCTCCACCTCCTCCTCTGCTCAGGATGCACAGCACTCTTTTTTGAGCTGTTTCATGTCCACCATCAATAACCTATCTTTCACACAAAAGTAGTTTCATTTAAGAAGAGTTTATTGTATCCAGAAACACTGGAAACTCAGGCTCTGCTTATCTTGTAGAGTGTTAAGCTAGAGTCCAGCTGCAGACCTTTCTCACCTTGGATCACAGCATCATTTTTGCCAGCCTTGTGTCAGAGAGCCAGACAGTGGCACTGATGACAGGAAAGCATTCACTCTGCTGTCACCATGCTAACAGGAACACGTGGGGCTATAGTTGCAGATAAGTAGCAAGAAAAGATGGAATTAGAAACATATTTCCCAAACTTAATGACCACTGATCTCGTCCTACTCTACCACAGAAGAAGGACATGAGGTTATCCTGTCCAGCCCCTGCTCAGCACTGCCGTTTCTGATCATGGAACTAATCAAAGCTGAAGCACCTCAGAACTTTTCTCTGGATCCCAAACTCTACTGCTTCCTGCACACAATTATTACCTCTCACATGTAAGTCTGAACTGCTGTTCTGCTTTCAGCTTGTAGCCAGTTGTGCTTTACTTGCTTCCTTCTTTTCCTCATGCCTTGAATATTATCAAAGGGTGGGTCTCCCTTTCATATTATGGGACTAGTTCAAGTCCTGGTCTTGCCAGTGATTGATGACAAGTTTAAGACATGGTTTTATCCATAGGTGTGGTTTTTTTTAACACTTTGGTGTTCCCTTACCAGCACTGTCCTCGAGAAGCCACAAAAGCTTCTTTCAGTCTTCTTCCAGGAAACACTAGGCTTTCAGCATACACAGCTGCATTTAGCTACTTCATGAGGATCTTCATGCTTTATTTCTGTTGCCACCTCCTGGACATCAAGTACAGATCTTTTTCCACAGGTCTCAGTAGCACATGGGTGTTAATGGCATTTGCTGGAGTCGTTGGAACACAGAAGAACCAGAATTGCTCACAGTACCACAGGCTCTGTTCCCCATATGCAGCTGCAGCATAAAACTACAGGCTCATCTCCGTTTGAGAGGAGGTAATAGATAATTTCAGGAATTTGAAATCAAGGGAATTAAAGTGATGCTTATGCCTTCTCTGGACTGGGAATGCTCTCCTAATCACTTCTCCTACAAAAAGGCGCAACAAAATCACTTAGTCTGTAAAGCAGGCATATAAGAAATAAAATTACTCTATCCCTTAGCTAATGTGTTTACTGACATTTTTTAGAGAAAAGGTTTTTGCTTACCTGATACCTTTTATGATGTACACTTAACTGTTTGTGTAGAGCTTGGTTGTTCATTAATGAAAGAACTGCAATCTAGTCTGCTAAGCCTTTGCTTTCAAAAGTTTGCATAAAAAGTAAGGTACACAGTTTGACTCAGAAAGCAGATGCTGTCGTGTTCTCTCTTTCTCAAGCAAAATATCAAGGGGAAAGTATAAGAAAGTGGGAAAATACTAATGTTTAATGAAATGCTTGAAAACATATGAAAAACAGAATGCATAATGTGTCCTGAGGTAATAGACCTCAGATCTATGAGTAATGTTTTTATCTTTGATGTGTCCAAATATATTTCATATGTTTTTCTTCATTTGAAGCACAAAAGTTGGAGTAAGCTAATCAAACTTAGGATAATTGTAACTGGTATTTTTCTGAATTACGTATCTGCACCACCATCCCAGGTCTCCCCCGATGAGGGAATCTGTCTATCACCTATCCGAGGAAATGTTTAAATCCCTACAGTGTCCAAATATCCACAGTTAACACTCTCAGAATGTAAAAATGTCTTCTTCTAGAGGTGTCACTTGAATCCTGTCCATACTCAGAAGCTAGATACTTAGGTACTGAAAGATGTTTGGGCTGTACAAATCTTTGCAATTTCATTCCAAATGGGTCCCCAAGGAAGAGTCTTAACTTTCACTTAGATGATGACATATTGTTTATAAAGTAAAGATTGGACAGCCCGGTCTAGTATTAAATGGGGAGGTTGGTAGCCCTGCATGTGGCAGGGGGGTTGGAGATTCATGATCCTTGAGGTCCCTTCCAACATGGGCCATTCTGTGTGATTCTATGACACTCACCAATCCTGGGTGGTCTCTTCGATTGTTTTGTCGAATTACTTTTTAAAGCATTTCGTTCTTCTTGGCTTTAGAGAAGGAGAAACCTGAATTGCATTCCTTCAAGTGCTCAGATAAGCAGCTAATACTTAAGTATTGCACTTTCTGGTTTTTAATATACTTAAATTCTAAAAAAATTAGTAATTTTGTATGAAAGTATCTGAATATTTCTCCAATTTGGAATATATGTGATGCACATGTTATGGTTCTGTTCTTTGGAAGCAAACAGCATGCCACCTGAGCTACATTTTAATAAATAGCCATTCCTTCCTCACATTCTTGGCTGCGGAGGAGCAATTCTGCTTGCAGCATGCAGAACCCATACACTCAGCTACACGTGCAGCTGTGGGAGCAGAAAGCCAGTCAGAATTGCAAGTTGGCAGGTTACACGGGAGCTAATACGGCTGCAAACTTTATCATTACAGTTTGATTTCATTATTCTGGATGTCCTGGGAAAATCAGCTTTCCGGGAAACCATTCAGGGAGTTCTTTAATGATTAATACAAACTTCCAGAAAATATTTGCACGCACATACTACAATGCATTCATGGGAATACAGGCACTGAGACAGAGCACAGACAGTAAGGGCCAGCCCTTAATAAGTCCTGATGCATCTTCTGGTTAGCTAAAATACAGTAATTTTGCCTTATCTGGATAATGCTATGAAGACAGATAAAAGCCACTTCTTATTTCTGCAATCAAGTGAAAAGAGGAAAAAAAATCAGCAGAGAGGGAGATGCCTGCTCATACACATGCACTGTTTATGGGTAAGGTGGGTTTAGAGCAGGGGGTCATAGACCTGGTAGTTGCATAAAACCTGAAAGGATGAAAACTTCAGCTTCTAGCCAAGTGATGACCTGGTTGCATTTGCACTTATGAATACCTAGGAGCTTGATTTTGTCAAATTCTTAGTTTAATAATTCCTTATTTTGCACCTCAAACTTAGTAAAGTCATCTAGTTGAATTGGACTGGAACTGACAAGAGTATGAGTCTGGTACAGGGATCTCATTTCAGATGAATAAAAGTCTGGGAGCTGTGGACTTTCCCAAAGACACAAGTAATTCCAGATTAAGACTGCATTTACCCTTGTCCATTGGTCTCTGGAGGGGAGAGCCAAGTCACTATAGCAAGTGCAATGGGCATACGTGGACCGGAAGGGTGAGGAAAATAGCTTATGGAGGGCTCAGGACAACAGCCCAATTCCAGTTTCAGGCCAGAAGGGACAGTTCAGTGATGTTTTCTGACCTCCAGGATAATGTGTGGTTCCACTGTTTTGAGCCTCACACCTTGGGTTTGTCTGATGTGTATCAGCCGTGGGCAGGAGGGACAACAGCTTGGAAACGCGCTTCCAGCAATGTGACAGAAGAGCAGAACAATTTCCAACTGGTGCCTCGAATACAACTGGAGAAGGTTCTGAAGAGAAACCACCTTTTGTGAATATATCAGGCTTTGCAGCCATTGATACGGTCATATTTGAGAAGAAGCCAGTTCCCCATCAGCTATAAGATGATCATCTGCTCCAAAGTGAAACGGCCTGATTGAACAATCCCCCTGGGACACACCTTGGGGCTGGGCTCAGCTTCCTGTTCCCTCCCCTCTTTCAGTGTCCACTGTGCTGTAGGAGACCAGCATCCAGTGCCAGGAGGGTCCAGCCGTGGGCCCAAAGGCAGAACATGGCATCCCCCTCCTCAGGCCCAGCCATAGATGTATGATCCTCCTGCCCCATCCTCCAGCTGTTTGTGCGTGCTCTCAGGTCTTTCATCATCAAAAAGAACTCTAGAAGAAAGACATGCAAATTACCTAAGTGGAAAGCTCATTGTGTCAGTGACTGGGCATCAAGCAGTGGGGTCTGTAGAGAGGGAGAAAACTTCTTTCCTTGGGCACAGTGGATGTCTCCAAGACTTACTGAAGGATGGCCTCCCTCCTCCTCTTTCTGTCAATGGAAGCTGCTGAGCTCCCAGTTTGTTAAAGTTCTTTCATTACATGTGGCAAGGCTTTACATTTGCTGAGAAATCATCATGTCATGAGTGCAAAAGAGCCATAGTGAGACAATGAAACCAAACAGAAGAAATAAGTTCACATGCAATATGATGAAGAATCCTCAGGTTTCCATAGCATCCAACAGCAACATGGTCACCTTCCTCCTTAGGAGACACATGAATTGTAGCATCAATAACCCTTCTTTGGTTAGGCAGCAACTTTTGTAAAACTTCTGCATAATAAATGATGCCCATAAATCCATTTCACACTTTATTTTTCCGGCTGAATGATTTGGTAGGAAGTGGCCTACTTAAAAAGGATATTGTCACTGACATGAGCTTAGAACTTCAGAGTTTAAGAAAAATAAATGTAATGTAAAGTTGAAAATTGGAAGAGAATATGACCCAGCCATAGAAATGTATTTTACTTCCAGTGATTATCAAAGCAGCAAGAAAAAATGTCCTTGCTATTTTCTCTGTTTCTCTGCCTTTCTTTTCCCTCTTTCTTTGGGTATCTGAACTTCTTAGATCTCCCATGTATTTCCTCCTTTGACAATTTCTTTTTCCTTATTTCACTTCTATCTCACCATACACAATGCCACCTTCAAAACCAAGTTCACAGATGTTTGTTCCAGGAATGCCAGATTACTTTTACAGGTTCATAGAACACAGAATCATAGAATCACCCAAGTAGGGAAAGACCTCCAAGATCATCCAGTCCAACTGTCCACCAACCACCAGTTCCCACTAAACCGTGTTCCTCAATACAACATCTAAACGTTTCTTGAACACATCCACCACCTCCTTGAGCAGCCAATTCTAGAACCTGACCACTCTTTCATAGAAAACATTTTTCCTAACATCCAACCTCAGTCTCCAGTGGAGACTGGTACAACTTGAGGCCATTCCCTTTAATCCTATCACTAGTTACATGGGAGAAGAGGCCAACCCCCACCTCATCACAGCCTCCCTTCAGGTAGTTGTAGAGAGCAATAAGGTTGCACAGACTTTGATACATGGGTTAAGAATTTAGAAGGAAGTCTTATAAAAATTGTAAAGTAAACAAAAAGCAGGAAAGTCATAAATAAAATCATTGAGGACTTCAAAGGCTTGTGAAGATGTGTTGAAATTCTGTTGGCATACCAGGAAGGAAAGAGTGAGACTCACCAAATGCAAACAAGGAAGAAAAATAGTGTTATAAATTTGTGAAAGCTGTTTGACATAGCTATTACAAAACTATTAATTGTAGAAAGATCAGATCATTTAAATTTTAGCCTTTTATCCTCATAAATCTTTTTAAAATGTGCAGCGTTTCTGAGAAAAAAATATTAATATTCACTGGCGATGCAGCTACATAAATTATCTTGGTTCTAACAGGAGGCATAAAAGGGATGGACTCTTGAGTATTTGATCCCAAGTTGAACAACTATTTCAATGAACCCCAGATTGTACCAGAGATGAGCAGCATTCATCCTCTTCTGCTGTTGCAATGAACATTGGAAGTGTGTGGATCAGCAGGAGGACTCAATTCCAAAGAATCCAGGTACGCAGTGTGATGATGACAGGTTCTGCTGGCAAAATCAGATGGTCACTTGGGTGTTGAAAACAGGCCAAAAGGATTGGTTTTGATGACCCATCTGCAAAACTGCTTTAGACCAAAGCAAATTTTGCAGAGCTCTCTGAGAGAAGATTGTTCTTCCTGCAGAAAAGCTTTACTGAAGGTGTGCTGGGGCTAGATTAAAAAATTAACTTTTTATTTTCAGCTGCTGAAGAAGTAGGCTTAAACCTTCCCTTTCTCCTCACAGGTCACTGTGAAGTAGTTTTCATGTAAGCTTGGACAATCAAAGCAAAAAGCCTTAGAGTGAGACCTCTAGACTCAGAAGGTTTCATTTGTATCAAATAAACTGATTTATAAATACACTTGTAATCCAATAAGCATTCAGGAGACAAACAGAGTCTCTGTTTGCTACAGAACAAAGCAATGTCAGCAGTTTTCTGCCAAGAGTGATGAACTTGGTTAATTTAAGCATCTGCTCATCAGCTGCTCTATCTATGTCCATTGCATTGTGATGGGAATTCACACTTGAGCTTCTCTGGTTGAGCTCAGACCTATGATGCTTATAATATGCCTGAGCTTCACGGAGCAGTTTGTGCCACATCTCGTTAAGATAAATGTGGAAAAAAGCACACTTGGATTCATGGTTTATAGAGATCGATGTTGTCTTTGTGAAGTAAATGCCATTCTGTGTTTGCTAATAAAATGTGTTGTTAGAATGGCATTCACTTGTTGGTTTAATGAACAAAAACCAGCAAACATCATGTCTTCCATGCTCCTAATCAAAACCGTTTGGAGAATGATGGTAAGGCATGTCAGAGGAGCTGCAAGTCCAGATCTTATTTTTTTCATTCAGATCGAGTGAAAACAGGAACACTTCCATCTTGGCAGTTGCTCAGCCCTGCCATCAATAGAGGAGCAGACATCCATGGGCAGTTGGACAGCCACCATCCTGTTCCTCCTCACCAGCTGCCCCACAGCTTCTGCTGTGCTCCACGCTGAGATGACTTTGCTGCTCTCCCTCTGAGCTCCAAATGGCTGAGGGTAAATGCTTTTTCTCTTCCAAGAACACACACACTCTCTCTCACAAGGAGCTCAGCAGAACTGCATTTATTCCTTTCTCAGTTGATCACCTATTGAGCTACTATGTTATGTGATAGCTTTGAAACACACCACGTACATGGTATGTTTACAGTCAGTATCTTAACACCCTGCCATTTATTTATTTCAGCTGGTCCAATCAGTTTACCTGACATAGCACGGACAATGTGAGCCTTGGATCAGAGTTATTGAAGCTCTCTAGGTAAGAAGCAATTGACATTGATCTCTTGGCTGGGCAGAGAGCAGAGATAGGAGTTTGAAAGACCTCAGGGATCAGGAAAGTGGGAACACCATTGCCTTTTCAGAATTAGAACAAAAGACCAATATTAGCATTTCCAGCTCTTGCCAGGTGATTACATGTAAGATCAACTTTTCTTCCTTCTGTACCTGCCCAGAAAAAGGCATTCTGTAGCACAGAGATCTCACTGCTCCACTTTACCTGTCTGTGAACACAGTGTAATTGGCCCTGTATTGTCTGATTTCACAAGTGGTAGAATTTCTCACTCTCTTCATGGATGGAGAGAGATAGAGATGCATAATTATCACATATGTTTTGCATGCATTAGTACATTCAGGCATATGCTGTGGAAATGTAAGCCTTCATTAAAAGAAAACAAGCCAACAAAATTGTCATGTGAAATTTAAGTACAGGTGAAAGTAATTCACTAAGCTGGCTACAGTTGATTAGAAAATCGGACTGTTGTGAGCTCTGCAGATTTTTCAAATGCCACTTTGATGCTTTGCCAATAAATAATCTTATAGTGTCAAAATCCATCACTACGTTACAAAGACACTGCATCTGTGATCAAAATCATTCTGTTTCCCCTGGAGACATATATCTATGAAAAATTTAAGAGGTCATCAGTCACGGTCTCTTTCCAATATGTAGAAAGTTACAGCTCTGGGTAAGAACGTTTCTGTTCTTGTCACAACAGAAATCACTCTGATCTATTCAAAAAACTGCATCACTATGCTTAGGTAGAATGCATCTCATCCCTTGTTTTTGAAGTTATATAAAATAGCTGTTCTATGGCTCACTCTGTTACTTTCAGATGCCTCATAAAGGGATGAAAAGAGATGTCAATACAAATGAGACTTAGGCTCCAGGTTTAAGTATCTAGCACATTATTATATTGCATAAAAACTTGGGAGAACAATGTCAGATGCATTCATCTTGGCTCAAGTGCTCTGAAATTTTATGTCCTTGAACAATTCAAATTTGCATTATGCTCAAAATCTTTCATGGCTACACCTAATTCACTATTTTCCCAGCGCACATTAGCTGTTTGTTGATGGTACAAGAATCACTTGATAATAGAGCAGCAACTATTGTGTCTTATCATTAACTATTGGACTTTTTACTGGAAACCAAATCATCATCATAAAATTCAAATAAACATTTCACAAAGATCATCGCGGAGGATGTATTATATTAAACCCATCTGAAAAGAAATTCTCTGAGGTGTGTTTCATAGGCACTTTGCTTCCCAATTTTTTCCATTAGTGTCAAGATTCAAGCCACAGCAAGAGCCTTTAAGCTGGTTCCTCAGCTCAATTAGGGAAATGTCTGGATAATAACTTCATTGGTGCCTTTCTCTGCCACTTCCATGGGAAATTTTGACCACTCTCTGGCTTATCATGGGTCTAATGATCTCCTGATTAATGAACAGAAGTCTTTGTGTTGGCTGATAGACATCTCACAGTCTAAGTGCACCAGGGGGTGGGATCTGTGCAGTGAGGATGGGGTGGACATTCATTGCAGATGCCTTGTGTGTGCCCACACAATCTCACATATTTATTTGCAAGGTAACACATAAATATTAACTCACTAATATTGTGAGAAGACATTTGCTTTTGTTTCTGTGGCAGAAGCAGGTTTTTTTGCAGACTTGAGGACATTTTACTATGTTCTGAGGCATACGTAGGGCAGGGAGCAGGTAGCAGCTCCAAAGCTGAGATTTGATGTGGCCCTTCCTTCCCTACCTCCTACGCCCCTTCATGAGAAAAATCAACTTAGAAACTCTCTCTAGGAATCAGTTTTCATCATTAGCCGTGAAATATGCTCACTTTCTGAAAAGCCCATAGTGTAATGTCCAGGTACTGCAGGTCAAAGAAAGATTAAGCAGTCCGTTTGTTTTAGAAACAGAAAGAGAAAAGTGAGCTTGACCTATTAGTCATTTCTCCACTCCTACCCAAACTATCAGATAAGTCTGATATAAAGTGCTTGAATTCATTAACATTTCTGTAGAGGAGATTGAAACACATTTCTTTTAATTTTCTATCTCTTGCTGTCTCTGAAGAAGGAAAATCCTTGTAATTTCATAGGTGAAGCTATGGTTACATCTGTTTTGCTGAACCACTGGATTACAGAACAGACAGAACAGAACTTGCCAGTTCAAAAATGTTATACTGAACACAGCTCAGACTCCTGACTGATAGAATTGACTTCAGAGGGAGCTGGAAGCTCCTGCTACTTCTGTAAAACATGAGGCTTTCAAGAAGAGTGTAGATGTGGCACTGAGGGACATGGGTTAGTGGGCATGGTGGATGGTTGGACTCAATGCTCTTGGTGGTCTTCTACAACTTCAATAATTCTGTGACACTCACAGGATTGCCAAGACTATGTGGTATACCTGACCTCTTGGTCTGTGGTTATTACGTTAAACAGAAACAGCATAAGGAAAGAACAAAAATGATTTCCCATCAATGCTCTTCAGTGTTCACCTAATAAAGAGAACACTGCAAAGCTGCAAGAAGAGAATCTGATAGTTTGGGTTCCCCAAAATTGCTGAAGTGTCATTTTAGTCACTTGATGAGGGGCAGAAGGATGAGCACTCACACTGTCCATGCTGGGGGTGCCAGCAGAGGTGCCCAGTAGGGTCCTGGGGTGCATATGGTCCCTGGTGTGCTCCAGGCCTCCCTGTTCAGGCAGAATATTGGGAAAAATCTCTTCTGAAAAAGAGTATTGAGGCAGTGGAACAAGATGCCCAGGGAGGTGGTGGAGTCATCGTCCCCAGGGATGTTTAACAACCACGCAGATGTGGGTGGAGATGTGGCCCCATGATTAGTGGGCATGGTGGAGATGGGCTGGAGTTGGACAAGATGATGTTTGTAGTCTTTTCCAACCTTAATGATCCCATGATTATATGTTCCTCAGCCACTGCATCGGGTAGCCCATGTTGGCTATGGAGGAGCTGCATCCTTCCCCCCGATGTGCTCAGTACCGGGGGCACCCCCAGTGTCGGGAAGAGGCTAATGCCAGGCTGTGTTTTGGGAAATACTTCGGGAACTGGGGAGCATTTCTGTTGAACAGGGAGGCCTGCAGTTAGTCACACCTTTGTTTAGCAGATGAAGTGCTGGATCCCCAGTTGGTTCCACGGTTACCGCCCAGTTAACTGTCCTTGAAGAGGAGGTTTAGCACCTCAGCGGGAGCACCTTGCAGCAAGCAGCGGGACAGCACCAGGGAGCTGATTTCAGCACCCGAGAGATCTTTTCTTGCTCAGAAGCGCTGTAAGCTCCGGACAAACCGCGCCCGATGCTGTGCTATGGGATAGCCGCAGGTAGGAGCCCGTCCTGGAGAGGCAGGGAAAGCATTCGTCCCATCGGAGCAGCCAGAACCTGCGCACTGCTCCGTGCCCGTATCCCCGCCGCGCCGGTGGCAGCCCGGAGCACCGCTGGGATGGCCGCGGAGATCCGCGCGTCCCATCCCTGCCCGCTGCTCGCCCTCCTTCATGGGAGGTGCTGAGCGGCTCTCCCGTCGGAACGGGCTGAGGGGAAAGGGAAAAGCGGTGCCCTCTCCCTGTGTCCGCTCCCTATGCCCGCAACCCGTGCCCGCTCCCTATATCCCCGGCTCCGGCCGGCCGGGGGGAGCGGCCCCGGGCAGCCCCGGGAGGCGCGGCGGGAGCTGGAGGCGGGGGCTGCCGGCCGGGGCGGGGGCTGACGCGGGGCTGGGATGATAAAAGCGGGGGTAATTGCATTTAGGCAAATGAGGCAGCCTCGGCCCTCCCCGTCGCCAGGTCTATAAAGTGCGGAGCGCTCCCGCGGGCGGCCAATGCGCGGCGAGCAGCGCCCGGCTCCCGCTGCGAACGGTGCGTGTCCGTCCGTCCGTCTGTCAGTGTGTGCCTGCAGGCGTGAGGGTGCGTGTCTGTGTGCTTGTGGGGGTACATGCTTGTGGACTTCTACGGGTGTATGTCTGTATGATGTGTGGGGCTGTGTAGGAGAGAGCACCTGCGTGTGCTTGTGCGTCCACACCTGTGTGCTGCATGTGCAAGCCTGGTTTGGGGTGTGTATGGTGGTGTGTGTGAGCATCCCTGGACAGAGTGTGTGTGGAGAGCAGTGTGTGTACAGCTCAGGTGTGTCACAGGTAAGCTTATAACTAGACTGACATGTACTTGGGTAGGTGTGAGTATATGTGAGGCTGTATTCAGATGCACACACATCTGTATGTGAAGGTGTGTGCCCATGTGGCTCTGTGCTTTGGTCTGAGGATGGGTGCACCTTGACGTGTGTGTCTGCGTGCTGTGGTGCCCAGTTGCAGGGTGCATGCACACCCAGGGCAGCAGGCGTGTGTCTGTGTGTGTGATCTGTCCCTGAGTGTGTACGTGTGTAGGGTACCCTGCAGGTGCTTACCCTGCACCCCACAGGACGTCAAGGTGGCCATGAGGCTCCCGCTGGCTTTCACCGTGCTGCTGCTGGCCTCGGCACAGGCACTGGCCGATGAGATGGCTGCTCCCGATGACCTCAGCTACTGGGCAGACTGGGCCGACGGTGAGCAGAAGGTGAGCGCTGAGGCTGAGGGCTGGGTGGGTGCTGGGGGTGCTGGGGCTGCGCTGAGTGCCGCGCTGTCACCCTGCAGGAGGAGCTGCCGCTTCCCCTGGAGCACTTTCTGCAGAGGATGGCAAGGAGACCCCGGCCCCAGCAGTTCTTCGGCCTCATGGGCAAGCGGGATGCGGGTGAGACAGACAGGGCACCCCTGCATGCTTTGCCAGCATCCATCCGCATTCCAAAGAGGTCCCCTTCCCTTCTCACACTATGTTTTTCTCCAGAAGTTTTCTTGTTGCTTGTTCAAGCTTAGTATAAGATAAAGCCCCTATCAGAAAGGAACGGGCTTCATGTTAAACTGCTGAGTACACACCAGTAAGGAGTATGTTGGCATCTCGGTTGGAAGCAGCTGCATGCACAGCTCCCTGAGCTGAAGCTGCTCAAAACCACCTGGCAGTGCATGGGTCTCTCTGACACAAGATTTTGTTGTCTCTTCAAAGAGAAATGCAATTGTAAACATCATCTTAATTTTCCTTAAGTCTCCGGAGCATGCTTGGTGTAGTTTCTGTATTATTTGGTGCTTTAAAATAATGCAGTAACATCATATATGTTTGCCTGTTTGTGGTCTGTTGTTTTTTTTTTTTAAAAACTACTCTTCCTTTTTTTTTTCTTTCCTTTCTCCTCCAACCAGGATACGGCCAGATCTCCCACAAAAGTAAGTTAAAAAAATGTAAATATTTTAAATACTTATGCGAAGATACTCTGATGGAGAACAGTGTGTTTCAGGGTGCAGGTGTGGCTGAGTTTAGCTGAGGAATGGCAGCACCAGAGGTGGATCACTGCTCCACCCCACGGTCATGTCTTAAACCTGTACCCAATATGAGCTGCCACTCGCTGTGAGGTTTCAATCCACATTAAAGTGAGGATGCTGCAGCTCTTAATTTCTCAGGGGGCTCTGTAAACCTTTCTCAGAGGCGAGGCAGGCTTGCTGCTAGGCTTGGAGAGGAACAATTAAGACAGCAAACTCTGGAAGATTAGAATTGTGAATTCCCAAATCCCTGAGAATGATTCCAGGGATAAGTGAGATGCTGTGAGGTGCTCCCTGTGCTGCCTGGATGTGAGTCAGTCCCACTCTCAGGGCTGGTTGCATTTACCCTACAAACAGGAGCAGCCAACACGATTCCTTGCTTTGTGTCTTTGCCATACTGAGTGGGAGGTGGTGTCAGCTGTGTGCTGTATCCTGCTTGTGCATAAGGACAGGTGTATTCTCTATCTGAAGATGCTTAAATAGGATCTGGAAGACCTAATGGGTTTAAAAATTATTTTCTTACTTTGTGAGACCTCCTCTGCCCACAGAGGTCAATAAGTGCTCTGTTCATCACTGGATTTTGTCACTGGGATTATTTATTGGAAGACCAATTACAGAGTCAAACATCCTGCTGGCTAAAGTAAAAAAACAAAACCAAAAACAACTGCAGCCTGCTTCAGCGCCTGTGAGGTCTGAAATTGTTCCTCTGGGCTTGTAGATGAAGTAGCCAGGCAAAATTCTTCCCAAACAGAAATCTCTGTTTGCCTCAAAAGTCAGCTTAGAGAAAGAAGAATGGCTCCTTTTCCTGAACTACAGCTGTTGCCACATCTGATACGTGCCAGAGGCCAAAAGCTGTAGTAATTTATCCTCTACAAATCCAGTGGCTTGAGAAGTGCTCAACGGAACAGGAAGGTAATAAATATTCCACAAATAGAGCCTGGCTGTCTGACTTAGACACGACCAGACAGAATCTCACTGGTTCCATCTCTAGCAAGGCTCTGCCTGGTTGGTGAGGATGGTTTAACACCTACAGGTAGAGTAGGTGCATCATACAGATGAAAGCTCTTCCAGGACACTGCCTTTGACACTGACCAAAACTGTATTGGAAAAGGAGTAAGAATCAGTTATTGGTTGTTGCTTTCCTGTCATATTTAAACAAAGAAAAAAAGTAACACATGTCAGTATGAATCAGTAACCAATATTTGTTCTCTGTGCTCTGATAGTGGCATGAAAAATGAGTATGTGAGATGAATGATTTTGAAGTCTGTGTCTTCTTTCCTTGTGAGAATGCATCATCTTAAGAGCCTGCCTATTTAACATGCATTAAAACACCCCCAAATATATTTTTTCAGGGCATAAAACAGACTCCTTTGTTGGACTTATGGGAAAAAGATCTTTAAATTCCGGTATGTATGCAACTGAATCAGTACTCTAATACACAGCAGCTGAACTCTGTTGCCTCTGTTCTCTCCCATGGGCTGGTAAAAAGAGCTCTCTGAGAAGGGACTGGGGCTTTCTGAACCCACATGTGTCAGGGTGCCCCTGGCCCCACTTCTTGGTGTGGCTGGGCCTGCTGCTGGTGGCCAACAAGCAGGTGAAGTAAGGTGATGGTCCCCAGGGCATTTCCCTGTCCTTGCCAGCATGTGTTCTTCTCGTCTTCAAGGTGCTATGACAAGGAAGAGACACTGCGCTGATGCATCAGGGAAAAAAAATCAGAGGCTGAAAACACGAACCTATTTCAACTTGCACTTCAATTCCAGGTCCCCCAGATAAAGGGACATTCTCTTTGTCTCTGCAGATCACTGTTCCTCAGATTTGGAGCAGGAGGTGAAAGAGCAGAGCTTTGCAATTGGCAGCATCGAACTCTGCAGGTGGAGCTGTTAAACATTCTGGCTTTTAATTTTACTCACAAAATGGGAAAAAAAACTAAAACAAAACACTTAAGTCCTTGAACGAATGCTGTGAATTTCTACTGTTTTCCCATAGCCTTCTTCCCTTACAAGCATGAGCCCTGTAGGTGATTCTGGGCTGCCAGGAGCTCCAGCTCTGCTGTAGGTCTGTGATGAAAAAATCATAAAGCTGTAAATGCTTTAAATAAAGCCATCATGAGCCATAAAGCATCAGTTAATTCCCTAGTATAGGAATTTTAAAAAAAAAAAAAAGAAAAAGAAAAAAAAACCCAAACTCTAATGCCCATTTCATGTCTCTGAAATAGTTTTCTCTGTTTTGTTAAATGGATGATAAAAGTTAAATTACTAGCTGACACCTTTATATTATGTGGATACATGCTGTGATCTATATTCTGCAATTATGGTTGTCAAGAACTTTTATTTTCAATTAATCCCCGTTCAGACTGGTAATATGGCTCTCTGCATCATCTTGCAAATTGTTATGTATCATGAATAATTTCGTACAATTTTATCTGCGGTGGCAATAGCTATTAAATACATAATACCTGTAAATATCTCTGCTATCATAAAAGCAAACAGCCTGGAAATAACAAATGGGGTTTTGTAATCCCAATGGAAACATTTACATGAGTATGAGGATGCAGTATACAGCAAATGTTTAAAAAAGGCAAAGATTTGATTGCTTTGATTTCAAAATTTCTGGTATAGTTGAAGTACTGTGCTGTGGTATTTAAGTATTTATCTGTAACAAAGGGAAATAATGAGGCTTTACCCTGCTGAGCTGTGGCTGACGTGAAAAACCACACCTCACTGTGATGGTGGCACTCAGAAGTGGCAGCTCCTGCAACACATCGTGCTGAATGCTGCCAGGCTTGCAGGGTGCTCATGCACGGCCGGGCTTGAACACGCTCTGCGGTGCTGCCTTGGGCTCACAGCAGAGGTGACCAGCTCTGCCTGCTGAGGTCAGGCCCTGCCCAGAAGTGCTCTGCAGAGCTCCCTCGTGCTAAAGCAGCAAGGAGGAAAACACTCCCACCACTGCTGAGCACTGTTTTTTACTGGACTGCTGTAGGTGGCAGTTGCTCATGGGGTGCCCTGGGTTTGGCCTAGCTTCTGCTTGCAGCCTTTGGTACAAGTTATAGCTGTGAGTATGGGCTGGAGGCAGGGAAGGTTTAAGCTGGGAACAGGAGGTGGGAATGTCAGTGCAGAAAGTCATTTAGACTCAGGCATTGACTTCAGTGCTCAAATCCCCTCTTCATAATGAAATACTGGAAGATGAAAAGGTTCTGAGCCAAGAGTGCTTCAGACAACTCATGGATGAGAAGAAAAAGGCACAGTCCCTCAGCATCCTGAAGGATTACACGTTCTGAGGGGCAAAGCCAAATTAAGCAGCTGGGGGCTGTGCCAGGACCCCACATCTCTGCTGACAGCAGCAGCCTCTGAGAAGCTCTGTAGGGCAGGAGCATCACTGGGTGGTGGGGAACCTTGGGGTTTTCATGGAGCTGCAGCCTCCCTGCTCCCTGGCTGCAGGGGCCGCGTGGGCTGTGGGATTATGTATGGCTGTCCAATGTGTCTCATGCTTTTCTGCTTCTTGCAGGATCCTCTGAAAGGAGCATAGCACAGAATTACGAGCGAAGACGTAAATGATACATTCCTGTGCGTTATTTATTAAATTTTATTTGTTCCAATGGCCAATGCAGTGTAATATAAACTAACCACTGTATGGAATAATTATTTATTTAACAATACTAAATGGTTTTGCATTGGTTGTTTTTTTTTGTTTGTTTGTTTTCTTGAGTTAGACGTTCAATACAATGATTATTTTTCATGTAGTGGCAGCGACACGTGTTGCGTAGGAGCGTTGGGTCCTGGAAGGACATCTCCTTCAGGACTGGCAACCTTGGTGACATCTCACAACAAAGCACATTGTTCAATATGACCTGTAGAATTATGTTCACCAAACAAAGGTTCTTTTATTCATCAAAAGTGAGTCTGTATCAGCTTCACAACCATGCAGAACAGAGCTGATGTACAGTCTAGTGCCTCAATTTGTTTTCATGGTTTATAATGTACTGTAATTTCTGTATCAAAATATATTTGTATCATTGCAGCATGTTTTACGTTTTCTGACTACCTATATATATTTTAAAAAGGTGGGAGGGGTAAGGTTTGAATGTGAATCCCAAGTCTTCATTTCATAGCCTGGAATTTTATGATAGTAACATTTTAAATAAAATCTACTCTGGGGATTTTGCAACATACTTCCTTTGGTGATAGTGATGGCATTATTTCCAGAATGAGACATGGATCCAAGCAACTGATCTCAGACTAGAAAACACAGCAGTGTAATGACTTCCTTTTGCAAGGAGGCTGTGGGCCTCCTCCTGTAGGGCCAGCAAAAGCTCTGGGGGATTTGCTACTGGAGGCAGCAGATCTGGGTCACTCAAGGTGCCACTGAACCTCACCCCTATGGAATCCAAAGTCTGTGCTGAGTGAGAAGGGCTCACTGTGTCCTACAGCTCATTTGCTGTGGATTTCATCCACTATTGTCTGTTATTTGAAAGCCAAGCTTTTAATAAATTGTAGCCCTCTGATTCACAATAAAAACACCTGTTGACTTGGACCAATGCAATGTAAGAGAAAAACATGTGGGTATAATTACATTTTTAATTAAAATGTCTGGTTACTATATTTCCAGACAGTCCCAAAATGCTACATTCACCTCACCAGCTGCCAAAGCATCTGGAGATCTATTTTTTTTTTTCCATCTGCTAAAAGCTATCATTCTCTGACGCCTTCATACAAGCCTTCACTGCAGACTAACCAGCAGTAAAAACAGACAGTATATACAAGCTGATATAAATACAAAGTACAAAAGGATTCACTAGTTGTTGTTTTCCTTTTTTGAAGTGAACTCGGCAAAATCAATTTTCAAGTTTATCTGAGACATTCCCACAGCTGCACCCATTAACAGTGCTGACGGACATCGGCCCTTCCTTCTGCTTCATATTGATGAGATGCCCCCAGGGTCTCCTCTTCCCCAGGCTGAACAGCCCCTGCTCTCTCCGCCTCTCTTCACAGCACAGATGTTCCAATCGCTCCATCATGTTGGTGGCCCGTCCTCAGACTCTGCAGTGCCCAAGTCTCTCCTGCACTGAGGAGTCCAGAACTGGACACAGCACTGCAGGTGTCACCGACACTCAGTGAAGGGTCACAGGTGCTGCAGTGTCACCGACACTCAGTGAAGGGCTGCATCGGCTCCTGTGAGCAGGGGAAGCTGTGCTGAGCTGCAGGCACTGCTGAGGGAACGCTGCCATATGCACGTGTGCACTGAGTAATGCTCAGTGAAGGGGGGAAGAACAAATAGCCCCAGACAGCAGGGAGAGTGAGTCTCATACACGTGGAGGGCAGCACAGGCGTTAGTTAACAGCCTCCAGCAGAGGTAAGGCCTGAATCTTCTAGTGGAACCATTTTCCCTGCAAGGAAAAGCTGACCCTTCAGTTTCACATGCCCTCCTATTATGTGGCTGCCTGCAGAATGCTTAATTGACGTTTGAAACAGCCTGTCTTCATTTCTGTTAGCATGATAAAGTAAGGTTTTTGCAAATTCACATTTTGAACAAGAAAACTGGCACTGATGTCTACACTTGCACAGAAACACATTCCCAGGTACAAACAGAACGACCGCTCAGCATGAGACAGCGATCGAAACATTCCAACTAACTCCGCCACCAGCAAAAAATGGGTAGCATTTCAGGGCAGTTTCCCCAGTTTGAGAGGGAGCATTTGGGAGGATGTTTGGAGCACCAGCCCATCCCTGGAGTGTGCAGGGAGGACATGCTTCAGTTCAGTGATGCTCTGGAGGATGACAAAGAGGAGGAGGGGGAAGATTCCTGTTTCCCTCTGGTGTTCTGCATGTTTTCATCTCACTCTCACCAGGGTCCTCCTGATGCTCCAAGGCTAAATGCAAATTCACAGCCTAGTTTGTATGCCTTCATTTCTGCTTTTATTAGAAACAATATAGTTTATGCACTATTGAGAGCTAAAACTTCAGATGTACTTTTTAATCACTTCTGTTGTCTTTACTCTCCCTTGTGAGGCAGTTCTCTCCTTTAGCTTTTAAATACTTTTACATGATAGACAGCATTGTAGCCCCAGGCCACTTGTGTCTTCAACCCCACAACTCAACTGCAAGTTCTGGGAGGGTTTCGCTGAGCCCCCCACTGCTCTGTCACCTCCAGCCACATCCATGACACAGGCAGAGCCGTTCCTGTTGGTAACAGCCTGACATCATCAACGAAGCTACAGTATGGCATCAATCAGTGAAATAGGAGCAAGCTTTTAGAAAAAGAATATTGAAAATCTTTCTAAGAAGTCAGAACAGAAAGCAAGCCCAGAGTGATGCTGGTAATTGTCCCACTGGGGAGGTGCTGTAGGCAGTTTGACATTGCAGGCACTTTCAAAGCACTCTGCCTCCTCTTTGCTTCCATTTTCCCCCAGAAATACATTATATACATGCCTTATGGCTGGTGGCTGCTCACCTGCTGCCTACCACTGCAGCTTTGTGTCCCACATCCCAGCTCCTGCTGGCTCCCCCACATTTGTTGGTTCTGAACCGGGAAGCAGCTCCTCACTTCCATCATCACAGTTAATTAAGGCGTGGAGTAAAACCTAAATGATTAATGTTGCAACAAGTTAATACTTGGATAAAGTAAGACCCTAATAGGCAATCCCCATGGAGGCTGCAGTTGGTAATGTCTCCCTCACACACAAATGCACTCCCCTCCCCAGGCAGGGGATGCTGAACCCACACTCTCAGCAGCCTGCCTTGATGAAATGTGGCCCAGAAGACAGTCAGCTCCATCCATCACCACCACTGCTCAGCTGTATGGAAGCTGTTCTCCCACTGTGCAGATGTGGCAGAATTCACTGTGGAAGACTGCCTGGGGTCTGCCCCTGCCTGCACCTCACACCAGGGTAGCTTGGGCCTCACAACACTTGCCTACCCAGCTAGCAAGTCCTTTGTTGCTGTCCTGCAAGGCTGCTGGCTTTCGATACAGTTCTAAGCAAAAGAAGAGGAAGAATCTGGAAATGTCTGAGCAGAGTGATCCCTGCAGAGGAGCCCAGCCCCCAGCCATTGTTAGCTGGAGCAGAGTAACACCAAGAGTTGTTTTTTAAATTATTCATGCGATTCTTAAAAAAGCTGTTTTTTCCAGACTAAGCCAGTAAGAGCTCCTTCAGAACTACCAAGAGCCATTATTTATATGAAGACTTTGTCCCTGTATGTACCTAAACTATAGCTCAGATAACTGCTTCAGCATAAAGAGAACTGTGCAAGTCCCTCTGCGAACTTCGTTATAGACCAAATTTTCCTGAGCAGTTCCCATAGCCACAATACTGTAGACTTTGTTAATGAACATTGCCAGAATGCTAGGACAGGAGCACACAGCGGCTCCTTCCCCAGGGCATTGCCACACTACTCTGCCAGGATGCAGCTGCCTGTGGGACTGCACACAGCATAGTGTCCTCTTGCTACCTACAGAATGGTGCACTTCCCCTTATAGGAAGCAGTTGTTACCAGAAGGGTGGGTTTGTGTTTGTTTTGGTTTTGCTGTCAGCAAGGATGTACAGCATCCTTGAATCTACCTACATCCTTCAAGGTCACTATGCAGACTCTTTTCACACTACTCTCAGTGTTTTTGAAAGAGCACAGAATGAGACATTTGTCAGCAGGAGGGCATTTGGGATCTGTGGAATTCACAGAATCGCAGAATCACAGGGGTTGGAAAGGCCCTCAAGTGATCATCATGTCCAACCTCCCTGCTAAACAGTTACGCTAAAACAGGTTGCACAGGCATCCAGATGGGTCTTGAATAACTCCACTGAAGGAGACTCCGCAGCCTCTCTAGGCAGCCTGTTCTTCTTCGTGTTAGCACAGAACTTCCTATGTTCAGGCTTTAGGCCATTACACCTTGTCTTATAGCTACACACCACCAAGGAGAGCCTGGCCTCAGCCATTTATCTCTCACCTCCTTTTAGATATTTATGAATATTTCATAGAATCATGGGATGGTTTGGGTTGGAAGGGACCTTTAAGATCATCTAGTTCCTACTCCCTGCTATAGGCAAGGACACCTCCCTCTAGATCAGGTTCCTCCCTTCCAGGGAGGAGGCATTTACAACCTCTCAGGGGAACCTGTTGCAGTGTCTCACCACCCTCACAGTAAAGAATTTCTTCCTACATGCCCTTACAAAAAGTCCCTCCCCAGCTTTCCTGTAGGCGCTTTCAGGTACTGGAAGGCCACTATATGGTCACCCCGGAGCCTTCTCCAGGCTGAAGAGCCTCAGCTCTCCGTAGGTGCTCCAGAAAGACACAAAGCACAGTGTAGCAAAGCACTACAATTCAAGCAACATCCTCCAGAAGGAAACCTTGCTTGGAGAAGACGTTCCTTTGTTGCTGAAGGAACAGACACTTGCAGCAGGGCTACATTAAGACTTCATTTAAAAGCAGAAGTTAAACACTGAATCTCTCTGGATAGGGAATCAAACAATGATGACAGATTTTCTGAGTGAAAAATGGGCTATAGTTATACCTTTTAAGTTATATGATGGGCACAACTGCAAAATTAAGTTTTCGGGATGATAAAAAAGCAATTTTTAAAGAAACATTTCACATATACCTGCAGTTATTTAAAGGTGAAACATTTTGCTTATGCACTGAGCTGTTTTTTAATTGCTCACAGGATGTACCCATGCATTTGAGATTATTTAATAGCAGTACACCATGGAGCTGAGGAAATTATGTTGCTTGCTGTTTCGTTTCTCTTACAGCTTTTGTTTGTGAGATGCATCAAACAGTGCACTGTTTGATGCAGTACTGGGACTCCACGCAGAAAATGAGCTGCTGTTTGTTCTCTGCAGGGCAGCCCATGCTCAACTCACCCCTGTGCTGTGCTCCCACCTGCAGCCTGAACGGCCTTGGGCTGTGGCACCAGCTGCACGTCCTCGTGCTGCAGTGGGTGCTGTTTGGGGTGGGCTGGTTTGAAGGAAATCAGCTCGAAAGGAAGACAACAGCATAAATGATTTCCTATTAAAGTGCACACTTCTGTTCAGTGCTGAGAGCCCACCAAGAGTTTATTTGCTTATCTTTTTCAATTGTTTTCTAAGGAAAGTTTTGTTTTATCATCATTGCTGGGATTACTGCATGTAAAGCACACAGCTATCTGCAGTGCAAGGGGATGATTTATTGCACTGAATATGAAATACGAATATCTCATCCACCACTTACCAGTACAGTGGCTAAATGAATATGGGCTGGAGCACTGTCCACCTCAGACAATGTATGTTTATTAGCCAAAAAAAAAAAAAAAAAAATAATAATAAAAAAGTAGAAACAATAATACCATTTTTTTTTCTGTCCCTCTCAAACCAATTGAATTTACTTTGCCTCCCAGACAGAAGTATTTGTGTTGAACAGAAACCAACAAGCCCATTACATATTACAAACCATATTAGAGAAAGTCAGTTTGAACTATAACATTGATACATTATTAGTACATTGCAAAGATATTTATTTAATGGCAGTATATTTTATGGTGAATAACGTAGCCAGGAAAGAATCTTTTATATTTTCCTTTGCCAAGTAAAACAGATGTTTCAAAGCTTTTAATGCTAATTCTTACAAAAGCTTGTCCAAGAGGCTCCTCAAGAAAGGTGCCCAAAGCCAACACGGTGCTGACACATCTCACTTTCTCTGATGTTTTTGACCTGTACCAAGGTCATAAGATTATATGAGATACCCAAACTTTGTGCTGTACAAGAAATGAAGTTTACAGGCAATACGTTAAGAAAATAAAATTTTAAAATGGCTCGGAAAGGAGAAGATTTCCATTACAAAAGAAATAGGATGTTTCTGAGAGCCTTTTATAAAATTTCATGAGTTTCACCACATTAGTTTGGAGAAGGTCCAACAAGCCCACAGATAGGAACTCCTTGTGTAGTGCAGCCATACCACTGAGTGCACAGAGCTGCAGAAAAGATATATTTCACATGACAACTATCTCACATTGAAGATGGTCAGAGAGCACTTCTATGAAGAAAGGTTGATGGAGCTGGGCTTGTTCAGCATGGAGAAGAGAAGGCCCAGGGAAGACCTGGTAGCAGAATTCCAAGACTTGAAGGGAGCTTATAAACAGAAGGGACATCGCCTGTTTACATGGCCTGATAGTGGTAGGACCAGTGGGACTGTCTTTAAACTAAAAAAGGGGGAAATTTAGGTTAGATGTTAGAAAAAATTCATGACTGAGAAGGTGGGAAGGTGCTGGCACTGCTGCCCAGAGAGCCGTGGTGCCCCATCCCTGGAGGTGCTCAAGGCCAGGCTGGATGGGGCCCTGGGCAGACTGAGCTGCTGGGGGGCAGCTCTGCCCATGGCACAGGGGTGGAACTGGATGATCTTTGAGGTACCTTCTACCTAAGCCATTCTGTGATCTATGTAAAATACGTCTATCCATCTTTCATTGCTGCAAAGATGATATTTTTAAGATTCTCTCAGCAGGACTTTTGCTTTGAGGTTTCAACCGTTTGGTCAACTCTTAGAATTGTGCAGTGAAAGTTTTCACTTCCTGACACAGAAAGTACGTGCAGAAGCTGCCATGGAGTATTGCTTCCTTAATCTTTATAAATATTCGGCTATTAACTGGTGATGTTAAGAAATAAGAGGGAATTTATTTCTATTTGTACTGGAGATCAGCATTTTTGTCTGAATGGGATATTTTGGCGATCTGAAACTCAGAGCATGCAAGGTTTTTGGTTGTCCAAAAAAAATGAAGAAAAAAAAAAGAACATATTTAAAACAATTTAAATTGTATCACGAAATACTGTATTGAGAAGAACTACACAAGTTCTTTCTGAAAGGAAACCATGAGCAGGGCCCAGTAACACCATCCAGCTGCCAGAATCCCCTCTTTCATGCAGCTTTCACTGACAGAGACAACTGTGCTCCAAAACACTGGGAGAGAAGTGAGATCAGGTACGACAACCTCAAAACCCCCAAACACACACTTTAAGCATTTGATCCAGCTGAGCATTTGGCCACTGCTGTAGCATTTAAGGGCGATTATGGCACTTTCCTAAAGTTCAGTACTTCTTCAAAGCCCTGCTCCACTGAAGTGCCCATGAATCTGTTTTTGCCTCTACTGAGCAAAGGAGATCAAAAGTTATAATGGAACAAAAGATGGCCTCTGATTGATTGCAACATTATTTCGGGTAATTTAATTGAATATAATGAGCGATATCTCCTGTACTTTGGTTTTGATATTGATTCCTTCAGATTTGTCTAAAATAGAAACAATTAAACAAGCAAATAATGATCCTGAGATTTAGATTAAAGATAAACCTTAAGCAAGAAGCACATTCCATAGAGTATCCTGAATCGAGCCATCCATTTTGGCCTGTCAAGTAATGGTATGGCTTCAGAGGCAATTACATTTGCTATTTACCTATCTTTCTCCATGTGTTTGAAGTAAAAACAATGTGTTACCTTACTCCACTTTTTGCTTAGCCTCGCACACCAAGATATCTCTTCATCCACTGAAGTGCAGCTTACGGGGAGCAGAGGTGGGAGAAGCTGTGGAGCTGCTGAGCACAAACCCACTCCATCTCCTGCCCTGTAAGCACCATGTGCCAGGTATCACCTGGAATGTGCTCTGTGGCTCTTGGGACTTAGCAGAGATGAGACAGTAACTCAAAGGCCAAATGTAAATACTGTTCTATTGTCAGCAACCTGATAATAACAATATTCATCTTAAACCTGTTCTGGGTGCCCATCACATGTTCCTCACCCAGTTGTTAAAAACCGCTGATGTCCCTGTAATACCAAATTTCTAGGAAATAATGTGTAGTAAAGTACTGTGTCTGAAGACAGATGAAAGTTTTGTTCCACTGTGACACCAGGCTTCCTGCCATCCCAGCTACAGACCTGCTCTTTGGCACTTCAAAATTAGCAATGAGAAATCAGCTGGGAGCCAGAGGGCTGCAAATATTAAGGGCAGCTTTCATCCACTGGGATAATGTAGCATCTTTCATTCCCTCCAAGGAACTGTGACAGAGCCAAGTCATCACTGGAAAGTATTTGCATATTTAAATTGTTTCATTATCTCATAAAAGTCTCTAATCAGTCATTGGTGCGCTAAGAGAAGAAGAATGTTAACCAAAAGGAAGAGGAAATAAATGCAAATACATCTTCACAATCCCAATGAGCAAAAGACTTCCAAAAATATCAAGTAGATTTGGGACAAGAAGTAATGACAAAAATAATAAAAATATGATTTTGACCATGATAAAAGGAAATACATCATAGTAATTGATTCTTTCATAGACTACCTCAGTAAGACATTAATACAGAGGACACACTTCTACAGAGAGTCAGCACCACTGCATTTATCTTCTTTTGCTATTTCAAGCTGGGACAGTAAGCCATGCTTAATTTTAAACGTGACAGGAGGGCTGTCTGACAGCTCCAGCTGTTTCAGCTTGTGCTCTGCTGCATCAGAGGAGAAGTATCTGAGCAAAACTCGACATGAATCACCGAGCTGTTTTGAAATCACTTAATTCTTTAGCAGATAAGGAGGTATGATTTAAAAATAAATAAATCATGCTGAGGGATTTGAACAAAATTTCTATAGACTGGCATCCTTCACAAGTAATATTTGGAAAATACAGGGAGACAAGGGAAAAAAACAACCACAACACACCAAAGAGACACCTCTAGACCAACTACCACCACTGATGGCTTCTCCCTGTGGAAGGCTGTAGGTTTCTGGGAGCACAGGTATGGCTCCATCCCCTTTTCCATCCCTCACCTACTCAGATGAGCTTCTGACTTTTGCCCTCATGACATTCACCTTGCAACTGCACACTGCCCATGTATACTCAAACTATCTTCCTCTTCCTCCCAGACCAGGACCTATGGGCCCTTACTCGAATGAGTAACACTGCTGGCAGGGTTTAATTCCTCAGCTTCCCTGACCTGGCTGGTGGCTCTGCCTGGGCTCACTGGCATCATGGCACGACCCTCTCAGCCACATGACCTTCCTGATGCCCAGACCCCAAGGGGCAGCAAACATTCAGTAGGGACACAGTTGTCCAGCAGCATCTCCTGGTACACAGCATCAAAGTATGGCCTCAATCTCATGGCTATGCTGCACAGTTACACTCAAAAGAGACAGGAAGCCTGCTTCACTGCCCCTCAAAAACGTGTTTAAGTTCTAGATCCCCATGCTTTTCTCCTGCAGAGGAGAACAAATAATAACAAAAATCCCACCTTCCTGCTGAAAACTCCAAACCAATATCGTTTTATCAAAGGGAGCACATAAAGCCAGAAGTGAAGAAAACCTGAATCCCAGCTGGTCATTCCTGAACTTACCTCCACAGCATCTTCAGAAGGCAGAGAAATGAAATGGGTCTGCTAAAGAGGGGAGAGGGGCTGAATTGCTTTTTCCAGCTCATTGGGAAGGTTTATGTTGGAGTGGGGAGCTGAGCACAAGTTTCCCATCCCCTTAGAAAATGAGAAGTTCAAAACCTGTGCTGATAGCAGCATCTCACTGTGCCTCACAGGACAACATGTGAGGCATTATTTCAAAAAAATGGAGCTGAGTGTCACTCCAAAATGCACACATCTCTTTTCTCAGCGACCTCTGAGTTGGTAACACACCTTTTCCATGAGTAACTCATCCACTGCCAAGATAGGCAACTCTGCGACCACCTAAACCAGATTCTGCACTAAGAATTCATACTGATTTATGGCCTGTGACGCTCTAAATTCCCAGATACTGGCTCTGTATGGAGTGCCTCTGTGTCAGCAGACTTTTTAACTGCAGGTGGTGAAGAAAAAATCCTTTTTGTAATTCAGAAAAGACCAGGAGGGCAGAGCACTCAAAGCTGGGATTCCTGTAGGCAGTACTGACTCAGACCCTGGCAGAGCAGGAGATGTGTGGGACCAGCACCACCAAATTGGAAATTGGGGACAGACAAAACTCACAGTTTCAGGGCACATTCCTGAAATACACTGCAAGGAATCTGAACATCTGCAGAGGGCAGTCCTTTATCTGCCCAGGTAACAGCAAGCTGTTCACCCACTGTGCAGCTCCCCTATGCTTCCTCACCTACCTGATTTAAGCTGGAGGAAACAATCACATCACCTTCCTGCCCTGTCCTCAGAGGCTGCCATAAGAGTTCCAATTAGCATCAATTGAGATAATAGTTCTGTTTGCATTTTTAAGCTATCATTAGCAAGCCGTCAGTCAGCCAATAATTTGTATCACTATCCTCCTCCTTTTTGTGCTAAAATAATAATGATTTTAATCAAAAGCAGTTTCTACTATTATATGTTTTGCCTCAGGTGTTAAGAGCAGTCTTCAAGAGCGGTGGCGAGAGATGTTAAATAACACTGTTTATTAATATAGATGACTACTGATAGCCTTGCAAGTATCAGAAATGGAAGCTCTTTTTGCCGCCAGCTTCTTAGCAGGACTCACGGGCACACAGAGGGTCACACTGCATGAACACCTACACTCCTTGTATCAACCATCACAAGAATGGGGTGGAAGAGCAGACCTCAGAATAAAACCAATGTTTCCCATTCCCCAGCCCAGTGCTACCTTACACAATCCTTAGAACTAGCATTATACACCCGTTTCAACTCACGCTTCTGATTTGTAATATCACAACAGGTTTTAAATGACTTTCAAATGCAATAATGAATGCACTCAGGGCATTTAGCTCCGAGCTGCCTCCTCACCTGCAGCACCAGCATAATAAGCCCTGCGCGGTATCTCGAGAGCAAGATTAATTAAACCTTTCCTTTCTATTACCTTTGCTCCTATTCTAATCTAATATTCTATTCTATTCTAATCTAATGCTTAATAAAAAAAAAATCCCATCAACAAGCGCACGTGAAAAACCGAGCTTCGGACACAAAGGGGAACGGGAGGGGAACGGCTGCCCCCTGCCGGCCGGGGAGCCCCGAGAAGGAAATCTGCCCGCCCGGCAGCACGGCGGTGCTCCGCCCTGCCCGGACACAGGCTTCTTCACAGGGAGAAAAGTGGTACCTTGCTGCTGATAGATAATCGGCTATAATAATTGATCGTGTGTGAACATAGTCCTGGTTATTCTTTTTTTCCCCAAATTAAATGTAGAAAGAAAAGGAGGTGAGCGCAGATAGACGAAAAGTAAAAATTTTTGGAGAAGAGAAAGCTCTGGGAAGATCTTGTGGTCCTTTCCTATTCTAGAAGGAAGCGCGTAAACAGCAGGGGAAATGGCTGTTTATGAGGGTGAATAGTGATAGGACAAGGGGGAATGGTTTTAAACTGAGACAGGGGAGGTTTAGGTTAGATATTAGGAGGAAGTTTTTCACACACAGGGTGGTGACACACTGGAACAGGTTGCCCAAGGAGGCTGTGGATGCCCCATCCCTGGAGGCATTCAAGGCCAGTCTGGATGTGGCTCTGGGCAGCCTGGTCTGGTGGTTGGCGACCCTGCACATAGCAGGGGGTTGAAACTGGATGATCTTTGAGGTCCTTTTCAACCCAGGCCATTCTGTGATTCTATGAAAACCATTAAGAAGAGTGTTGCACGCTGGCTCTCCATCCCACGCTCCAAGCTACAAGTCCATCTTCAGTCAGCTGGCCAACCACACATGGCTGTTGTCTTAAATCAGGAAAAAACAAATAAACAACAACAACAACACACATCCAAAAAAACTACACAGCTGTCATAAAGGCATAGAAGACACAGAAGTCATAAAGGCTGTAGAATTCATGCCTATATACGGGGAATGAATTAATAGGTTTTCACTCCTGAGACCCCTAACATACATGGCTTTAATGTGAATAAGGCAAGCAAACAAGGCCTTCCTCCTCAGGACTCCAGAAAATAGCTATGATTAGGATCACCAGTCTAGGATCTTGCCTCACTAAGTAAATGCCCAATGCACTATGAGTTAAAAAGAATTATGGTAGATTTTCTTAAATACCTGACTCTTCCAAGAGACTACATATCCCTCCTACAGCCTACCACCTGCTCGTTGCTCTTCCTTATCTCACAAGTG
Source organism: Perdix hodgsoniae (assembly GCA_035772895.1). Classification (NCBI taxonomy): domain Eukaryota; kingdom Metazoa; phylum Chordata; class Aves; order Galliformes; family Phasianidae; genus Perdix; species Perdix hodgsoniae. The sequence goes on from JAPSGF010000005.1 coordinate 19,417,452, forward strand.
AGCAACATTGCAGCTGAATGTGCATTAGAGTGATGACAGAACATGTGCTGCATCTATTTTTTTACTGCAGGTATTTTCATACCATCTGAGCCTTGAAAAGTTCACAGTAACAGATCTTATCTTTACACAGTAGAAGCCAATCAATACACTCTATACTCCTTGCCCAAGTCAAGGAGAATGCTTCAAAGAAAATCCAAGGCAAACACGTGACCCTTATGTAAATAGGTCTGCAGGAACGTATTATCTTACTCATGGCACGTTGATAACTAACAAGTACATGCAAGGGAAAACACGGCCACTTCCAGTGAAGCTGGACAATTCCCGAGCTCCACAGTACTGAGGGATTTCTGAATCAAAGAGGCAAATTCAGAAATTCAAAGAGATTCAATGGATTAGGAGGGGTGAAAAAAGTAATGAACAGACAATCAATCACTTCATGATTTTTTTTTTTTTTTTTAATACCAGAATTGTTTATGGCTTTGGTTTCCCTGTCAAAAGGGATGTTAAACTAGACTACTGACTAGCACGATAGTGGTCAAGACAGTCTGCAGCACTCATACTTTCGTTTCAAGTTACCTTTAAAAAAGCAGCCCCAGTTCCTACATGATTATTAAAAACTTGTCCTGGGTAAAAAAAAAAAATAAATAAAAAAATTTGTAGAGCATTACAAATTCTTATGCTTAATTAATGAAATCTTTTTTCTTTTCTTCTCCTTTTTCCATTTTCTTAAGCAAGGTCCCTAATCCCATTGTCTTCAAAGGTGTTTTGTCCGATGACAATCTATGGCTAAGAGGCCTGGCTCATCACACAGTCGATCACTTGCAGCTGAGCAGCAACAGTCTACCTTTCCATCTCACAGTAAGTGAAAAAATGCTTGAAATATTTAGTCAAGTAACTTCCATCAGACTAACACAAATCACCCTGTTAACGCTCTAAAGAATAACAAATACATTTAAAAACTGAAGCTCCTGAGTTAGAAACAAAGACATATCTCAGCTTCTCTTTGATAACAGTCAATGCTAACTTTAGACAGGTGATATATTTAAAAGATTCAGAAGGGACAACTTGTGGCTTTACGGTAACAAGGAAGATACCTATTAATTTCATTTAAGAATGATCCAGCACCACCACCATTATCAACTCTGATGAGCACCTCTCCATAGCTACATTTTCTTTTCAAAACTAGACCAAGGTTCTCATTAATTACTTGAAAGACATTCAGAACAGAGTAATACATCCAAACCCCACACTGAGGCTTACAAATTGCTAAACAGTTCGGGTGAACTTGCCTTATTCTCAGAGGACCCACTATGGTTTGCATCACTTTGCCTTTAGTCCTCAATGCAAAGTTCACAATAAAATGTATTGATTTGCCTCACAGTCATTTAACACATTTGATTACCACCACATAAGGAACCAAAGTTTTCTATAAAGTATTTTCCCATGAACTTCAAAATTTTAGTACAGCAGGATGAATTTTATAATAGAATAATAACTACAGAAAGCTCTTATTTTCAATAGCATTTTCAAAATCTATCTCAAAGACCACTTAAGCTTTAGGTTTGCATATTTATTTTTTCTTTTAAAAGGAGAGCGCATGCAAATTGCTTGCAGCACTTTTATTTAGGGTTGATTCTATCAACAGCTATTCTTGAGTAGCTGACTTGTAATGTTTCAGTGTGCGAGCAGAAGGATCAGTTGCTTTAACCCATCTTGGCATCCAGTAGTGTGGCAGCCAGTTGCTTCGCCCTGGGTAGTGCTTCTCAAAGATCTGACGGTAGTAGTAACTTTCTTTTGTTCTAGGAGGATTGAAAGGATATTTCTCCGCTGCCTTTTCCAGCAGAAGGTCATCAACCTGCATCAACAGGTGTAGAAACTCACATTAAGCTGCTTTCTAATTTATGCAAACCAATTTGCTCAAAGTCAGACATAAAAATTTACCACAAGTGGCCTTTAAGTTTTTTTTAAAAAACTTTAAACCTATTCTAAAGGCAGGTAGAGGTTCTGACAGGTGAATTTTTGTTATTAAGCTCAAAAAAACCCTTTTTCATATCCTTCTCTTCACTGTGAATCAACTGGTACAAGCTGAAGCAGACTTCTTCCATGTAAATGGCATCCTATTCTTTTCTGCTCATACTGAGCTGTTCACTCTGCTTGTATAACTAGGCTCTCAGCATCATAAGACACGGGATGCAGAGGCAGAAGACACTTGCAGCTGCTGAAGCAGCTAAGGAAGGAAGGAAGAAAACTTGCGCCAGCTGACAATTTCTAAAGCAGCTTCCCCTCAACATGCTGTGTAATTCCCCACAGCCATGAAATAAAATTGCCTCCACTACACCAAAACAGGCTCAGTAGAGGCAACACAACACTACTGAGTGACCCCACTACCTTCTCGCCTGTGGATAAAGTAGAGAAGGACACACACAGTTGGTAGTAAGACAGACAAGTGCCCATCCATAGGCCCAACTGCACGTATTTCTGAGAACAGAGCTCTGGTATAAAATGAGTTGTTAATCCTTCTTCTCAGTGATTAACTACCTCTATGCACCAGAGACTATCCTTTGTCTGAAGTCAAAACGCTGTTACTCTTCAGTGGTCACTGGTGCAAAGAGAGGCATTAAAAAGCGAAAGAGCTCAGGTGGGCATAATTACAAAAATACAAATGAAATGAACAAGAAAGGACATTACAGTAATTATACTGTCACTCCACTGCACAGTAAGTTCATGCAAGTGTTTTCAACTGAAGCAGCTGCTTTACTTATAGCCCAGAAATTGCGTTTGCCAACACAGAATCTAATTTGCAATCCAGATACTTAAACGATGCTCATTTCCTTACAGTCATTTCTGCCAGACTCTAGCATTTCTCTGTACCTATGATTTCAAATGCCTTTAAGCAACTCCTATCCCAGCCCCATCTCTGAAGGCATTTAAGGCCAAGCTGGGTGGGGCCCTGGGCAACCTGACCTAGTGGGAAGCAACCCTGACCACAGCAGAAGGGTTGAAACTAGATAGTTTTTAAGGTCCCTTCCAACCCAGGCCATTCTACAATTCTACGAACCTGGAAGGCTGCAGATTAAAACTTTTCTTCCTCCTCCACCATGAAACTCAAGTTGCTATCACATCCAGATTTAGTCTCCCAACTAAGAATATGATCTGTTTCCTCTCTGGCAGTAATATCTCAGTATAACTAAATGTGAAAGAGAAAAACTCCAAATACTGTGGTACTACACCTGTTGATCAATATAGTCCTGAAGAATAGAAAACCAGGATTTCTTTACTGATGCTATACCATCACTGAAAGCTTCTTTGGGTCTCCAGAGTATTTCTTTGGGAAGCAAGTTGGAATCTTCAAAGGACTGTCTTAGAAGGTATTTTTCGATTCCATTCTGTTTGCAGAACAACAAACAATGGCATGAGTTTCAGGAACTGCAGTACAAAGATTTAAATACTTGACTAAGAAATATTTCCTTTTAAAAGGTCTGGCCAGAAAAGAGTACCCAGTAGCCCAATATTCCAGCAAAATATTTAAAATCATATTTGGTCACACGGAGTTCAACAATTCAATCATGCTTAGAACACATAGCTGTTAATTTGTAAGTCTGCATTTGGGTTCAACTCTAGTTTTACACACCTTTGGGATTCGCAGTTCTGCTGGTAAAGATAAATAGTAAGAAGTAAAGCGATGATCCAAAAATGGGACTCTTAGCTCAAGACTAATTGGGGAGAAAAACAGAAGAGATACTGAATTAATCCAACACACGAGGCACTTACAAAATCCTTCACAGTTAAGCTGTCCTTGTCTTTCACATCAGCACAAGACTTCCTGCTTTTACTTGGGAAAAATTTCACTTGTATTCATGACTAACTCATGACTAATTCATGACTAACTCCATTTAATTCATCAATTTAGAGAGTTAAGTTTACTGTCTGAGTGGATTAACTACAGATTTCAGATGATTTATGATGCCATCTGCCGGGCAGCTTCTGGTACAATGCATTTACAAACTACAATCCTGCAGGTTTTGCAACATCTGCTGTTTCACATAAACAAAAATACATTGAAAAATCTGTTTGCCTCCAGAGAACTACCAAGAACCTGCAAGCTGCTGACTGGAATTTGCATCAGCATTTGTAAAGGTGTCAGAGAATCAAGCAAAGATTTCTACTGTTATTTCTGAAATCCACATTTGTTTGTATTTTCAGCAAACACTGAAACAGCCTGTATAGACACCATTCAGCTGCTGTCTACTTATCCTGTAGCATACACAGGATATGTCAGTAGCAGATATACAAATACAAAGTCTTTCTGCTCACATTCTCTCACAGATGACATGGCTTTCAAGGACACTCAAAAGCAATAAATAAAATTAGAGTAATGGAGGCAACAAATAAAATCAGTCACTGTGTCTTTGGTAGGAAGAACTGCTCTCAGTGTTTTCCCTCAAGAGACATTAAGCTTCCCAACTTCAAAGGCAAATGGAGATGCTATACTAGATACAGAGTTCAAGCAGAGTACGGACTGCATCCAGTTTGTTACTACTGCTCTTAAGACTGATATTCTTCTCAGAGTAGTTCAGATCCAGACAATAATGGAGTTATCATGTGTCACAATATTCTAAAGCATTCAGTAGTTCAAGCAGCAACAAGTCAACAAGTAACTGTTACAGTCGTCTTAATGGCAAAGGAACTTTCATTATCTTGTTAAGCTCTTAAATCAAGAGACCACACCTTACCCATGTGCTGCAGTAGTTCTGTCTGCACGAAGTACATCAAACAGGTAGAGCTCCTTCAGAAGCCTCTCACTCTCTTCTGCAGCCTCTTCAGGAGATGGTGCCTGTAACCAGATGCGTATGTAGCATGCAGATCTAATACAGCTGCAGTAAGGGAACCATTACTCATTGTCCTACATTTGCACGTGCCAAGCAAGTCTGTGACAGCTGACAAAAACTTGTCAACTTGCACACAAAGATTACCAGATGCCTATTTAATAGAAATAAGTAATCTCTCTTCAAGTACCAAACAAGGTGTAAGACTAACGCATGGCTTTGTAAATACATCATTGTAAACTGGAAGCATACAGAAGTCTTAATTTTAATTATATTCATTTTCAGGAGCTTCAGTAGGATTCACACAATCTCAGAACTAGCAAAGAGTACACACAAGAAGCAACAGTCTGAGTAAGTTTAAAAAAGTCATTTTTCCAAAAGATTGAGTGAAGTCTAAGGGCCTGCTGGAAATATACTTACTTTATGGAAATATATATATCCTTGAGTCAACTCATCTGATCCTTCTCCCGAAAAAATGACCACACTGTCTGTTTTCTTGCGTATATATTTGGAGACAAGATACATACCTTAAAATAAGTATAAAGTTATTAAAATACAGCTGTATATGTTACACACAGTTGTACAGTTTTAATTTAGTATCTTAGAAGTTTCTTGCCTGCAATAATTTCTTCTATAGCAGAGAACTGCAGAGCACTAATATTACACCTCGTTGTTGTTTAAAGCCAACCATCACCAGCCACACAAACTAAATGCTGCAGATACATCTGAAATGTGTACTTACAGTTTGCACTCAAAATATGCAAGATGTATGTGTTAGTCATCCTGGGAATGCTGGAAAATTCCCATGGGAACAAACACAGAAGTTCTTCTAACTCAATTACAAATGAAGCATGTTTAATCTCAGTAGAGTCCTGAAAAAACCTTCTAGCTTTGGAGAACAAAAATATCAGCAAAAGTTGCTGCTTATCTCTGCCACTGTGGATTGAACCAGACAAGGTCTTTTTTTTTTTTTTTTAAAGAAGTATTTATTAATCAGAGTTACGTCCTTCCCCCATTAAATCTTTTGTAACAGAAGTATTAAACAGGATGACGGGAAATGGCCTGAAATTGTGCCAGGGGAAGTTTAGGTTGGATATCAGGAAACAGTTCTTTACAGAAAGGGTTGTTAAACACTGGAATAGCCTACCAAGGGAGGTGGTTGAGTCACCATCCCTGGATGTGTTTAAAAACTGTTTGCATGTGGTGCTCAGGGACGTGATTTAGGGGAGGGTTGTTAGAGTTAGGGTGGTATGGTTAGGTTGTGGTTGGACTTGATGATCTTGAAGGTCTTTTCCAACCTGAGTGATTCTATAATTCTATGAAAAGGGCCTATTTCACTATATTTCTTAACAGGAAATAATCACAAAATAAGGATAGCAGATGAAAAGTTGGGTTTATTTTTTAAACAAACATTTTCAGTATTTCACACTGCAAAATCCTAGCCTCTATTAGGCTATCTACCTCTATTAGGTAAAATTCTATTCAACGACCTGAGTTTTCAAAACTGTTTTACCTTTTTGGCTTATTAACTTGTTTACAAAGCTATAGACTGATGCAAGTGTATCTGGGTAAAATGCCATAGCTCGCATTAGGCAGAAGGCCACACTGGATTAGGGTTTTTCATTCTTATCATGTTGGTAACCTTTTTTTAAGGACCTTCTGGTGACTTCTGTCATTTCTCAGAATCAAGCATACATTAGGAGAAGTCTACCTGACTTCAGTGTGCACGTATGACTAGAGGGTGATAAAAAATACTTCACTTTTGTATTAAGATTATGCAAGAAACGTGGTAACCGTAACTGTTTTGCTATGGTAACATTCAATGCCTCAAACACTAGTCCTCAAATACAGGTTATGCTCATATAACCTGTGCATTTTCCCTCTTCTTGCAAGGTTCATACTTATCAGAATGGAAAACCTAGACCCACAGATCAAATATTTATTTTTTATATCATGTTCCTTTTTCATCACAAAGTTTCAGGAATAGCTCTTGACAGTATCTTACAGTCAGTGACTTTGAAACTAATAACCAGTTTGGCCTCAATGAGATGTCACAGGTGAGAGTTAGGAGCAAGAACTTGGGAGTCTCTGTTCCCAAATTCTATAACAGTTAATGACAAAAACAGAGTTTTGCAAAAAGTGTTATTAAAGTAATACAAAGCGAGTATTGCTATTAAAAATCTTACCAATTGAAGCCCTTACTGTTGTTATATCGTAGGTTTCCAAAGAGAAGATAACCTCCTCTACTGCCTGAATTCCCTCTTCAGAATTAAATATTACTTCATGGTGTTCACTGCCTATATGTGCTGCCACCTGTTGGTAAGAAGTTACAATAACATTAAAACATTTTTAAACACACCCACTGGAAGCATCAGCTCCCTTTTGCTATAAACAGAATTACAGGACTTAAAGACAAGAAAACACAACTCTGTAGCAGCCACTCTCACTGGCAGTGGTACTCTGTCAAAGGGAACACCTCCCAACTGCACAGTGCTCAATTCTGACTGCAGAACATCCAACTGCTTGCCCAAAGCCTAACAGAATCTGCAAAGGATTTAAATACTCTGGAATTTACTCAGAAGAGAAAAGACAGCTCAAAAGTTACGACAGCTGGATACCCAAAGGGAACCTCAGATACCCAACCATTTGTACATGGCTCTTAGTTCAAGATGCTGACAATGAACTTGAAGTATTTAACTTACATACAAATGCCATTAGCAGAGGAACAATAGCATGGTGACTGACCATAAAACTCAGAGGTTTTAAGAGTAGTAGAACTGAGACTATTCTGAGGTACTGTTTTCTTTAGTAACAATAAAGTAGTAGTCCATCACAAAAAAGTCTTCCAAAAAAATGAAGGGAAAATAGCTATGGCTCAAATCCTCTTTTTATAGCAATTAATTAAACAACAAATGTTGTACTAAATCAGTCACAGCAAACTGATTTACATCTTCACATTTTAATTAGTACCACAATCAATACTGTATCATGAAGTTGGCACAATTAATATGCACTCTTTAATACTCAACAACTCAGAACAACCTGGAAACGATATTTATTATACCTTTCTGGCAGCCAGTAAATCAGGACTGTTTTCCATCCCAATTGCAAAGGTTTGTAGTGGATATTTTATGTTCATTTCTTTCATCAATTTCAGAAGAACAGCTGCAACCAAGCTGGAATCTAAGCCCCCTTTTAAAAACAAACCAAACAACAAAATGCCAAATTATTTGGTTAGATGACTGACCGTTTTTTATTTCCCTCTAAGGGCACTAATTCTAGATAGTAGAATTTCACACGCAGGTTTCATTTTTAAGGAAAGTGAGTCTAAAGCACATCTGTAGAACTGCACATTTACCTCTGCTTAATGCTGTACCACTAGAGATGTCCCTTCTCAACCCTGCTACACTAGGGTCTATTCTTCATTTCAAAACTACTCTCCATCATCCTCTATATATGTTACTTTACTAAAAAAACTATGCAAAAAAAAATAAAAAATTGATTTCCTGTTTGAATAAAACAAAACAAAGCAAAAACATTCTGTTTGACCTACAACAGAATCGTTAGTGTAAGAATCCAGGGTTTCCCTGATTGTTTTTTCAAAAGCATGCTTAACATTTTGAGTGAAATTCATTTTTGAAACTATTTCAGAGTGAAAAGGCTCACTAGCAGCATTCATTCTTTTTTTCCCCCTTACATTTCCCCTAGAGAAGTACAGAAGAATTTGAACAGTTTGAAAAACAAACAACAAAATAACAAGAGACATCCTAAGGCTCTTCTATTTTACTCTGAGTAGCTAGTTCTACTGCTCCTTGTCTACTTCCACTTGTTGCTGTCCCTTTTAAGCACTAAGCAAAGCACAGCCCCATACTCGCCTGCAGTTCTAGCAGAGAAAGCAATATGGCCTTCTGCTTGTTTCCTCCCCTTTGTACCGTGTTTTTCAACTGAGTGCATTAGCAAACATTCCCACCCTGATTGCCCTCTGTGGAAACCCTTCCCCAATAAAAATTTCCTTTTAGAAATTACATGAATTACATGCAAAGTGAGAGAAAAGATGGAGAGCACAGAAATCAAACCCAGTGCTTGAGATTAAAAATCAGCAAAACGAACATCTGTGTTTCCACTGTGAAGATGAGTTCCAGTCCCTTTGTGATTGGAAGAGCAAGCAACTCTATTTGTGATGTTCTGGGTATACTCAAAATTGTGAAGCATGGAGATACTCTAGCATCTTATCAGTACAGGACTTGAGTTTTACCACTGATGTGCAGTGTACATATGGACCTGAGGAGCTGACTGTCCTCTAATTTGAAAAGCCCATTTCAAAAACAAATTTCAGATATTTACTGAGGCTGAAATATTCCAGCTCTGCGTGCCTCCATGCTTCATTTACTTCCCTTCTTCTTTTTGTCATGTCACAGTAAAGAAATACTCCAACAGTATCTCCTACTCAGTTCTCTCTCATTCAGATGCACACTTGTTAGGATAGGTGAAAAATGAGTGTAACTGTTTATGTTCAGTGCATGAACAAACAGTGTTACCAGAACTCTACCCAGAAGTACGAAGTGCTACAAAAACACAGTGAATAAGATGTGAGTCCCATGGCTACAAAGCCTTACCTCTGCAAGACTGAACCACCACATCACTCTGATTAGCTAAGTCAGAGAACAACTTCTTGTACCACAAGCTACTACCTCACCTGAAAAAGAGTGTACTAAATAATTTTGGCCCAGCAGTTCCCCTGTGATTTGGTAAACAAACGGCAGTCTGGGATGTAGGCTAAGGCAAAGAACATGACAAGTAAGAATTTCAATCCCATTTGCTTTCTGAAACAGCCCTCTCTTCTATGTTTCAGAGTATATTTGGTGATTTTTCAATAAAACTATCTTTTTCTCTTCTTAGTTAAAAATGGTTATTTCCTCAACAAGACAACATCCCAGCCTAGAGTAAACTTAACAAGCACACAACTTTCAACATATCTGTACACTAAAAAACCTTATCACAGACCATTAAGGTCTCTAACTAAGAAAGCAAATGGAAGATTCAGATCACTTCAGGCACATCACAGCAGAACAGTATTTTTTCTTCTAAGTGGTCGATGATGGCTGGGAAATGAGAGAAGACACAGAATCAATGCAATTTGTGCTATTTACCTGACAAAAGACAACCAATCCTTCTGTGAGCCATCAAACGCTTTCTAACAGCATTTTCAAACAGAACACGGATGTTGCTCTTCACTGTTTCAAGATCAAAGCCTGACCAAGACAAAACCAAAAGAAAAGCATAATTTCATAACCAAAGATTATGATTTTATTCCCACTTTTTAATCAGAATTAGTAGGAAATGCTTTGCTGTACTACCTGACGGCAGATTTTCCACTGTATCACAAGCAGCATGGAGTGGTTCATCTTTATAGCTATGAAACTTTACTATTTCCACTGACGCAACCTTGCCGGAGGGCTTCAAATCCAGCACTTCATAATGACCCGGAAGAAATGGTTCCACTTTAGGAAATAAGGATGTTGAATGCTTTAAGTTGATAAGTCCTATAAATAAAACAGGAGGAAAAAAAAAATAGAGAGAGAGTTCAATCTGAATTATTTAAGGTATACCTCACTCAACTTTAGATTTATTTATGCAAGTGTTGACACTAGAGAGAGTTACTTACACAGAAGTACATAAATAATACAGAAAGTGTCATAACAAAGGAAAAAAGGCCTCATCATATAAAATGAGCATCCATTAAAAAATTATCCAAAGCTACAGAAAATTTCAGTAGGGTTTTACAGTTCTTGGCTTTTACAGATTCTAAGTTCTAGTGGCATTATTTCCCATTGAATTGCTGGAATAAACTGTAATATAATTTATTGAAGTAAAAATCTAGCCTAGCTCTTTTGACTACATTCAACTTTGGGTAACTTAAATATCTTGGGCTCAATACTAATACTGTATTAGAACACAAAGAACTATAAAATCAAAGTTATTTTAGGGATTTTAAGGACAATTAAACATTTTCAAAAGTTAGTGTCTGTTTGTTGGTTTTTTTTGTTTGATTTTTAAATGATGCACAGATTTCATACTACTAGACTTTACTTCTTTATTACTGAACTAATAGTTCACTTTCTCTTCACACTTAAAGAGGTTAAAAAAGTGTGCCTCCAATAACAATGCTTAACACTAGATGCTCAATGCAACTGTTTTACCTTTTGCCTCAGAACAGACACCCAAAAATCCATCATCAGTCAGCACCTTAAACAGTGGTCTGACTCCATAGGTGTCTCTTGCTAGAAACACTTTTCTGTTTGCTGTGTCCAGAAGGATGAAAGCAAATACACCATCCAGCATGGATGCTGTTTGTTCTATTCCTCCTCTGTTGTAAAGATGAAGGATAACCTCACCATCCACCAGTGTTTGATACTCAAATCCAAACTGCTTCTGCAACTAAGAAAAGAAACACACAAATGAACAGTTGCAAATATTGATTAATTGGAAAACAAACAAACAAACAAAACAACAACCATAAAGAAAATTTACTAAAGAAAACAAAGGTTTTTGTTTTGTAAAATAGAGCACAAAGTTTCACAAACATTTCCATCAAAGAAGGAAATTACACTTATGTATTCAAAATATTATCCAGGATTATCTCACAGCCAACACAGATTAATTCTGCAAACTCCAGCAACGTGCATTATGGCCTATTTTCAGGGAGGCACTTCTGTTAAGAGAAATAAAATTGCAGACACACGACCCTGGCTTTAAGAAGCACATCTTCCACAAAGAATAGGCAGAAGGAGACAGCCACTGTTTCTAAAAATCCCACTCAAAATCGGACCAGAAACAGAAGACAACTGCATTAAGATCAAGCATAATTCATGCTCTTCTGGTGCTGCTTCTAGAGGCCTTTCAACAACTTCTGGACACCTAGGGAGAAGATGGGGGATGGTGGGAGATTCAGTAAAACACTTGAAAGTGAAGAAGTCCCATATAATCAATGCTTTGGCATTTTAACTTAAGTTCTTTGGTTTTAATTGCTATTCATGAGACAAAGAGTTAGCTCAAATTGATTAAGTATTAAAATAAGTAAAGCATTGCCCTAAATAAGATGGCCATTTCACCAATGATTCTTTCATAGGTAAGAAAAAAAAAAAAGGAAAACGGAAAAAGAAAAAAGAAAAGGATTCTTTATAAAAAAGAAGGCCCTTAACCAAGGTAGGGAAAATAACCAAACAAGTTCCTGCTGACAGAACATCACATTTTACATAATTACATTCCCCTTAGGTTTCAGTGTGACATGAACTGAGAGTGATTCTTAGTCCTTACAGCAACAGAAAAAAAACACAGTGCAAAAGAAAATTAATATTACAGTCTGCTGACAAAATACCCTTTACACACACTTTGCCCTGGTGTATGTACATCCTACCTTTCAAAAAGCCAGATACTTAAGAGATGAAATGTTAGTCCCCTTCCTATTTAGCCAAATTCCCAATGACATTGCTGACAGTAGCCTCACTTCAAAACTGCGGTGTGTTAGAAATACAAGACACTCATATATTTCTGATACTACCATGCTCAGTTTCTGACCCATCTTAAGCATTTAGTTGCAGCATGATTCAGAATCGATCAAAACTATAAGCTGCTTTATTGTCTAATTTTGGATTATCTGAATCACTTCCCTTTACAAGCAACACATCTAAGCACCAGCACACAAAGTTCAGCAACAGTATACAGACCATATGGACAATGCTCTCAGGCACAGGATATGATTTTGGGCAGACCTGTGTGGAATCCCACTGACTCGGTGATATTTGAGCTCAGGATATAGGAACCATACTCTTACCTGTTTGAAATTGTAGATTTCTCCATTGTAACACAGCCACAGATAAGGGAACTTCTTCACCCGGATCGGCTGCATGCCATACAGCTGGTCAACAACCGCAAGGCGGTGGAAACCAAAACAACAGTTGGTGAATCCATTGACATTCTCAAAACGAAATGCATCAGGACCTCTATGCGCTATCTTCATAGCACTCAGGCACTGCACAGAAAGGCATTCATCACTTCCAAACAAGGCCCAGATACCACACATTGTGAGGCTGCTGAGTTACCTAGAAAAGGAAAGCACATTCAGTAAGAACACAGCATCACCTAGGTTGAAGGAAACCTTATAGACCATGAAGTCCAACCACCTACCTGACCTATATGCGGGACACAACAACTGGAAAGCATGGATACAACGTGTTGATAAATAAAAAAAGTAGGCTGTCAATTGCTGGACCATAAAGATAACTGATGAAGAGAGTAGCAGACCTTATTAACGCGAGGTCAAACACAGCATGCAGATATGATAAGGAACCTTTGTCCAGCTCAAGAAATTCAGTTTAAACTTATCCTCGGGTTGTTTCTCATACAGCACCAAGCTGGGTATCACTAAGATCTGCCGAAGTAGCATCACACCGACAGATGCTTTCCATTCTTTCGCGTGAGAGCTGTTCTTCCGCCACCAAAGGTACCAAGGCACGAGGGCAGCTTCACGGTTAGGAACAGAGCGACTCCCAGCACTTCTCCTTGTATTTGGGTACAGACTGGCCGTTTGCTCAGTTACGGTACCTGGGAAGTCAATCTTCCCACACTCTCGGCCGGCAGCGCCGTGCAGAACCAGCCCTTCCCGGGGCCGTGCGAGCGTCCCTCCCAGCCCCACTGCCGGCGTGCGGGCAGGGCGCTGGGGCCACGCCGGGGACGGGGCGTCGTGCTGGGAAGGCGCGGGGAAGCCGTAGGACGGCCGAAACCCTGCCGGGAGCGCCGCCGTAAGCAGCAGCGAAGAGACGAGCGCTCAGCCCCACCAACAGCCTTCGTAAGACTCGCCCGCCGCCTCCAACCCACCGGTGGGAGCACAGCAGGCGGGAGCAGGCGGCGGCGAGGAAGTAAGCGGTACGTCCCCCACGCCGCGCATCGGGCCGCCCCTCCCCCCGGGCCCCCTCTTCTTCCCTAGAGCCAAACGGCGAGCAACGCGCGACGGCCCGGCCCTCAGCCCCGCGGGCGACCGCAGCCGCCACGACCTCGGGTCCCCCCCACCCCCGGCAGCCGGCCTCGGCCGCCCCTTCCTGCGCGGCCCCCGCCCGGTCGAAGAACGGCGGCTGACGAGGGCCCGGAAGGAGCGGCGGGGCGGCCCCGCAGCCCGCCGGGTCCCGCGCCCGCCCGGCTCCTACCGTGCCGGCCGCCTGCAGGGAGTGCCGCCGGCCGCGACGCGCCGAGCAGAGGAAGAAGCGGCCGCTGCCAGGCAGCGAGCGGTAGCCGAGCTCCTCCCCTGCCTGCTGAAAGCCGCGGGCAGGTTTCATCACACGGAGCCCGCCCCTGGCGCGGGCAGGCCGAGGCTGGCTGGTCCTGGCAGCCCCGAGTCGAAGCGATGCGGGACTGCTTAGCTTCACGGGGTGGTTTGTGAACTCATCCATGGGGCTGCTTTGTTGTGTTCGGTTTGGGGCCCCTCACTGCAAGAAAGACGTGCAGGTCCTGGAGCGTGTGCAGGGAAGGGCAGTGGAGCTGTGAGGGATCTGCAGCACGGATCTGATGGGGAGCGGCTGAGGGAGCTGGGGTTGTTCAGTCTGGAGAAGAGGAGGCTCAGGGGAGACCTCATCACTCTCTGCAAGTGCCTGAAAGGAGGCTGTGGCAAGGTGGGGGTCAGCCGCCCAGGTAACAGTGGTAGGACGAGAGGGAGTGTCTTCATGCTGTGGCAAGGGAGGTTTGGGCTGAGTATGAGGGAAAAAAAATCTCAGAGTGGTGAGGCACTGGCACAGGCTAAGCAGGGAGGTGGTGGCATCCCCATCCCTGGAGGTGCTCAAGAAACGTTAAGATGTGACACTGAGGGATATGGGCAGTGAGCATGGGCTGGTGGCTGGACAAGGTGATCTTGGAGATCTTTTCTAGCCATAATGATGATTCTTAGAGCTGTGTTACTTTGTTCAGAAAAGAGAGCATTTACAAAGCTGATACCTTCAGGAGTGTTTACTGAGGAGCTTGCCTTGGGAAACAATGCTATAGGTAAAGGGATTTTGATGTCTGTGTGGACTTCATTAATGGGCAGTTTTGCCTTTTTTTCCCTTAGAAAATGCTGAAGTGGATTAATTCTGCTGAGAAAACTGGAAAGAGAAGTGCTAAATATAAACCTTTATTCTCCACACACACTTCAAGAAGGCCATTAGTAGTCACACGCAATGCCGTTTCATCATTTGCTTTAGCTGACTTGGTTTAAAGTTGCAGTACCGTGCATGAAGTTCTCCAGATCACGAAGAACTCTATGAAAAGTTATTTGTTCAGATTTTAGTAAGCATGCTGTAGTACTGTATGCATGAGAAGTGCCTCCCGTGCTGATCATGAATAGAGGTAGGAAGCTGCTGCTCAGCGCAGCCTTGCTTATACTAAAGCTAACAGATTGGCCCTTGGCTTTGGGCAGCTGTGCAGGTTTGGATTGTTTGTTCTCAGCAGCTTGGCACAGCCAGGGCGAGCACAGTGAACATTTGGCACATCGGTCACCGCCCACAGCACAAGAACACTGGTTCTGCTGGGGAGCACCTCATGCAGCCTCTTGTTGCTTGGTTGTTTTTTCTTTTTTTCAGAGATCTAAATGTTTGAAACTACGTTTTGGAAATGTACAGTAACAGGTAAACACTGCATTAATTTAGGGTTGTTTGTGTGGTTTTTGTTGCTCTTTGCTTTTTTTTTTTTTTTTGTCTGGATCTTTTGTTAATAGCTTTTCATCACCTCTTTTCCTTTTTTTCTACCCACACAGAAAAGATCTCTAGAAAAGCCTGCTTAGCCTTAAGTTCTTACATTTTATGGGTAATTCCTGGTTCATAACAGGATCTCATACAGTGTTTTATAATAGTGAATCCAAAAGTATTTGGGAAAATGAGAATATTGTTATAAAAAAACAAGCAGGGAGGTGAGAAGCAAATTGCAGGAAGAAATATTGGGCAAGCACAGCCAGCGAAGCTGCCCAATTCCTCATTAATCTGCCCTGGGGCACACTGGGTAACGGCCACTTATTTATCCTACCTTTTATTACCCTTTTTAAAAATTGGAGCAAATTGCTGCATTTGAATGTGTCTTGCTTGTTTCATCCTCCATTCTAATGAAGTTTATGTTGTTAAATGTAGGACTAATGGGAGAAATACAAGACATAATATGTTTTTAGACGTTGGCAATTTCAAGAGTCACTAACTACAGTAGCACAGGTGATAACTGGTATGTCCCTATCCTTTTCTAGCCTTTTTTCTGCTATTGTCAAGTAGCCCTTTACAGTCCTCTTATATTAAATGTTGAGAAGAAATGCAGCTCTGCTCTTCTCAGCCATCTTTCAGTGACCTGCAGGCATTGTCACAGGCAATAGTTTCTCCAAAGCATTGTCTTCTCAACGACTTCCCTGAAGCAACTTTTGGCAGTATTCCAGCTTTCCCATTTCCATATGCCAAAATCACAGCTTTAGTTGTAAACTCTTTGCAAGCAGACTCAGGCCTATATTTGTTCTTTTTGTGATGCTTGACAAGTTTAGACTGGCTTATGATGGTTGATGTTCTCTGCAGATATCAACTTGTGATCAATCCCCTTAGAAATGGGCCTGAATCATGGATGCTGGTTGGTTAGTTATATTTGAATCATGTTGAGTTCTAATAAAGCTACAGTAAACTGACTGTTAAAACAGAAGTGTGGTTAGTCAGGTGTTACAGTCCTTGGTGTACCCAGATGGAAGTGCCCTTATGACTTCCTTTGTATCCAATATCTATTTTTAGCATGGGCCGACTGCCCTTCATTTAGCTTTGCACATCATTAACTGCAACATCATCTCTGATCCTAGCTGGTGTAGTAATGGAGTCACAGGAATAGGCTGTTTCTTGATGCCTTGAGTAACCTTTTTTTCTACTCTCAGGGATTGGATATTCATGATGTAAGCTGGGCACAGATCTCCAAGAATCCTCTATTTTCCAGCTTGAAATTTTCCTTTCACATATTTGCTGCAATGACACATCACCACACATCATCATAGGCTCGCCTGAATGGGATATGCTACTATGACTTGTTTGTGAGCATCCACAGATTACTTCTTGTTGCAGAATGGCTCAGGGAGCAGGGCCATGGGTCCCTGAAAGAACTGTACAAGCAGGGGCACGGCAGCTCTGAGTACATAACAATGGAATAACACCAGATGTGGTAAGCAAGGAGCTGACCTTGAGCTAAGTAGCAAACAACTTAAGCGGAACTGTTTACAGGTGGAATCAGAAAACAAGGTGTATGCTTGGGCGGGGTGCACTATTGTCTAACTGCAAGGCTTTACCAATGAGAAAAGGACAAGTGGACAAAGGGATATAAACAACTCATGTACTACATTAGTGAGCTATCTGCGCAATAAAAAAAGCTTATTCACTCTCTTGGAGTCGAGTCTGCGTCCCCGGCGCTGGGTAGCGATCGGGTATTTGGCAGGGTCTTCCCCCCCCTGCAACTTCTGTGTTGAAGCCTGTGTACTACAGACATCTGTTCCTGAATGCATACTGTGACAAGAACAAGATGCCGTCCTTGGGGCAGGGAGAACCAAGCGGCCAACAGCGAATGCTCTTCCTGGCAGCAGGATAATGTACATTCTAGGACGGGAACTGAGCTTGGAAACAAAAGGCTGTTTCTGCTAATGGAGCCAATAGAAACATCCTTACCCCACGACAGCCTCACCAACCTATTAGACGGTGGAAGAAATTACATAATAGGCTGGACCCAGTGGAAGCTGGAGATCAATTCCTTCACAACTGCATGGCTTGGCATGATAACGTATCTCATACTCTGCCTGTCTTTACAAATACAAAAATGGGCAGTTTGGTACATGCACTTTTACAAGGTGATAGCTGTAGTGCCAGGTGGTCTGATAATGCCTCTCACATTTCAAATGTGTGATTATATGTCAGGGATATTTGTATGCAGGGAGCAAAGCCCTTTTCCTAATTTGGTTTTCTTTCCCCAGGAGAACAGTAACACAATGTGCTAAGTAGGTAAAAGTTTGAGTGATTGCACTCAAGTTCTTAGAGCAACAGCATGCTTTAATGCTTAGATCTGAATGGGGGAAAAAAAAACCAAACAAAAACAGAAAACAAAAGCTGTCAGAATCAAAAGCTGTTTGCAGATCTGTAGCTTGAAGTAAATAGGCTCACATTTGTATCACTCAGTCTACCTTTTACCCAGTGGAATTGTACCCCATGTCTGAGAGCTTTGTGCTTGCAGCATCTAAAGAACTTACCACCCTGTAACTGCGCTGTTTGCTTCTATAATTTTGAATATATCTGTTTTTCTTTCATTCCTTTGTGTTCTCTTTTCATCCTTTGGAGACATGTAAAGGATATGCAGACTATTTGTCTGTCCTCCAGACAAAACCCTCTCTCTCAGTATAAAAAGTAGTTGTCTCTTCCATTGGGAGTTCCTTTTGCTATAGTCTCTCTCATTTAAATCCTTTTTCTTTTCTTTCTGCTGAATTATGTTAAGCTTCAAAACAAACAAGACTGCTTTGACCTTGGAGTTAAGAGATCACAGCACTGAAGTGTTAAAAGAATATCTTTTCTAGAGCTCGGCATTCACATCTTCAGTAATGTACTAGGAAGGCATGTCCAGTGCAGCAGCGAGAGAAAACACAAAGAAAGGTGATTTGTTACTGCCTGCACAAAAGACTAAGCATTTTACACTGCTGCAGCATCCTTTCTAATGTCCCAAGTCCTTCCATTATCCCCCGTGTTTCTTAACACAGATGAGAAAAGGTTGTTGAAAGAGCTGCTGGCCATACAGTGCAGATTGCAGGCATGGCATATGGCATGCCAACGGGTCTTTTGTGTGAAGGCCCAAGACCACAGAGGAATGAAACTTTGCTGACTTTAACTGAATAATGGTCTTGGCTAATGCCAATTTATGCTCTTATCCCTGGGGGGAGGGGAAGAAACTCCCAACCCAAAGAACTGTTACATATGCTTTTTTAACAACTTGCAAAACAAGACAGAAAAATTAGTTTTCTGATGCTAATTGTATAACATAAAACAGAATAATTCTCTTGAGTTTTTAGCTGTGCTGGTAGAAGGAGCTTAAATCCTGGTTCCTTTTCATACAGTACAAAAGATCAGGTGTCAGTGGAATTAGGCTTTAACAGCTGTAGTCAGTGTAGCAGGTTTAATGCCAAATTGCAAACTTCAGTTCGTTTTTTCACCATGCAGCACCCATTGTGATATTTTGCCCAATTCAGAAGATGTTTTCTTACAAAAAGTTTCTTGTTTTTATTCATCTAGAATACAACTAAATTCCACTGTAGGAGCCATAGCTAACTGTTGTAAATTTGTAACAGCAAAACCCGTGTTTGACCATATATAACAGTCTTAAAACTCATTGGAATGTATTTTTGAGTTGGAATTACTTGACTTGGTTCTAGCAGAGTCATTTTCACACATATCAGTGGAGCAAGGTTGGTCTTTTAAAGCATTCTATTTCATTTTGTGCTTGGAAGATACGAAAAGCATCCAGTGAAATTGCTTAAATGCTCACATTTGCCCTCCTAAATAGAATTAAGATCAGAGGGGGAAGAATGGCAATTAGTGAATACTGCCTGAGGGTCGTTTTGTTAGAGGAGGTAAAATCATCATTTGGTTTATAAAGGGCTGAGAAACTAAGCTAGTCTAAAACATAAGAATGCAGCTGCACTTTCCTATCACTAGATAGTGCTATTGCCTCAAAATGAGAAATCGCTTTTAGTATTGTAGCTATCAGAAATAGAGGTGAGGAACAAATACAGCAAAGGTCTTCAGTGAAAGAAGTAGACTGGCAAATGCATTGCAGAAAATGCAGTGTAAACAATAAACAACTGCACTAACACACTAAGCCAAATATTTTCTTTAAAGGAAAACATAATAGCAAAAGTCATTTGTTTCTAGTTTTCTCACATATGTGCATGCTGAAATACAGCTTACTGCATAGTCAGTACGTGGTGCCTTCTTACTAACCTGTTAAATCAAATAGTAGCAAACTCTTCAGGTGATGGCTTTGTTTCTTTATTATAGCTATTTACTCTGCTTTTCTTTTTCTTCTGTTTTTTTTTTTTTTTCCCCCTAGGAATTAGTTCTGAATGCTGTACAGAGGTAATTTTTTTTAGGGTTATACAAATAGTAAAATGGCATGTCTCTCCTCCCTGTTCTTCCATAGGTAGAAACTCTTAACAACAGACTTTGTAAAAATATGTTTATTTACGTGTTAAGAAAAGAAAACATGAAAGAAAGATATTTCTTCCTAATTAAAAGAGAAAACAACCAACAAGAGACAAAAAAAATCAAAAGAGAAGAAAGCTAATTCTAAAGGAACTCAAAATGCAGTATCAATTCAAAAGGACCAAAAGAATTGAACAATTAATGGTTGGAAAGTAGGAGGGAACTTTGTTCTGCATGCTAATTTGTACCTCATTTCTCACAGATATTTCAGATAACAATGTATTTCTACTAATGCAAAAGCTTGGTTTCCAATATTAATTTCAACATTTTTATTAAGCTTTCTGTGTTACTCTGTTTTCTAAGGAAAAACAAGGAAACGTGAATGAACTAAAATCTTGTCAACTCTCATCCTGGCACAAATATACAATATTGATTGTATCTTTACAATACAAGATTGCTTGAATCTCTGGCAGCCATCCACAGAACCTTTTTGCTTTTTCCAGGAATGGGTATGAGACAGGCAAACAACAGAATGTACCCACAAGTGTTGGCTGCTCTTCAAGCCATTCTGACATTCACCTCTTTTGATTGGGACCTTTGATGTATAACTTCTGTAGGATTTGACAGGGAAAGTATTTGCACTGGCTACCTTTTAACTTGCACGTAGATGTAGAATAAATGGAAATTTTCTTATCTGTAGAGAAATATATCAGTAACAAGAATAAAAAGAGATGCATTTTTCTTAAGTGACAAAGTTGGTTTATCAAGGCCATTTCTACAAACATAGCAGGGCCAGAAAGTACATTTTGTTACAGCAGCCTAATTATTAGCACACCTGTCAGTGTGATTTATGCCCATACCAAGTAGCATTCCTTGAGAAAATCTTGAGAATGAATTACGGAATAATACCTGCCAAGAGCTACTTCTAGTAGAGCACTATGGATGAGACTGAGGTTTCATTCCATCCACCCAAGGGAATCCCAGCAGCTGCATTGGCTTATTTTGACTGAAAAAGAAGTCATAAAATAGTTACAGCTCCTAGCTGTGACTCATATAGGAGAAGCCCAAGGCATGCTGAAGTGGGCTTTGGGTGTCTAAGCAGGACGGGAACATCGTGGGAAATGCTTTTCTTGTAGAACATTCAGGATGAGAATGTATTGCAACCTGTCTGGTATTTACAATCAAAATATAAAGATATTTAACATTCTTTAATTTCTGTAATGAACAAATTGCCTTTCCCTCACATTTTTTAAAATGTGCTTTAAAATATCAGCAAGATTCAGGAGTTATTTTTCAAGTCTGCCACTCAAAGTGCATCATTCAAATTTTTGGCACACATTGAACACGGTGGATTGTTTTAAGTTAATTATTTGTTTAAAGCACATCTAATTAGCCTGGATAGCAACACAGATTATACATTGTTTAAATGCAGACAGTGTTTCTAACTTTACAGATCAGTGAGGTGTATTATTGCATGGCAATTCCATTGTTTGTGCAATAAATACAGCAAATGAAGTTCCTTATCATGGTGAGAGGTTAGACTTAAAGCCAGCAGGTGTTTCTTTGGGTATAAGAAGAAGGGAGTAATAAACTTAAGCATAGATAACGCCTTTCTTTATTGTTTTATAACCCACTTTTCTCAAATAGATGACAGTAAATTAGTTTTACAACTCTGTACGTGGTTCTAGCACTGTATGGACTACATAGACCTAGCACCAAATAAGTGTGTGCCTTCCCAAGTCAAGCAGGCGGAGGTCATGGTGATAAACTGAAACTGTTCGCTTTCCTGAAGGCCTTTGTTTCGCTCTAGGATTTAGCATAGGCATAAGTTATACATGTACTTCAGCTTGTCCAGCTTGCCTGCAACTACAGTTTGTGGGTTCACATACTCACAAAGAGTGAATAGTAAGTTCTGTAGAGAAGAATGATCTGAGTCTGAAAGATAATAGGATTTATTTTATCAATAATATTAAGCAAATAAAACATAATATTTAATATGGTCATCTCTTTAAACAAAAATGAATGGAGAACAAAAAGAGTAGCTTGCAGCTCAAAAATATGGAAATTACTCATCCATATATATTTCCATGGTCTTGGATGATGATTCATAAAAATCTTGGCATAAATTAATTCAAGATAAAACCATTTATAATTGAACAAATCATCATGAAAAAAACAACTAACCATAGAAATATGTGAAATTCGGCCTATTAAAGCTGGTTCCTTGCCAGCCATTAACACGTAGAAAATAGGTTGCAGAAAGAAATCAGAGTTTTGCCTTAGATATCTAACTAAATATGTATTCAGTCATTGACTTGTCAAATCACAACATATTGTCTTCTGCTCTGTATTCTCTCTCCTGCCCAGCCAGGTAGCTCCTGAAGAACTATCCAGACATGGGCAAGGTGACAGAGGCCTCTTAACCTGCCTTTGCCCTGTCACCTTTTGGAAGCCTTGTAGGACAAGGTGAAACCTTGTCACCTTGTAGGAAATAATCTTGCGTTTACCTACATAGGGAAAGTCCTCACTTTTTCCCTCATTTCTTGCATAATGCCATTAAGTAGCTAATTTCCTTGTAAATCAAATTACTTCACATCATTTCCCCTCTCATTCATTCGCAGCCACGTTTACCCCAGCATGCAAGAAAGGAAGTGGTGTGAATCTAATAATAGTGAGATATCCCCATGGTACCAGTATGTCCCCCATCACCACTGGCTTTATCAGGAGCAGAGGACAAAGCAGCAGCACACTTATAAGAAAAGGATGGTGGTGAAGCACCAGGCCTGCTCCCCTTTCCTTCCCAGACAGAGGGAATGGCTTTTCCCTCACACAGCCACCCAGCAGCACACTGCTATGTAGCTGAACAGAAGGTCTGTAGAGGTGTTTGCTGCTGCTGAACATGCAAGGTATCTCCTTAGAGGAAACTGATCTGTGTGTTCCATAATTCACCAATATCTGAGAGGGAAAAGATTGCTTCTGTGTGTGATATGCAAATCTCTGCATACAGTGTTAAATAGCTGTTATGCAGTGGCCAACCCCTGCCATTTGTTGAAGCAAACATTGTGCACGCCAATACTAATAGTCAGGCCATATCTGACCTCTGTTAAGTTCCAGCTCGTTCCACGTTTGCTCTTTGAAATTCTCCTTTCAAACCAGCCTAGGAATAAGATAACTCAGTAAACAAATCAGTGTGAAAAAGTGTAACACCTCATGCGTACGTCTATGATACACATGGGCCATGATCCCTGGCAGTAGCACTCCCACAATGCAAAACCAGACTTTCGGGTTCGCCAAGCAAAAGGAAGTCTTGCATTCAACTCCATGGTATTAAACACCTGTAATATGAGACATTTTGAGAACTTCACCTATTTCAAAATGTTAGAGCACACCATGGGCACGGGTGGGCAGGACTACAATCAGAATCTGAAGTAGTCAAGAAGAAAAAGAAAAAAAAAAGGAGGAAACAAGGAGACAAAGACACCTCTACCTCATCTGCTGCCTTTGCCAGTTCTATCGCCTTTGTTATATGTAGGCCACTCCAAAAGTAATACTTCTGATTTATTCCTAAGCAAACTACGACAGATACAAAGAGCACAACCGCACTGTTTGATAGCACAACTTCTCAACTACAAAGCACTGTTCTTCAACACAGTCACAACCATCAGCTGTGCATTTTCAGCAGTGATAAACATGAGCCTGCATGCTGCGATCATGGCCACCTTCACGGCTGCACTGAACATGGCTTATCTTTCGCATTGCCCTCACCACTGCTCAAACGCACCACCCACTGCCTCACATCGGCCCTTGGGGCTCCATAAGCGTTCAGCAAACATCAGTGAATGCTGGTGGGCTGCACTTTTTTTCACGTGGAGGAATTCAATTCCATACCTCTGCTTCATCTGCACTTCTGCCCCCCCGCTGCCACCTGTTGCATGGCAACAAAACGTAGTGGAACGTTGGCGGAAGGTTCAGTTCTACTGCCAGACCTACAGCTCACCACTTACGGCACGGGCCGGCATAATAGGAGCCAGTGCTTTCAGAGCAGCCCTCACGGTTTACAGCTGTATTTATTAATGCCCAACACAAACTCTCCTATCAAGTGCAGTCGCCTCACCTCTGCCCCTTCCGCGACGGAACTGCTCAGGGAGACCCTGTTCACTCCTGGTCACTGTTTCGAGGACACAGCAAGCAGCGGAATGGGGCAGGACTGGAACTACGACACGGAGCACCGGGAGCTTCTGCAGCCAACACAGAAGGCGCATCTCACGCAGCCCTGCCGTGTGACTCATCAGGAGAGGCGAGGGAAGGGCGCAGCTGGGGCCGGGCGGTTTCAGAGAGGGGCACACATCGACCTGCAGGAAGGCGAAGCCGCCGTTCCAGCTGAACCCCACCGACGGGAGCTGCACCCGCGCCCTTTACAGCGCTGCAGTCCCTATCTGCAGAACCCCATTGGCTTCCTGCTCCCTGCCAAGAGCTTCCCTGGTTACGTTGCAACGCCAAGCACCTTCTCGGTCCGCAGTTCGTCATCAGACTTAACCGCATTTTCCCGGAAAAGATACCCAGAACGTGACGTCACGGGCGCTGGGAAGGCAGGCGGCGTTTGCACAGGGCGATAAGGAGCGATTGCGGAGGGCTCGGTCTCCTAGCAACCGTGCAGCCGCCTCATGGCAATTCGGCAGCGCGGAGGCTCCGGGCCGGCGGCAGCGCGGAGGAGAGGGGCTGCGAGCGGCGGCAGGAAGGTAACCGCACCACGAAGGACGGCGCTGCCGGGGGGACGCGCGCGGAGGGAAGCATCGCTTAAAAACCCGCGAGCGCTGCGGGAAGCGGACGCCCTCGGCTGCCCCGCCGCTCTCCTAGCACCGCGCGAGGCCCGTCCCGCACGGCCGCCGACGCGGAGCCGGGAGCGGCCGGGCCGGAGACGCGCAGTACGGCGCCCGCCACAGACGGCGGCCACGGGCGAGTAGAAACCGCCAAGGGTTAAATGCGCTGCCCGGATGGCCACGCCCTCCCCTGGCGCTCGCCGCCCAATCAGCGCGCGGCGGGGCGCGACGGCCCCGCCCTCGGCGGGGTGCGCGGCGCGGGGTGACGCGCAGGGCGGAGGGATGGTGGCGGCGCGGCCGTGTGCGCGGCGCGCGGCCGACGGCTGCTTGGGGGT
>JAPSGF010000005.1:19443041-19509294 GCA_035772895.1 Perdix hodgsoniae
TGGAGGGCCGCGCTCGGCGGCGGCTGCGCGGCGCGGGGGTACGGCGGCGGGACGGGGCCCGAGGCCGGCCTTCCGGGGGCGGACCTGTTGCTGCGGGGCTGCCGGCGGCGGCGGCTCGTCCCGTGCCGCGTGTGCGGCTGCGGCTGAGTCCGTGCCGCCGTGAGCCGCCCGCAGCGGGCGCCCCGCCACGGCTGAGCGCGGGAGCAGCCGAGCGGTTGTGGCCGGGAAGGGACCTCTCCTAAGAAGTGCTTACGCCGTTAGAATGTTAAACAAAATGGTTTTGAAAGCGGAGGGCGTCATCTGCGCTTGGCTGACAGGGAGCTGCCCGGCCCTCCGTGCAGCGTTTGTGGATGTACAGCTTCGTGCCAGGAGCACCGATGTGTGCACAGAGCTTCTAGAAACAGCGGTTCCCACTGAGCAGAAAGCCTTCTCTGGCACGTACAGCTAACTGTGCCTTCTGAGCTTTGGCTCTAAGTACCTTGTTGCTGCTCCAGGCACGGTATAGAAGCCATCGATTCCGTTGCCAACGGTGCAGCCCACAGAAGACGCTGGAGGTTGGACTCAATGATCCTTATGGGTCCCTTCCAACGCAGGATATGCTGTGATTCTCTGGCCTGTGCCTTCTGCTTTGTGCTGGGACCTCACTGCTTCCCGCTCTCTCCGTCAGTAAAAGGACGCAGGGAAGAGCCAACTGTGTGTGTACCATGTTTTACATGGCCAATTTGTGAAATCTTAAGCAAAAGGTGATGGGATGATAGTGAGATCTCTAAGTATTGCTTACTGCATAGCGTATTCTCAAGGTTTCAAACCCACAGATTGATTTTTGACTGTTGAATGTTTCCTCTTGAAACAACATTAGACGGTTTTATGGTCTGCATTTAATTCAAAGTGTTAATTATAAGGTGTTTATCATAAGCAGCTAGCAGAGTGAGGGCAGTATTTCAGGCTGTGGTAAAAGGCTCATCACCAGGAGTGCAAAGGAGCGCAGAGGCACAACAGTAGTGGTGGTGGAACCATGGGGGAACCATGAATCTCATTAGAGGAATTAGAGATTAATGGTTGTGTCCTGTCACAGGACAGCCATCGGCCCCATTGCCCAGGATGTGATACACAGCACGTCAACAGGCTTTCTGGAACAGCTTACAGGGTTGAGAGGGGTAACTGCCAGCGGAGCATGGGTCGTCTTATGGGATGCAGGAGAGGAGCATCTTGTGATCGTATAGAGCTTCTTACAGATGCTTAGGGGAGGGACAAAGGAGGGGAGCAAGATGGTTTGCAGAGCAACAGTTACGGGAAAATAGATGGAATAGAGGATAAAAGGCCCAGTCAAGTGCAAACAAACACTGGTCAGCATGCTTGTCTGGTCATACTCTACGCCGGATTTCTGGAGCCTGTTCCTTTTTCTCACTAAGCTCCATATATAACTGTTCTCTTGGAAGAGAGGACTATTCATATGTGCACATTGAAGCCTCAGTCCCAGCAACAGGAATGATACTGTAGGGACCTCTGTGACTGATGAGAGAGAGAGAGAGGGTCTGAGTGCCCCCAGCTGGGTTGGTGACCTGTAGAGAGCAGATCACGTGTGTGTTGTCGGGTCTGCCAGTGTGTGGTTGCTGGTGAGCGTCGGGCTGGGCTGGCTGGTGAGTAGGACAGAGGGCCTGGGGCCAAGTATGAGTGCAGCTGGGTGTGGGCATGATGCTAGCGAGATGAGAGGATCTTTGAGCTGGCAGTGAGTGAGATCAGAAGAGAATATGAGATTTGAAAATTGTTTTGGAGGCCCATTGGTGCATGTATGTGAGAGAGGTGACTGGATACAAAAGGTGGCTGGGTACTGGACAGGCTGAGCATCTGAGGCTGTTCAGTGGGGAATCTGTGGTGTACCCATGGGGAGTTGGCACTGTGAACCTGGATGAGATCTGAACCAGCAGTGGGAGGGGGTCTGCGGGGAGACCAGCAGTTCCTGGGTAGATCTAGTCCCTGCAGATATCCGTGTTGTGTGTATGCCCGTATTTCACACTAACAGACCTTTGTCCTGCTTGGCCAGACAGGGAACAGCGTGAGGTGTGTGTGCATGTGTGCCGTACAGCCTCAGCCTTGCTGCTGCTGGTACCTGGGACGAGGAGCTGCAGCAGCCTTGGGCTGCCGTGGCCAGCAGCACCCAACAGGTGAAAGTTACTGCAAGTTGAGTGCATGGGAATCTTTGGTTCTCAAAACATAAATCTGAAGCCAAACCTACAATGACTGCTAAGTGATAGAGTTTTAAAACACTCGCCGTTTTGGCTGATGTGAATAAGGCTACTTACATGAGTGTGTAAGTAGATAAAGAGATTTATTTAAGCCGTCATGATGTAGTAATGGAGCACAAGTGTAAGCTTATCGTTACAGGGTTTTTTCCCTTTCTTTCTAAACTGCATCTCTTTTTGAAGTCAAAAGAAGTGAAGATAGAAGTAGGAATAAAAATGGGAATCTTTCAGTGACTTGTGCGTTCTGCACTTGCCTTTTCCTTCTGCATGTATCTCAGCCCTGAATAAATCCCTTTTTGGAAAAGAGTGGTAACAAGGAAGTGGGAGCGTTTGTCATCATAAGAACTGCTGTCGCTTTCAGTTACTGCTGCTGGCAAGTTAAAAGGCACTGCATGTGTCAAATAGCAACATACTGTTAAAAAGCAGAGGTACTGTCCTGTGTGCTGCTGGAGTTCATGAGCATATGGGGATGTATGTCCAGTTGTTGATATGAAATTGACAGAGTTGTGAGCAGATTGTTTCAAATTGAAAACTTTATAATAATATTAGTAGTATTGAACAGCAAAACAACTTTTTTCAACTAGAAACTGCTGCAGCTACTTTGTGTGCATCCATGGATTATTTTTCCTCTTTTTGAATATGCTGAAGGAAGGCATTGTTTTATCCTGGCACTCTCTCTTTGCTCATTTCCAGTTCTTAGGAGACTTTTGTGGTGATGCGTGGAACAAGTTAAAGCACAAAAAGATATCTTTAGTGCAGTGAGTACTTTTCAGAGCCATTGGCTGCTTGTGCGTCTGGGCTTTCCCTTAAATTGTGGCCAGGGTGGGGTTGAAGGTCACCTCATGTAAGTCCTTGGTTTTTCTGTCCAAGTTTATGGCATATAAGACACAGAAATAAAGCTAGACACATTACATATAACAATGTGTGATTTAAAACTGTATGTTGTGCTTGTTCATATTAAAGAATTAGAACTCCTTAACAGCCTGGTACAGCCTTTTGGCCTCTTAGATTTTCTTCCGTGCTTTAAGTTGCGTTTCCAGTTCTGTTTCATTTTTCTGGCAGTGTGGAAAGAAGGCCTTGTCGCATGTTGCAGCTTCTTCCCTCTCAACTGAGCCAGATGGCTTCTGGAGGCCCCGGCCCAATGGGCGCACCTGCCTTCTGTCCTCTCTGCTTTCTGATCCAGGGAGGTCAGAGGGGCAGGAAGGCGGTGTTTGGTGATTCATGCAGCTCGCTTGGGGCTGGCACTTCACAAAAGGCTCTTCGTAGCCAGCAAGGGAAGTGGGTGGGGGCTGGACGGGTTGTGCTGGTGGCGGAGGATCTTTGACTGGTGGTCTCTAGCAGCCTTTGATGAAGATCGATACCTTTGCTTAGAAGCAGCTGGGTGCATGGGGCCTTGATAAGACATGGTGGCATCAATTTACAATTTGTGGTCATCATGGTGTTTTTCTCTACTGATGTTTGCTGTTGTAATAATGTAGTCAAATATATTACAGACAGCAGAATACCAACTTGAAATATCATTTTGCTGTAACATTGACAAGTACCCAACAAGATTTTTAGAGGAATGTCCCACCTTTATAATGTGCAGAACAAAGGTCTCATTTTGGGGCTGACCTACTGTGTTAGGTAAGTGACATCTGGAGGTGAACTCAAAGCAACATTGTTAGCACAGCATAAGGATGTTAAGAGAAGATACCCTTGTAGCCAGGTTCACTGTGGTGTCATGGAGCATTGCAATATTTCTTTTCCCTAACAGTTTCTCCCTTTACTGCTGTCTGTTTTCCTCAGACACACCTTTGCAGTCTGGGCGCCGTGCATGCTGAGATCCCTTGCCCAAGCTCTTCTGTACACCAGTGGTGGTTTTTCCTTCTGCTCTGTCAAGATGTTGATGTCACAGGGAGGCTGAAGGGTTTTGCAATAGAACGTCTGAGCACTTGCTCCCGCCTGCCTTATCTGTGGTGGCAGCTGGCTGTGTAGGAAGTACTGCTCCTTTTAAATTCAGTCCTGTTGCTCTGTGCATTCTGTAACCTTTTTTTGGCTCCCTACTAACTAAATGGGGTTCTGCCTCTTGATGTTAAGAATGATGCTAATGGAGGGAATGCCATCAGCTCATTTGTAAAGTTGGCTTGACTCCAGTATGCATTTAATTGTCTGTGTTTCTGTGGCTTAGTCGTGAATTATTTGAACACATCTCCTTTCAAATCTCTCAGGCCTCGATGGCCTGGAATTGGTCTGCAGGTGCTTAATATATGCAAATTCACAATTGTTTTAGATGTATAAAGCTCATTTTACATAGGTGTAGATCTTGTCTTTGTTTAGAGTTCTAACAATGCTAAGCCAAGTCCTTTTCTTTTTGAGAAGCAGAGGTGTGGCTAAAGATTAGGTTTACATGACTGGAATAGATGTTTTTTGGACATAAAGGAGTGGCTTTGAGGTTGACATGCTTTGTTGTCCTCTTCTTCCAAATGCCTTCTAAAAGGGAGTGTTTCTTTACTGAAATTCTGATGTTCTCTCACTCTTCTCCTGGAAGTCTGTCCTCAGTACTTCTAAAAGTGAAAGGAAAACTGCCCTACTTTGAGATTAGAGTAGATTTACTTTTATAAGTCTTCAATGTCTGCTTGTATTTGGCATCTGTTTAAGAATTCCTGTGATATTCTAACGGCTGAAGTTCAAGTACATCTCATGCCCACACAGTATGTCAACCTGTAGATTGCCGTGGACCATCATCTCTTAGTTTTGTAAGACAGATATTACCTTTTTAAGCACAAGTGAAGTGAACATGTATTACCATTTAACACTTAAGATATCGCACTTTAAAGTATTTTTGGATAAATGTTCTATCACTGGTTAAAGAAGTGCTTTCTGTATGCACAGGCACTCTTGTATGTTCTGCTTGTCCTTTATAATTGTGAGCTGAACAGTACACAGTCGGGCTTTTGCCCTAAATATGTCTGTACATTTTCTGTAACCAGTTGCATTGCTTCTGTACTTAAACTCTCAAGTCCAGGGGCTCTGGATCAGAGTTAGATTTGAGATTTTTGCTTTAAGGTATTTTGTCCTTGATTTCTTCTTGTATGTTAGATTTGAGTTATGTGTTAAGCTGCTTTACCCTTAATGTACTTTCCACTTGTTTTTGACAGTGTGTTACCTTTGGGAAATGGCCTCTTCTAAGTCTTTGATGAACCTTCTGACCTTCAGCTTTGGATCTGCGATAGGATTTTTTCTGTGCTATCTCCTGTTTAGCATGATACTAGAAGAACAAGTTGAGATACAACCTCGCATTCTTCACAATGACCCTCATGGTCAACACTCAGAAGATACTGATAACAATCAGCTGCAAGGACAAATGAATTTCAATGCGGACTCTGGACAGCATAGAGGTATTTTGTTACACCTGATTTATTATATAATAAGTACCCTTTTCATGCACCACAAACTGCCAAGTATTTGTATGAATCATTTTCTTTCTGTTTGTCGATGTTCAGGTTACATCTAAATAACTTTGTTCTCTTGAGGTGTACTCCAAGGTGATTTTCTTTGCTTACATCCCATTCGTGATGTTTGCATTTTCCCCTTGGAACCTTTGCTAGGCAGATATATTTGTTAGCATTGTAGATGTGATTGAATTGTTTTTCAGCTTTAAGGGGATAGTTCTGGACCATTTCTAACATCTGATCTAACCTCTCAGATAACCCTAAAGGGAAAAAAATAGGATGGGTGCCTCACTGGGCCCTCTTTACCTTCCTGATTATATGGCAATCCACAAGTCTAATTGCTGTTCTCAGCTAGAAATAGAGAAAGTCTGTTGCACTTTGATTTTTCTTTTTTAAGAAGGTAGACCCTTCTGATATTTCAGGCACACTTTTACATTTGACCCATCTTATCATGAGTCCATTCTCAGTCCTAAATACAGAGAGTATCTGAACTAGGGCAGTTTAGATGAGAAAAATTGCTTGCACTATAATGCATTTATTTCACAAGGTGTTAATAAGTAATTTATTATCTAAAGGTACTTAAACTGCAAGCTTTGTAAGTCAAGTTTGTGAGTGTTTTGCTTGTAGTTGTAGAAAACTGTTGCAAAGAAAATTGTTGTTGATAAGGTTAAACAGTAATATTTTAGGACTATTGGTACAAATCTCACCAGCCGTGCAGTGTTCTTTTACATGAGTTAACAGCACTGTATGTGTCAAGTGAAAGTTTATTTGAGGGGAAACAAATGCTTTGGCACCTTGGAAAATGTTATATTACACATCTATTGTTTGGCATATTAATACTAGGTTCATAGTATGCTATCTTACTACCACTGATAATTTACAAATAAGATATAACTTGATTTTATAATAAATTTTTCTGCCTTACCACCTGCATTTCTCTTCAGAAACACATTGGTGTTTTAGAATTGTTTATTAGGTTTTGTTAGTTAACATAAAATTATATAACAAAGATAAGAAGTTCTTTGACCTTTTTTTTTTTTTTTCTTCAGTTGCTGCGTTCATTGTGAATGGTAGGAATATACATATTTTTAGTTTTAATTAATCTAGTACCATAAAGAGGATGGCTTCTCATAGTTTTTATGCTATAAAATGTTCTAAAGTCACAGTGAAAAGATACCCATTTTGATCTGACTCTTACACTTCCCTTTATCTTGTGAAGTCAAAGTAACTTTGAGAATTTCAGTTTCTTGGTTTGGGGAGTTTGTTTGTTTTCATTAATGTTTGTTTAATTTAACATTAATTTCATTTGAAAACAAAGACCTCCTGTCCTTCTGCATGTATTTCCTGAATTAGAAACAGTGTCTGGGGAGAGCTTGCTCTCCTGTTTGTATCAGTGCTCAGTCAAATCTGATGTTTAGATTTTTCCTCTTTTTTTTCAGATGAGAATAAAAATGTTGCAGATGGACTCTATCAGAAGGTGAAAATACTTTGTTGGGTCATGACTGGACCTCAAAATCTAGAGAAGAAAGCCAGACATGTTAAAGCCACCTGGGCCCAACGTTGCAATAAAATACTTTTTATGAGCTCTGAGGAAAATAAAGACTTCCCAACAGTGGGCCTAGAAACCAAAGAAGGCAGGGACCAACTTTACTGGAAGACTATAAAAGCTTTTCAATATGTTTATGACCATTATTTTGATGATGCTGATTGGTTCATGAAAGCAGATGATGATACGTATGTTATATTGGACAATTTAAGATGGCTTCTTTCAAAATACAGTCCTGAACAGCCAATATACTTTGGAAGAAGGTTTAAGCCTTATGTGAAACAGGGCTACATGAGTGGAGGAGCTGGGTATGTTCTGAGCAAAGAAGCTCTGAAAAGATTTGTTACTGCTTTTAAAACCAACAAATGCTCTCATAGTTCCTCTATTGAAGACTTAGCACTAGGAAAGTGCATGGAGATCATTAATGTACAAGCAGGAGATTCCAGGGATACAAGCGGTAGGGAAACCTTTCATCCCTTTGTTCCAGAACATCTCTTAATCAGAGGATACCTACCAAAAACATTCTGGTACTGGAATTACAATTATTACCCTGCTGTAGAGGTAAGTCTTCAGGAATTTGGCATATGTTCCATGACGCACGTCTTACCATGATACAGTATTTCAGTTGACAGCTAAATATATTTTAGAAAAGAAAATTTTGTTGTGCGTTGTTAGATACACCTGTGTTAAATACTATAGTCATCATCAGCTAAAGCTGATGCTAAGAGATTAATGTTCTGGAGGAGCTACTCAGTCTTGATTTACTATTACTGTTTTCCTATGCTTTGTGGACAGCAAGAAATGATGAAATCTTCTTGAGAGGTTTGTCTGGTGTCAGCACTACTATGTTCCTTGCAAAGTTACGTGCAAAGTTCCCGTTCTGTTTTATATCTGTTTTATACCTTGTATCCCAGATACAGTGTCACTTACTTCTCCAATCTCAATGACTGCTGTGCAATAGGAAGTGAGTCCTGCAAGGTTCATTACAAAACAGTGTTTTAAAAAATAATGGTTGTTTCTTAGGTTTTCATCGTCAACTTCCTCATCCTTCAGAGTGTTTTTCTTCTCTTTACCTTACAGTTTTAATTTTCATAGAGTCACACAATCCTAAGAGTTGGAAAGGCCCTCTGAAGGCCATCTAGGCCAACTCTCCTGCAATGAACAGGGACACCGCAGCTAGGTCAGGCTGCCCAGAGCCTTTTCCAGCCTCACTTGAAAATCTCCAGGGATGGGGCATCCACCACATCACTGGGCAGTGTGTTCCAGTGCCTCACCAGCCTCACTGTGAAGACTTTTTACTTATATCTAATCTAAATCTCCCCTTTTTGAGCTTGAAACCATTTCCCCTTGTTTTATCACCACAGACCCTGTTAAAGAGTGTCTCCTTCTTTCCTGTAGCTCCCCTTTAGGTACTGGAAGACTGCTCTCAGGTCACCTTGCAGCCTTCTCTTCGCCATACTGAACAGCCCCAGCTCAGCCTGTCCTCATAGGAGAGGTGTTCCATCTCTTGTATCATTTCTGTGGCTCTTTGCTGGACACACTCCAGCATGTCCATGTCTCTCCTGTACTGAGGACTCCACATCTGGATGCAGTACTCCAGGTGAGGCCTCACCAGCACAGAGCAAAAGGGCAGGATCAGCTCCCTCACCCTGCTGGCCACATTTCTTCTGATGCAGCCCAGGATACGGTTGGCTTTCTGGGCTGCGAGGGCACACTATTTGCTCATGTCCAGCTGCCATCCACCAGTACCCCCAGGTACTCAACCTTTTTGTCCCAAATATCTTGTATTAGTAATGGAGGTTGCCTTGACCCAGGTGCAAGACCTTGCACTTGGATTTGTTGAACCTCATGATGTTCACCTGGGCCCACTGCTCAGCCTGTCTAGGTCCCTCTAGATGGTATCCCATCCCTCAGGAGTGTTGATCACACCCCTCAGCTTGAATGGGGTGACTTGCTTCAATGTGCGCTCGACCCCATTGTTGATGTCATTGATGAAGACATTAAAGAGTATCAGCCCCAGCACTGATCCATGAGGACACCACTTGTACCTAATTTTGGCTGACTTCTCTTAAATTAAGTTTCCAACTTGAGTGTTTTGCTCAGCCATTTTTCATTTAGATTTTTGCATATCTTTGTATATCATATGCTCAGATACAAGGTTGCAGGGTGTTGCTCTGAGATCAGCACTAGTAAGGAATTTCCAAGTCTGAAAATGCCTAAATAAAAGGCAGTATCTCTGCAAGCTGCTTACTGCTGCCTGATTCATTTTTATGAGGCATGTAAAATGATGATGTTTGATGCCCCGTCCCTGGAGGTTTTCAAGGCCAGGCTGGATGGGGCCCTGGGCAGCCTGGTCTAGTATTAAATGTGGAGGTTGGTGGCTCTACCTGTGGCACAGGGGTTGGAGCTTCATGATCCTTGAGGTCCCTTCCAACCCTGGCCATTCTGTGATTCTGTAAAAGCAAAAAATGCCATCTGGCACTAAGTGCAGGCAGCAAGTTTCTTCACTGCTTCATTACAGAGGCCAGAGACTATCTATCCATTTCTGTCTTAAGAAAGATGCTTTGGCAAATCTGCCTGATTGATCCATTTTGCTTGCCTAGTGCTAAGCTTTGAAATAAATACATGAATGACAAAAGGGAATTTTTTCCCGGGAAATCAAATGTGTGTTTGAATTCTTCCTACAGTGTCTTTAATCCGTGGCATGCTCTGGAATTCTTGCTGATGATTTTGACTTGTTTTGTATTTTAGGGCCCTGGATGTTGCTCTGACCTTGCGGTTTCATTTCACTATGTTGATTCCATGACAATGTATCACTTGGAGTACTTGGTTTACCATCTCCGTCCATATGGGTATTCGTATCGGTACAATCCTGATTCGGCAAAGAGCCTGGAGGAGCAGAACAAAAATGAAGCACTAGAGGATAATCCAAAGCTAAAGCAAAAAACTTCTGCAAATTAATTGGACTTTGAAGGAAACTGAAAGAAGGCAGCACGATGAATAAGAGTCTTCTCAAACTCCTGCATGAAGCTTGTGGACTAGGATTATTCATTGCGATTCTTATGTTGGCAGTACTACCAGTCAGTGCCTGTGCAAAAAAGAGTCCAGCGTAGGCTCTGGCTGTTAGGGATAGTGTGACATTGCAGCCCTACTCACAAAGATATTGGGCCCTAGAGCTGTGGAACAGGAGGAGGTTCTGGTATGCTGGTTCCTAGAAGAACTCATATTTAAAAGCATAGTGGACAGATTCAAAGATAATCATACAGTATTTCTTTTTTTCCCTTCCAATTGTTCTGTTATGTGAGTTCTTATACTAGAAATCTGATGTAACAGGAATGCTTCATGATGTTTTTCTCCAGTATTCTCAGTATTCTGAAGTTACTGCATGCATGTTGCCCTATAAGGAAGTGAGAAGGGTAAAAAATAGAGCCTCAGATCTGCTTTGCCTTAATGACAGACTGGTTGGTAAGAACAGAAACACACCTCAGTGATTACAGTCTGAATTATTTCAGAAATTAAATTCACTGCTAGGAATTATTTACAGTTTTTTTACTGTAAATCTCTATTGTACAGAACAACATGAAGTTAGATCACTACTGTCTTAGGGAAAAATCCAGGGATAGTTATTATTGTTCAAATTACTGAGGTGATGTGAGGAGACTATGTTTGTCCATGGCTTTTTTAAATTTTATTTTAATCAAGTTACCATGTGGCTAAATGAATATATAAATTCATCTCAGAACTTGATAAGATAAAGATGCTTTTTCATATGAAAGCTCTTCTCCTCCATTACATCTTCTCTGTAAATCAGAACAGTTAGTATGTTAGCCAAGTTATGGTGGCATGTAATAATTTGGATTTGGCCAATATTAATTAGTTCATTTCTATTCAATTTTCCCATTTCTGTGCTTTGAGATTGTGACACTACCTTATTCACAGGATTTTACTGATACAAACACGTACTGTTTTAAAACAGCAAGAAAGCTCATTTGTCTGCTTGGCTTAAAGTACTTCATTTCCCTTTTCTGAACTTTTCTTCTCCTCCGCTCTTAAAGTTTCTTCTGCATTTGTTTCTTGTTGCATTTTTCAGAACAAAG
Organism: Perdix hodgsoniae; assembly: GCA_035772895.1. Lineage (NCBI taxonomy): Eukaryota > Metazoa > Chordata > Aves > Galliformes > Phasianidae > Perdix > Perdix hodgsoniae. The sequence continues at coordinate 19,454,362 of JAPSGF010000005.1, forward strand.
TGTTAGATGATCCCTATGTCGCTCTTGTGAAGCTGAAGTATTTGGTTATTCAGGTAACCCAGCCTGAATGCAGGTATCTTTCAAAGTGCATTAATCTCTCCACTACTTTATGAGTATCTCTGCCTCGTAAGTGAAAACACTTTCTTGGTGTGGAACAAAACAGTTTTAATTACTGAAGAATTTTCAGAAGTCAAGTCTGTGTTTTACGTACACAAGACAAAACTGTGGTTTTCGCTTCTTCGAATTCAGTTAATAGAGCAGTTCAGGGGATGGGTTTAAGCTTGACATGCCTTTATTCCACACTTGAACAAAATTTCTTTTTAGCATTTTTCGCCTTCATCATATTGATGAATTTGGACATAACCTGATTACCTCCAGTCTCTGCTTTGAAAGGGCACATACCGATAGCAGACAGCCTTATTTACTGCTGCTGTCCTTCAGGTTCCTGGGAGAGGATGTTAGCATAAAGTACTGGAATTTGAGTTTTCCAAAGATAGTTCTCGCACAGATTGGGGTTCTGTCTGTGGTCCAGTTGTGAGGTTGTGACTGCTTTTCTGATCGTTACTCTGCAGCATAATGGCAATTACTGAAATACATGGAATTGAAATACTGTATGTCATGTCTCTGCCTGAATATAGGTTAGGTTTGTATGTTAAATCTGTTGATCTTTCATGAGGAAGATTCTCCGAAATACCGAAAGAGATGAGCTTTATTTTATGTTAACTGACTTAAGTAGAAAATTATAACTGTATTTGTTTAGAAAAAGGAAAAAGCCTCCAGTTTGCTCCAGTCAGGGGGGTGCTGTAGTCAGAGAGAGAATGTCTGATAGCTTCTTCTAGTGGGATGCTTCCTTCTGTCAGCTAAATGTTTATCCTGCATGCCACGCAAACAATAAGATTGTGAAATCCATATGCTGTTGATAACTCTGGTTGCATTGTTCAAACCTGCAATTAGAAGTTCTGGAATACATCAGGAAACTAAAATGAAATCAAGATCTCAATGTTAATGTCTTTGCCTTTCCTCTGGGGCAGTTCTGATGGTTGTCTGCTCCCCAGCTGTGGTTTGTGGGCTTAGCAGAGCAGGGCAGGGCCTCGGGTAGAATGGAGAAATAAAGAAGTGAGCAGCACATATCTGCAAGTTCCATTTCTTTAGGGAGCAAGGCTGAGAACGTACTGCCTTGTGACAAGTAGGCGGCCTGTCTGGAGAAGTAAGAGCAGCCTTCTCTTCCCATGCTCATTCTTGCTTTGTTTTAAAGTGTTCTGCTTCCACACCTCTGATATTATTTCTTTTGCCTTTCTGGCAGTACTGCAAAGAAATACAAATATTGTTTTCCTGCCAGTATCCAAATAGGCCTGAAAAAGTATGGATTTTACATTCTAATAGAAGGCTGTTGCTCTCTGTTAAATTGTAATGTAGCAACGAGTCTATACCTCCTGAAATGAGCAGTTTGCATCTCATTCTTCAACAGCTTAAGCGGACAAGATTGGAATTTGAGCAGTTAGTATAATTTTCACATGCCATCTTACAGAATCATTAGCAGTTTATTATTTCACTCTCAGGTCTTCATGCTTTGACAGAGTATTGAGTATTTCTGTAGCCCCAGCAGGCTTCTTCATGGGAGGATACAGAAGCACAGAGTCTCTTTGGCTCTTTAGATTATTGCATGCTCTCTCTCTCTTGCTCTCAGATCTCTTAATGTTATCAAACATAGAAACTTCCATTGGTATGGTTGTGATTAAAATGGTGCATCTAACATTTATGAACTAGTTTTCTTGGAATTAGGAAGCAGCAGGCTTTTCTTAAACAGTTGTTTGCCCCTGGATATGGGAACGTTCCTTAGTGTAAGACAGTAATATATTAACCCTGCAGTAAGTGTGTTTTAGCTCAGAAGAAATGAGAGTGCCAAGCAAAGTTCCTAATTGGAGGGCAGTGTTAAATTTGGCTTGCAGAAAAAAAAAAACAAATTTAATCTTTAAGTTCATTTGTGCAGTCTGTATTGGACTTAGTGAAGGGGTTAGACTGTGGTGTTAGCACAGTCTCTCATCTTGTGGGAGGTCTTTTCCCAGTGTCTTTTGCTTGTAAGGACACTGTCTTTGTTTTGCTCTGGTGGGGTTATGTATTAAAATCACTTTTTCTTTACATATGACTGTTCTGTTTCCAGAGTGTGCATTTCAGTGAGTAGCTGGCACACCTGTAGTGCACAATTTGCCATCCGAGAAGGGCTTTTATCTTTGTATGACTAAGAAAGATGTGGGTTATTTCTCTGATGTCCTGCTGCTGCTGCTAATAGTGCACATGCAGATGGACATAAACCCTTCAATATGGCACAACGTGGGAAGGCTGCTTTGTCCTTTTTCTGACAAGAAAACCTTCTGTGGGATTCCAAAGGTGTAATTTGCTTTAGTTTACCATACTGTATTTAAAATACTTCAGAAATGTTGTTAATGCTCTTAAAAAATAAAATGAATATTGCTGCTGGACAGTATATTCCACTTAAAACCTGTGAATGTTTCATTTTGCAGTTATAGGCTGTTGTGTCCCTACTGACAGGTGTAAATTGGTGACTTGTCTGGACTGATCACCGTAAGATTTGTTTCTGAAATACCTTCTTTGAAGTGCCTTTGACCAATTTTTAGCATCAGAATTAAGTTCAGAATTGAATAAAGGAAATAAGTTATCTCACATACACTGTGTGTCTGTCTTCATTTGCCCACCCAGTATGCCGGTGGTGTGGCAGCACAATGGAGTGCAATAAGAATATTCTCCTGCCTTGTTTGTTTGTTTGTTAGTTTTGGTGGGTGCAGGAAAGGTGGAAAGCTTTCTGAGTTCTCTGTTATGCATGCTACAAGCAAGTAGCAAGCTACATAGAAAACTTTATTTAAAGAAAATGTTAAATTAATCACTGGTGCTAGCACCAGATCCACACAGACAGACTGCTGTTCCTTCTTTGTGCTGATTTTCACTCCATGTTATTATAGCATCCCGAGTGAACTGACTGTAGCTGATGCTCAGAGATAAAGCAACATTGTTCCAAATGCACCACATTTGACAGGAAATACCACTTAAAGAAAGCTTCGCTGCCTCGGGAATTTCCTGCACTGCTTTTCTGTGCGCTAATGTGAGTTTAAAAGGAATTTAAGTCAATATTTTCCATTCAGGGACTGAAGGCTCTCTGAGTGCAGGGTGGATGCACTTGTGCATTGCTGGTTCCAACACACTGCAAAATTGTCTGCAGCCTTCCCTCCTTTTTGAGAGTTTTTTGCCTTAATGAGGCCCTCCTTTGGGTTCTGCAAATGTGGCGAGTAACTTTTGACAACTGTGAAAGGAATCAGAAAGTCAGAGCCCTGAAGTGAATATTTTCACTGTTACACTTCCATAGACATGGGAAAGCAGCTGGATCATGGGAAATTATTTCTAGGCATTAGGGTGGTATTTTGTATCATTTACAAAGGAAAGGTGAATACTTACATCAGAAACGTAGACTGAGCTCTGTGTTTTTCCAGCTTTCTAGTATATGTGTATATATACTCTTGCAACCCTAGCCACCTTTCTTTGGCTTATTTGGTTCTGACTGAAGCCTTGGATGCTGGAGCCTGCAGCGGTGCTGAGCCAAACTCCAACATTCCAGTTCCACCTGGGGCTTCTCTGATGTGTCATACTGCTCTTCGGATGAAAAAGTTGATTCTTTTGCACATACAAGGTATTGCCTCTCTTTGAGAGGCTCATGCCAGAACCTGGGTTGTCATTTTCATGCTTCAGGTGTCTGTGGCTCACTTCAGGTCATGCAAAAGGTCATACATGAGGTTAGTAATCTGTGTTGAAATAAGCCTGCCTAAATGAGCCACTATGAAAGCAAGAGTCAACCTGAGGGTTATAGATTAAGGAGATCTCTGTAAATTGAGACGTGTGTTTCTCATTTTTGTTTAATGTTTTCTCATGTTTGTTAAAATACAGAGTTGGTTTGAACAGCTGCATTTAAACCAAAGCTTTGCTTGAGGAGGTACATGTTTGCAGGATACAGTTCTTAGTTTTTAGAACCTGCCTATGGCATTTATGAGCCCATCCTTTTGGCACCCTGAAATCTATAAGGCTGGTTGGTTCCTTTGAACCTCTTGTCTCCCAGCAACTCCTTGCCCTCTTGGTTTGTCCCCTCTTAGGATGAAGTGCTCACTTGCTGAAAGGAAAGGGACATTGTCACTAACTTCAGTCACGTGCAGACCTGGTCAGTGTGTCCCACTCTGTTCCACCCCTAATTTTCAACGTTCCCAGCAGCTCTAAATTCTTCATAGTCTCGTGTCAAGGTCTCTTCTTTCCCTAAGAGCTGACCAGAAGGACTTTGAATTTAATTTGTTTTAGTACCCTGCACCTTTAAAACCTTATTCTACGATTTACTCCATCTGGTTTTGCACTTGAGTTCTTAATGAGGAATCATCTCAACATCACACTGTTAAGTGTTATCAGCTCCTCTCTTCCTGGAGACGGAGAGCACAACGTGGAAGATAAAAATTAACTTGGGGGCAAACCCTGGATCCTTGGTAGAAATTGAAACTAACAGATGTCTGTGTAGTTGTGGTAGTTGTGGTGTTGTTTCAATGAATAACTGTTGTCTCCAAACTCCCTACAGCTGTAGTCCAGCACCCTGCAGGGAAAACCACACCTGGAGTCTGATGTTTTTTCAGCACAGAACAGTACTTGACCAGCACCAGCAGCTCCAGCATTTATCACTGCAAACAGCAACTGCCACGTGTTCCGTCATAGATTCTGCTGAAATCATGGCTCTGAAACATCACTCATGTTTCAAGGGCAGGGAGGGCAGTCATACTGTGGTGGTGTGCTCACCCAGCCCCCCACCTCCCACTGACACACAGCACAGCTGATAGCTGTAGCATCCAGAGATTTCTTGTGAGATTGAGAGATTTTGCTAACAGCTTGCTAACTTGTTCTATGCTATTGAGTGACATGAAGGATTGATTGCACAAAGAATGCTTTAGACATAAATTGTTGGCCAAGGGCTGCTTTCTGAACCTCATGGTGCAACAGAAGGGTTTCCTCCAGCAGTTCTGTCTGTCCCAGTTCAGTACATAATCAAGCGACCTTATATCAGCAGTCTTGTATAACCTTTGTTAAATCTTTACCCTACAGCAATGAAACCTTGCTGCTTCTCTCATATGAGGGTATCATATGATCTCATCCACAACACATAACTAAAATCAATTTATAAATTGGAGGCAGAGCTCTCCTGTTCAGCAGCTGGCAGATGTTCAATGTGAACAACAAAGTCTTTGTTCTCTTTTGCCAGTGTTATCTCATTTTTAGCAGGCAACAGGCAGTGTCTGTTTACCCAGATTGGAGCATTTGTTGCCCCACTAATTGCAGGCATCCTGCTTTCAGAGCTGCTCCGTAGCAGCTATGCTGGAGTTTATGGCCTTTATCTTTGTCAGTCTCCAAAGCTACACTTCATGCATCATGTCCGGACTTATGCAAGTATTATTCACAGTCTCTAAAAGCGGAAGTTGTCTCGCCAAACTTAGATCTGAATATTTACAAATTCAAGGCAATCCTGATGGGAGAGAATCTCCTGCATCAGCTGTATCTTCTTGCTTTGAAGCCATCACTACGAAAACAGCACTGAGTCTTGCTAGCATCTCCTAAGTGAGCTTAAGGAAAGAAAAAAGGAGTACAAGTCACATGGGTGTTCCGTGCTGATAAATCCACCACCATCTACAATCCCACAGCGCTTTGTCAGCGTTGCAGGGGATGTGTTGGCACGTGCAGGTTTTCCTTGCTCTCCCAGGTGCTGCTCATCTCTGCAGCCATCTCCTCTCTCTTCGGCTGCTGGCAGGGCTGAGCCGTGCCTGCCTCCTTGCTCATAGCTCCTGTGTTGCTTTTTCTGTCCCCCTTTCCTTCCAGAGGAGCAGGATATCCTGGCAGGAGTTCTGCCCATCATTCTGACTGTGCTATGCAAACTCAGGCTTTTATGACCAATTCTATAGAAGGGTGGTAAGATGAGTATGCTTTGTCTCGTTAACGTATATTACTTCCTTCCCTTCTGCATAATATATACATGGCTTTTTTTTACTGCTATTATAGGTTGTTTGCCTTTCTCCTTTCAGTGATATATCCCTGTTAATTGGTTTTAAGGGCATAAATTCCTCTCTGCTCCTCAATAACTGTTCCTACTGACTGCTGAACTTGGACCATGTTTTGTTGCTGTGCAGAGTCAGGAGTATAACTACTATTGGCATGGGCCTGCTGGTTACAAAGGTTCCTTACCTCTGATAAAGAGTAGGCAGCTGCTATTAAAAACTCCATAGCATTATTATGGGCAAGAATATGATCCAAACCAATTTTTGTGCATGAAAGCAATGAAGTGCATTCATACACACCTGTACCAATTGTAAGTCCACAGCTTACTAATTCCTTTCTGTAATTCCTGAAGAACAGGAAACAAATACATGAGGATGGAAACACTTTCCCTTGATGTTCAGTTCAGCATTGTACAGAGATTTAGCACTTAATCACTGTTTCATAAATACTGTTTCATAAATACATCTTGTCCATGTTAGAGGGAAGAAGCAAACTGGTTGAAGAAGGCACAGTTAAAGAAATGCAGTATCCAGAGTCTGTTCTCCAAGGCCCATTGAGGATGACGCCCAAACAAACACTTGGCACCTATGACCTGGGCACTGCTGTTTAAAGAGATTCACCTCTTGTACATTTGGGGGCATCATTTATTCCTCCGTTTGAACCTCATGAAAAAATGCTATTAAATGGTATTTATGAAAGGCGACGTGGTTATGGGATGCAATGAAATGATTTTTTTTTTCCTTGTCATTTTGTGCTAATCTTGCTATTTAAAAAGATTTGCGCTGCTTATCTGTTCTAGTATTTCATAAATTGCTTTTGTCATAAAACTAAACTGAATTTTGAATACTGGATTTGAGACATTGCCAAGAGAAAAATCTCTCAATATCTCCTCCAAGTTTGAAGGTATGTTGATATATCACACTTTAGTACTGTTTTAAGTTTTGAATCCACCTTTTCAGCCAATTTGAAACCTTGTTCTTTCATTTCCTCACCCTTTGTGTTTATTCCCATCTTGCTGAATTTATTTGGACATCTGTTCACGATTAAATTCTCCAGCACATAGATACACTTGGTGTTATTGCACAAGCTGTATTTCTGAGCAGTAAGTCAATCCTTCCATGATCTTTTTGCACCACTAGTAGGAAGTTTACTAGCTTGAAACCTTTTGTTTGACTTGCTGATTATTCCCAGCCCTGTACATAGCTGGATATCACAAGAGACAATCCTTTGTAGTATATTTTGAAGCTATTTATTTTTTGATTAAAAAAAAAAAAACCAAAAATCAAACAACAGCCAGACCTATTAAAGTTGCATCAAATTTCAGTTCTGACTTTCTTTTTGAAAGGAGAATAATTCTTGATTTCAACAGTTTGATTTTGTTTTATAGTACTGAATCCCTTCATTTTCAGGCTTCTACAGAGTATGTAGCACAATGTATTGTCCTTGTGTTCCAGTGCTTCTTTTCCAGCCAAGATTAATTGTGCCTTCATGGTTGTTTTTCTTCTTGGAGTGACCATCATATTAAGTTCTGAGTATAAAAACAGTGGGATTTTTGGAGGCTGCCATCAGTTTTTGAGTTTCTAATTCGAAACTTACTAACAAAGCCAATTTTTTTTGGAAAAAAGTATTTAATTCTCCTAAAATTCCAGCACTTCATTTCACAGAATAAGGTTAGTGCCTCATTTGCTATAAATAATCCATTTTGCATGGTATATGCTATCTTTTGGGCACCTGGGGAAAAAAAAAGTGCAAGCATTCCTTAAATATATCAAGATCTGTTCAGACTGTGTGTACAGATAATAGGTTTTCTTGTCTACAAAGGAATAAGAATGCCAGACTCTTTATCAGACGTTGATTTCCATTTTAGTTATAGACTCATAATTCTCAGTTTTAATGATAATTCACTAGTATTATTGCTAAAAGTAGAAAGGCTGTACGTAAACATTTACATGCATTTTTCAGTTCTTTTTCCTTTTTTACTTAATAGCATATATCAGAGTGAAATACATATATATTTATACACAGAGACCCTGAGAAACTGAAATTTGCTTACTTGCCATAAAGGACATGAAGAATCATAGCTTTAATGCAATTTCAATTCCTTGTAAGTGAAAAGATTATACTGGTGTTATATAAATGTGCTTTAATGGGAAAACCCTTCCCTCTAATTACTTTTATCTGTGGCATTTACATTCACAAGAGCTAGTCTTATTAGTGAAAACCTTAAATTATGACACTAAATGCTGTCATAAGAGTGCTGATGTCAGGAGCTCCTTACTCTTGTTTAAAACTAGAGCACATTTTTTCCTTCCAAGAGAATAAGAGACCTCTGCCATTAAATGCCCTGTGAACATTTCCAGTATTTTAATCCTAAAAATAAAATCTTATCCTTGCCACATTAGTATTATCAAATTACTATGAGTTTGAAGGGAAAAGGTATGTTTCCATGCATGTGTATGTGTAATAAAGTTACTGTTATGATGTTATAGAGAACGTATGCTATGCAGGAATCTAATGAATGTGAATTCCACAGTGGCGAAAGCAGTGGAGCGTGGTAGTAATGTATTCATGTTCACACATCATTTTAGATTCTTCTCAGCCATTTCTTCCTTAATACACACGAACTTCTTGCTTTAAAAACTCCAAATGGCAGTAATTTCTAGAAGAATGAGGAATCAATTAGTTTTCTTGGAGCGTTCAGAAAGAAATATGTCTATAGTTCAACAGATTTTTTTCTGTACTGAAGGATGAAACATAGAACTTAATACAGTGTACTGGGGAGGAGCAAAATGGTTTTTGTAAAGGAAATTATGCACTATGGATAAGCAAGCTCTTTGAAGACCATCATTTAATGAGCATGTGGGCCTAAGGCAGTGAATAAGTCTGTCTGGATTTCTAAAAGATAAAGTCTCTCTCCAAAGGAAAATTATACCGGATTAAGTGGAAAAGTCTTCTGATTTAGAAATGGTGAAAAGGAAGGGGAATAAATGACTGCTGGAAAGAAGGCACCAGAGGATGCATGCTACAATGGTCTGTCCTACTCAAAATGATCATAAGTGATCTAGCAAAGGGAGTAAAAAATGAGATGACCATGCCATCAACTGTGACAATACTATCTTTCTCTAGAGTAGAATAGAAAAGGGTTGACTGCAAGAAGCTCCAGAAAAGCACTGTGATGTTGACAGAATAAGCTGTGTGTAATAAGTGAGTTTTGAAGAATGTGAAATAGTACATATGAGAAAAGTGATCCCAAATCCGCATATAAAATGATGGCTTTTCAGCTAATCCTTAAAATGACATCTTGGAATTTTGGTTTGTGAATATATCACCTTAATTCTCAGCAATAGTAAAAAAAGAAAAAACAACAAACTCAAATAGAACATGAGAAACTGTAAGATAAGGAAAAAGAGCAAAATAGACAACTACTGTGTCACTGTATAAATTCATGACCACAAAGTGCAATTCTGCTCCCATCTCAGAAAGGCATAAAACCTGATCAAAGGTGTAAATGATATATGTGCATAGTATTGGAGACAATTAAGTATCATATCTTTTTAGCCTGGAAAAGAAGTGCTTGAAGAAGAAACTTATGGAGAGAAAACTTACTTATTCATCAGTGCAGGTTCCTCGACATTCTTCTTCTGTTTCAAATCTATTATTGGTACCATTACAACCTCCATACCAGAACTGGCCACAAGAATTGGCATTCTTGTCATAATACCATTTCACCACATAGTTCCGACAATTACCTGGTTTCATAGGTTCCAAGCACCTGGGATCTGAAAGCATATCTTTAAAAGTTAACTTGGATTCTGGATATCAATTACATTACCCTAAACCTGCATTATTTTTTTTAGAGCATCCTTTTTTTTTTTTCCTGCTTCACAATTCCTGGAATATATACACCTCTCAGATCTGTAGCCAAATTCCATTTCAGTTAATGAGATATATGAATAGATCTAAACAAACACATGACTGGTTTGAAATCAGGCTACCTAAATTCTATGCAAGACTCAAATGGGCATTTAAATACCTAAAAACAATCAAGACACAAGGCTGTCATCTAGATTTGAAACTTTGAGTATGGTGGCTGCAGCCAAAAGAAAAAACAACAGATAAACAAAAGATGATAAAATCCAGTAACTATATGAAGGTGGGAGTAGGGAATTTTGATTGGTTGATTTTGGTACAGATCTGCTACCCAATATTCAGACAACAATACGTACCTTTTTGAGGTTTTGCTACCTGTGATTGCTGTGCTGTTGGGTGGCGATCTTTAGCAGCCGTTACATTGAGCAGAGGGTTGACAACTGGACTCTGAAGTCTGATTTCATCTATGTTGGAAAATGGAGGGAATCTTGATTCTCTGAGAACAGAGGTGGTCACAGTGTGATCCTGAGCAGAAGGCAGCGGCTCAATATATCTAGTCTGTGGTGGACGATGCTGCAAAAGGAGTCAAAATCTGTTAACATTCTGTCAGAGCTCAGATGTGAAGAGAAAAAGAATGGGAGAATTATAAAGGAAAGTAATGGTATTTTTTAAACACATTACTTAGCAATAATGGCAGGTGGGTTCAGACCTTGTTCTAGTGATTTCTCAGTAAGGGACCATGATTTCAACAAATGCATTTTCTGGTGCTGACAGCTAAATAAGAAGATAAAGTAATTCCTTCCATTTAGTCACTAAGCTGAATTAGTTCCATTGCAGTAAAATTTCAGTCAGTGCTTATTTGTAATATAAACTAAAAAGGCAAGGAACTATGAGGTAAGCCTGTGCTTTCAGATATCTATTACACTCACTGGGAAAGAGCTGAAATCAAGTTTGTCAAAGAAAGGAAAATGGTAGGCAAGAGGAGCAGGATACTTGTCATATTATTGATAGAAAAACACATTCATCAAAGATGATCCAAAGATCTTTTTCAATGTGGAATCCCTTGAATGCAGCAAAAATGTGCAAATATTGTGTTGAGGAAATCACATCCCAATACTAAGATTGTCTCAAGAGATACATACTTACTGTTGTGAATCAAATGACAAATCACTCTTTTTCCTGTTTCTAGCTGTCTAACATCCACTTGCCTATTATCAGAATTTTAGAGCTCTCTTTGACCAAAATATTAAGAAAGTAACAGACCTCTTCAGGAGAAGATTATCATCTAAAAATGTTCCTCTCTAGTGTTTTACTATATTCAAGAATGCATGTTTCTTAGTACAGTATGATACAAATGACTGCATTTACCCCATACATTTCATAATCTACTGAAACCAGGAAGGAAGAAACTTGATACTATATTTAACATCTTCCCTTTACAGGACTGTACTGATGTGTCAGTCAGTTTAAGAAAACTCCTTTTAGCCACTGGTACTCTGAAATCCAAAGTCTAACTGAAATGTAAATAGACAGTTCATCCAATCCTTTGCATGTTGCATGTCACATATCTACAAAAAGATAATGTTTCTTGTGATGGTAATTAAATTATTAAGATAACCAACCAAAGCCAATCAGATCCAAGCATATGAGCATCTAATTAATTAGAATTACTCATATTTGTGATCCTTATAATAAAATATATAAATGCCATTATCTATAATACCAGATTAACATTTATTTTCCCTATTATTTTCCTTAACGATGCAGGGTACCAAAGCTGATCCTCTGTGTCACACAGATCTATGTGAAGGTATTGCAGGGCCCAAACCTAAATCACTTACACTGTAAGTGTCATTCAGTGAAATTAAACTGAATTTTGAAAGTGATGTTGATTTATGTAATTACCAATCATATTACATACACAATGATCCAAAGGGTTAGAACTGGCTAAAAATGGAGGAGTTTACTGACTCCTCCAACAAATATCAGTAATATTTATATTCAGCATTCAATTAACTTAATGTTTAAATGCTGGTACAGTGGCCTACAATATCCATTCCACACAGCTATGGAGGATTATACAGCAAATATTTCAAAATTTATTTCAGCACATTATGTGGGCAAGCATCTGTTCCATGTTTATCATCAGCTATTTTTAGAAAAAAAAACAACACAAAGCAATTAAAACACCCTAGAGTGTTAGTACTGAAGTACTGTAAAGGTGACAATGTCCTGCTCTGATACTAACGCAGTGATTGAAAAATACCAAAAACCTATTAAGAGAATTAAGTTCATGCACACCTGCAGAAAATATTTATCTACTGCAATAAAAAACCACCTGTCCTTTCTGTCTGTACTGCAACTCCATGTTGGAGAATGGACAAACACAGGACAGGAGACATTAAAACTGGAGAAAAAGATTAGTATGAGCAAGGAGTCCTGGAAACACAGGCCAACAAGAAAAGCTGAAAGCTTAATGATACTTACAGGGCATCACTGTGAGAAGCAACTTTGCACTGACAATCGCATAAATAAATGCCTTGCACACTATCTGCCTGCATAGGCACACATCTGAAATATTTCCAATTCACTTTTAAAATGAATCAGAAATACAAAAATACAAATTGTTGTCATTTATTACAATGATGACACAGTATTACCTTCTTTTTTTTCTCTAAACTATTTTAAACAAGCTCACTCTAACCTTAATAGCTCTCTTCAAATTCTTTTGAGACATTACCCGTATATTAAAAGATTGGTAAATGGTGTAATAAATAACATATGAGTGTCAACAAAGAGCTACATCTTTCAAAAACATTCAGTAACTTACTGAGTAACTGATTTCTTCTTTATGGGGCACTGAAGTCTCTGAAATTGTCACTTTAGTCAATTGAGTGTTAGTAACTTCATTAGGCAATTCAGCTTCTGGACTTGGAGGTGGTGATAGAACATTTTCTTTTCTACTGTAAATTTCAGATACATTATCACAGATTTTTGTGATGAGTTTATCTGCAAGAGCTGAAAACATCAACAAAATGATGAAATTTATTGACTAATACAGAAAAGTCACAACAATTCTCCACAAGCTTTTAGTGCAGCATTAACCACAACTTATAACAACAGTGACTTGTGAAAGACTATCTTCTGAAGTTATATCAAAACTCAGATTAAAATGAATAAAATAATGCACTCTCAGAACTAACAGATTTTGAAGACCTCTAGTTCTTTTTGGAAACAACAGATAAAAACACCAAAACCCGTTTTAAGCATAAATTGTAGCTCAACAGTCTAGAGAGAAAAACAGGGCGATGAAAAGAATGTGTTTATGTGTAAAAAGTAAGAAGATAAACTGAGTTACAGATCCTATTTCTTCTCACTAAAAAAAAAAACAACCAACCAAACAAAAAAATCAGTGACTGGGAATACTTTCATGTTGAATGCTGGAGTCAGAGCCAGAGATGTAATTTTAATCCTAGCTGGCACCAGAACATTAGTGCGGATTCTGTTCTCATTGTTAATACCTTAAACACATTAACTTAAGCCCATCCACAGGCTCAGTGTAGAAAATGAGTTTATGCTCAGGATAAATATAGTTTATAGGGTTAGACTGCAGTTAGTTGAAACCAATGTTTGTTTCTTCCACTGGTTATTATAGGTTTCCTCTGTCTTTTATCTCTGATTCCAGATATGGCCACAGGATTTTTCAAGTCTGTTTGAAATAAATAATGCAGAATAAAGCAGACCTCATCCCCCTGTTGATACTCCTTCACCACCTCTTCCTTAGAATCAGGTTGAAAGCATAGAATTTTCTATGACTTTTAGAAGAAAACGAGTGTATATAAAAGATGGTGAAGGGACTGCCAGACAGACAAATCACTAAAAACAGCCATTTATGAAAGAGAAACAGACAGAGATGATGTGCCAAGATGGAAGGAAATTCTTTTGGAGCTGAATCTGTGGCTCTACACATTCTGTAAGGGAAAGCTGATGGAAGCTCTCAGCAAAGAGGAGTGCCCCAAAGGCCTCAACTCTGAAAATCACTGGTTGTTGGTTTTCATAGTTTCTACAAGAGGTAAAAGTTTGCCAAAAGTTTCATTTGACCAAAGAGCAAGAGACACTGAAAACCAAGCTGCATCTAAAAGACAGGCATCAGCTGCCATTCACTAAGTATGTATGGAGTGCCTTGCCTTGCTTGGGGAAAGGCCAAACACTTTTATTTGCTTATTTCAAATATTCTCCTACACAGTTTCTTTTACCTGAGAGTGTCTTGAAGTCCTCTATCAGGTAAAAATGTTCTTCATCAGGGTCTGTTGCAATGAGATGCATTTCTTTCAGAAAATTATTATAATGAGGATCAGTTTGTTGAACAATTCCAATGACAAATATCTCAATATTTGCAGCATGTGCTTCCCTTACTACCATATCCAGGCGCACTTTGTCACGAGTGTCTGCTTGTCCATCTGTTACTACCACAGCAACTTTTCTTACTGCTGGGCGTGCTGCCTGAAATAGGCTAATGGCTTTTTTAATGGCAGAAGCTGTGTACGTGCCTTCTCCTAAGTAGAGCATTTTATCAACAGCAGATTTCAGAGATTCTTTGGTTGTATATTTCTCTAGAGAAGATACTAACTCCACTTTATGGCTGAAGTTGATAACGCCAATGCGAGTTTTAGCGTGGTTGGCTGAAACCTCATCAATGACTGTTTTCATAAACGTTTTGGTACTAATGAAGTTTTCTGGTCCGACACTTTCTGAGCTGTCAATGACAAATATTAGTTCCAGCGGTGTTATTCTACATCTGCTACCACAACCTGGAAGAATAATCATTTCAGACATTTTATGAGAAATCACCTTCCAATTATATAAATGAATTGAACTCAAATAACAGATTTACAGTAAAAGCTCAATTAGTTATTCCATATGACTTTAAAGTCATTGGAACCGGGAAATATAAACACAGTTGGACTAAACTACTTCTCGTATTGCTCTGGCAACATAGTGAACATTTTTTACATAAGTTGTATCCTTACACGCAAACATGAAGAAGGAATATCCATTCAAGCAACATAAATTGAGTTTAGAGCTATTTTTTTTTCCATACTGGAATGCTTACCACATATTTCATTGATAAGTCTTACGACTTCTTCTCTCTGAAAAAAAAAAAAAAAAGAATCTGCTGTGTGTTTTAAGAATGCTGAAATTTATCAACTTGCTTACATACACCAATGCAGGGAATGCAATGCCCCCATATCAGCATTGTTTAATATTACATAAACTATAAGCACATTCCAAAATAAATTTCTAACATTTAAATTAATTCATATATATACTTACTGAAAGACCCGGTTCACCTTTTCTTCCCCAGGCTCCCTGAAAATGTGCAGCGTGAGATAGTTAACAAAATCCAAGTACATTACTTTTCTGCTGTGCAAAATGAAGTAATGTATAATGTCTTTTACCTTTGGTCCTGGAGGTCCTGGGTCTCCCATCTCTCCTTTGGCACCTTTGCTTCCTGGATCACCTTTATCTCCATAGTCTCCCTAATTTAAAGCAGTCACATTAAACCCAATCCACAACTCCAGTTTTGCTGGTAGTAAGTGCTAGACCTATAGCTCAGCTAGTTTTTAAGATTAAATTTTTGAGCTTTACCCTGTGGCTGATTTACCTCAAGCAGAGCATCTTGGAGAAAGAAAGCATTGACAACATAAATATCTTCAAGAAATTTATATCAGTAAAGGGTGAAGATAAATTTATGCTGATTATGAGATTATATAATTTTTACTCCTGTTTGATTTTCTTGAATTCTAAACTGGCCCATGTTAATGCAAATCTATGGAGAGACTTAACTGCTTGAAATCTGCCAACACATTGAAACTCACATCAGCTTTGTGCAGAACCCACATGAAATACTGAGAGTTTGCCAAGAAAAGAGATGCCTGGATTGTTACATACATTGGAAAATACATAGTTACGTATTTAGAAACAAATTCATTTTTTTTTAATTCGAGTGACTAGACCTGATTTCCTAGAAGAGAAAGGGTTCAACCTTACTGCATTTCAGCTAACACAGGTATGAAATATACTACGGAAAGGACTGAGGATCTTAATTAGAAATGTTTTCAAAAAGATGATTGTGCATGACAGTTTTTTTTCTTCTTCTCTCTGGAATTTACTGATCACCTAATATTTCACCCAAAATTTTAGGAATTCAGTGAGGGGAGTACCCATTTCGATATTATTACTCATTGCTACCCAGACAATGCGATCATTTAGATACCATTCCCTGTTACAGTATTTGCCAGGATGATTGGTATCAATTCTGTAGAAACCTTTTTACTCCCTGAGTCTTATTCTGATCTTATTCAAACCTGAAAATTGTATAGCTCCTCCACAGTGTTAAGGAAATCAGACTCCACTATGTAAGCTCTTGGAAAACACTTGCTGGTCTATTTTCACAAAATCATAATATCCAGCTAATAGTTTTTAGTTGTCTGTGAATTTGTGAATCCATTATTTGTCTGTGAATTCTATCTAACCTCATCAAAATTTATGTCAGCACAAGAAACAGCAGATACAATCTCTTGATGCTAGATGATGGTGATGCTTGTATTCTCATGCACACAAATATGCTAAAAACAGATCTGTTTGGTTTTTGACACATTCACTAGAAAATACATAAATAAAATTCCTAGTGAACTAAACTTTTTTTTCTTTTTTTGTGACAAGTCTGCTTTCTTTTAATAGCAAACAGTAAAAGTGAGAATTTTGAGAGATTTTTGGTCAAAGCCTGGCAAATAAACAGACATTTTGATTTTATAATAGCTAAATACTATATGAATATAGCAGAATGCATGATTTTACCAGTAATATTCTCCTGCTAACAGGTAAGAGCTCATTCCATATATTACTTCAGAGCCTGATCCTTATTGATGGTTAAGATTTTCACAGGTTCCAAAGCTGACAATAAGTAGTAAGCACTTGTCTTGCCAATGAGGCAGTTTTTTGCTTTTTTGCTTTGCTTTCTATTTGTCTTCAAAGATCTGTCACATTAAATCAACAATAAAGATAATAAAACCTTTCTTTCCTTATTACAAGGATTTACCTTTGGTCCAGGAATGCCAACTCCTATTGAGCCCTTTGGCCCATGTAAACCTGGATTTCCTTTTTCACCCTGAACAGAATATGAAAAGTAAGTTTAATGAAAAATTAAGGTACAATCCATGCTGTGTCTATTGAGTTTATGACATCCTGCATCATAGAGAAAGCCAGATACTTGTATTAGGAAATGAAATGTGTAATTTTCAAGATAGAATTGCTCTGAATCTGAAGAAATGAAGAAATAAACAATTGAGTATGAATCGTAATGTACTTTGACAAAGTATACAATGAAGACTATTTTCCTGTTTAATTAAACAAAATACTGACGTTACACTGACATGAATGAAAGACAAAAGTAGTGAGTTTCACATGATGAAGTTCAATTATTCATCCAGCCTACAAGTGGAAAAACAAAGTCCAACACAAAGGTTCTCTAGGCACACACACCTAGGATCTCTTCAAGGTTGACTTAATTTTTCTGATTTTAAGTAAATGAGGTCTCCGTTTTTCGCAATGTGGAGAGAACACATTTCTGCTGACACTTCAAATGACAGGATCAGTCTGGCTACAAAGCGCAAATTTGTTTTGAAGGGATTGTTCCGTATGTCTTGCTGTGCAAACAGAGACTTGAAAAGCACGTTCACACTAGCAGGATAAGGGTATAGCACATTGAAAACCACAGTTGTCATAAAATAAGTACAGAAAATTTTTCACAGCATGTGGTTTCCCGAAACTGTTTTCTTTAACAGGGTAAATAACCTTTTCAGATAAAATACTGTATACATTTTAAACACAGCTAGAGATAATTAGATTCCCTGATACATAAAAGCTTACCCAAAATTCACATTTGTAGCATAACAGCAGTGCCCTGTACAAATATTAAAAACAGCTCTAAGGAATATCGGTGAGATCACCTACTGCCTGCAGTAAATCTAGCTTAGGCATATCTGCACAGACGGTTACAAGTCTAGTGAGTTATATTTTTCAGTCAAGAGCTCAGACTGTCTCACACATCCCATACTCATAGTTGGATAGATGTTCACAACTATGCCTAAAGTGGCTAAACTGCTCATAATGGACAGAATAATACACAATTTTCAAGACTCCAGTCTTCACAGTAGGTATACTGGTGCTTTTGGTGAACTGGTAGACTGATCATTTCTGCTGGACTGGGTAAGGGAATAACAGATTTCTTCAGGTGGAGAAGCAGCTACGTGATGCACAACCAGACAATTTCTCTTCCCATCATTGGCTCTCTTGAGCTGAAAGTTCACATGGCTTTAGACAGTGAGATGCACCTTCCTAGAAGAGGCAGTATACTAGGAGTCACAGTGGTTTTTTTTTTCTTTCCTGTTCAGGTTCACTGATTTCACTGAGAACCTGCTGAAATGGAAGCCTCTGATTGCACACAGGTGAGCTGTGGTTTTGCCCTGTACTAGCAAAGGCACCTACTACACTCTGACACATCTTCACTAAAGGCACTGCCTGAAGAGCCCTGCCCTGTGGGAGCCTCTCAGACCCACTAGACCCAACACAGGGAGCTCAAAATCTCTGCTCCTTGTCAGGACTACATACCACTGACCATTATCATTAACGTATTGCCTTTGGAAAAAGAACAACTCTCCCATTTCCACACTCCACAGTTTCTTACAGCTAGAAAGAACAGGCACTGTTAAGTAGATGTTGGATACTGGAAAAGAAACTGCAGCAAATTACATAGCTAATGCACTAGGAAAAATAATGGTCTTTCCTACAAATAGGAAAAACAATGGAATGCACAAAGGAGTTTAGTTGGCATTCTTAAATGTTCAATCACTATTTAATTAACTTAAAGCTACTTTTCAGCAGGATTGTATTTCATAGGTCTTCTATATTGGTTATTAATGCAAATGACTTTTAAACACAGCAAAGTAGCATGCCAGCTTATTTCAATGCTTGCTGTCCAGCACTGGGACAGACTGTTCCTCCTAACTAGTCATCATAGAACTGCCTGATTAGCTTCTTTACAGATTTGCAGAGCACATACACATGGACCAGAATTAGAATCTGCTTTGTATTCCAGTAGTCTGTCATTAACAATAAATGTCAGATCTAAGAAAACTATAGATTTATTGAAGTCATTTGACAGTTAGGCAGTTAGGATAGTGTTTAGGCAACAAAATCGAAAGAGACCTACTTTTCTAAAAAATATCAAGCCTACGCAGCTGACATTAATCACAGACACGTGAATTTTATCCTTTAAATATCAACTGCAGAACCAAATCCTGCTTCCTCTACTTGTGTGATCGATCGTCAACAGAAAGGATTTGTCACAGATACCATAAGAAAATATTTAATAACTAAGCAATATGTATATGGCATAAATTTGGAAATATTTGTCATTGTACCAGCTCAGTGTACGTACAAAGTTAAACTCAAAATTGACTATCAGTCTTATCCTAAAAATCAAAGCAGTATTCATTTACAAAAGGACCCATAAATCCTTGACCATAATATCCTGGTAGATCATTGATCAATAAGTAGACTTTTATGTTAAAATGCCATTCTAAGAGTGCAGACCTAAGAATGTCTAGACTGTGGTTTTGAAAGGAAATCAAGCACACAAAAAAAGAAGACCAATAGATGCTGATATTAATATCAAGTTACTCAATACCCATCTCATTTTTAACATTCCATTCTTACTGTATGCCTACAGAACTCCATGTATTTCTAAGAATATACTTGGAGTAATATTAATAGTTCAAATCAAGGAGTATAGTAGCTTTAAGCTGATGAAGAATGGTCATAAAATATGTAGCTTGTGATGTTTGTGAGGAGACAAAAAAAACAGATGTGAGAGATTGATGTTCAACAAGCACCAGTGAATGGAGGAAACGGGCACTGATAGATATTATTCATAGCAGTGCCATTACTACCATCCAAACCTCCGTGTATCTGCATATCTGCATATCTACCTATTAGCCACTGAAAATATTTTATTTTTATTTTATTTCATTTTCTTCAGGAAGAGAAAAAATACACAATGATCAATATACTTATTCCTGCATTACATTGAGTCATGAAATGTTTCTGCTCAGAAACTGTACTTTTATAACTAACCTCCATACCCATGAAATTAACAAAGAAATATTCCAAGTATTAGATTCTGGGAACACAACAAAAATGCCTACTAAAGCCAGGCAGAAACAGTTTTCCTATACTATAAAGCACATAGAAATGTCAGAAACATTTCTGCTTTCTTCAAGAATAGTGCAAACAAGCCTCTGAAATTCAGCAAAGAAAGGAAGAAGTTACCTACATTATCACATTAGAATACCTATTATCTTTATGGACACTGATAATCATTAAAATAGAAGAAAGGTGCAGATAGATCAAAACCAAAGATTCAGTCAGATGACTGTAACCACAGACAGATCGGTGTCTAGGAGTCTTGAAACATGATAAATCAGAATACGTTGAAGATAGTTATATAATAATGAGAAATGATGAGAAAAGGGAGAATGTGGTAAAGTATGTTCTTATGCTATAAAACACTTCACAGCGAGGAAGGAAAGTGCTCTCTGCTTGTATAAAAAGGGAAATGATTAACATTAATGGGACATTGAAGCTGGAGTTGGAGTAAGTACTGATGAAAACAAAGTCAGGAATGATGCTTTCCTGGTTAAGCTTGCATGAAATAACTCCATCCTGAATAAAAGAAAGATTATCTTATGAAACATTTGGTAACAACATAAATTTATTTATTTATTTATGTATTTCACTTTAGCACATCAGTATGTTGATGTCTTAGATGAAAACCAATTTTGCCAACAAATTCCATGGTGGCTTTATTTTCTACAGCCCACTGCAGACATCTGCCTTAACCCCACTGAAATAGTGCACCTCTTATCAAATTACTGGTGATTTAAAAGTTGAGAGCTGCAGAGTGGAGCTCAACTCCTGATCCAGGAAAATATTCAATCACATGCTCAACGTTAAGCATTGATTTCAGAGAAATAGGATAAATATTTTTTTTCTCCACTAGAGCCTTCAGTTTTAGCACTTTGTTTCCACACATTTATGATGAGGCATTTCATTAAATTTCAACGGTGAGAATATGTTACCATGTTTGCCTTTCTCCTTGTAAAGAGGCATGTTTTGATATAACTGGAACTAGGCTAGTAATGATCTGATGAAGAATACGTTGGAGATCGGCTAATTTCTTTTACGTTCTTATAGTTACGTGTTGTTTGCCTTGTGCTGGATAAATACAGTAGCTCTCTGTTACTGTCTTTACATAAGGGCATCAAAACCAAACTCCAGATGTTTTCTTTGGACAGTGCTCTAAGTCTAATGAGTCAATGAAACGTGACAAGGATGAGAGAGGTTAAATATATCTGTAGCAATGAGAATAATAGGAGAGCAGTGAGGTGTCAACAGTAATGAAAGTCAACAGCTAAAGTAAATTTTACGTACTTTATGAAGGATTTACAAAGAACATTTGCAAGAGTTCAGTGAGTCAGTGGCAAACAGAATATACAGAAAAAGAAAAAATGAAAAGATGAAACTTCCTAGGAAAGAGATATAAGGAGAAACTGGAAACATACTACGTTGAACTGGATTACCTTATCTCCCTGTATGCTGATGCCAGGAGGACCAGAGGGACCAGGCAAGCCTTTCCGTCCCATAACACCCTATTACAGTCAGTGTGACAAAAAAAAAAAAAAAAGAATTAGGAGATAAATTCTATTCCTGATAACACTAAAGAAGTCATTTCAAATTCACTGCAAGAACAAGTAAAGCCTTTTTGAAGACTTTAGTTCCAATCCTTCTGTGGTTTATGGTTTCACACAGTAGGCTTCAGTAGCTATACTTAGCAAACTCTCAGGAAAGTAAAGGAACAGTTAAGCAGAAAACAATTAAGGAATAAAGAATATGCCCATGAAACTGTGTGATGATTTTCCCATTCCTTTCCTGGATAGAAACCAACAGAAGCCAACTTTATCTAACAGCTTAGTGCAATCACTGTACACAGAGGCAAGCAGTAGAGCAATAAAGCTAGACATGTTAGACCTGTAAGACACACTGCATAGGGATGTGTTTCAAGCCACAGTCTCTGGGAGCACCACTCATTGTGAAAATCTTAAGTGACAACAGCCAAAGCAACACCTGCTGATTTTTGTGGCTATGCTAGAAAACAGGTAAAGTCTTTCTATGGATCCATGGACAAAATCTTGCCACACACTTTGACAGAATCTCTTGTAAAAACTACTGTTAAACTACATTTGTATCAGCAGGGGTTCACACTAAACACTGTTGTTCTAAAGATCTTATCTCAAGAGCTGGATGATACAAGATGGTCCTCAGCCCTGAAAACGAAATATCATTTCCACATAGAGAACGTATTTTTCATCCTTGAAGGCTTTGGGCTGAGCATTATATACTGTCACACATTTTGTGGGCTTTGAGACCCAGCCTAAACTGATTCTTACCAAAATTACTCTTTTTAAACTAACTGGCTATATGATTTACTGAGGTACTGAAAATGCTATAGTTTTCACAAAGCAATGCAAAGTCATATATACATCCTGTAAAAACATTCATGCCCTATTGCTCACTGCATTTCTGTATCAGGTTGGTAATAACATTTCTCAATTCAGACACCAATTTATTTGAAACAGCTGTGGAGACTTCTGTTATTGTATCTGCTAAAGAAATTACAGAAAAAGTTACAATGACATACATGTTTTTAACTTAAGTAAATATGGAGAAATATACACAGAAATCCAATGTTTTCTCCATTAACTTTGTAAAAATAATGAATGGATACATTCATGATACAGAAATACGGGCATGAACTGAGTTATCTTTTTTAGCAGCAGTTTTTTTCCTTTTTGAATTATTATTCATTTTAGTGGAGGAAATTAAAATTTGTTCAGATGTTGCATGCTGGCTCCTTATAGAATTAATTTTTTGGCTTTATGTTTCTTTCCTAATGGTTCTACAAATGAAGCTAACAGGATTCAATTTCAGTGAGCAAAAAAAGCAAACATAAAATCCAAATTTAACATATTTTCACCCACAAAAGAATATCTTGGAAATATAATAGATGCAAAAGGAATAAATGTGTCATTTAACTCAATTATTAGTTTTGTGTAATCTAAAGCTGTGATCTCATAAATTTTAGCTGCAAATGCAGTTTTCAGGCACTACTCCTTCCTAATCCAGGCATAGAAATGTATAGTCAATTCCCGTGCTTTAAAGCTTGATTTCTCCTGCAGTTGCACCAACGTGAATCAGTAACTCAAGGAGCTATTCTGGTGTCAGGGAGATTGGAGAGTCTGGCAGCCAGCATTACAAAACAGCAGGAAGCTTCAAGACGATGCAGTACCAACCTTAGGACCAACCATTCCAATTCCCCTCGGTCCTGGGGGCCCAGGATAGCCAGTCAGTCCACGTTCTCCCTGAAAGCAGTCATAATAGCATTAGTAATTTACCATTTACTAACCAGTACACTCTTCATACACTCAAAAAGCAGTTGGTCAAACAACTGCTTCAAAAAGAATGCAAATAAGTGTTACAGACATTTGCTTTATAGATTGAAAAAAAAGCTCAATTTAAACCTTTTTTCTTAGTTAATACTTCAGTGAGTTAAGAAGCAGAAGGGCTCATCCCCTAATAAGCTAGCAAACCCGGGGCGGCAGCTGGCAGGTCAGTGAGAATGTGAGCAGTTCTGAGAACCGTGCTGCCCTGTGTGCTGCAGACAAGCCCAATGGAAGGAGATAGGGGCCAGGGCACATTGCTGGCAGGGGTGAGGCACAGGGACATGAAAGGCAGCTTTTTCTCCACAGTCTGTAACAGAATAAATGAATAGGCACACATCCAGCACATTTTCGTTAGAAAACTCTCATCTCTTTGAAAAGAAAAACAAACAAACAATTGTTAAGTTAACAAATTCTGAACCGTTTAGCAAATGTTCTTAAGTTATATCTGTGCAGACAAATGCAACAGATAGAAATGTTCTGATAAGCTATCACTCATCCAATATACAAACAACAGTGTCATGAACAGATGGTATCTCTTGACAAAATAAAAATTATCTTTGATGAAATTCTTCATTCTATTTGCTTTCACACTAGGAAAAGCACTTCAAGTTGATATGCCTGCAGAGGGAGCAGTCCAACCAGAAGAAAACTGAATGTACACATCACACTGATCACACATGACATTTCATTTGTGATAGGTGAAAAGAAAGAACATATCATACTGATTAAAAAGGAAGGAAACAAGAGTACAGAACCTCTTACCGACTTCTTTTACTTTCCATGAACATTTCAGCTTTCAGATCTTAATGACTCTTTTTAGGTGAAATGCCTGAAATTCTATCTCCAGTGACAGATCACACCAATCTGTGTGTTTTGCATATGGCTATGAAACTCCCATGCTAAGTTCTGGCATGTGCTATTTATGGTGATACATTAAGGCCTTAGCTGGATTCTGATGGATTTGGAGAGGTGGTAAACCTGAATCCAAAGACCAAGGCTTAGATTAAGCTTATAATGCTTTCCTTCTTGATGCAATATTTGGCTACTGAACTGATTTTCAGTTTCTCTTTCTTCCAAAGCACTGGACACTGGCCAGCTTGAGCCAGCATATAGGCATGGTACACGGGCACTCTTGGCTTTAAATTGATGTGTCAAGCTTGGAGTCTGAGGGTTATGCTGTTTGCCAGATTAGTCAGGAGAGAATTTCTCCCTCAGATTTGATCAAAGAGGGGGGTTGGTTTGTTGGTTTGGTCTGGTTTGGAAAAGGGAGCTGAAGAGAGGGCTATTTCTTTTTCTTTTTCTTTTTCTTTTTTTTTATTTTTTTGTGGATGAGAGGTGTTCTTCCTCTGATGATCTGACACTTTTCTATCACACCTTCCCTGCTAATTCAAGAACAAAGACACAGGCAGTGTCCTTGACATTTTAATTTGTTTTGTGGCAGATTCTATCTGTAAACATTTAAAGATAAGCACTTAAAGACTGTAGCACTTAAATCTGCCACACAGTGCTGGCAGGTGTCCCTCTACAGTGAGAGGAATGGTAGACATTCCTGATCTTTTAAAACCTCTGTGGTTTATCAGTTCCTACTGCAAAGCATTTCTCTACAATTTGCTTGAGATTGTTGTATTACTAGCAAATTGTATGAGACCAGGCAAATGTAGCCACCTTCCTTTTAAATTTCGTCTGTTATCAAGAGACAAATTATTGATTCTCAGTGTGAAACAACCCTAAGCAGATGAAGCAAAGAGCAGCCAAAGTTTTCCCTTCTCAAGCTTCTGAAACCTGTCAGATGTGTCAAAGCTGTGAGGAAGTTATACTGACAATGCTTTGCAATATACACTGTTTTTAAGAGATTCCGGGCTGCTGTGGACAAGGAAGCAACCTGTAAGCCATTGTGAAGGGAAGATACTAAGCAAATAAACAATTTGCAGTGTCCCATTTTGCTGCAGTTGCAACCTACCCTTAAATCAACCCTGACAAAAAAAAAAAAAAAAGAAAAAAAAAAGCACAAGTATGTCTCAAAATTTTGTCTCTCTTTCTCCCATGAGTAATACATTCTTACACAGGGTCAATGCAGGTGAAGGATCAAATTTTAGCCTCACATGCTTAGTTAATACCAGATGTCTCACTGAAAAGCTCTTTTGTAGAGCTTTATAGCAATTATCAAAGTTTTTGTATTTCTTGGCTTAGAGAAAAAGACTTTCATTTTGCTTCATAAGTTGCAAAAGGGAGCAGGTATTTTTTCCCTAAGGTGTGACACTAAGCTGTTCTCCAGGGAATTCATTTCAAAAAGGATTAGTGCTGCTCTTTGATGAGCTCTAATTTATTTCCTGTACTGTGCTTGTAGACAAGCTAAGTCACCATCGGTGAACTAGAAAAACACCACAGAAACAAGAAATAAAGAGCTGAGTCAAAACTATTAAGACACTAAGCCACGTGGTACAGTTAATACAGCAGAAGGAAGGGATGCCATTGAAAGGGACCTAGACAAACTAGAGTTGTGGACACATGTGAACATATTGAGATTCAATAAGATCATGTGCCAGGTGTTGCAAGACACTGCACTAAAGTCAGGATAATCCCTGATACATGCACAGACTGGGAGAAGAACTCACTGACAGCAGCCCCACTGAGAAAAGACCTGGGGGTCCTGGGGGATTAAAAGCTTGACATGAGCTAACAGTGCGCTTGCAGCCCAGAAAGCCAGCACTGTACTGGGCTGCATCAAAAGAAGGGAGGCCAGCAGGGTGAGGGAGGTGACTATTCCCCTCTACTTTGTCCTCATGAGGATTCACCTGGAGTACTATGGCCAGGCCTGGGCCCCCCAGCACAAGAAAAACATGGAGCTGCTGGAGAGGGCCCAAAGAAGGACTACAAAGATGATCAGAGGGGTGGGGGACGTCTCTTATGAAGAAAAGCTGAAGGATCTGGGCTTGCTCAGCCCGGAAAGGAGAAAACTTCAGGAAGATCTCATTACAGCCTTCCAGTACTTAAAGAGAGCTTATAAACAGGAGGGAGACTGTCTTTTTATACAGTCCGATAGTGATAGGACGAGGGGGGATAGTTTTAAACTAAAAGAGGGGAGATTTAGATTAGATGTTAGCAAGCAACTTTTTACTCAGAAGGTGGAACAGGTAGCCCAGAGAAGGTGTGGGTGCCCCATTCCTGGAGGTTTTCAAGGTCCGGTTGGATGGGGCCCTGGGCAGCCTGATCTATCAGTGGCAGTCCTGGCAGAGGGAATGAAAACAGATGATCTCTAAGGTCTCTTCCAACTCAAGCCTCTCCATGCTTCTGTGACAATAAAAGTACAGGACTCCAAAACTTATTTCTTATCATTTGATCAAAAAAGCTCATTAAATGATCTAATGCTCACATGAAAAATAAATTTTGGCCTCCAAGGATATGTATCTCATTTACTGTAAGACGCATATTTGGTAATGAAACACAAAATAGACACTGCAGCAATCTCTTTAGTGAGAGCCGGTTGACATAAGAATTTAAGAAAAAAGACCTTGCATCTCTACCTTTCTCATTTTAGTTCAAATAGAGTTGCCTCAAGCCGCAGAAGTTATTAAAGTTGTAAATGGATCCATCCCAAATATTCATGCTGTGTTACTGAGAATGAAACTTTCTTTATGCTTGGTGCTGTGCTCTTACTCTTGAATGTCACTAACCCATCTCCTATTTGGCAATATTGCTTATGTGTATATTTTTTATTTTACTCTGACATTATCTGCCTCTGTTTAAATGCTATAGAAAATAGTGTGCTGTCCAGATTGAATGCATTCCACATGTTCCAATTTTGTTTTCATGTAAATTTGACCTCTGATATGTAAAATTTCTATGTTGCAGTGTGCACATATGTGAGCCTTTTCTGAGCAGGGAGAACAGAATCTGATTTAGCTGAATGGAACATTCTTATGTAATGATACTCAAAGGAATTTCAGATTGACTAGTGAGTAAATTTATGAATCTCTTTTATGAAATAAATGTTCTTAAGTTATATTTTTAGTGCCTTAAGTTATATTTTATGTAATAACCATTTTAATGATTTTCTACAATATTCTAGGGTTTAAATGAAATGTTATTCTGCAGTAACAAGAAAAATATCTTTTAAAACTGTATTATATCAAGTGTACCTTTATTTAAAAAACCTTTATTTAAACAAACAAACAAAAAAAAAACACACATAAAATATCTAATTAGTTTAGTGCTATCTGTTTTCTGCAAGTCTATACCGACTGCCATAAATGAAATTATGTTCTTTAGTCTTGGCATGTGCCAGATTCTGTATTACTCCAGGTGGAATGTCTTATATCAGTCCCTATCATCAGACTATTGGTAATTCTATGGAGGAATGGTCTCCACTTTTTCCTTCATTGTGGATATGTTTTTAAGATATTATTGTTACAGTTTATTTTTCATGGGAACTTTCATGCTCTGAGAACTGAAGTTAAAAGTTCTGTTTGGGAAAAAAAAAGGTAATGTTTATTTTGCTTTCTACTACAATATGCTCTGTGTTTCCTATTTCACACATAATACGGAAATCAATATTTAAACCACTCTGCAGGACACCGTAAAACAATTTATAATATGATTTTAGCCATATTTTTCTTTTTTCTGAGTTTTTATAACATAGTAGCTACAATGTGACTTTTTAGACCAATTATACACTGCATGGAGCTTTGTAACAGTTCAGCTATTTTGTGTTTTATGATAAAACAGACAAACTCAGAAGTGTTTCAGTGTTGAATTTCTAATCTCTTTATTGTTTCCTTTTATTTGTGTGTTCATTTTTTGCCATCGAGTTTTTTCTATAAAGTATTATTCATTTTCAGTTAAGATCTGTAGTCTTCTCTGGGGAATCAATAGCTAGGAACTTTAAAAATACATCACTGTTTCACTTGTGGTCACTATTTCTCCTTATTTGTTTGGAGCCTTGCCCTTTTTGTTGCCAAAGAAGAAAGAAGGTAAGTAATTACTCAGCAATATTCTGCCTGCATTGGATTCTGACTTCCATATGGAAATTCTAGCACATAAAAACACACTGATTCCTTGAGTGTATGGAAAATCTGAAGATATAAAGCAAGAACTGGTTTGCATCTAACAAGGTAGAAAAATCTTTTGCAAGCTTTTCTTTGAATCGAAAAGCAAAGTGGGATATGAAATTTCGGCATTTTGTCATCATAATGCACTTTGTAGGGAGATATTTGTCTACATTTTCTGCTAGCCAGATGCATGTACAACCATTGTATGTACCTTTGGTCCAGGATCTCCCACACTACTTGGGCCTGCTGGTCCTGGAGGGCCTGCTGGTCCTGGAGGTCCCTGGTACAAGAAGAATACAGCATGTCATTAGTTGTCCTAAATAAGTAGTAGTTATGTTCTGCAATAAAGAATTTCAGCAGTAGTTACTAATCTCTCTGTTTCTGTTGTTCTCAAATTTGCAGTATTTCTATTGTGTACTGAGCAAGAGCCATTGTTATTACTCCCTGCTCAATCCTTCACAACTCCTTCAGCTGCCCTTCATACTGCTGAAGGCATCCCTACCTTCCCTTTCAGCATTCAGAGAACAGATATCTTCGCTCTGTCAAAGCTATTTAGACTTAGCTACATAACTAGTGTTTATATCTGCTTGTAGTTTACAGAATTGATCTTTACAGGTCATGAGGTAGGCAAAGTTGGCCTAAGAACAGGAAAGACACATGCTACCACCTGCAGATATTTCAAAGATATGTATTCATATGGCAGGGAGAAACACAGACAGTTTTTACTGAAGTCTCTGATTGATTTGCAGAGAAGCATGACTCTCACAGCATTTGGAGATAGGAGTCTTGTAATAAACATAATTTAAGGAATACTACTGCTGAGTAAAGCTCTTCTTATTGTTTGCTCACTAATAGAAATGCAGCATGCACACATACATACACTGGGCAGAATATAACCAGCAGTTATAGTTTTATTAATGAATGGTTTGGCCAAGCAGATATTTTCTCTTGAAGAGAAAACAAGGAAGGAAGAAAATAAAAGGAAGAGAGGAAGGAACTCAAAGCAATAATAACATTACATACATAATGTAATGTTATTACATAATGTGAATACATATGAGCAGCCACGAAGACTTTAATGAAATTACATAAAACCCCATTCATGATGCTGAAACAAAAGCAGTTCAGTTTACGCCCAGTTCTGTTTGTCTGTAGATCTAGTGCTGTATCCAGGACAGGAAAGGACTTCATAACAAATCTGAGATATTTAAAATTGGTGAAGGATGAAAGAGAAGTTTAGTTACACTTAACTAAGTGACTAATATAGAGCATACAAAGCAATTTTTGTTTTTGTATAACACTAAGTACAGAATGTAATTATAAGCAATAAGCAGTAAAGAATTATACTTACAGCTTCACCTTTGTGGCCTTCACCTTTTTCTCCACGGGATCCAGGTGGTCCAGGTGGCCCTGGGTTACCCTAAATACAAAGTAATAAATCAGGCATTGTGCATGTAACCAGATCATCATAATGTAACACATTAAAAGGCTTCCACCAGGACTTAGTCATTTACAAGAATGCTTTGGCTGTGACCATTCAACCAATTCTTTATCCACTGAATTGTCCACCCTTTAAATCTATATCTCTCCAATTTAGAGATAGCAATGTCACATGGGACTGTGTCAAAGACCTTGCACAAGTACACGTAGATGTCATTAGTCACTCTTCCATTGTCCACTGAAGCAGTCAATTCAGCAGTAGGAAGGCCAACAGATTGGTCAGGCGTGATCTATCCTTGGTGAAGCCATGCTGGCTATCTCACTTCACCTCCTCTTCTTGCATGTGCCTGAACATATCTGCTCCAT
This sequence comes from Perdix hodgsoniae, assembly GCA_035772895.1. NCBI lineage: Eukaryota > Metazoa > Chordata > Aves > Galliformes > Phasianidae > Perdix > Perdix hodgsoniae. Next base: position 19,484,795 of record JAPSGF010000005.1, read on the forward strand.
TATCTCCCCAGGCACAGACATGAGGCTTACTGGCCTGCTGTTTCTCAACTCTTCCTTTCTCTCTTTTTTTAGAATGGAAGTGAAGTTTCTCTTTTTCCAGTCGATTTTGTTCCCCTAGCCCCCACCTAGAAGTTCAGGTGCATGATAAATGTGGGAGGCCTGACTGCCACCAAGGCAAAAAACTTGTTGAGTACCTGTTGCCGTTTGCCTACTACAAGTACCTCAGTCTTCTCCATGTTCATTAAGGCCAGTTCTTTAATCTCATTTATCACAAAATAAAACTTAATACTATAATGTATCTCTCAAGGTACATTGGCAGTTTGCACTAAAGTTGTTCCTATGCGACTACCAAAACAATTGGAATTCCTTGTTGATACTTGTAAGTCATACATTCACCTCACATCTAAGCATGGCACACATACAGCCATACAGGGGACACTGCACATCCCCTCACACAGTACTAGAGAACCAAGAAAGGTAAATGGACTCTACTGTAGATTGATGGAAGGTTACTTCATAGAATCATAGAAACTTAGAATCGTTAAGTTTGGAAAAGACCACTAAGATCATCATCTAGTCCAACTGACTACTTATCACCACCATGCCTGCTAAACCATCAGCTAAACCACATGTCCCTCAGTGCCAAATTTACATACTTCTTGAATGCCTCTGGGGATGGTGGTTTCACCACTTCCCTGGGCAGCCTGTTGCAATGCCTCACCACTTTTTCTGAGAAGAAATTTTTCCTAATATTGAATTTGAACCTCCACTGGCACAACTTAAGGCCACTACCCCTCATCCTACCACCTTGGAGAAGAGATCAACTCCCACCTTGCTTCAATCTCCTTTCAGATAGCTGTTGGAGAGTAACTAAGTTTTTCCCTGAGCCTCCTCTTCCTTATACTGAACAATCCCACTTCCCTCAGTTGCTTCTCATAAGACTTGTGTTGCAGACCCTTCAACACCTTCACTCCCCTTCTTTGGACACACCCCAGGGCCTCAATTAAAATCATAAAATATGAGTTAATCTCTATATTTATTTTCAATTCCAGAGTAGTAAAAAACCTGCCAAACAGATTTTCATTTAATTTTAGCAAACCACTGCAAATACCAAACACACATTAACACAATCTCTTCTTTAATAACTGGGATTCTGTCAGGTAGTTGGATTTGCCATTAGTAACATAACTATGAATCTACTTAAATCATAAATCTACTGCCAAATCTGCTATAAGAGACAGCTCTTTAGCCCAAATTATGTAGTTGTTTGTGTGTTGTTTGTTTTATTTTTAATGGCTGCACCAGAAATACAATAGAGATGGCTACAATAGAGCATGTCTATAATTATTGCTTTTCACAGCACAGTTTTGTGGTATCTGGATAATACAATCCCAGTGACTCACAGTGAGTCAGTGTACTTGCAACAAGGCAGGTGACATTGTTGTCACAGGTGACATGCTGAATTAATTCACTGACAATACTTGTTCTAAAATTATTTCTTGAAGCAGTACTGTAGAGACAGTTGCTCTGTTGCTCTTAAAAATAAATAAAAAGAGAAAGGAATATAGACATAAATATGCCCATAGCTTTCACTTTTGTAGACATCACCAGGCATAAAAATGTTGCTCAGGCAGTTTTTGCGTTTTCACAGGAGCTTTGCACATGTCTCAGATTTGCTTTCCAACTTTGTCTCAAAATTCCTACCACTGGACCCATTATTGAATCTCCAGGACGTCCATCTTCTCCTGGTGGCCCAATAGGTCCTGGATCTCCCTATTTAAAAAGAAATAAAACCAAATACATTTTCATTATTTTCATTATTAATATTTGAGGTTTTACAGAAAAGAACAAGTATTCCATTCTTTATGACATTGACATGACAATTGCTGAGCTGGGTAGTATGAAATCAGCACTTCGACAGGAAGTTTCTACTACCACAAGCTAGCACAGGCTGGTGTAAGGCTGATGTAACCTTGTTCCTGCCAGAGCACAGAAGACAGCAAAGAAATTAAAAGTGATGGCAAAGACAGGGTATATTTAGAAAGGCTACAGATGCAATGGCATTTGCATTTCAAAGTTGCAAACTCCACAGGCTGAATTTTATGAAGACCCAGGAAGAAACCTGAGTTTTTCTTCAGATATTACCCAGGGTAATTTTAGTCCTGCCAGTGATTTTCCTGGAAAGCAAAGAGGCTTAGATTTCACTTTTCTCATGCTAACTCTTGGACTTCTTCTGATGTTCAATTTACAGCAACAGTTTTTTTACTTTACTTTAAGCATCATGAAAAGAAAATTTTAGTTTCCAGTGAAACTTTTGCTATTTTTTAAAAGTACTGAGAAAGTCAGTATTTCAGGACATTCACTAGGGAATGCAGATCAAAGGTTCTGTCAAAACCATGCAGCAACTGCAACCATGAGAAAGGAATCTGAAGTAAAAACTGCTATCTAATGTTACTGTCTCCATATTAGTAACAGCATAATGGTTGTCTAGGGAAATGAACATCTAATCCCCAAACGTGGGAGTAGCTCAAAATAAATACATTTCCAAGTACACAACCACAGCTGTTCAGGAGTTACACGTCGATCTACTATTACATTAAATACTTAGAGATATACTAAGAAGACCTCAGACCATGACAACTCCTGGGACTGCAAAATATGCCATTTCCTCACCTAATAAGTTTATGCCTGGCTTCACTACTTCAGATACCAGGATGTTCCAAGAACACGAATGCTAGCAAAATGTACTTTCCACAGTGAAAAGAGAATACAGATCTGTACAGTCTGCTATATTTTTGAGCAGTTGGCAGAAACACAAGAGCATTTTGTTTAAACAAAAAAATTATTACAGAACTAAATCAGCAAAGATTTTTATATATTCTAAAAATCAACTTGCACTTTATAAATACTCAAACTACTTATACTGATGTACTAGTTTCTGCACATAAAAACCTGATATAAAATCTAGTAGAAGTCTGAAAATTCCTACAGGCTTTAGTGAATTTTTGTTGTGGCTCTTTTGCTATGAAGGTGTAATGAACTGTACCAAACTGATCAAATTAGAGTGGAAAGGGCAGTAAAGTCTACAAAGTTATTATTTTCAGCAAGACTGTCATACAAATGACTTACTGGTCTATTAAAAAATGTCACATTAATGAAGAAAATGGCACTATGTCCAGAAGGCTGACTGGTGTCCTGAAACCTGTCTTCATGCAAAACATGTTACAGCATGTCACTTATATTTTCTTGACATAAAGTTTTGCAAATTATTATGATTTTAATCTAAAATAAGAGATATGAGTACCTCATACTCCCTTCTTTCTTCTCAGTAGTTGCATTTTTACTGCAGCTGTACCTTGAGCTTGTTCTCTTTCCTACCTCATCTGTACACAAACCAGCTCAAACCACAGCCTAGCCCTCTGTGATGTCCTGTTGCCAGACTGTTAAGTACACTAAATATATAGTACCTACATGTGCATGTGTGTAGGTTCAAATATATACTGAAGAAAGAAGAAAATTGGGGATGAAATGTCTTCTGAGTCACTTAATGTCTATTAGTGATTACTATACCAAAGCTGAAGTGCATCAATTAATGCTGAACTTAATATTATAAAAACAGCCACTATTTTATTTATAAAATAAAAATGGGAATTTGTGAATATTCAAATGTTTTCAAAACCTTCAAGGTTAGTTTTACTGTTGCTAAATCAGCATATTTCCCTCAGAAGGATAAGTCCCATCCACTTCAAGTACATTTTTTCTGTAGATAAAATGAGGGGGATACAGCTCTAGTTATTTGGTATATAGCATTTCATTTAAACTAGTGCACACAGTCCAGTTATTCTCTTGAAAATGACATGCAAAAATTCACACACAAACATTCACTTCCAAAAAGTCTTCTAGTTCAGCATATTACTCTTGGAAGTACACGAAGACACCTTCCTGCAGGGGCTCACTGCTGCATTCAAGAAATCTTTAGACTTTACAATAAAAAAATGCGTAAGATAATGAGAAATAAGAGGACAGAAAAGCGATTAATTTCAAAGTAGAGACCAATCCTTTTTTTTTTGTTTGTTTTTGTTTTTAAAAAATGGCTTCAAGAAGCAAAAACACCCACTAAGTCCAATAAAGTCCAATACCATATTAAATGGCCACAAAACACTATGCTAATTTTTGAGTTCTCTCAGTATTTCTTGAGTACTTCTCAGTACTCTTGACCTCTAAAATGCACTCAGCTTTATTACTACAAAAAGAAATTTTAACTTCTTTAATTTACATTCCTTCACCTTTGACAGAGATGTGCACTAAAAAATATCCAGTTGCCGGTCTCCAGCAGATGCATACTAGATAATCACCTTTGGTCCAGGAAGCCCCTGAACAGATGATCCGGCAATGCCAGGTGGACCTCTCTCTCCTCGTTCACCCTATTATAAAATAGCACAATTCTCATTTAAACAGTATAATTTTCTGCACAAGTAACATTTTTTTTTAAATATTTTCAAAACTTTATATTATAAAAACATATGTAAAACTTTACATAAGAATTGACAATGTTTGGAAAAAAGCATAAATAAACTCACTGCTCTTGTGGAAAGTGGTCCAATTTTCAAGTTTTAAATAACTATTGGTTTAACTTTATATTTGATTTTTTAAAATAGTAATTAATTTTTTGTGTCTGGCATACTAAGCCAGAATAATAACTAGAACACTGGTATTATTTCAATTTACTTACCATTCAGAGTAATACTTAATACACACAAAATACTCTGATAGAAAGCTTATGTTTCCAAAACAAAATTTGCAAAATGTTTATTATTAGAATCATTCTGGCAATTTTAATTTAGCTTCCCAGTGCTCAAGCATAACTACAAAGTTTATAATTACATTTTCCTCTTCTTTCTCTTCTCAGGATTCTCATGTCATTTAGTATAAACAGGACAAACAACAGAATTGTTTTGGCTTTTTAAAGCATGGCACACTTGAGAAATTTATATATTAAATATATCCCATAGATTTTTGTATGAAATACAAAGTGAAGGGTTGCCCTGAAAGAAGCTTACTTTTGGTCCAGATAGGCCCTTTTCTCCTTTAGGACCAACCAGTCCCTGGGATCCTTTTTCTCCTGAGTCACCCTGAAGAAAGCAAAGCTTTGGTTTAAATTAAAGCAAAATTTCATTCACAGCTGAGTGATGCCCATAATTAGAAATTCAGATGCTTCATTCAATCTGAAATCCCACTCAGTTTTAGAATTTGCTCCAAATGTCTTAAATTTAACTAGATGAGAGAAAAAACATTTGTTTACTCACACCTTTCCAATCTTTTAATTTCATATTTAGACATCTAAATAGTCACATCATTTACCTTAGTTCCTCCTCCTTCCATATCAGTGTGATGAGATAGTCATAAAATGGCTTAGGTTCCACATACTACATCAGGTTTAGGAAAATTATCTAGGAAAATTTTGATTTTTTTACATAATATCAACTGAATTAGTATATTAGAACAATTGCAGGTAATTCAGAAAATGAAAATTAGATTAAAATGAAGTTTAAATATTCATCTATAATCTGAGATCTTGATGGATGTGGTAGTTCAGAGTCTGCTGTTGTTTAGCATCCCTGAAGGTCCCATTTCTGCAAGACATCTTCCCATTGGCATAAAACTGCCATAACATCTCTGCCCACTGTTCACAGCAGACATCAAACTGTTCTTTGCATTGTTCTGAATACACAAGGTAGCTGCTCAGTTATAATGAATTATGACAATGAAGGTGATAACATCAAGATGATCATTAGAATAATGTATTGAAAGAAAAATTCAGCATCATCAAGTACAAAAGCTAAATGTAACTCTAACTCAACCTTTAATCTCAATTCAGTTGTGTCTTCCTGATACACCAAGAGCTTCATTTCAAAGAACTTTAATAGTAGGTGATTTCTATTATTTTTTTTCTTTCCAAAGTAACAACACAAATACCACATATTTATCCACAGTGGAAGGTTGGTATTAGCACTGCCCTTGCATCTGAAAAAACATAAAGTTGCATCCTTAATAGGTGTTAAATACAACTATTCAGATACTTTCTGATTAAAGATTTATAGTTAAAAAATATTACAGTGAATAATAAAATCAGAGAATGGCCTGGGTTGAAAAGGCTTGCCATGTGCAGGGTCACCAACCACTAGACCAGGCTGCCCACAGACACATCCAGCCTGGCCTTGTGGGGCACCACAACCTCCTTGGGCAACCTGTTCCAGTGTATCACCACCTTCTGAGTGAAAAACTTCCTCCTAATATCTAAACTAAACCTGCCCTGTCTTAGTTAAGATAGGACAAAGGGGAAAACCATCCCCCCCCTTGTCCTATCACTATCCACCCGACTTGTAAATAGTTGTACCCCCTCCTGTTTATACACCCCCTTCAAATATTGGAAGGTCACAATGAGGTCTCTCCAGAGTCATGTTCAGTTCATCAGTTCAGTATGTTAGTAAGATGCTACCCTCGTATAAAGCTGCACAGCAGCAGCAGCAGCAGACTTTTAAGGCCACCTGGATCGTCAGCAGCCATTCAACAGCTAGCCAAAGCAATGAGTTTTGCTCACTCAGAACCTTAGTCTCTTTGGATGAAGTAAAATTAAAACCCTCCTCCTTGCTCTAAATTGACTATTGGTCACTTTGATTTGCTGCCATCTAAACTTCTTTTCACCATACTGAATTTATTAACCTTTCTTGTAACACATCTGAGATTTTCTTAAAGTCTCAGAATTTCCCTTGGAAACAAGGAACTTTGGTTTTGGATATTTGTGGCAGTTTAGATACCGTGCTGGAAGACTTCAGCCACAGCTCACCATTCTTCTAGATCAGGCTACATCAACTTAGCCTGATTTCTTTGTGTCAGGAAAAATCTGAACAAAATTTAAGACACAAACTATCTGCTGTGAAGACTGAAAATTAGTGGAAGCCAACAGCCCATAAAAGGCAGGACTGCTAAAACAACTGCATATTCAGATGACAGTCACTGTAAACAAAATTAGCTGGAAACACCTCAACTATCACCCTCCGTTTTCCCTGACAAATCTATTGGCACATGCCATCCCCCAGGATGAACTGCTTGTTATTAAATATATGAAAAGTATTGAAGGCTGAGTTTGGTCTTGTTTCATCTAAGGCTTTTATTGTGCAGGAAAACACATTTTCTTACCCTTTTGCCTGGATTCCCAGGGTCTCCCTGAATTCCTTTCTTTCCCGGGACTCCTGGTGGACCTGTATCTCCCTTAGAGAAGAATAAATCATTGTATCTGCATACATCAATAAATTATTTCATTCTGTAAAATGTTTCTAATTGTGTGTTAGAATGTTAACTCATTAGATACAGTATTTTCACTCAAGTAAAGGTTGTTATTGCCAGTAAGTTAAATATTCTATAGATCCAAAAAAAAAAAAAAAAAAAAAAAAAAAAAAAAAGTATTCTGAAGTTCTCTTAAAGCCTACATGTTAAGACTTGGTTTTGTGTTAAATAAATTTACATTTATTCAGCAAGTAAAAACATGGATGAAATTTGATTGTTATTCTGAGTACAATGTTAACATAAGAAAAAAGCAATTTTCTTGCAAAGTCAAACACTTTGAACTGAAGGATTGCTCAGTCTAAAATGCCCATCTAAACTAATAATTTTTCTTGTGAATTTCTATTTTAATCTTTGGTTTATCTGAATATATTGCATTGTATGAGCTGGATGATGATCACAGACCGGTTTGTTCCATAAATGAAAGTGGGAATTGAAGACTACCTCGTTTGTTGCATAAACTGGTCTAGGCATTGCTTCTAAGACAGGCCTTGATACAAAGAGTTGAAAATATCTATAGGAACCAGTCCTGCCCAGTGCTTCTTCCTTGAAAAAAATACCAAACTCAAAATACCCATGTCATTTCACCTAATTTTGAGGGAATTCCTATTTGAAATGGCAAGGTTCTTGTACACAGCTTTTGTAGTGGCAGCTGAAGTCAAAGCTGTAAGAGCTTACCATCTTTTCTAACATGAAAGCAGTGTGAGCACTGCCACCAGATAAGACTGCATTGTTTCCAACCATTGTAGAGGAATAGAGGTAGTGGCAGCCTTTCTAACAGGCCACAGAGGTATCTCACTAGCTTAGAAAAGATGGGAACAAGCTCTTTCTGTTAAGGCTGTAGTAATGGTTTTAAGAGCATGGGAGCCTTAGAAGGACATTTTGATTTTAAAGGGAAAAAATTTGAAATTATGGGAATATCTGTATGTCGTTGATTTGATTTGATTTTAGTTAATTAACATAAACAAAATTTTCTGTTTTGTTTATCAGTAACCTGGGCAAAAAATAGAATTCACTGTTAGAAACAGTTAAAAGCAGGCTCACTTTTAGCCCTCGTTCTCCAACTGCTGGGAGTCCTGGTTCTCCTTTTTGTCCACGTTCACCCTGTTGACCCTAACAACAAAAACACTTCAGTTCGTATTACTTAAATAACTTCTTTACACATAGAAAAGGTCAAATTTTCAGTCAAGTCATTTTTGATTGGAATATTTTTTTCTGTCAAAACGCCACTAACTTGTAGGACTGCATCTATTTTATTCAGCCATGCAGTGTGGAAGAAGTCTAAGTAAACAATTCCAACTTCCTTCTTCTTGTTCTAATTCATTTAAGTGCATTGTATTTTCTATTTTATGTTGATATATCAAAGATTCTTTTTTCTTTGAAAGATAATTCCATATAAAGAAAAATCAGAATTTCTGTTTGAAAGTTTTGCCCTTGTGATTCTTCTTTCCAGTAGTATAAAACTAGTACTTTCTAAAGAAATAGGAATTTAATTTTCCAGTTACATTTTTCAGATTGGTTTTCACAGTAAGGAAAAATGTTTTCATATTTAATATGTTTCAGAACTACCTATTTTTCCCTACATTACTATTAAACACTGTTGCTGTGACTACTACTTATGTGCCAAAGTAATGTCCAGATGAACATGACTGCACTTCTCGCTGCTTTTGCTGGAGTGACGACTGTGATTCTTTTGTAAATCAAGGTGATTATGAAGCAAACATCCACTTCATAATTTGTCAGTTCATTCCATTAGCTCTCTTGAATATTTTGCCAAATCCCCCTTTTCCTCCCATGCAGCTCTTACCTGATACTAGACACTGCTAGTGGCTTGGACTTTGGAAGCAGTAGTTCTTTACCCTATTTTCTTGTTCTCTTTCTACTTCTTGCTAGGCTGCACTGTTGCCTACTATATTTAAGCTCTTCTCTCCTCCTAGTGTTTCTACCTTTGGTTTTGGTTCTCTCTCATCATCATCATGGAAGGCTGAAGGATAGACAAGTCTAATGAGTCTCCAAGCTGTAACTGGTTTACAGCTAAGTAGCTTACTAAAATTATATATTTAAATGTAATATGTATGAGGAATTAAATTCATTTGATAGAAACATTTCTGAAAGATACTTTGTTTATAAAGTTGTGTTCAAATTTAGAACCTCAAATCTATATTCAAAAAGCAGAAGTTTCATGTTCCACTTTGAAAACATGAGTGTTTTTCCCTCAAAGATCCAAAAGTGAATTGCTATTTTCAATGAACAGTTCTCCAGTGATCTTTTTCATTTCACAAAGCACGCTCCTGAAAATCTAGCACAGATACATTGCTTGTTGCTTCTTGCTAGTCATAGATATTTTTTAAAATAATGTATTATTACCTTTGGACCCTGTAAACCAAAACCTTTAGATCCTTTTGCCCCAGGATTTCCTTTTGGACCCTGTATACCCTATAAAACAAAAATGCATTATATTCTTCTATATTTGAAATTAACAATAAGTCTATCAGCTTACAATTATATTATTTAATCACTGTCATTTTTCTGTGGATTTTACAGCTTCATTCAAGTGTAATGACCACAGTTACTGTTTAGGGAGAAAGCAAATGGGAAGCATCTCAGTATCTGCATGTAAGATCTGATTCACTGGTACAATACGTTGTTAGCATGAACTTAAATCAACTTTTCCAAAAACAAAACAAAACAAAATCCAAAAACACAAAGTCAAATATCTTTTTTGGACATTTCTGTTATTCTACATCCACCTATTTGAGGTTGTGTTCAAGCTTCAACAGAGCTTGAAATTCAGAACCGGTGGACTTCAGGGGCAGCTCTGTGTTCAGTTGTGGCTGGGTCTCTATGAAAAGACTAGATGAAATGCAGGACAGATCAATATACAATATTGATATTGTAATTGATATTGTATTGATATTGTACTGAAATCAGTACAGTATATATCTAAGCTGTTTATGGGTTCCCTCTGACTTAAGAATGAAACAAATACATGATTCAGCTTGTGCTAGCTGTCTCCGGCATATTTGCAGCTCAGTGTCTGTCTGATCTCATTCAAACTTACCCGGCTTCCTGGATTACCAACTCCTGGTGGACCTTCTGGGCCCCGTGGTCCTACCTGGCCTTGTTCGCCCTATACAAAAAGTATTCCAGAGAGCTAAATTGCAATAAACTATGTTAGCTAATTAACATGCTTAAATTAATCACAGAGTAGCAGTCCGTCATGCTGTATTATTTTGAATTGCACTGCTTCTTTTTGAGTGAAATAAGAATTTTGAATAGAATCATAGAATGGCTGGGGTTAGAAGGGACTCCAAGAATCATCAAGTTCTAACCTCCTGCCACAATACCTTAAAGACTGCTTACAACAATTGATCTGATGAAAGTCTGACTTCTTTATTCCTTCAAACACTATCTCATTTATAATGGACAGTGAAGGCTAGAAGGATCAGTAGCTTGTAATTGCAGAAGCTTATAATTTCAAGGATCTTGCATTGAAATACACCAGCTTCTTGCACAACACTCAGAAGAAAAGCTTGTGACCATGAAGAGGGCAGTTAGAAAATATTTTGGAAAAACCTTTGTCAAGTGGTATTACTGAGGTTTTGTACAGCACTTAAGGAGAGAACAGAGGAATTATGGTGGGGAGGTATTGGGAGGGTATGGATACTGGGCATGGCATGGACCCACAAAGATATCCAGGATGTGTGACACCAGTGCCTAGAAAACAATAATTCATTTCACTTACACCAGAAGATCTTAATTACTGAAATTGTTCCAAATACTTACTACCCTGGCCATCACTGCATTTTTGTGAGCCTGAGAACCAAAAAGCTAACACATTTCAGAAGCCAGAGTGTTTCTTTACCTGTCTCAGGTCCATTAGACTACATGACTGTGTGTTCAATATTTTTAATATATTCAAATGACATTTTATACAACATTTTGGAAATAGATTTATGCGGAACAAAATAAGTCTATTTCTTCTCTCATACTCTCTACTGCACAGAGTACAGTGCTTGGTACTTGCAGTTAACATTGTGATACTCATTTATTGATACTGGTAAGCACAGTCTATGAAGCTGCATTGAATGGTATAAAGTAGTTCCTGAGATTCCAGGATTCACACAGATTCCTAAGATTCATACAACAGTTGTGCAGTTTTGTAAATAATTCATCATTTACTATGTATATAATTAACTTTAAATATGATTAGGAAAATATTCAGTCTCTCACCTTGTCACCTTTTATTTGTTGACCTGGCGGTCCCACTGGACCAACTTTGCCTTCAGAGCCTTTTTCACCCTAGAAATATGAGAAAGAACATCTGAGACAAACTGATCAGCACAATGTGGATAACGAGGAAAAAAGTTTTCCTTTGCAAACAAAGAAGAAAAAAAAGTCAATGGAATGACTAGTTTTACAGAAAAGCAATTCAATTATAGTTCATAATTTCATCTGCATTCATTACGCTGTTGAACAGAGCTTCAAACGGAGAAAACTAAACTCTAGGAAATGGGAATGGCACATTTTGAGAACGTGAAAATAACTTCATTTTGTCAGTAAATAGAGTGGCTCAGAACCTTCCAGTGCAAGGAAATGGCTAACATTGTTTCCATGAAAGGAAGAAAAATCTGCTTTATTTAGTTGTTCAAGGCTCTAGGGAATCTTGAAGTCACTTAAGGATTCTGATGAGAAGCTCAGTCACAATTTTACCATAAATCTTTGCTTGTTTCTATTTATTTAAAAAAAAATGTTTACATATATTAATAAGTGCCATTAATGAGGTAACTGTCCACAGAGACTCATATAACCCATTTTTTAGCTTCCGAAAATGGTATGACAGAAAGAAAACAGTTCCTGAATATTTTCTTCCAATAGAGAACACAGATAATTTTTCAGAAGACAGTGGTAACAAAAATAAGATATCTTATTGAACACATAAATAAGACAAACACTGACTTCTTGAGAGGAATGGTACAGATCTTTTGTAATTATCTTGACAGTTTTGAACTAGGAGGGATATTCAGATAGCATGGTGATTCAGAAGACCAAGACTGGAATGACCAACTCTCTTCAATAGCTTAGACTTTACAGCAAATTTGTTCCACAATGTATAAAAAGAAATAAATTCCATAAAACTACCTTTTGGCCTTGAATACCTTCTCCTGGTACACCTTTCTCACCTGGCTGACCATCAGGGCCACGTGGTCCCTGTAAGAAAAGAAAAAGAATTGGATGATGTCAGCATTTCATTTCTTACTACCTTTTTCTCTAACTTGCTAATACAGTTCCTAGCAACTCTTACAATACAGATAGCTAGCAACAGTTCCAAAACAGCTGGCTGAGTCCAGGTGATTAAAACAAATTGTTATAAACCATAACTGGAGAATTTTGATTAGAAGAAGCTAATGCTGAGATGCTTTGAACATAATCAATATTTAAAGATGATATCTTTAAAACCCAAGTGTAACTGTGGAATAAATTACAGTAATGATATTTACTGCTGTGAAATTTATTCCCTATAATTCTGTGTACCTGAAATGATGTCAGTCACTAATTTGAACATATATTGTTTTCCATGTAAAATGACTGGCTTAACATACATACTCAGAGAATGTCAATTTTGTTTTAAATAAATACCAATTTTTTTTTCATTATGGTAGTAATTTCTGTTCTTCCAGAAAAATCAGCTCTTTTATTATTTTAAAGATACTGAAGAGTTTTTAAGGATGATCTTGGTTAAATAAAAATGTTCCCACTTTTTTTGTGTGTGCAGGAAAGAAATCTTTCAGTATCGCTAGGAGAAACTCAAAACTAATATTAGAATGACTTCTAACAGCTATTTACATTTGTGTTTCTTAATTAACAATCTTTTTGTGATTTTTAATGGAATAAGAGAACTACATATTACATACTCTGACCAGCTGGAAGAAAAAGCCCCCAGCAAGCACTTCTTAAGAAAGAGTGCATCCTTTGCTAAAAACTGAAAATACCTTCCAAGGAGGCTATTAGAAAAAGAGAACTGTTTCTCAAAGCTACAAAAAGCTTGCTAAAGGTAACTTGCTCTCACTTGGGAGTTACAAATATAAGTAAAAGCATATCATTTTGGAGCTTTGTATTTTATGCAAATCACATTACCGATAAAAGTTGCAGAATATCTCAGCTCCTGGATTTTCACCTTCTTATAATAATATTTCAGACTATTTTTAAATATAACCTTATCTCAGAAAAGTAGGAGTATACCTATCAACATACAATTCCATGTCTGTCTGCAAGCTGAGTACTGTAATCTTGCTCACAGGGACCAAATAATTTTTTATTTCACCAGAACACATTTGGACATGACTTAATTCTCCTACTCTGGTAAACCACACAAAATTACTGTTGCAATACTGGGCTGGCATAGCCAAAATTATTCCTGTTGCTCTAGGTTATGCAGAGGGGTTTATGGAATCAGTACAGCAGCTGCTGATGATCACTAAGCTTACTAAAGCTCACTAAGGCTTAGTTATTTTCACTTCCAATACACATATCAATGACTTACTGTCATTCCTGGCTCACCAATTCCAGTAGGCCCTGGAGGTCCAATTTTACCTTCTAGACCCCGAGAACCCTTGTGAAAAATAATTAGAAAGTTCAATTTTAGTTCAGTTTGATGCTTCTGAAAAAATACATATAGATATATAGAGATATACATAGATATATATCTCTCTATATATATAAATGATTAGCATGTCATCAGAAAGGTCTGAAATCAAACATCTCTTAAGTAAAACAAACATAAAAGATAAATTAGAAGCATTTGAAAATACATTTCAGTTAACACTTGGAATCCAAGATTGTATCTCAACCCTCATGCCAACAGCAAAGTGTAGAAGAATATTGGTTTACTGGTGAAGACACAGTAAGACAAATCTGTCGATTGTATATTTCAGTGATTGAGATGTATTTCTATGCTTTGAACTATGTTTACTCATTAGTTCTTGAGTCTGACCTCACACATTCAATCCTCATTTAAATGATACTATGTCTGACATATTTCAGCACAATCATAATGAAAATTTAGGGTTGAGCAAAAGGCAAGCCAGTTGCCTCAATCCTATGTAAACATGCAAACCTATCAATATTACAGAGGTTTTATATCTAGACTAAAAGAATATGAGTTTGATAAAATGAGCACTTTCACTCAGAAATGTTTGTACATTGTTAGCACTTCAATGGATGTGCATATAATTGAGACTTACCTTGGGTCCTGGCTCTCCAATGCCAGGGACTCCTGGAGGACCATAGGGACCTATAGGACCTCGTTCTCCCTAGAACAAAAAACATGGAAGGAGACTCCTAATACAATAGGCTCTTTTCTTAATCAAATTCCCCCACAGTACCTGTCTACTCCATTGTTTAGGGCTATAGAAATATGTATTTTAAGTTAAAAAATTAAATCTTTTAGAATGGAATGTTTAGGTTAGTAGCAAGGTCAGCATCCCAGCACTAAAAGTTGCTGCAGTAGATAATGATATTAAAAACCATTTGAAATATATTTGTTCACCTTGTGTCTTTGGTTCTGACTTTATTCAGTAATCTGGTATGTATTTCCTTTGCTCGTTTCATTTCCAGAGAGACGTTCATTTGGAAATCAAGCCATATTTATCTTTTAAACGTAGGACTAAAATTTTTTTCACCTCATAAGTGTTGTTCTTAGTGCTATCTTTGCGGCAGCTCCTAATTCTCTTGTAGGTTTAATAAACTTCTAACAAATCCATCATATCTTCTACAGAAAACAAGCTCAGATCCCCTCAAAACTGACACTTGGAGATGTAAGCAGGTGTCAGGCAGATACAATCCTTTGAAGGTCTGATCTTCATTGCCTGGAGTGCCTGCCATAGGCTGATGCTACAAATGGTAGTCCTGACACAGTGGTGGATACATTCCGGAATGACTGCCTCAAAACGTTATTAAGATCCAATTTAACCTAAGTAATTATCAGATTAAAACTTCATGTATCTAATGTAGTAATGATTTCCAACTTAAAGTACTTAAAAGTTCTCCAAAACAGGATGAACTCAGATAGTTGATAACAAATATACATTCTCCTTCTATGCACTTCACACAAATTACAACCACTGTATTGAACAGGGTCCACACTTCTCTGTTCAGAAATTCCAGTAAAACTGATAGGATAACCTCACAATAATTTGTCCCTGGACCCTGGGTCAAAGGTACAACAATGGACCTTGAGCATAATCTCACTGCACTTACGTGTATTTAAAAACAGTTTCGAGTATATAGGAAGGCTAAACACTCAGTATCTAAAATTTCTTTGAAGATTAAGGCTCAGCTGGAAATTCAAGTTATACTTAATGAAAACTAATGCAATCTTTGATGTTATAGACACAAAGAATTCCAAAATTACTTTATCTCAACTGAAGAATTACACGCCTCAACTGTGTTTTCATTTTATCTCTAGAAAGTTCATAAAATGAAGATCTACAATTTCAAAGACAACTTAGAATTCCTTATAAATAGGATAGTCTGTGATAATTATTAAATGATTTGATAATTTGAAGAGTAGCTAAGAAATTTAATGCTTATTCAAAAGAGCACACTTTCATTATTTAGTAAGTTAATATAGCATCAGAAAGACAATTCTTATCAGGTAGATAAAAATCAGAGAAAGCTGGTACAAATTTGAAAACATACTTAACCAGAAGAGTTGAGAAACGAATAGGATGTTACCAACATCCATAGTGCTTCAATGTGCATTCTACTCGTGTAGATCTTGCCAAAATATAGCATATAGCAACCAAGTTTAATGTATTTCTTGATACAGCTTACTGTCTGGATTAAATAACTGTATTTATTTTCATGAAGGCTTTGGACCAGAATCCCAAGTCAGTGTGTATCCAGATTATCATAAATAATGCATTTCTTTACTGATATAACAAAAATTAGAATAATAGAATCAGAGAATAACTGAGTTGAAAGAGATCCACAAGGACCATTGAGTCTATCTCCTGGCTTCACACAAGACCACAAGAATCCAAACCCAATGTCTGAGAGTGTTGTCCAAATGCTTCTTGAACTCCAGCAGCTTGGTGACGTGAACACTGCCCTGTGCAGCCCATTCCATGCTCACTGCCCTCTGGTGCAGACCCTTTCCTAACCCCCAGCTGCCCCTCCCCTGACAGCTCCTGCCATTCCCTCAGGCCCTGTCACCATCACCACAGAGAAGAGCTCATTGCATACCAAACAAAGTGAACTCAACAACTTCTCATACATCTTTCTCTCTAGACCCTTCACCATCTTTAAGCTTCTCCTTTGAATACTCTTTAACAGTTTTATGCTCTTTTTATATTATGGTACCCAAAACTGCTCTCAGTGCTTGACGTGAGGGCACATCAGAGAAGAATGGGACAAACTTTCCTAGCTGGCACTGCTGGGTCTGATGAACCCCAGGTTACGGTTGGCCTGTTTTGTTCATAGCTGTTTCGTTTTTTCTCCTCAAAAGTCCCATCTTCTGGACATCCATTTCCCCCATGGAATAATTTGTTCAATTCATGGAATTGAACATAATGTCCCTCTAAATTCAGCTGATCAAAACCAATTTTATTGTTTCCCATCAGCAGGAAATTTAAAGAAGGCCAAGAATAATACAACTAAAACTAGTACTGGTCTTCACTTTAATTCTGTTTACAAACTCTATTTTAAGAACTGCTGTCTTTTAAGTGAACAATTAGGGGGAATTTTTTTGAATTTCAGGGAAATGTTTTATACTATTTTTTTAGAAAATAATATACACAAAAAGCCACATTTTCAGAAGTGAATTAGAAACCTCCTTTTGAATTCTCAAAGGAGTAATTTTGTCTACCAAATTTCATTCCTGTTAACAGGTCACAATGACTCATGCATTAATGGAATTTCACCTTCTAAGTATGCATCAGTTTGTAGAGGTGCAGAACAGTACCAGTTGTCTCAGCACTGTTGCAGGGCACACCTGGTGCCCCATGGTGTGCTCCACTTCCAGACAAAAGCATCCCTATGGGATGTGGCAGACTGGAAAACTGACACAACATAAATGGCTGACTACTGCTGCCTCCCTACTTTCTGAGCCTGAAGACTACTGAAGTCAATGCATTTTGATTCAACAGGCTTTAAGTTGGTTTCTTTGTAGGGATGGGGATGTCCAGAAGGTGGCACAGTAATTGCTTCGGCTTCTCTCTCCTCCATTATTCACTCTCACTGAGAATCTTTCCCACTCCTCCTTTTACTATTCTGCAAGACTTGCTTGAAACATGCTAGTGTGATAACCATTCCTCCCACTAAACTCACATGCTGACAGGATGAGCTGTCTTTGACAACTGCTGGAATGGGGATCCCAGCTCTGGACTCCAGCCTGAAAAGCTGTAGGCTCTGCCAGGGATCACATCCACAAGAGATGCCCTCTCACCCTGCTACTGCTAGAAATGGTACACACACACGCGTTGACAAGCCAGCTGTAGCTGCTGCTGAGCTTGTGCTTGTTTATCCCAAGGGCACAGCTGCATATTCATGTTTTGCCACCGTACTTCCCTCCTGTGCTCTCTCCCCATTCATCCCTCTCATGCATTTGTTCACAGGGACCTTAATTGGCAGCCATGGCCAGGCTAAGCACATTGGCTCCTTTTGTCAAAGCCTGAAACCATGTAGGAACTTGTTCCATTCTGAAAAACGACCGTTGGTCAGTACAGGCTCCTCTCTGAGCTGAAACAACAAACCGCGTCCCTTTGTTCTGTTTGGAAAGTGTTTCATATCTATTTATGACAGCTTCCAAAGACAGAACTTTCCAAAGATAATAACTCTGATGAATGCTTTCGATTACAAATAATTTATCCTTCCCAAGTTCACCCATATGTTAGAGCTATGTTAATACACGTGCTGTCTTAATGGGAGTCCAAGTGAAGTTAATATTTTTCCAAATACTCAGTTAAATTTTTTACTCTTTGATAAAGGAGAATGCCTGAAGATGACTGGAAAAGAAAAATAACCTTTCCCAGACAGGAAGCAAAATTGGAAACTTAAACTATTTCTATCTGTTCAAAAGACAGTGTATCTCAAGCTTCATATTACTAATAATATGAATTACTAATAAGACTAGCGTTAATTTTCTGCAGTCATGATGCTACAGGTAATACAAAATGTATTAAAAGAATTAATTACTGTCAGAGATATTACTGACATTCAGAAGTAAAATTCTGCTTTCCAAAATAGCTTCCTTGTAGTTACGCTTTTTTTTTTTTTTGAGCACTACTCAAATTCTACCTTTCTTCTCTGTTGGGATTTTTCTTCAAGATGCATTTAATATCAACTAGAGCAACAGGAAGAAAACTTTAATCTGAGCTTAACATTTTAACATTAAAACTAGACAATTTGGGGAATATAATTAACAGTCTAACCCTTAGCAAAGAGTTTTTTATGATTAGTGCTGCTATAAATAACTTTTTTACTTTTAAGACAGCAAGTACACACTGCAAGGAACAGAAAGAATGTATTTCAGAGCCCTTAATACTATAATGACTGAATGATAACAATTAAGCTAAAATGAAAAATAAACTTTCAAATTTAATGATTTTCCTTTCAAAGTAAACAGTAGAAACAGCAGTTTAAGCAGATACAGATATTTAACGGATATTACTGATATTTTACATTTCTAAGCTAGCTGTGCTACATTGGAGCTATGTTACTTTACCAGGAAACTGCATTTTTCTGTCTCCTGGGAAGGATGTAACTTGCCAGATAAGCAAGGAAAGAATCTGTAAGTCATGAGAGAAGGAGCAGGAATAGTTTATTCTGGGACACATTTTCAGGGAAAAATGCAATAATGGATTTTGTATGAAAGTATTACCCCAAGATGTTTTCGGGGAAATAACTAATTGAATATCTGCATTCAAACTTAACTGTTTCATTCCTCAGAAGTTTGAATACACAATCAGCTCTCATGTTAGATTGTAATTGAGCATCCTACTATGCATATGAAATTTTCCAGAGTGGCTTTCACTTTAACAGTGGCTTTTAAAGAATGTTCTCAGTCTTTCCAGTAAGGAATATCTCTCAGTTCCTGGAAATGTGTTTGTTTCTTTTCAGTAGCTTGTCTAAGACTTTAAACAAGCAACCCCAATGTTATTTCTGAAATGAGAGCCATAAGAACACCTTGTAAGAGGCTACCTCAGCCACACAGGTCATATCCACTCCCTGATTTTATGCCCCAATTTTATAATGTGTAACCAAATCTGTTTGTGAATTGTCCGCTTTTTTTTTTTTTTTTTTTTTGAACATTCAGTCCCTCCCTGATTTTCGCAATTGCTTTGAATACAAACAGCTACAGAACCTTACTTGTGCTGTTGGATAGACATGCATTTTTAGGTTATAGGTGAGGGAATACAAAAATACGAGTTTCTTACTCCAAGAACAAGAGTCAAATGTCTTCACAACAGATGGAGGATTATAAACTGAAGTTCTACAATCTTAATTAATCAATTTGGTGTGTTAACTTTGAAAGAACTACTAAAGTTTTTTTCCTCTGGGTCTTTTGTAATTTTCTTTAGGTGTTCTATACCTAGATGAAGATGTACAGTACACTTTGGTGTATGTTTTTATTTCTTGTTACAATGCAGATAATATGTTGCAGTTGATGAAGCTGAAGTATGCCTTAAAGTGAATGACCCTCTTAAGTCTTCTAAGAAGGTACATTAAGTACAGCTGTGAAGGGTATTTTTCCTGGTATTCTAAGTTAGTAGGAGGGACAAGGCAATATAGACTTTGGCTGTAACAATTCAACATTTTTCTAGTGAAACACTACCAACAGAAAACAGAAAGTAAACCAGAAATCAAATAGAATTATCCTGGTCATTTTCTCAGGACATGCCTGGAGAACAGGACCATGATGATTGTTTCAGAAAATCGGAGACAAAAAGTAAAACTGGTCAGTTCCCAACTCCTACCTATGAGCAAAATGCCTCCTCTGTTTATTTTATTCTAAAATTATTATGTTTTATGCTGAGTGGTTCTGGATCCCAAATTATGTTGCTTCAGACGTGTCAAATTCAAGCACACAAGTTAAAGTTGCAATATTGTCAATCCTTTCTGCTGGCGGCTGCCAGAGTCAGCAGCATCTGGACAGCACATAGACAACACTGTCTCCAGCTGTATCTGCCTTCAGGCACTGCAAAGCAGGCTGGAAATGGACTGGACTGCAGTGATCTGCAGACTTTGCAGAAGAGACCCAAAACATCTGTAGGCTGAGCTTGATCTGGAGTTTGTATTGTGAGGAACTGAATCTCCCCTTTCAAAGCTCAACATGGCCCACCAACAATGAACATAAATGTTCGGTAGTGGTGTTCTGTTTTATGCCATACTGAACTGCCTTCATCTCTGTTAAATCAGAGAAGTCAGCTCCATAAGCAGAGAGTATTAGCATGGAAAGGCCATGGATACAAGGAAGTGCACTAAGAATAGCCTTATTTCTTTTACCCGTGGCAACTGTAAATAACTGCTACTCCTCAGATACATTGTACTATGTGTCATGAAAACTAATTTTGAAAAAGCAACTGACTAATCTTTCTGTAAGGACAAAAAAATTTGGAAAGTTCGCTGTGTGTCTGAACCAAAAAAGACCTTGACCTTTAGAAGCTGAATGGGTGTTTATTAAGCTATAAACAACTACTGATTATCTGTACTGATCATTAAACATTTTTTCACTCATTTGAAATAAGCTCTGAAATGACAAAAGTTGGCCTTGGCACCAGGTAGTGATAAGAGAGAAACTAAACATGCATATGTTTTGTTTTGTTTTTCTATATTCTTTAGCTTTAAGTATAATTACTTGTGTATTATTTAGACTTCTCTGACAGTGTATTTATTTTCATGGATGTCTGATCCTAGAAAAGCCTCGTCTATAAACCTTAGCCAGAAGGTTGCTGAGTTGGAAGCTGACAAACAAGGAAACCTTCTTTTTCATAGTGAAAATGTGCAGCAAAAGTAAAGCAAAAGACCACGAATACTGAACCCAGGTAGGTGAATTACAGAGAGTGAGCTGCATGTATTTTACAGACAGGTAAGCATATGAAGAGATTTTCAGGACAATAAACATACAACAAATACAACGTAGTATTTAACTAAGTTATCTAGCAGTGTACTATCCTGGACTCATCAATGTGAAATGACAAATTAAAAAATTACAGTCATTTACTCTGCTAAATTAAAGAGAGGCTTGACTTTTCCACCACATGCATGAATAGCTTCTTTCAGATCCACTACCTTCTTTCTTTTCTCACTTCTGAAATATTCTGTACCAAATCTCCTAATCAAGCATTTTGTAAAAAGATGAAGAAACAAGAAGAATGAAAAAGCACTTGTCAGAAGAGAAAAATCATGGTTAATGCCAGTATTCCAGACCTTTTACCATAAATACTTCCTACATCTGAGTTTATTTCTGTGTATCTTCAAACTAACTTGTTGCCTAAGAAACAAAATATGAATGTTGCATCTTTGTCAGATTGCTCTATGTGAATTTTGTTGCCCATGGTAAAATATATTTGTCTTTAGACTCTATATTTTCAAACTGATAAAAGATCTTTCTGTACTGAACGATGATAATAGCTGCCCCATGGACAAGACAGCTGCATTACATAATGCAATTTACAAAAGGTTTGCAAATCAGAAGACTGCCTACATTAATTAGATATCCAATTGTTTTTGCTTCACAAGCTCCAAATATCTCAAAATGATCTATTTTCAGTGTAATTAACCTTACACCCCTACTAATTTTAAAGTTGTCCTGAGTTTTTTCTAGTATATAAGCAATACAAAACATGATTTTGAAAGCTCATTCTCAAGATTTTATAATTATGATCTAAAAATTATTTTTTTAAAACCAACACTCCTTGTGCATCTACTACTGTGCATCAACTAGATGAAGTATATTATGTATATTATGATATATATTGAGGCAATGTCAAGCACAGATACAGGTTGGGTGGAGAATGGCTTGAGAGCAGCTCTGAGGAGAAGGATTTGGGAGTGCTTATTGATGACAGATTCAACATGAGCCATGTGCACCTGCAGCCCAGAAGGCCAACCATATCCTGGGTAGCATCAAGAGAAGTGTGACCAGCAGGCTGAAGGAGGAGATTCTGCCCCTCTACTCTGCTCTTGTGAGACCCAGCCTGGCCCCCAACACAGAAGGACATGAAGCTGTTAGAACAGATCCAGAGGAGGGCCTCAAAGATGATCGAAGGGCTGGAACACCTCCCTTATGGGAACAGGCTGAGACAGATGGGGCTCTTCAGACTGGAGAAGGCTCTGGGGAAACCTTATAGCGGCCTTCCAGCACCTGAAGGGGGTCTATAGAAAAGCTGGAGAGGGACTTTTTATAGGGGCATGCAGCAACACGAGGAGGGGGAATGGTTTTAAACTGGAAGAGGGTAGATTCAAACCAGATATTAGGAAGAAGTTCTTTACTGTAAGGGTGCTGAGACACTGGAACAGGTTGCCCAGTAAGGTTGTGGATGCCCCCTCCCTGGAAGCATTCAAGGCCAGGCTGGATGGGGCTGTGAGCAACCTGGCCTAGTGAGAGCTGTCCCTGCCTATAGCAGGGGGGTTAGAACCAGAAGATCTTAAGGCTCTCTTCCAACCCAAAAAGCTCTATGATTCTATAATATTATTGCTGTGCAAGGAACACCACTAAAACTATTACTGATAAAAAAGGATAGTACAGTATTAAGATTCCACACAGACTTCTTGTATCCTCTCTTCTTATATAACATCTACACATATAAAACCACATTACCTTGTTTCCTTGAATGCCTTTCAGGCCTGGCTCACCTGGAGGTCCACTGATGCCCTACACAAAAGTCAAAGAATAGAATGAGTTTTCTTTGAAGGTGTATATATTGTTTCTCTTGAATTTGGCCTGAACTGCATACAGTAAAATGTAGCATAATGCTAAGCCGTGAAGGATAAGCAACTTCTGCCTCATATCCTGTTAAGGGCCCAACGTACCAATACCATATTCTTAATATTCAATAAGCGATGCTGGCAGAAAAGGTATTTTACTACTTCACACAAATTTCATTTTTTTTATCTAAAACTTTCCTTTTGTCTCCTGTCAACATTATCTACCCAAGAAAATAAAATAAGCCACCACCTCCTCACACTTTAGCTCTGTTTGTAAGAAATCAATTCTTCTAAATCAGTATCTCAGCTGATGAGCTGAGATTAATTTTAATTCCCTGACATTACTATAACTGTTGTTGACATTACTGTAACTTGTACATTGTGTCCCCTCACACAATGAAATTGTTAATGGCTCTTTAGGAACAATGACATATGAGCAGGCCACTCAGGTTAGAAACTTACAGAAAATAATGTTTTTTCTTCTATTTAGTATCTTTTACTTTACTTACCTGAGGTCCCCGAGGTCCCCTAGGGCCAAAAGGACCTTCCAAACCCTATGGAAAGATAAATTTCAATTATCATATTAAGAAGAAATTGCAATGACCAACTTCAAAGCAAGCTACAGCATATCACTGTTCAAGTATTTTCTACTAAGTCTGTTCATTCTTCACAGTACTACTGTTTTCCTTCTGTACTCAGCAACAGTTAATTCAATTTTCAATATATGGCTAAAATACTTCTCTTACAGAACAAACATTGTGGATGGCTACTTAACATCATGAATGACTATTTGGTTAACTGGTTGTTCTTTGCCATAAGTCCTGAAATTCAAGTTCAGGTCATATATCAGATACAGAATTCTTAGAAAACATTATGGTGCTAACACCAGAATAACTTCATCTAACTTAGTAGCTCAAAATGTAGGAAGGTAGAATCACACTAATACTTTGCAAAAATAATGTTAAGGTGCTATATTTTATTATTCCATTAGCTCTTATTTCTCCATGGAAAGAGTCCTTATCAGAAACTGCTACTGCAAATTGCTCACAAATCTTTCACAAATTCTTTCCAATTCAAAAATCCAATTTACAATATTGAAGTTATTCTTTGCCATATCTGCTCTGTTTCTGATGATTTTGTTTAGCAGAGATTACTTCCATTACAAAATAATAATAATAATAATAATAATAATAATAATAATAATAATAATAATAATAATAATAATA
>JAPSGF010000005.1:19515380-19576399 GCA_035772895.1 Perdix hodgsoniae
AGGGGTACTCCACGTGACCTATAATGACCAGAAAGCAACTAGACAGGTAAAGAGACAATATTAAAAACCAAAGGTAAGAAGGTAAGAAGGGGAATATGAAAGATTGAGGAAATGCCTTACTGTGAAAGCTTTTACTAAAATAATACATAGAGGAAGATCTCAGTGATTTATCAGTGTTATGCATGATAGCACCAGTAAACTGTTAAAGTTTTACCATATGCTCAGAGACACACTCCTTGTGCTGGGGAATACCCTGTCCCTTCATTGCTGTGATATCATTGTTCAAGCACACAAATCCTTGGAAAGTGGCTGGAAAGAAGCCAACTTGATCCTGACTCTTGGTTTAACACAGAGACATGAATTACAAAAATACTCCTTCCAACAGCACCATTCCCTGAGATCTCCTCGATGAATTTTTGTTTTGTAAATATGTAAATTCATAAGGGCAAAATATATACTTGTAACAGGAGAAATATTTCAGAAGTGTCTTTTGTAGCTCACTGCAAATCTCTGCACTGCCTTCAGGAATAACCTGGCAATGTTAAAGGAAATTTACCATGGATAGATGTGGGACCATATTACATCAGCATTGCTTACCAATTCCAAAGCTACATCAACTATCAGGTTCTCGTCATCCAGGCACAAGACATGTTTAAAGGATGAATCGCCAGATATCAAGCGCAGTTTTTCTTCCTTAACATTTTTCTTGGAAAGGCCAATGGTAAAAAAGTGTATTCCAAGACTCCTTGCTGCAGTGGCTATACCCTGGACACTAGGGCTGTTTGGATGATCCACACCATCAGTCATCAGAAAAGCCACTTTTATACTTCTCTCACGACCTTCATTTTTGAACAGCTGAGTGGCATTGGAAATTGCATAATAGGAGTAGGTCCCTTGGCCAATGTAGATCAGAGACCCAATTTTCTCTTTAAAATTCTGCACATTTTTCCATGCTATGAAAGGATGATCAATGCTGACTGTGCTGCTGAACTGCATGCCTGCTAGTTTGACGTCGTACTTCTGAGATTTAACTGGCTTCATCTGGAAAATGTTGTCAGATAAGCTTAAAACAAAATTCTTCTGTAAGCCAAACAACTGATTTTTGGCACTTTCTGAACTGTCCACGATAAAGACTATATCAATGAGACACAAATCACCTGCAGTGGAACAAGGAAATTAAATCTATGAATGATGGGCACACCTGCATTACAGACTCTCTGCAACAACCCCAATCTTCAAAACATTTCCCCCCAAATTCCTGTCTTTTCAGTATTGTTCTGAAGGGAATTTCATTGTAAATGTCAATAAATTCTATTAAAGTAATTAAATTTAATTTACTTTAATTTATGTCAGTATTATTAAGACAACCTACAGAGAAACACTTTCAAATTATGTTCTTAATGGGATTGGTTCAGAATTCTAATTGGTTTTGCACACAAAGTTCAAAATTTCCACACGCAATTTCAAAATGGAAAATAGGGACCTTATCATTTAAAAGAGAAACGTGCGCCAATTGAAATAATAGGGCAAATTCTAATGTCTAGCCAAGAAAATGCAGGATACAACTCAGCAGCTTTGGTTAAAAATAGATTACATTTATAAATGCATTCATATTTATTCTTAAACGTGAGAACATATGCAGTATGGTCAACTCAGATATTTAAGAAAATGGTTTTACCTTCATCACTTTGTACAACAGAATAAGACTTTTTTCCTTTCTTTTTATCTTGTCCATCTGCTATCTGGTTTGTTGCCACAGCCAGAAGTAGAAAGCAAAAGAAAGAATGTTTTTTCCTCATAATGACATCTATCCCAAATTAGATGACTTTTGCTTCCTGTTAGAAGAAAAAATAATCCATGAACACTTCATGAATAAATACAAATAAATAACCACACTCATTTACAGACAGAATACACGTTTGTGGGAAGCACTATTCTAGACACAACTTATTAAAAACAGTTATAAAAAGTAATCATGTAGGTGGTTTAAACATAGCAGCCCGTGCAATCCCAACTGGAGCTCCCATTTATATTAGAATGTGTTTTATTAGAGAAGATTTATGGGTAGAACACAGTGCCCACTTTTCAGTTTAAAAACATCAGTGCTATCTTTAACCTTCAGTTGAACATACAACAGAGTAGGGTAAGAGAAACTGCCATTAATTAATGTTGCTCTCAACATGTTTTGCTATTAATATATTTGTATTAAAATAGCAGAGATATTACAGAAAATAAAAATACAAATAATTTCTAGAAATTCTTAATTGTTAGGAATAAATTGATCTACATGCTTTAGCATACAAATATATTACCCACAGCTGAAGAATTAGCATGAACAACTTCTTATAAAAAACAATGGCTTAGCAGTGAAATTCACTACATGAGTGCATCATTAATGTACATTATTACAACAGAATGTGCGCAATGTTATCTGAAAAGACAGTAGTCTATTATGACAATATACACTAATAAAGTGAATATTGCAATACTTAAATCTGTGACTTAACATATTTCTAGAGAAAACTGTACTCCATTAAAAATTATTTTTTAAAAGCCTTTAACTCACAGTAATTTGAAATACCACTAATAATGGTAAGCAATAATATCTCACATTTAACTAACCTTCCTAAACACTATCTCCAACACCAACAAGCAGTTACATCTATAGAATCTATCAATGTCATTCTCTAAAGGTACTAAAGTCTCTTACCTTCAAAAGTATTCAAAGGGCAAACTGGGGACTGAATGAGATGTCAGCATAGAAAACATGTCCAGTAGGTTTAAACAGTATAGAAAAATAAAGTAAAAATTGCAAATAAATAGTCTATCCTCTTGTAAATGTCTCTATCTTGCCTCGAGATCTTTTATGGTCCATTATTCCTGGTCAGTTGGGCAAAATTTAAATGAAAACAGTCAGGCATTTTGCCAGTGCTGAGTGGGAGACCAAGCCACTCTGTTAAAGGGACAAAGTCAGCCCAGGAGCACAAGTACTTTCCCTTTTTACAGAGCTGAACTTTCACACTAAAATACTTGCTCCTAAGCAATTTACATCTTTACCTATCAATCTTGTCAGCCACACTTCTTTAGCTTCTCTGAGCAGCAGTGCTACACAAGAGATGTGACTTTAGCATAGCATCCCTTACAGCCTGAGCTCAGGCTTGAAGAGGAGAACCTGGATGCATTGCAATAAAGGGAAATATTGTGGGACTGAAGTTACTGTTGAGTGTCTGGAAGAAAAGAGGATGTACAACCCAAAGAAACTAGCATCTGTTTCATTATTTCACAAACAACTTGCAAGGCACATATAAATCTGGATACAATATTATATTCTTGAAGAAAATAGTTGTGATCAGGGAGGGAAAGAAGTAATAAATTCCAGAGAATTCAAAAATTCAGATTACCTTCAAATTCTGCAATATGAGTGAATTTAAATGTCTAAAAGGCCAACATAGGAGGCATTACTTACAGAACTGCCCTTGTACATTTTAAATTTGCAAATGAATATACAGATGACAAGTTCTAAATCCCTTTGGGCATAACTTTCACACAAAACAGCTTTAACCTCTTTGAAAGCATGGGCACTTAATCCCTAGTGTTCCATAGCAGCTCACTGTATCCACTGCAGCTACTGAGCTTTCACACTCCACCTCTCAAAGCTCCTTTGCCGGGGCAGATAACCCTACCAGATTGAAATAGGGGATAATAAGACTTTGGTCAATAAACTTTACATTATTGTTCATGATCTGAGAGAATGTGGATACTGTCTGATCACAGAATCACAGAATTATCAAGGTTGGAAAAGACCTAGAAGATCATCTAGTCCAACCATTACCAATACTTCCCAGCTAAATCATATTCCTCAACACAACATCCAAACATTTCTTGAACACATCCATGTTCGGTGACTCCACCACCTCCCTGGGCAGTGCATTCCAATGCCTGACCACCCTTTCCGAGAAGTAATATTTCCTAATGTCCAGCCTGAATCTCCCCTGGCACAGCTTAAATCCATTCCCTCTAGTTCTATCACTAATTATACGAGAGAAGAGGCCGACCCCCAGCTCACTACAACCTCCCTGATATTTGAGTTACAGCAACTCAAATGGCGCAGTAAAGAAACAGAAAAAGGTGACAAAGATGAGAGATCTTCTGGATGAAGGGAGACAAGAAGGTAACAATTCTTTCACTTGGATAGCCACAACTGAATGTGAATGTGATACAGATCTACAAAACCAGGAAAGAAGGTGACTACTGTATAGTACAACAATATAATGTGTCAAAAGACATTTTGGTTCTGCTCGATCAATGATATCAACCAGATTTGAATGCCTTAATTTTGCTTTCCTCCCCCTCCCCCCCTCCAGTATGTCCTACACACAGTAAGAATGACAACATTCTCTAGAATACATTGTAGATTTTTTATTCCGTTAGGAAACACAGCTGACTGACTCAATTGGAAGTACACACTTGAAGCAGTTTTTACAAAACAGCTTTCCTAATGCCTGAGGTATATTAATTCAGTGACATTCTTATTCATACTTTATGTAACATACAGTCTTTAAAAATAAGACTGCAATACAACAAGCAAATGATCATTTAGCTGCCGAGTTAAATTAAAGGTGTGTAACATATAAAGAGATATTATTTATGCTGTCTAAATTCTGCCCTCTGGTGTATCTACATGATTATGCACTGCGATAAGTTTGGGCATCTTATTCAGCCTTTAAACAGAACCCAAATAGCAAACAAAACTACTTTAAAACATAAGGGCCATATGTATAAAATAATATAAACCTACAATATAAGAGTATAACACACATCCTTTTGTAATAGAAAATGAAAGCCAAAGACTAAGATAGTAAAAGACTGAGATGCTGGGCTTCACGAGAGAAAATATCTCTGGAATACCTGATTGCACTCCTTCGTCCCTGTCTGATCCTGATAAACTAAATACTCATTTCAGATATTCTTCTTTTAAATACCCAGACAGGGAGCCTCAGGATCTGATGTTCTGTGCCCTACAAAGTCAATGGTTGCTCAAAACGGCCAATGAATGTATCAGCAAATTAATACAATCTACTGAAGGACGTCCAAATTACTGCATTAAAGAAACTTGTTCATTTATGTTCTCTGTGTAATGATCCAATATCAACATTTGCAGCGACTCGACTTTCTACCACCTCTCCCTGCTCACATTCTCATGGCCACCAGGTAAAAGGCAACATGCGTCCTTACCAATTACACTGTAATTCAATAGTGTGCTTACACTATCATGAGGTCTCAAGAAATGAGTAAGATGTCAGATATTTAAGCTCCTCGTTCCCTCATACCTAGAGAACTTCCTCTTATAATCAAAGTCAAATAATGCAATTATTGCAAGTTATAACTAAACTGATTCCTTATACTTTACTGTGAAAAAAAATGTTAAGAACACACAGCGATCTCATCTTTGTAGTAAATGGAAACTATAGGTGGTTACTGAAAACAGATGGGAACAAGTCAGTATGTCTGACTTCAACAATACCAAAGGAAGTAGGTCATTGAAGAATGAATAGGAAGTGAAATAGGCACAAAAATACAGGCTGCAATTGTTGCCTTTGATATATGATATACTACTCTAATTGAATTACTCTTATTTTTTTTTCCCGTAAATTTTAGCCTGCTTTATTTATCAAAACCATTACTAAGTTCCTAAAGATGACCCTTATTACAGAAAAAGGTGCTGTGTTTTCATGCAGGATGTGATTTTGACTTCCAAAAATGAAACTTGCCCCTTTTTAAAGTACAGCTCAGTAGCTAAGTCAACACCTGGAATCATAATTTAGCTTGGAATGCCACCTTGTGCAAACACAAAAATCTATGAATCACAATAGTTTTGGTCTCAAAATTTAGGAAATTGAATTTGATGCTTTAGAAAGTGAGCATATTCATTAAAATTGTAGTTTGAAAGATTCAGATAGAAACATATTGCAACCAGTTCCTTAGGCTCATGATTTCCTGTGGTGAGGAGTCCTAGAGGATCAGGAAGACCAGGAGAGCAAGGCTCTCCCTGAAGATATAAAAACAATTAAGAGAGTGCTATTGTGGGTGGGGGGTTTTGAGGTTAAAAGCATTATTTTAAAAAGAAATTCTTCACTGTTCGTATTTTGGAGAAGTGTCCTTCAGAAGGTAAATGGCTTAAGGAGGAGAAAGAAGGTAAAATAAGGATGTACAGGCTTTAGTTCATATGCAATTCTGTATGTCCAAACTGTAATCCCTTGAATAATATAATCCTGTCATAAATAACTCCAACTGGAATGGGGAGAATGTCTTGGAAAGACGGAAGTTAGAGAAACTAATTCTGATTCTGTTTCAGAGAAAGGAGTCTTATTGTTTACATATGAATTCAAAATCTGACAAACCCAATCTTTGTCAGACCAGTATTTTGGCCAAAATTCTCTTACCTTGGTCCATACTTGAAGTAAATAGGCCTATTATCAATTTTTGTGCCTGTACCTTCTCCCCTTCTTCAATCTTTCATGGTCTATCTCTAAACAGTCTCAGCCTCTTGTGAGCCATTCTGGAGAGGTACCCCACTGCCCCTGACAGGTCCACTAAACTCAGCAGGGTGCACCTCTCCTATCCATGGTAGCCAGAGACCCCTGAAAGGTGAGGGCTCCTGGGTGAGACTGTGAGAAATAACTCAAATGATTTTTTGGAGACCAGATCTCTTGTGAAAAAGTTTTAATTTGTGATTGCAATGGCAGGCATCCAGCAAGCAGGAGCACACAACAACAACAACAAACAACAAACAACAACAACAAAATCACAGCCTTATATCCCCTATTGACTGCCACCAAGAATTCCTCCCATTTCCTTGTTCCAGGTTCACAATCTACCTGACGCTTGCTATTGTATTTACAGCCTGCTCCCATCAACCTTGGACCTCTCTCTCATTCTTGCCTCCTAACTTATTACCTCCTGCTTATCATGTTTGTCCTATCCATTTCCCTAATCTTGACAGCCGAGCCTCTCACTATCTGCTCATCTGTTTGTCTAAGAGTACCCTAGCTGGTATACGAGGTTGGCAAAAAACACCCACAATTTTAACTTTCACAGCTCCAAGGGCACACAGCTGGCTCATATCCCACTGCCATCCCTGTTATTTTCAGTAGGGCTCCGCTCTGTCCTACATCTCCCAGATTGTACTGATAGTGCAGGTTGCCACAACGCAGGTGTAAGACTTGCACTGGGATTTGATGAACCTCATAACGTTCACCTGGGCCTGCTGCTCAGCCTGTTTAGGTCTCTGGATGGCATCCCATCTGTCGGGCATGTCAGCTGTACCACACAGCTTGTTGACTGGGAACAATGAACAGCTTTCTCACATAACTCGAGTGGATATAACTGAAGGACAGAATGCTTGTGTAAATGAAAGCTCAAGACCAAGAATGTGGAAGCTGAAGGAACTTGGTGTCAAGTAAAGACGAGAAAGAAGAAAGATAAGACACCAAAACAGATGCCTCAGCTCAGCACAACGCAGTTTGGGTTACGTCCCCTTAACAATCAGAAGTTGACAGTGAGAATGACCACTAGCCTTCATCCAACGACCACGAGATGGAGCCCAGAGACGCTCCACCTCTTAGGACGCATGCTCGGTGGGGTTGGACAGGATTTGCTCACAGGTTGCTGTCAGTGAGCTACTCTGAAAAGGCAGCTGGAAGAGCTCGCGCCAACAGCGGACGCGCGTAGCGAACCCACCTCCACAGGGGGCGGGGCGCTGTGGAGCCGCGGCGTGACGTCACCACACCAATCACTAGAACGCTCCTAACCCGGAAGTGACAGCTCGCTCCTGACCACCGGAAAGAGCCGTGCGGAAGGGCGCTCATCGCGCGCCGGAAGTGCGGTTGTTATCCCTTCCCCGCCGCCCCGCAGCCGGAAGTGGAGCCGTGCCATCGCTTGTCCCCGCGGCCGGAGGCTCCGGCTGGCCGCGGGTCGCGCCACGGCGGTGTAACAGCGTTCGCGGGTGGGTGAGTGAGCGGCCGCCGCGCCCGGGGACGGGTGGGGGTTCGCTGCTGCTCTTGCTTCGGGCTGGCCTTGCTGCCGCTATGTCTCTGTGGGCCTCGGCGGCTTCCTCGTTCCTGCAGAGCGGGGCGGCGGTGAGGCGGGCCGGGCTCAGGATCGGGTAGGGGCTGGGCTGAGGCGGGAGGAGGGGAGGGCTGGGAGCGGGCAGCGGGTGTGGAGAGGAGGCCCGGAGGCAGCAACTGATGCTTCCTTCTGCCCTTTCTCAATGCGGTAAATCTTTTCTTTTTCCCAGCCGTAAGAAAAGCTTATAGGAATCACAAGGTCATTTCCTTTGTAGGTAGGAGCGTGTAAGGATTCTGGCCATGGGGCTCCTGCAGGTATCAGTGGAACTGACAACAATGTGGGTTTATGTGTGCTGCTAGGCCACGTGCGGAGACCTGGAGACAGTGGGCAGAAGGTGAAACTGGGAACAGCAGAAGGAGGTGATGTAAAGCTTTATAGTTATAGAAGTCTTTAAGTAGGGTAAGCCCTTGTAGGTTATAGATGGAACTTTAAACAAGGCAGACAGACTGTAATATCTATGAATTAGTGCATTTCAATTAGGCAGAAACATTTTCTACTACATGTTTTAGGGAGTTGCCCTTTCCTGGCAGCACACCCACGCATTACGTTGTATCACGTTTTGGTTGGTGCTCTTTTCCATAATAAGCAATACTGGTATTGCTGGAGGTTGTGAACACGCAGCCTCCTGCTGTTGGCTTGTAGATGGCTGTGTGGTTTCTGCCTCAGTAGGTGTATCTTAGCAAAAACAGGTCATGTCATGGGAAAAGTGGCTTACTGTGAGAAATGCTTTAAGTTTTGGCTTTAAATGTGTTCACAGAATAAACTTGGGCTAAAAGTAATGCAGAACAGTATTCTTGATTTTTCTTTTTAATGATGATCTGAGATGAGAAAGGAATTTGGCTTTTGATAACATTCCTACAAATGATTTTCTCAACAGTTTTCATATGAATGGATGTCACCAGAATATTCCTACAAGAGTTTAAGTTGTTTGTGAACTCACCCTAAACATGAGTGGCTCCAAACCTGATATTCTTTGGGCCCCACACCACGTCGACCGTTTTGTTGTGTGTGACTCAGAATTGAGCCTTTATCACATTGAATCAGCTGTAAGTTCAGAACTCAAGGCAGGGTCCTTGCGTTTATCAGAAGAAACTACTGCCACGCTGTTGTCAATAAACTCAGATACGCCGTATATGAAATGTGTGGCTTGGTATCCCAAGTATGATCCTGAATGTCTTCTTGCTGTTGGACAGGCCAATGGTCGAGTGGTGCTTACGAGCCTTGGTCAAGATCACAACTCAAAATGTAAAGATTTGATAGGGAAAGAGTTTGTTCCCAAGCACGCGCGACAGTGCAACACCCTAGCGTGGAACCCACTAGATAGTAACTGGCTTGCTGCTGGATTAGATAAACACAGGGCTGACTTTTCAGTATTGATCTGGGATATCAGTAGCAAATATGCTCCGGAGACTGCAGTTGCTACAGAGAAAGTGAGACTTTCAACAGGAGATCCGGAAGCAGGACTAGTGGTAACAAAGCCACTTTATGAGTTAGGGCAGAATGATGCTTGTCTCTCTCTTTGTTGGCTTCCACGAGATCAGAAGCTTCTTTTAGCTGGAATGCATCGCAATCTGGCTATCTTTGATCTGAGGAATACAAGCCAAAAAATATTTGTAAATACCAAAGCTGTCCAAGGAGTGACTGTTGATCCGTATTTCCATGATCGTGTAGCTTCCTTCTATGAAGGCCAAGTTGCCATATGGGATTTAAGAAAGTTTGAAAAGCCTGTTCTGACCTTGACAGAGCAACCAAAACCTCTAACAAAAGTCGCATGGTGTCCAACAAGAACAGGACTGTTAGCTACTTTAACAAGGGATAGTAATATCATTAGGCTGTATGACATGCAGCATACTCCCACGCCTATTGGAGATGAAACTGAGCCTACAATAATTGAAAGAAGCGTCCAACCGTGTGAAAACTACATTGCCTCGTTTGCCTGGCATCCCACAAGTCAAAATCGAATGGTGGTAGTGACTCCCAATAGAACTATGTCCGACTTCACGGTTTTTGAGAGAATTTCTCTTGCATGGAGTCCAGTGACATCCTTAATGTGGGCTTGTGGGCGACATTTATATGAGTGTACAGAAGAAGGAAAGGCCAGCTCCTTGGAAAAGGATATAGCGACTAAAATGCGGCTCCGAGCTTTATCAAGGTATGGTCTTGACACTGAACAAGTTTGGAGAAATCACCTCCTAGCTGGAAATGAAGATCCTCAGCTGAAATCACTTTGGTACACTCTGCACTATATCCTTTATTTTACTGTGGCTTATTTTTAAAGAAGTAATGCACCCCTTTAAGCATAAACCAGTTGTATGAAATGTGTGAAAGTCTAAATACAATGCAATGTCCTATAAGAGGCCTGTGCTAATATAATATGAGTTTTAACTTTGAAGAAGTGTGTTTTTCAAATTCTTTGGAAAAAAATTAAGCTTCCTATACATGTAAATACTTATGAAGCAGTATACTGAAGATATGGATCAAAAACTTACAGGAAACAAAGGTCCCCTAGTTTATGCTGGCATTAAGTCAATTGTGAAGTCATCTTTGGGTAAGAATGTTCTAACTTTAAGTTATATTTCAGTGTATTTACAAAATGAAGCACTCACAAGTTTGTCTTTAAAAACTGTTGAGGGAGGCTGCAGAAATACATAAAGTGTATCAGTCTGTATTTTTATATATATTGTAAGTACAGAAACGTAGGTGAACAGTTTATATTAGTGATTTCCTGAATTGTTTGTTTTCTTTGAAGATCATCAGTAAAACAAAATAACCTCAGAGGCAGAACTTCAACAGAACTGTTTCAAACATTTAGCTGTTGACTGTGACACCAAAAAGTCTTGCTCTTTGCATAACTATTTGTTGTATTTTTCAAAGTTCTGCATGGGAGTATAGTTCTAGGAAGCTTATTTTACTGTATCCAAAGTAGATTTGTATGTTTAAAGAAGCTACCTTATTTTGAAGTGGCAGTCATTCATTGTGTATCCCATTACACCTCTTAAGCTAAGTTACTTTTGAGGGGATTCTTACTTGAATCTTTTCTTCTGTGATCATAAAGTATGTTATTAATATTTGATCTGCTCAATGTGGAGGGAAAAGAACAAACAACAAAAGCAACTCTTGTGTGTTGGGAACATTTCTACCACGTTGATGCTTGCTGAGGAGAACTGGTAGAGCAGGTGCTTGACTGTATTTTCAAGTTGAACGCACTGATCAGTCCTGTCATGGTAACAGGAACCTCTGTAATCTTAGGATGAAGAGGAAAGAAAAACAGACTTAGGGAGTAAGTGTCAAGTTTAGATGTGTGACTTTTAGGGGATCAGAATAAAATCATTTGCTGTCTGCTGCTCCTTGCCATGTTCATTTATGTTAATTCATGTTAATTGATGTTAATTTAGTTGTAAAGTTATGTTCTGTTTTGTGATTGAAATCAAAGCATTGCAGTTGCAATTTAGAGTGTGGTTTAAGCATAATTTAACATACTGTTCCCATTTTAGGAACAACAGAGAACCTCAGGCACAGCAGGAGTGGATCTGATAGACAGGCAGATATTATTCAGTATCTGAGCGAGGAGAGATCCTTGGCTTTGCAGCTCTGTGGGTGGATAAAGAAGGGAACAGACTTAGATGTGGAACCTTTTTTAAATTCATTGGAACAGGAAGGAGACTGGGAGCGAGCTGCTGCTGTAGCACTATTCAATTTGGACATACGGCGGGCAATACAAATTCTAAATAAAGGCGCTTCCTCAGGAAAAGGTTTGTATTGTGTTTTGTGTCTTTTCTTTTGGAGGTCCATCACCTGAGTAGATGCTTACGTAAACAGGATTTGGAAGGTGTTATGGAAAATATGCCTGCTGTCTTTTACAGTACTTACTTGAATTGGCTGTATTGGAGCCTCAGAATCTGACAGATCCTATTATCTCTTTGCTCCTCAGGCTGTAGTGTGCTTTACTGTGTAATTAAAATGTTACAAATATTGATATGTACCATAGAAAGTGTTACACTCAAAAGTACCCACTCAAAAGTGGTGGTTTTTTTTTCTTTTCATGTAATTGCAGGTGGGTCAGATATCAGATCTGCTTCAGTTGGACTATATGCAGCTTTCTGCCAGTGCAGTGGCTGGAATAAATGAAGTAGAATATTCAAAGTTTACAGTAGATATTAGTTCTGAAATATTGTTTGGGAAACTGACAGTGTATGAAGGTAGATTTAATGATTTTAGAGTTAGTTTTAGTTCCTCCTGGGACTCTGATTTGCATCTGTTCTCTTATTAAATTTAGAATAGTGACTTGGCACCAAAGTGTATTGGTATGAAATGAAGAGAACTGTTAAAGGTTCTTCTGTTTTTGATGTTTTTGGAGGTTGGAGGAGGCGTGTGCATTTTTTGGGTGGGGATAAGGTTCAGAACAGGGTCTGGCTTTGTTTGAATTAGAAAAAAGGAAACATTTTCTGACAGAGTATTTAGATGAAATAAATATAATGATTTTAGGAAATGTATTAACTTCAAACTTTTGTATGTCCTTTATTTTTAAAATATTTTTTAAATATTCTTTCATTTTTTTCCATTAAACCAGGTGATCTGAACCTTAATGTAGTAGCAATGGCTCTGTCAGGCTATACAGATGAGAAGAACTCACTTTGGAGAGAAATGTGCAGTACTCTAAGACTGCAGTTGAACAATCCCTACCTGTGTGCTATGTTTGCTTTTCTGACAAGCGAGTCTGGTTCATATGATGGTGTTTTGGTGAGTAAATTCATGTTAAATTTCTTTAAATAATAGTTATGCATATAAACACATGGATGTCAGTAAAGTGTTGCAAACTCCATGAGTTCTTGCATTAGTAAACATTGTGTCAGTCTGAAAACAATATGAAATATGCAGAGGCAGTCAAAACATCCAATATAATTGACACAGTTCATAGGGGATTTTATTTATCTTTTTTAGCATGGAATTCTTAAGCCAACAGAAATATGTTCTTAAAGTAATATAAGCTGGTAAGAAAAAAACATGAGAGAGAAAGTAATATAAGCTGGTAGGAAAAAAGCATGAGAGAGGTTAATGATCTGGATGTGGGAGTGAGGTACATTCTCAGCAAGTTTGCTTATAATTCTAACCTGGGAGGTGTTGCTGACTATCTGGAGGAATGACAGATCTTACCAAGGGATCCAGATAGATGGGAACACTGGGCCTTCAGCAATGGCAAGGAGCTTAACAAAGGAAAGTGCAGGTCTGCACCTGGGATGGAGCAGTGCTGGATAAAAACAGAAACTGGGGGATGATTGGCTGGAGAGGAGCTCTGCAGGAAAGGACTTGGGGGTACTGGTGACAGCAATTCAGTACAGGCCAGTAGTGTGCCCTGGCAGGCAAGGAGAAAACTGTATTTTGAGTGGCATTAAGTACAGCCTGCTAGTCAAAAGGTGATTATCCCACTGCATATAGCATTAGTACAGCTTTACCTTGAATACTGTGTGCATTTCTGGGCTCCACAATATGGCAGTGACGTTAAGGTCCCTGAAAGTATCCAGAGAAGGCAACAATTCTGGGAACAGAACTGTAAGGTCTATTCTGTGAGGGGAGGCTGAAGGCACCTGGGTTGTCCAGGCTGGAGAAGAGGGGTCCAAGAAATGTCCAAGAAATGTCCAAGAGCTCTCTGCAGCTCCCTGAGGAGGGGAAGGTGCTGGACTGTGCTCCTGGGAACTGATGACAGAATGTTCAGGAATGGCGTACAGCTGTGCCAGGGGAGGCTCAGACTGGATGTAAGGAGAAACTTTGTCCCTGTGAGGGTGGTCAAACACTCTCAGTGCAGTCTTCCTAGTGAGATGGTTGGTGCCACATACCTGTTGGTGTTCACGAGGCTTTTGGGCAGTACCTTCAATAACATGCTCTAACTGTTGATTAGCCCAACGTAGATGGACTGAGTGATCTTTGTAGGTCCCTTCCAAATGAAAGAAGTTTGAGAGAACTGGGCTTATTTAGCTTGGAGAAGAGAAAGCTCCAAGGAGACCTCACTGTGGCCTTCCATTACTTGAAGGGAGCATATAAATGGGAGGGGTTTATGACTGTTTACAAGCGTGGATGGTGATGAGACAAAGGGGAATGGTTTTAAACTGAGACAGGGGAGGTTTAGGTTAGATATTAGGAGGAAGTTTTTCACACAGAGGGTGGTGACACACTGGAACAGGTTGCCCAAGGAGGTTGTGGATGCCCCATCCCTGGAGGCATTCAAGGCCAGGCTGGATGTGGCTCTGGGCAGCCTGGTCTGGTGGTTGGTGACCCTGCACGTAGAAGGGGGGTTGAAACTGGATAATTTTTGAGGTCCTTTTCATCCCAGGCCATTCTATGAACTGTTATATTCTAATGAGAGAAATGCAGAAAACAGTAGGTGCAGACAAGTTTTTGTGATGCTGTCTTTGCACTGAATTGTATTTCATTTTTTCTTGTTTAATTGTTAAAATATTTTTGGAGTGATGAAATAATAAACAATTTTGTATCTTCTAGAATTGATATAAAGAGCATGCTAAATCTTTAATTTAATCATGAGATACTTTGAGGGTTTGGAGAAGTAACATGCTTGATCCTTAGTTAGAGAACGGTGGATTTGCTTGATTTAACCCACATGTAGAAGAGTAATTGGCCTACGCATGTTGAAGACAAGGATGACAAAATATGATATATTTATTCTATTAAATAAGAATAAGGTAAGAATCCCAGAGGAGAAAACACTCTCTGAGGAAGAGAGGATGCTCTTGTTCTCTGGGTTCTCAGTAATGATTTTATATGGGCACAGCTAAGTACCAGGGTGAATGTAATCAAGGTATTATTTTCTTCAGTGCCTGATATAGCAAAAGGATTAAAAAACAGCAAGTAAATGTTGCATGCTGCATGTTGGGTGCCAATATACTTTTGAGAAATTGATGTTTTGGGTTTTGTCATTTTATTATTACTATTTTCTTCAGTTGTGGTTTTAGGAAAAATAAAGTAGTTGGGATAGGCTTTTTATTAAATATGGAAGAAGAAGGGTTGGTTGTTCTACCTTTCGTGGCTTACTGAGACTCTTGGCTATATCTGCTAGAAATGCTATAGCCTAGCCCAATGTGATTTGTAAACTTTCTGTTTATTGTTTCAAAAAGCACGTACAGTGTGTTATAGCAGGCTTTTCTACCACAGGAGCAGATTGTTCCAGGTAGCCACTGTCTCAGTCTGATGCCTTGTATGGGAGCTGATGAATCACAGCCTGAACCTTTGATTAGTTATCTGAGGCAAGCAGTATGTCAGCCCTGGGAGCACAGGTGAAAGCAGTTCACCTGTGCTGCAGGAAGGGGTGGAGCCAGGCTCCACCTCTCCAGACCCATTTAAGTGCTGACTGCCAGGGAGGAAGGATCTCTTCTGAGAGATCCACTCCTTTGGAGCCCTTTGCAGTGAGCCCTCTGCACGGGTAAGCATTCCACCTATTTTCTCTTTGTTCCCCTTGTGCCTAACTCTTTATTGGTTTATTTTTTGATTATACATCTATTTGACTGTACTTTTCAATTATATTATTTTTTCCTTGATTGTACATGCCTGTATCTGAGTATAAACAGATCAGTTGATATTTGTTAGCTTTCTTCTGGTGCATTCTTTGTACATAATCAAATTCATAATATTAGCTATACAATAAGATAAATGACCTGACTTTTAGAAGTCTTTAGAAGTTGGCATGTGATGGTGATTCCCGTTTTTCTTTTCTAAGTATGAAAATAATGTGGCAGTACGAGACAGAGTGGCATTTGCTTGCAAGTTCCTCAATGATGCTCAGGTAAGTCTATGGTAACACATTCAAGCAAACTGTTAAGCTAGGGTTTATTTAGTGAAATAAAATTTGGGGGGGGGGGGGGGGGGAAGCAGTGTATCATAAGGGATTTGGGATATAGCCGTATACATTTTCTTGTATAACATGCAGCAAACAGTGTGTGCTGTTAGCAAAAGACACTCCTAAACTTTAAAAAAAGTTTTGCTGTGTGCATTAAATTAATTACAGGGGGATGTACAAACAGCAAAGTTAAGTAATTTCTTTTTATAGCTGAATAGATTTATTGAGAAGCTGACGAATGAAATGAAAGATGCTGGGAATTTGGAAGGAATACTGTTGACAGGCCTGACAAAAGATGGCGTGGACTTGATGGAAAGTTATGTTGACAGAACAGGCGATGTCCAGACAGCAAGCTATTGCATGTTACAGGTTAGTGTCTCTCTCAAAAATGAATCTTTACATAAGAGAACTAAACATAAGTTTATTTAGCGGTATAGCACTGATTCTTGCGAAGTAAAAAGTATATTCTGTAGTAGATTTTGACAGTATATAGCCTGGCTGTTTTGTGCAATCATCTGAAACACTTGGTGATAACTACAAACTTATACATTCAAGCAGTCTCAGTCAGAGAAAGTGAAGACAAGGGGAAGACAGGAAAAGAAAAATAGTTGAGCAGTTGAATAGTTGTACTACTGCTGTGTTTTCTGATAGGTTCAAAATAGGCTTTTTTGCTTCCAGAGATCTGTTAGAGAACTGCTGTAAGGTGGAGGGTTTTTTTGTCTCTGGGTGGATGTTGGTTTTGTTTTGAGCTTATCTTGGTCCTTACTGGCACAGTTGGAGCTACTACCAGTGCTGTGTTTGACTACGTATGTAACCGTAGTAATGCTATGAACTCAGATGTGCTACAGAAATGTATAATGAATTTTTAGGAAAACAGCAGCACGAGTATTCTCAACCTGAAAGGCAGACTGAAAACAACTTTTATCAAACTTGTGTTAAATTCCAAATATTATCTCTGGCTATTTAAATTATGCTATTATTTTTTCTATTTTGTATTATGTAGTAGTAAAGCCTTTTGAAAAAGTTCATAACTTGTGTTGTGCATGTTCAGTGTATGTCTGACATTTTTTCCTTTCTCTTTAGGGTTCTCCATCAGAAGTACTTAAGGATGAGAGAGTTCAGTACTGGATTGAGAACTATAGGAATCTTTTAGATGCTTGGAGGTTTTGGCACAAACGTGCAGAATTTGATATCCACAGAAGTAAGCTGGATCCCAGTTCAAAACCTTTAGCTCAGGTAAATATGATTCTTACACAAAGTATGACCAATTCAGAAAGGAAGACAATGTGGTACTTAAATAGAAAAAAAAAAAAATAATTCTTGGCTGCATCTTGGCTTTCGTGAGGGAAAAAAAAAGGAAAGGAAAGATTTCAATAAAGATACTGTAAATCAATGTTTTCTGTTCTATTTGTTTTTATTTATTTATTTTGTTAGCATTCTAAAAAATACTGTTCAGAGAAA
Organism: Perdix hodgsoniae; assembly: GCA_035772895.1. Taxonomy (NCBI): domain Eukaryota; kingdom Metazoa; phylum Chordata; class Aves; order Galliformes; family Phasianidae; genus Perdix; species Perdix hodgsoniae. Next base: position 19,532,815 of record JAPSGF010000005.1, read on the forward strand.
GGACTTAACTGTTTTGGTAGGGGGTAAGGAAATAAACAAATTTACATAAATTCTAATCTAGGAAGTGCCATTTCATTCAATCATTATTTGGTGTTTTTTTTTTTCCTAAGCCTTTCCTTTTAACAAAAACTCATCTTTCAGAATCTAATATTTTTACACTTTTTTTTTCCTGATGAAACTGTGGAGTTTTTTTTCTTGTAGCTTTGAAAAACAAAATCAGAGACTTACCCTAGTGAGTTCATCATGATGAGGATGGTGCTGAAACTAGGGAAAGAAACCAAGGACCAGTTCAAATTGGCTTTTAGTTTAACTGAACCTTTGAAGCCTTTGAGTCTGAAGTGAATAGCAATTTTCTTTATCAGTTCAGAGCATAAGCTAAACTGGCAAAATGTCACCCTATCCAAATTCCAAATATTATCTGGTACTGTTTTTACTCAAAATGTTCTGCCCACAACTCCTACTTGCTCGTGCCTACTAATATGTGCATTACAAGCCTTGGGGATGCAAGGATTGCTAAGGAAGGCTGTTTTTTGAGTCACGTTCTTCACAAATTTTTTTAAAGAGAACTCCATCTATACTGCTCGAAGTGAGAGAGAGTTGAATTTACTGCTCCTGCCTTATGAGCAACATAAATAATTCCTGAAGAGATGAAAGTATTGCTTTTTTCTCTGTATTATAACTCAACTTGTGACATAATAATCATTACCTGCATACCTTAGGCAAATCCTCATTTTGTGGACTCTAGATATTGGGATAGAAAGAGGGAGAGGCCTGTATACTGAGTAAACTTAGTTTCTTTAGTTACCTGACATGTAACAACTTACATTCTTAAATGATACCTCTCCAAGCAGTAACAGTTTTACATGGTTTTATATGCTGTTGAAGTAGGTGGGCATGGTTGAGGCCTACTCCTCAGAACTGCATGTCAAGTCTATAAGCCAAGATGTCCAGTGCAGACTTTAGAATGTCTGGTAAATCAAGTCTTCACTAGCTTTAGCAAATTCACTTATAGCAGAAATTGAAACAAACTGAAAAATTAATGAGCTTTTGTTCTCTTTAGGTGTTTGTGAGTTGCAATTTCTGTGGAAAATCAATCTCCTACAGCTGTTCAGCCATTCCTCATCAGGGGCGAGGTTTCAGCCAGTATGGGGTCAGCGGTTCACCAACTAAGTCAAAAGTTACCAGCTGCCCTGGTTGTCGTAAGCCACTTCCTCGCTGTGCACTTTGCTTGATAAATATGGGAACTCCAGTTTCCAGTTGTCCAGGTATAACATACTTGTTTTAAGTTATTCAGCTGGGGTCCTCGTTAGAAGCCTAATTAGCAATTTCTGAAGGAAGATCTGCTGTTGCACTTTCCTTCTATTTGTACTCATTCTGTAAATATTAATACTTTAATTAAAGAGAGATTGTAGTAGAGAACACATTTACATCCCATACAATATTTTGATTAAACCTAGGTCTTTTTTTTTGTGTCAGACTGCATGCACAGCTACTTTGTTCTGGTCGTTTTTTCATGCGAGGTTGTTAGTAGAATTCCATAGCTTACACAGAAAAAAGATTTGGATATTGTGGTGTTTGGTATTATGAGATTTGATATTCTAAGAACTGGGAGATGTGTTTTCTTGGGATGAACTGTTAGGAGGCTGCAGGAATCTTGCAATGTAAATCAATTGCTCCTTAACTGGAAGAGGAAATAATTGTAATGTATATATATATACTTTCTGTGACTAAATATGAAATAACGAATGGGTCCTAATGGAACAGCTAAGGGATACTATCCCTAGAATCTCTTGGTTTTGAATTCTTGGACTCAACAGCATACAAGGTCTAAGTAAAATTAATTTTTTTCCATATTTTTAGGTCAGTCTTGTTAAAGAGCTATGAGCAGCTGTACAGTTGTCATCTATTTATATATCTCTCATTCTTTCACTGGTCAGTGTCATGACTTGTTAATGAATTATTCCATTTCATAACTGAGATTTTGCTAATCTTACATATTTTAAAGTAGAACATCCCATGTACAGTATAAAGGGTACATAATTCACTGGAACATAAATCAATCACTGAAACAAATCACCACTGAAAGAGATTGTCTGCAAAATTTAATAGGCATGACTAGCATGTCTGTAAGGTGTGAAATATTAGCTAAGCAATACAATTCTTGATTCTCTACCAGTTCATATATCTTCAATAATTGCATTGACATCCCTTTTAGAATCAGATTGCTACTTCATCTGAAGTTCCTAATTCCAAATTCATTTTAACAATGTGAGGATTTTAAATTTCAGTGAGGCTGAAATTTAAGCCATTATGTTTCATTTATCTGTTGTGATGGGTTTGCTTTTGCACAGGAGGATCCAAGTCAGATGAAAAAGTGGATCTTAGCAAAGACAAGAAGTTAGCCCAGTTCAACAACTGGTTTACTTGGTGTCACAACTGTAGGCATGGTGGACACGCTGGGCATATGCTCAGTTGGTTCAGGTAAGTTGATGTTAAGATCTTTTGCATTTCCTTTCTGTATGCTGCATGAAGCGTGATGTCTCATTTGTGGTATCTGCAATTAAAGTGTCTGTGTTTTTATAAAACAAACAAAAATCCCCAACAAAACAAAAACCAACACAGGCTAAGCTTACTATGCTGTAAAGATTTCTGTGAGATGCTGCGTTCCTGCACATACTTAAATTTACAGATTGCAAAATATTTGTTAGCTTTATCTTACCTGCTTTTTCCTTTTTTTTTTTTTTTTTTGCTGTTGCTATCTAGGGACCATACTGAGTGTCCTGTGTCTGCCTGTTCATGTAAGTGCATGCAGCTGGATACAACAGGGAATCTTATTCCAGCAGAGACTGTTCAGGTGTAAATATTCCTTGAAAATGTGAGGATCTCTAATGGATGTCCATTATAGTCCAAGCATACATTTTAGACAGAGGTCGTTTGTGACTTACTGACTGTGAAAAAATAAATTGCTATCAGATGAGTAAAATGATGTGTGTATGACTGTGCATGGTAGAAACTGATAATGTGGAAATAAGCCTCTGGATATGTCACGTGGGCCTCAGTCAGTGGATTTAAGCAGTTCAGAGGCTGGGAAGCGTTGCTGAAATTCAAAGAACTTTAACAAATTGTTCAGGGTAATGTTTTGGGGCCCGCTTATCAGTTTTCCAAATAAAGCAGTGTTTATCTCTTGTGCTCAGTGAAAATAAACCTTCAAAGCAAATGGCAAAAAAGTGTTCTTCAGAGGATGGCAGAACGATGCTGTGGTGTCCTTTCACTGATTGATCACACTTTTTTGAATGCAATCACTTCCTTGTAAGTCAATTAAGAGTGACACTGTTAATTATATTCTAAATAATTTTATTTTACAGGAAAACCTATTTCTTCCTTTTCTCAACTTTTGTTACAGTAAGGCAATACGTTTGCAATTTGAGAGCTTATTTAATGCGCTGATGTGAATTTTAATGCTAAAGAGTCTGGGGAGATTACCCTAGACAAGAGTTCCCTGAAAACTCATGTGTCAGTTTCACTGCAGAGTGCAGACAATTTATTAGAAGTTTGATACGACTGTTTTATTTTTAACATAATACTGTGAAGATCTGAAATCTTGAGGACTGGAGACTTGTAAATATTTCAGGTTTAAACTACATACTGAGTTTTGTCTACAAGCATTTTGAATTTTTGGGACTTCTGGATAATCAGGATTCTTTGGCACTTCTAAAATAGACTGGGAAGTGTGAAGTGAACCTATTTAAATCCTGCTTCAGGTCACTGCTGGACACCAGTCTGCTCCTAAAGACTGCACAATTTTATGTCATTGACTGCAAGTGGTTAAAAAATAAAAAATAAAAAAATTGTACGTTACCAGCTGGAATTAAGTATATTTATTAACTTGAGAGTCAATGATATTTTGCTAATACAGTGCTGGGAGTTAATCAGTATTGTTGTCCTTGATTTTGTAGGCAACAAAATTCATATTAGGGAAAAAAACAAAACACCTGTTTTAAGGTATGTGAAAATAACATCAGTTTACTTGGTGTGTGTTTATTTACTATTAGAAACAGTATATGAGTTACTTATTACTTGCGTGCTTTGAAATACTAAATGGAACGCTAGCAATAAACTGGTACCATATTGCCAGGACTGTGGAATTTGTTGCTTTAAAAAAGAATATATTGTAACATACCATGGGTTCTAAGTGCTCTAATGTAGTTGCAACAGGATAGAAAGGAGAAACATTGTCTGTGGGTGTACATGACTACATTTGGAATTTCCGGTCATATTTTCTGATTAATGCTGTACTGCATCTGCTGTACCTAGTCTGATCTAAAATTCTTGCCAAATTGACAAAGATATAAAGTTAAAATCTAAGAGGTACTTAATATTTGTAGTCAGACTATCATGGAGGAGCAGTTAATGTTTTTTTTTTTCTTGTTGGAATATTTATTTCTCTTTCTAGTATTTTTGCACACGTTGTTTCTGTTGAAGTGCTCTTTAAAATGTTCTCCATTAATAAATGTAAACTGGGGTTTGATGTATGATACCCTATTTATATAAACACGGGCAATAACACTTTTGCTTTATGGAAGTGAGGATTTGTAAGTGCAAATGATATATTTTTATTCCTCTGTAGTACCATTGATCAGTAAATTTTCATGATAAATTCCATGTCAGGAACCTAACTGCTTAAAAATGTCTCATTTTTTTAAAGTAAAAAAGAAGTCTCAACTTTTTTTGACTTGTATACCTGTTTGTTTCAGTTTCTATCATTTCATTAAATAAGTTGCCTACTTTGATGTTCAGCATGTCTTTGAAATGTTTTAGGTTATTAATATGTACATATTCTGGTTCAGTGTAAGTACCAACTTTTGCTGTTGTAATTGGTATTTGAGCTTTCAGACCAATAATTACACTATTTCTAAAAACTATTAAGAAGTGTACTTAATCATCTTTTTTTTTTCTTGTTTTGCTTCTTAATTAGTAAAGCTGTGATTTGGCCAGGTGATTTCTAAGTACAACTGCAGACATTTCATGATCTGCAGATAACATTCACGTTTACTATTTTCTGCTATCTTCTCGACTTGAAATAGTTGAAGGTGGCTTCGCATGCCAGGACTCCTTTTTGAACTTATGGTTCATGCTGACTACATTTCATTATTTTCATTTCATAGTCTGTGATTGATTAAGCGCAAGCACTTTCTCATCGTATGCACTGAAGGCTTGTAAATGGGCACAAACTGACTTGAGTATTTTATGGTATCTGTCACCTACAAGGGTCGCAGTCCTGTGCTGCCTGAGCAAGGAGAGCAGAGCAAGCCTGGTGACAGAGATTAACATCATCCAAGTGTCCAGCACTCCCCAGACAAGTCACAGTGATGAGGAAGGTCTGAGGTCAGGCCAGTGTTCACAGCAGCAGGTTGGGGTCACCAAGAGGCACAGACAATCCAGGTGGTGTAGCTCAGGCCAGGACCATGGGGCAAAGAGGGAGACACCTCTGATAAGGCTTGGATATAAAGGGGGAAAAAAAAATGTACGAGTGGTGAAGTACTGGCAGATGTTGCCCGGAGAGGTGGTGGATGCCCTGTCCCTGGAGTCATTCAGGGTCAGGCTGGATGGGGCTCTGAGCAATCTGATCAAGCTGTGCCATGTCCCTGGGGTTGGACTAGGTGACCTTTAAGGGCCCCTTCCAACTCAAACAATTGAAGCGACCCATGGAGTTTTCCACTGTATCCAAAGGGAGCCCAGCGTGGGAGCTGCATTTCCAACAGCCCTCTTGTCCAATCTGTGCTTTCCCGTGCACTCAACAGCCACCCCTTCATACTCAAATCCATTTTTTCCAATTATGCTTACTCAGACTAAGATCCTGCCAACTACACTAGATGTTCCAGAAGAAAAAGGCAGTGGGATAGTATAGTGTAACCGCTGGCTGAAGCTAGGAAGAATATTTCAAATACTTCTTAGCCACAGCAGGGAAAAATGTGCCCCAGTTTTGCTGATCTGATGTTCTCCCTTGGTGTTCATGGTTTGGTTGCCCTTGTGATTTCCCTTTCATGAGTTACCCACTAAGCCAATGTTTCTCTTTATTGTTTCTAAGCCCTGTCAGTTTCTCACACATTTACTAAGTTAGTGAAATTTTAAATGAAGCAATGCAGTCCCCATGGTTATTTCTTTGATATGTGAAATGTCTTGCACTTTCCCTGATTGCTGCCCTCTTAAGTACATACAGAACCTGATTGTTACTTTTCCTTTCAGGGCAAGAATAGGTTACAGTTCCTCATTAGTACAAGCCACACAGTCAGTTTGATACTGCTTTTTCTGTGTATCATTGCTCTGGGATAGAAGTCGTGGCAGACAAGGGAAAACTAGCATTTACCGCTTAGATGTGGTCAAATATTTGCACACAAGTTCCTATATCCAAGGGTGGTCTTTGTCAGGGTAAAGTGCTATAGCCATCTAGTGGTGGAATCCATTTTACTGGGCTTAGATAACCTTGTAATGTACTATTTGCATGTAATGCTTTACAATATATATACATGCACAAAATATATTTTTTTTCTAAGGTAGAATAATTCTAGAGAGTTAAATGCCAGCAAAACAAGCATGTAGTTGTTGGCAATGACATTTAGTTTTGCTGAATGCTAAAATACAGTACTAAGTACAGTAGTAGTATTATAAAGCAGAGTATGGTATAATGCCAAAGAGACCTTCTTGTTCAGGTTTACAGTACAAGACTAATTCATACTTCTCAGGTCCTTTTCCTTTCCCTCCTGTCACTGTCCAGCTTCTAAGCAGAGAAGAAAATAGAGCACCTGAGTAACCTGCTCAGCCACTAAGGTGAAAGAACTAATTCACTTATGATTTGTAACAGAGTAGTGCTGTAGTTTGTGGTAACGTTGCTAAATAAGGACTCTTTAAAACAAGTTATTTGACTTAAAATGGAGATATTCATAAATAAGCACTTAATAAGGTATTAATCCAGCTATAAAAATTGCAACCAGAAAAGGCTTGTGAAGATGGAACCACAAAAAAAAAGGTTTATTTAAAATGCTTTCTGTTTTACTAATTCACAGAAAATATTTTAGAAGTTAGATTTAACTTTGCTGTACATGAAGAGGTATAAGAATTCTGCCATGTGATGTTAAGTAGCCTGCATTGTAATAGAATAAAATTCCCCCTGGACTGTGAGGAAGCTTATCAGTAAAATCATCAAGACATTCCAGCAGAGTCCTGGTACTTCTGCCTTGACATCCACCAAGAATGAAGGTTGTGATAGGGATTTCAAGTATGATTAAGTTACCAAGCCTAATCAAACACTTAAATCTCTCAACTGTTTAACATCAGTGCAAAAGGCAAGTACCTTGTGATCCACATTGTTAAAATTAAATTATTTGTGTTAGATAAAATGGAATAGGAATCACCATGTATCATTGGAAATGCCGCTAGATAGATATAATACTACCACAAGTAATTGAACATAGTCATATTTATTGGAGAAGTGACCATTATCAAGATGCAAAATAAATCTTTCCCCCCACGTTCAATAAATTTATATCAAAGAGAAAGAAATTTTAAAATATCTTTACATTAAAACCCTACCAAACATCTTCGGTATGAGTTTTGTGTTAAGTATCCTGGGACCTCTGTGGACAGTGGAAAAGACACCTACACAACGTTAATTTCTAGCAAGTCAAATCCTGCAAGAGAGCATTCCTCATGAATGCAGAAGGGTTGAATATATACAGACAGTAAGGTCGCCACAGAAATGTTCTGCTTCTTGCTAAGCTAATTCAAAGAAAAGTTTCTAAGAAAATATATTTCACCAGCCACATATGGCATGTGTAATAGCATCATCTCAGTATATTTGTTGGAAACTAATGCAACTCTTACCATGCTGTCAGTCAAGACAGCCAAGGTAATGTTGCACACCTGAAGCTCTAAAAATAATTAATTGTTCCTCCCAGTACCAAAGGGAAAGTATTCAGGGAATTCATGAATAATTTTCAGTGCTTCATTGTAGAGTTCAAGATCTGAAAGAGGAGAAAAAAAGAAAAAGCTTAAATTCCCCACTAGTAAATTGCAGCGTTAAAGCACTGCCAACTTTGAAGTAATACAGTTGAGTGTTCTCCATCCCCTATATGCTCTTCCATTTCTCAAGCCTGCCATATTCTTATTGCTTTCTTTTTGAGGGATTATTTTTAGGCCTGCTAATAACTGGACATCACACAAGATCCAACACAGGACAGGGAGAACAAAGAACTGCTTAGCTGGGACTGGGGAAACAATCAGGCCCTTAGCAATGGCCTACATCAGCTCAGGCCTTGGATCAGTCCCTACAGTTTGGCAGTAAAATAATGTATTCAGAACACAGTATTTCCTAATGCCATTGTCTGTTCATATATTCCACACCATATCAGGCAGCTTGAAGAATGATGCTCTCCAAGAAAGGGATAATGATGCTCTCCTTATTTACTGAATAAATGTTCAGAACACAGAATTAATTTGATATAACATATATCCTTACTTACCAAATGGACTTTTGTCTTCCCTGAATTGGACGTATGACATGCACATGATGGTTGCCTGATTTGTTACTCTTCCCACCACTTCAAGAATTCCCGAGATCTCTTCATCTAGCTGCAGAACGTACCAGAAATGAAGTTAGCACCGAATTAGCTGCTATTTCCACTGCACAGCACTCGAACCAGGAACTCTCTGAAGGTTTGTTCATTACAACAGATTCTGTTCTGTGTCAAACCATACATTAGTACTGGGGGGGGGGAAGCAGGAGGGAAAGTAAGAGACAACAACAGGAAAAATAATCAAAAGCTTTGCACCTCTTATAGATTTGCAGTTTTTGTAAAGACAATTCAGAACCTACACAGAAAAGGTATAAAGCAACAGCAGAGGGAAGATAGAATCACACAGAATTGCAGAATGGCCAGGGTTGGAAGGGACCTCAAGGCTCATGAATCTCCAACCCCCTGCCACATGCAGGGCCACCAACCTCCCCATTTAATGCTAGACCAGGCTGCCCAGGGCCCCATCCAGTCTGGCTTTGAACACCTCCAGGGACGGGGCATCCACAACCTCTCTGGGCAGCCTGTTCCAGCACCTCACCACTCTCTCTGTAAAGAATTTCCCCCTGACATCCAACCTAAATCTCCCCTCCCTCAACTTAAAACCATTTCCCCTTGTCCTGCTGTCACTCACCCTTTCAAAGAGTTGATTCCCCTCCTGTTTGTAGGCTCCCTTTAGGTACTGAAAGGCTGCACTGAGGTCACCCCGCAGCCTTCTTTTCTCCAGGCTGAACAAGCCCAGCTCTCTCAGCCTGACTTCATAGGGGAGGTGCTCCAGTCCCCTGATCATCTTTGTGGTCCTCCTCTGGACCCTCTCCAACAGTTCCCTGTCTTTTTTGTACCAGGAACTATGCCATTTAAACACTGAACAGATTGATCTAGGGCAACAGAGACAATTAAAATCCAGATCTGAATGAACTGCACTCAAAACTTTGTAAATTATAGAACTCTATAAAAGCTAAGGAATTATCATCCGTGCCAGAGAGCAGTGCCAGTAATTCTAGATTCAGGAGGTATCATCCAAAATTATTTATTTCTTAGGTAGTAAGCCTCTAGTTGAATAAGAAAAAAATAAGGCTAAAAATTTTATCTTACCCCAATATCATTTGTTCTCTTTTCCTCTTTAATTTTAGTATATTCATTTGAAAACTGTGGTACTATTTCAGTAATACCCTTCCAGTTATCTGACTCTTGCATGATCTTTCTAAGCACACCTGTTTCTTCCTTACACAGCAGCACAGCACAGACTGAAACACCCAGCATCCATCTATGCATTTATGACATTCACCCATTTACTCTATCATGGAAAGTCAGAGAATCATTGGTGAGATGCTGATGTCCAAAGTTGCAACAGCTCAACACAGGAAACCTTTTCAGGTAAGAGTTAAGATACAGGGCAGTACCTGCAGGAAAGACATTTTCTTGCAATTTGGAGATGAACACAGTTTCATATTTATAAGACCAAACTCTTCTCCGGACTGCATTTTACTTGAATGAGACTCAATTCTTATAAGTCAGAGTATCAGTGCAATTATTTCACAGCAATAGTCAGACTTGCCTGTATTTAACAGCTCATTCAGAGGAAAGGATGGAAACACTGCTGCCACCCTCAATTAAACTATTGTGTTTGTCATCAGGAAGTGTCACAATTACAGTAATCCTTTAATTACAACATACCTCAGAGGCAAAAAAAACCAGACAGAATGCCTGGGAGTTGCTCCTTTACTGGTACTTGGTTACAAAGGAAGCAGGATTGCAGCACATGAAATATCCATTTAAGGGACTCTTAAAAGCAACATATTCCCGAGGTTTCTTTTGGATCAGTCTCACAAAGCATAGGATGGTTAGGGTGGTGACACACTGGAACAGGTTGCCCAAGGAGGCTGTGGATGCCTCATCCCTGGAGGCATTCAAGGCCAGGCTGGATGTGGCTCTGGGCAGCCTGGTCTGGTGGTTGGTGACCCTGCACATAGCAGGGGGGGGAGTGGAAACAAGATGATCTTGGAGATCCTTTTCATCCCAGGCCATTCTATAATTCTATGAAGCATTCTGTTAGGGGCAGGAAAACGGTCAGCAAAGCGATGAAGGAAAAAAGTGAAAGGAAAAGTAAGACTGTAGCGAAGCACACCGCGCTACAAGCAGCGAACAGGGCAAGCCTCAGTATCCAACCAGGGACGTGTCTGGAAGGGGGGAACGAAGCCTGCCTGCACAGCAGCCAAGAATTCCCAACAACGCGGTTGCTTACTTACAGGTTCGCTCAGCTCCACCGTCGCGTTGCAGCCTTCTCCGTCCGACAGAACGATAAGTTTTCCCGTCGGGTGAATCTACAAAACAAACGACGCCGTGCGCTCAGCAGCGGCCGAAACTCGAGCGGGCGGTCGGGCCTCGACCCGCAGGGAGGCTGCAGCCGGCGCTTCCCGAGAGCCTTCCGGAGCCGGGGGGAGGGGCGGGAAGGGAGGGGTACGGCTGCTTACGGACCTTCTCGACGCGCCCCACGAAGCAGACGGGCCGCCCGATGTGCTGCGCCAGCTGCGCGGCGGCGATGCGCGGCCGCGGCGTCTCGTGCACATCGCCCATGGCGGCAACCTCCTTCCCGCGCTGCGCCGGAGTCGCCCCCGTTATCCTTGGCAACGGGACGGCGGCGGGGCGGGGCTTCCCCTCCGCCGGCCAATCGGCTCGGCGCTTTGCTATGACGTCACGGGAGCGCGCCGCGGCCGTCTCCTGAAGCTGGGGTGGGGGGGGGGAGCGACGAGCGGCGGCGTCGCCTCGCGGAGCCGGAAGCGACGAGCGGCGGTGGCGGGCCGGTGGGTGACCGAGAGCTGAGGCGGGGGAGGCGGTGGCGGGGAGGCGGCGGGAAAAGGGCCGAGCCCTGGGAAAGGCGGCAGGGAAGCTCCGGGGCCGTTCGCCCTCCCGCCGGCCTGCTCGCCGCGGCGCGAGCCCTTACGGCTCTTGGCGACGTCCGCGCTGTCGCCTGACCCCTTTCCGTTTCCCGCTCCCCTGCCGGCAGCCATCCGCTCGCTTTGCAGGGAGCGTGCGCGCTGCGCGCCTGTCCTGCCGCCGCGGCGCCGTGCCCGAGCGCTGCGCGATCGCACCGCTTCTCCTTGCCCCGGAGAACCGCAGTCCCGCGCGCTGTGCGGCGCCGGCCGACTGAGCGACTGCCTGCCTGCCGCGAGGCGGAGTTGGCGCCGTGCTCCCCCCGTGCGCCGCTGCCGCGGCGGGCTGTGCAGTGTGAGCGTCTGCGGCGTGCCGAGCGTCCTTCTCCTTCCCTTTCCCAAAGCGCCGTCCTCAGTGCTGCCGTCTCCGCAGGGCCGCTGTGCTGCTCAGCTCTCGGCGGTCAATTTGCCGGAGATCCGCGTCACGTCGGCACCTCACGAAGGTAGCGCAGGGTGCAGCAGCGCGGCTCCTGGGGCTGCTGTGTCCGGTTGCAGCGTCAGTATGACCCCGTGCGCTGTTGTCAGTAGCGTTACGTCTCTGTTGCCCTCAGTTGCCAATAGAGGTTCGCTGTTACAGTTTGCAGGGAAAGAAGTTGGCTTTCAGGCGGTTAGGCATCGCATCTGATGAAAGCCTGGCTTTCTGTTTTATCACTGCTTTTCTGAGGGGTTTGATTGTTGCCAGCAATCTGACTACATCTGGTTCACCGCTGGCTTTCTGTTTGTCACCTTAATCGCGGTGGTTGGTTGTGATTCCACACTTGTGTGTTTTTGTATGAGGGTAGCTGAGGTTGCATTGGCTCTGAGTAATTCAGATCCTCTGTTAGAACTGTGTCAATAAATACGTATATGCATGTCTTTTTTAGCATGCTAGGAAATGTATATCCCATTTCTGTATTTCTGTTTCTCTTGACACCTTTCTTCACGAAATCCATAAACTAAAGGAGTGTGACTAGAGTTAGTGGCAGGTAAAGAAATGATTTATCGTGGGGTTTTTTTTCCTTCTCTTCCTGCACAAACCTTTATTGGGCCAGAAGCTTTTAAATTCTTTTGATGTCACAGGGAAATCTTTTTAACGTGTGCATTCTTGACTCTGGGTTAGTTGGTTTCGTGTTATACAGGGTGGTGAACGTGTTGCTCATTTGCCTGTTGCTAATTTAGTGGTCCATCTCAGCAAATGCTCATAGAGACGAGAGAACTGCTCTGATGCCCTCTTGTTTTCTCTTTTTGTCGGTTCGACAGTTCAGGCAGCTGGATTTGAAATTATTCTGGTTCTTTCTTTGAAATCAGTCTTTATATCTTTTTTGACCTTGTTTCATCATTTATCTAAGTACCAGTATTTTCATCACAGTTCTGCTTTGCTGTATTTCTGAGCATCTTTTCTTTTTTAATCATTAAATTATCTTTCTTCTGATGTTGCTTGTGAACATGCAGAACGCTAAAAAGTAGTGCTAAATAGGTTAGGATCCTTACATATACAAAAATCCTATTGGATGTAATGTATTGGTTTGGCTCAAAGGTCTCCCATATCTCTTGTCAAAGTAGACTGGCAAAGTGCACCAGGAACACATTAACCCCTGTGTGCAGCTCTGTAACTCATCGTTGCCCAGTGCCGTGTTTGTTCTCAGAGCCTCACATAAAGACAAAATATTTCTTACAATCTCACAGAATTGCTATAGTTCACAGTTTTATTACTTGCTAATGACTGAAGCAGTGCCAAAAGAGTTATTTTTTTAACTACCAACAATTGAGACTGGAGAAAGGAAAAATTATGTCCCCTTTTCTGTTGAGGGAGAAACATGAGGAGAAGGAAATTGCATATTCCCTCCAAGGGAGATTTTTATCTCTAGGCAGTGAATTCAATTTTCAGGTCTCCTATAGAAATAAAATTAAACCCATCTGGAAAGAGGAAAGTGGTGTGCTGTATTGGAGGCATTACTGCAAGGAATGTGGCACTCTCTGAATAGTGGGTGTGTTGTCTCTGATTTTGTGCTGATAGCTTTTTAAAAGCAAAGATGTCATGTGTTGTTCTCTCTAATTCATGTGACCACACATCCAAATTCCCAAACATCAAACGTGATTTTTTTTTTTTACTCTGAAATTAAATTTGTGCCGAAATTGGTTGTTCTCAGCTTTTGTGAAATGAAGCCTCATCTTATCTACAAGTAGTAAGACTCAGCCTGACTGCAAGTGCTTAAACTGTGCTCTTATCTTCAAGAGCACGTGCGTGTTTTCATTCAGCTCAGTGTTTCTTTGTTCTGTTTTTAACATGTAATTCAGGAAACTTCATGTCTGCGTTTCATATTGCTGGAGAGATTTATGTTCACTTTTGAAGTACCACAGTTGATAAAATTCGGAAGAGAGCAAAGATCACGGATATATCGCAGCACTGCCCATCTTTTTCCTATATGTATGCCTCACTTTATATACCTCTGCTTTTTGTCTCTTTTTTCTTTCTTTCTTTTTTTTTTTTTTTTTTTAAGTTCTTATTTAAAGTTAATCTTTGTGTTGAGGATAGAGACTGAAAAAAGGGAAGTCGTTGATGCAGACCTGAGGGCATTACAGGTTTACAGGAAACAAAACATGAGATACTCAGAAAATGTTTGCCTTCTGTCAGCGGCAGGGGAAAAAATGCAGGCTGTGAAAGTGCTTGTAAAGCTAATTCGGCTATATCAAATTGTACTTACTGCTCATTTTCTCTGAATTGAAATGCCTCCAGTCTTGTTTGTTTGTTTTAAAGCACTGATGTTTATGTGTGCAGGATTTAAAAGCTGATAAGCTCATATTTTCACAATTGTACAATGCTATTGTGAGATGTATGCACTTAGTAAGATGCTTTACTTTGTGTGAGTAATAGTGAAAGGAGATCGCTGTTTGGAAGTGCTGAAAACTGTAAAATAATGCAGGTATCAGAGAGGAAAAAGAAGGGAGTGGAGCAACTGCAGATCTGGAACCTTGGAGCTGCTGCAATCGGAGTCTCTACCAAAGCTACCTGTGAGATTTTACACATCGAGTAGATTTCATTTCTTGTTGTGTGCTTGGGAAGAAGGTAAAATTGCATTTTAAAACTGTTCTGTAAGTGCCTCTCCTTCATACATCACTGGAGCAGAAACCTGACTCCTGAGCATTGCAGCACAGGTTTTTACCGCTTGAGCTATGGGGCTGACAGCCCTAATTGGTAGCAGGAGAAGACTTATTCCCTAAGGGCTAAAAAAAGGAATATGCTGCTGGCGCCATGTGTTGAGCCTGGATGTGGGGGAAAGGAGGCAATTAGGGGGTGTCTGCTGTGTAATCTCCATGGGACTGGAATGCCAGTATTTCACGCACTAAGGTAAGGAAACGCGCACAGAAGAATAAAGTGCACATAAGTAACATTCATTTTTTGTATGACTGCATACCTGAGGCTGGTTGGCTGGGGGTGTTCTTGCCTGCATCAGTGTGGTTTATTTGACTGATAGAAATTCCACTGCGTCAGCATAAGCCAGCAGTAGCTGGCCAGCCTCTAGGCCGCTGAGTTTCATTCAGAGGTATCACTCCACGCTTTGAATCATTGCTGGTTTTGACCACATTCTATTTATATACCGTTGTTGAAAGCCAATGCTTACGCTTCATAAAGGACTCTGTCTGCTCTGCTCTGTGGAAGGATTTGATATGCTTGTAACAGCAGAGCGGGGGGCAGTTCATATGTGGTGAATAGTCAGGGCTGGTTGTGAAGAAAATTACTGCAGGTCACTGGGTAGGGCAGAACGAGTCTTGCTTATGGGATCACAGATACTTGGGTGGGAAGGGAGGAATTTGGGCAAATAATTAATCCTTTTTTATTTTTAAATATAAATGCTAGCATTGTAGTTTCCTATATTTCACTCATAATTTCACTTTTTTTATTTACATTTTTATTTACATTTAGTGTAAAATAATATTATCATTGGAGTATACCCCTTTTAGTTAGACTTGACTCTTCCTGGGTGTATATATTGGGATTTATATATTGCTATTGGATTCTCAGCCTCTCTCTGTGCGTATCTTCAAAATCAGTCAGGATTCAGTTCCTCAACCTCTGCTTTGGACTCAAAATTGCATTATTTGACTTTACCAATTTTGTATTGGTATTTTGTATTGGTATTTATGCACCTCTCTTTACCTTCACTTCTATTTGATGCAACAAACACTTGGTAGCCAGTCCATTCACACACTGCTGTGTGGCTCAGCATTGCCCAGGGTGCCACTTAGGCACTCAGACGCTTCTCAGGGAACTGGAGGTGAGCAGATGTTGGGCTGGTGCTGCTTTCCTCTTCCATTGCAACAGCTCTATAGATGGGAGCTGCTATTGCTGGAGGAGGCAGTGAAAGTTGGTTGCTGTGTTTGGTAGTGCAAGCTGTGTAGAAAATAGAAAGTGATGTTGTACTGATAGTCCACTAAGTAAGCCAAACCTGTAAGCACATACTTCGTGTGGTTCTGTTGTTCAGTTTTTGCTAGAGTGGGACTTGCTAATGAAGCTTTTCTTATAACTTTTTGTTCTATTTATTTATTTTAAGGAATTATCCTTCCTTGATTCTACATCTTAAATGTTCATAATAATTAGATAATTTATGTAGGATGTTTTTTGGTTTATCCAAATATATGGTGTGCTTCATAGCTGGCCCATCTGGCTATCTTTTGACTAATGTTTGTGAGGCTTTTCCAGATGAGTTTGTCCTCTTTAAGCTATTAAACTCGCTTCAAATCTTTCTTTCCTGAGAGAGTTACTGAGCACAATCAGTTACAGCTGCCATTATCCCACTAATGTTATGCTTTACTTGTTTTGTTCCAACTCATGTGAAGTCATAGTTACAGTCAGTTTGGAAAGTTCTTATCATCAGAATGGTTTGTTGTTATGAAGAAGCTGCTTGATTGTATTGTGGTTTCTTTTAGGGGAATATTCCCAAGCTGTATGTAAGGGTGTGAACTGAAAAAATGAAAGTGGATGCTATGCTATTATTGTATATGATTTTATTTTTTATTTGTGCTTTTGTAATTGATGCACAGGCACTTAATATAGTGTAATTTGCTTCATTCAAGGACTGCTACGTTGTAGAACTACATTTCCTGTAGGATCGTGTTTTGGGCTTTAGGTTTTAAAACCTTGAGAACCAACTCTGGTGGGAAAATGTGTGTAACAGCAATTCAAAAACGCAAAAGAATATGGAAAGGTGCTTAATAAATGCTAAAGAGTTCTCTTCTTTCATTTTCCATTAGAAAGATAAGTTGTTTTTCTGTTTTAAATGGTTTTATTCCATTCTTCACAAAAAACCCTTTAGTAGTTTAAACTTTTTGCCTATTGAAGTGAATTGCTATACCAACAAGGAACTCTGTCTGATGTGCCAATGCCTGATATTTCAATGATAATGAAGATCTAGCTGTAATATCATGTATTTGGTATTTGGGGTGGTATGAACTTTTTATGCTAAATTCGGCTGCCTTGTATTTAACATAAATTGTCTTCATTTTAGATAACAGACTAGAAGAAGAGAAAAAGAGACTATGTTCAGCTTCTTCCGAAAAGGTCAAGATTCAAAGAAAATTACAGTGCAAGAGAGAGAAGCAGATGGATTTGTTATTGTGGGTAAGTGATGCTTGTGTATATCATGATTCTTGTCGTCTTTGAATGTATAAAGGTCTTTGAGATGCTTAGACTAAGAGAAAAGAGATAAAAGAAGCCATAACAAAAATTACTTAGAATTCTTGCTTTTCCAAAAGTAAGCCTACACTATTACAGACTAAATAGCTAAAGCTTTATTTCTTCACATTTTTATTTTTTTTAATAGGTACAAAGTCTTCTTCAAGATCATGGAAAATACAATTTCTTATTTTCCCCTTATGTTTTAAACAATGAAACATTTCTTTTCAGAACAAGAAACCTCAGAGTTACTGCTTCTAACTTTATGGTTAGAGTTGCAGAGAGAATATCTTGTTACAGCTGTTAGCTTCCTTCCTTCTAATATTATCCCCAAAGTCTTTTTGTACTAGAAGGCAAGGTGTGTCTGTGTATTGCCAGTCACACAGTGAATGTATGTGAACACACACACAGTGAGTGTATGTGAATGTTCTGATTCAGAGTATGGCTTTTGACTAGTTTGATGAAAACTAAGCAGTTTAGGATTTTCAAAGTCTGATATTCAAAACTTAATCTGAAGTGTACTTGCCTATGGCCAGGCTAAATCTACACCATTAAGTAAGTTCTGTCACAGTTCTGTAGGATGGCTCAAGTATGCAGGAGAAACAGAATTTATTGCTGTAGTGCTGCAACTGATCCTTTTCTTCTTCCTCTTCTGAAAATTTATATTTTTCTCCTTGTAAAACTGTCATCATCAGTGTTCAATTTCTGTTGCTTTGATTAACTGAGTTCTTTTCAGGAATCTTATAGGAATCTATGTAAATGGTATTTCAGCATTCCGAAGTGAGGAAAGCCTCTGAGTTATCAAAATCTAACAATGTGAGACTAATGGAGCTCATTCTTAGGATAACTTACTCATGTTCTTAAAACAAATAGCCACAAATAGCTACCAATTGTTAAAATAGATCCAGTTTCACATATGTGACCGTTGCCATGTTGAACAGTTGTCTTCCACTGGATTTTCTTCATACAGACTTGTCTACTCACCTTTTGATGACTACCTTAAATAATTCCAGCACTTGCATTGTGGGAGGGTTAAAGGAGAGACCACAATCATCTCCCAAAAGCTCGGAGACCGGAGTTTCAAATTCTGCAACAGAAAGGAGAGCTCTGCACATAAAGGTTGCTTATCTGCCACAACTGTTCACCCCAATTCCGTATTTAACTTGGCTTCATTCCTTTTTCTTGAAATACTTTACTCAATGCTACTCAAACTTTATTCCTATAAATCCGTATTAAAGTAATCTCTTAAACATAAACTGAAGAATTATCAAATATGCTGGAGTCTTCTGTTATTTCTATTTACTTTTTTTTTTTTCTTGGATAGCAGTTAATTTTGCAGGCTGTGATGAGATAGCATATTGTCTTTTCATCTGAACTTTTACTTGGCAGAAGAATTACTACCTGTCTTGTCAGTGAAGCATATCACTGTCCTGCTGGTCAGAAGCACTTCCAGAATTATAGGTTAGTACGTAAGTAGATACTTATGTAGAAGTTTTGTCTAGGAATACTTATTCTCCTAATTTGTCTTTTATTGCTTGGATGGGAGGTATTGAAACTTTTCAAAATGAGATGTAAAGCATTCTGGAACATCAGTACTGAAGTCTAGCAATCTTAATAGTAATTATAGGAAAGCTGTTCTTACGACTGCATCGACTGCATCGTCAGGTTATAAGTGTGAATACTGCCTTAGTCAGTGAACAAACAGTCTTAAAGGGGGTCAGAACTAAATGTTGTGTGATTCAGGTTAGATTCTAAACCCAGTCTTTCATTTGAAGCGTGTAAGAGGGGAAAAAAAAACCCAACAATCTTGTTCACTAATACTCTGGAGAAGGGAGGAAGCATTTTGCTTCTCTTTCATGGAGAAAAAAGAAGAGGAAAAAAAAATATATCTTCAGAGAATGCTTCCTTCTGATTTCCACTGTTGTAGTCAGGAGAAGCTTGCCTGTCACAAATTCTTTTCAAGGTTTTTCATATCATGCACCATTAATGAGGGCCTTCAGGAACCCTACTAAAAGTCTCAGAGAGACCTATCAAGAAATAATCAAGTTACAATTTATTTGCAAAATGAATTCCAGTCTACCATCCATTTTGATTATTCTTGGTAGCTGTATGGCAGAAGATACATTAATATTAGTGTGTTGGTTTTAAACACAGCTAAAAATCTTCCATCATTTAACAAAGATGTGATCTCTAGTTTTAATTTCTGTCAAAAATCAGGAATTGGAAAACTGAGGCAGCAGGGATGTTTTCGTGTATGTTTGGCGAGCAAATCAGAAACTCTGCAAACATTGTTCTCAGAGATACGGTTTGAATATTGAGTGGTCCTGGGTGGAGTCCTATATGTGCTCTTCCAAAACTACTGTTCAGTGTTCATTTTGTTTTCGGGTATATTTTAAGATGCTGATGTGCAAGGTCTTGATTATTCTTCTAGCAAAATTTGAAATAAGCCAGGTGTGCAGGAGCAGAAAGGGCAGCTGCACCCCAAGGCGGGTGAACCTGCAGGGGAGGGAAGGTGATGTGAGGGCAGCCAGGCTGAAGTAGAGACCTCAGCACTGAGGAGCACTGTCCTATGCTTCCTGAGCAAGAAGAGCAGAGCATGTCTAGTGGCAATGACCAAGCTCAGCTTTAACAGGCTTAATCAGGAAGTGTTCTGTGATGAAGATATGAAAAAGCCGAACGATCAGCACCAGTCAGTCTTTAGTTTTGGAAATCTTGGCTCTGTTTTTTCTGAAGAGCAGTTTGTGTATTGTTCCCCCCACTGTCCACTTCTGTGTTCCCATTAATGCATTACACATACAGTTATTCTTTGGGGTGCTTTCTGTTGTAGAAGAACTGAATAAATTGTGTCATGAATTAAAGTACACCTCGTTGTTTCCTGACATGTAAATACATAACAAGGAAAATACTGTTTATATGGTAATGTCAATAATATGGGTCTCTATATTTTGAAGAAGTTGTTAAATGTTTGCTTCTGAGATAAATCTGCAGTTTTAAAACCTTCAGGAATTATGTTTTGAAAATGAAATATAATATACTGACCCTTCTAAATCAAAGGGCTGCATCCCTACTGCTTTATTAGTGCAATTCAAATAGCTGTTTGGTTTTTCTCTTGCATGCACGTACCTTAAAGAGGAAATGCACCAAGAGATCTGTAAGACCTCAGTGTTGCTGCTGCTGTTTTTTCTGTGACTTGATAGAAATCTGTAGTAGAATCCTCTGAATCTTTACACTGTCTTCCTATTAATATTTTAGAAGCTTCTAGTGGTGCTAGTAACAAAGACTGGAATGCTGCAGTATTTTAAAATAATATGCTGTTACATTTAAGAAATACACGAGGCTTAGCGCCCATTGGGGAAAAGAAGGTTTCAGTGTCCTTTTATTTTCTGCATTGGTGGGTTTAAAGGTTTTTATTTGTTTTTTTTGTTTGTTTGGGTTTGTTGGGTTTTTTTTGCATTTAGAGTTAGTGTTTGTGTAGCTATTTCCATTCCTGCAGTTTTCTGATAAGCAAGCTGCCATTTCATTTGCTTGTGATGGTTTGAAAATATTTAATATTAATTTTGTGACAATCTTAGGTTTTTGGGGAAATCTAATATATATATTTTCTGAAAAATATATGCATTAGCCTATGCCAATGTAAGTAAATGTTTTGGTGCATGCCATGGTATATTAATACTGTTGAGGAGTGTGTGTTGATTATATTAAGCAACCTGTTTTTCAAATCACTGCTTTCTGCATTCTGTACTGAAAAAAAGCGGTGGTAGCTCATCTGGGCACTGAATTTTTCAGTCAGAGTCGACTGAAAAGGGAGCGGGAGAATTCAGAAAGAGAAGAAACAGACCTATCCTGTTACTGATCTTTAGTTGTATAAGGAGGTAATGGCTACCCTTCTTTCAGTAATGAAGTCAAACTAATCCTCTTGGGTACTAATTTTAAACAAAAACAAACTGCATTTTTCAGTAGTACCACTAGATGGTGATTTCTCTTGTATCTTGTAGTTACAGGGCTTTACTCTGTCTCCTTCATATGCCCACACACACAGATGCACAGAAAGTCGGGTAATAGTAATTATCAGTACACCATTTTATTAGACTGTAGGTTTTCATCAGATGTATAAAAAGCTTTTTAAAGCCTAATATCAAATTTATAATGGAATTCCAGTGTAATAAAAATAATGAAGCTTGAAATGTTGACAGCGTGTATCTAGATGTTGGCTTGTAATTCCTTCCAAGCTGATCTGTTGAGGCCCATGTGGGACCTAAATAACACAAAGAAGTAAATTTGCATATTTTACAGCAGGGGGAAAAACAGAATGCAAAAACATGAATAATTAGGAGCACAAGCTTCATGCTATATTAATACTGTTGAAAAGCATGTGTTGATTGTATTCTGAAAGCCAGTAGTGATTTGGTTGAGTGAACTCAGTCAGCATCTCTTATGCAGATTAAAGGAACTGGGTTACAGAACAACTGAAATTCGTTGTTGCGCTGTATAAGTAGGTATATTTCTCAAAGGGAAGATTTCTTTTTTTCCTAGGTTTTGTGCAGTACTGGAAATCTTTCTATTTTACTGCTTCATCAAAGTGTAGATTTCTTTTGGCAGAGCATTTTTAATTGCTTATTAACTTACCTCCAGATTTTGAAATAGTTATCTCAGCACAAGTCAGACGTTAGAATTTTTAGCGCTTTAATATCTGTGATTATATGTGACCTATTTTTCATTTCATTACATTTCTCTTTATGCTTTCTAAGGCCCGAGCCCCAGAAAACACATTCATGATATATATTATATCTTATTAAAACTTAAATTTGCAAAAAAATGTCTTTCTGTGAATGACTTAAATTTATGCCCTTTCTTAAATGTTTTTATGGAGGCAAATTTTGAATCATTGTGTTGGCTTCCACTGATTTAAATGTAGGTTATTTAACCCACCTTTTAATGATAAGCATTTATTTAAAATGGCATTAAAACAATACTTTTTTTAAATTGATAGTTAGGCTACATACTCTCTTGGCCCCCAAAATGCTAAAGACTTCTTTTGTTCAACTTTTAGAGCAGTTTTATTTCTGGGGTATTTCTGGGTAGGAAAAAAAAAAGAAAAAATTAAATATTTGCAAGTGTATTTGAGATTGTTATTTTGGAGCGTTAAAGCAGATCAAAAATGCACAGAATGAAGCATTTTTAGTCAGTCTTTTAAGCACATATTTTTAAGTTGCGTAACCAGAAGAGGAAAATGATAAAATGTACCAATCTCTTTAGAAATTGATGTAATTGTATGAGGTTAAAGAGGCATCTGGCAAAAGGTTGTTTTGAGGTCACACATGCATCTGACAGTTTGCTGCCAGCCCTGTAAGAAAATAATGGTTGGAGCTGCTTTCCTGTTTTTCATATTAACTGCCTTCTAAGCTGATGTATGATAGTCACTTTCTATGGGAGCCTGTCTTCAGAATACTCCTGAGAGGTTTCATCCTACTGATTTTAAAGCTTTTGTAAATAGCAATGGAAGTAGAATATACAGATAAAGAAAATTCTCTTTTTTTTTTTTTTTTTTTTTTTCCTGATTTATTTATTTTTCTTAATCCCTCTTTCCCCCACTAAAAACTTCTCTGGAAAGATCAAGGCATTCCTTGGACCTGATTGTTCTGCAATGATGTATTTGCATAGACACTGCAGTATTCTTTAACCTTTGTTTATAGTATTTCTGACTGTTGTTGACACCTGAGTTCAGACAGCTTTACTCCCATAGGTAGTGTCTCAGTCAGTTGGTTTGTAATGCATTATTAAAGCAATTTGTGGTTGGAATGTAAGAAATAAAAATAATGGCTGCCTAGAATAGCAAAATATAACACAAAAGTAGGGATGTTTAAATGTTGACTGTAAACTTTGTTTCCCATCTTATACTGGTCATTAAATCCCTTCTAGGAGTAAAAAGTTGTTTGCTTTATGATGCAAAGGAAAGTGTTGAAGATAGATAGGAAAATCAGACTTGGACTCAAGAAGCTGTAAGATGAACTTACAGCCAGGTACAGCCAAGATGAACTTACAACCGAAAAACAGAGTGGTGGAAAATGTCTTCCAGGAGTCTAAGTTGCTATCGTGGCAAATGATAAATTCAGGTCAAAGTCTGTCTTTTAGAAATTTACGGCGTAGTTAGAGCATCTTTCTTTCCAAATGGATCCCTTGTCATTAGTGTCTGTAGTCACAGTCTGTCTGGTGGAAGTTGTTCAGCCTGACACAGATGTTAATCAGTGTTAATTTTCTGTGAGGGAAACGTTATGTCGAGCTGATTTTACACACATCCCTCCCTTTGTACTTCAGTGTTGTCTTCTGTTTTTGCCATAAAGCATCTTTGGTGTTTGCCAAAAATACAGCGTGCTTTCTGATCACTGCTCGAGCAGCTGAATGAGCTTCAGTTTTTTCATGCTGCTTCACCCCTATAAATTAGGGGTGCATGAGGTCACTTCCGCGGTTATTTTTATGGTGGATGGGTGACCATGATTGCTTCACTCTTTTCTTTACTCTTTTATTTTTTTTTAATATTGTCTGTGAGAATGAGTACAAACTGGAGAGGGAGCTCGAAGTAGTACTATCAATTGTGAAGGGTGTCTTTTGGTTTGCTTTGATGGGGGCAGAGGGGAGGAAGGGGTGTCTGTGTTTCTTTTTTCTTGCAATTGCCTCCAGATTAATGACCAAATCTTTAAGCATCTGACTACATCTGACTACCATTACATATGTAAAATAAACACTTCTTTTTCAGTTGAAAGCAGGCAAGCTTCCTTAAAATGATTCAGAGTCCCAGAGATTTTCCTTAGGGGAGTGGAGGGCAGGGAGAGGATTTGGTCCGATAGACCATATCATTCTAAAGCTTACTCTACTGGAACCTGTATAGACATGCAGTTGTTGAGAAACTCAAGCTCGTAAGTTTACTATTTCAGGGTAAGTAAGGGAGAGGAACAACTTAGAACCCATTGGATTAATTTTTATTCTTCTTTCAGTTTTCATGATTTTTTTTCCACCTTTTTTGAGAGACAGAGGATAGGAATTCAGTTATTTATTTTTTCTATTTCTTCTTTTTTTCTTTTTTTTTTTTTAAAGGGATCCTGCCTGAATTCCTCCTGAATAATTTCAGGTTCAAGTCTTACAGTGTTGGGACGCTGTTTCTAGGGAAGATTTGCCTTATTAAAGCATTAGTACAGATATTGTAGAAAGCAGTCAGTATTATATTTTAGAACATAAATATTAAATACACATACCAGTACACCCTTCGTTTGGATGGGGAACTGGATATAAATTTCAGCTGTATGTACTTTCTATGAACTTATAAAAATTTACTTCTACTTAACTGCTCTGTAAACCAGAGCTGAGAACCAGGAACAAACCATATGCAGTTTTCAAGTTGTGCATTGCATTATACAAAATTAGGGAAGGCCAATCCAAGAAATTGAATTCAGCATTTCTGAAATCCAGTTCTCAAAATGTTTTGAGCATATTTGCCTAAGATGACCCACTAGCAAAGGGGAAAGCTTGTATTCTTGGTATGCTGTGGAGCAGAATTGTCAGAGTCAAAGCACTGTATGTCAAGCACATCTGTCTACTTGATTCAAAACCAAAACCTGAAGTTACAGAATGTTCTTCTTGAAATGCATACTTGTGCTTATTGGAGCGTTCATCCAAGAAGCAGGAGACCTCAAAATCTAGTTCTGCATAGGCTTAGCACATCTTCTAGCATCGAAGTGTGAAACAGTCCAGTTGGAAGGACCACTGCTGTTTACTTTGGCTGCACAGTGATTCTACTCCAATAGTGTAAGATATATGAGCTTCTGTTACACTGCATTAATCATTGAACTGCAGTGACCTTGGAGTAAGGAAACTGGAATACTGGTGTCTACTCCCCACCCTGCGTCTGTTGTGCTTTTTGATTTTTGTTTTCTTTAATGGAGATGATTAAAAATAAACATAAATAGCACAGAGAGAGACATGTGCTTGCTGCCAACTTGTAAGTATTACATTTGATGGTTTAACTCTGTTCCAGGCACCTTTTCCTTTCTGTGTGAATGCCAGATACAGCTTGGAATGGAAGGGAGAAAGGTGCCTCAAGCAAATGTAAGCATAGCTGACTGGGAGGGCTCCTGTGATGAATGGAGCTGGTGAATGCCTTCAGGCTGTGGAGCCCAAAGCTCACCTTCTTTGCATCTTGAGTGGGCTGGTTAGAAGATGAAGGGGAGAGGGTGGGATTTGCTCAAGAGTCCCATTTTTCTTTTCAAGAAAAGGTGTTCACTGTGCTTGGAGCATGCTACGCGGGAAGGCAGGAGTTAAGCTGCTTCCCACTCGGATCTGGGATGCTTGTTTTCATGTGCAGAAGCTATAGCTAATGAATTTAGATCCCTAATGCATTTTGTGGCTTCTGAGACAGCTGCTTTTTTAGATTATTGTTTTGGATATGCCTTTCCAGACATCGTACTCATTCTAATCTTGTTGATAGCAAAATATGTACTGTGTGAAGATAATGAGCCATGGTTTGTTATAATATGCTTTTCATTTTAAATAGTATTAAACTGCAGTCAAATTTTATAGTCACAGATCTTTGCTACTAGACTAAATTAACATTTTAGAAATATTAAGAAAATTTTAGGAGAAAGAAGGGGGAGAACTTTAAGCAGAATAATTGCATATCACCCAGAAGTATGATCCTCAACTTGTCACTGCCGTGAACACATTTATTGTCCATCAAAGCTTGGTTAAAATAAGCCTTGCTGTATTGCTGGGAGGTGTGTAGCAGGTACTGCTTCCAAGCAGCAGAGTTCCTCTGCCACTGGTTTTGTGACCCACCCAGCATGGACCTTCTTCCTCTCCACAGGCACGAGAGCTGACAACGTGGCTTATAAGAAAGAGGGGTCATCTTTAGTGTTTAAATAAGAAAATAAAGAAATAAGAGCTGTCTAGAACATTCTGATTCTGTTTGTTTTGAAGAAATTATTGAGAACCTCAGAATGTAAAATGTTTAATAAACATTATTCCCCTACATATTGCTTTTTGAAACTTGGAGCACCCAGTACTGCTGTGGAAGTTGTTTTTAAATAGAATCAGGCTTCCTCCATTATTAAAAGACCTTCACTGTGCCTGCCAGATATTCTCCTGCCACTTTTTACTGGCTAGGCAACACAAGTTCACATGGAGCAGCAGGTACACTAAGTACAGATATCTTTCAGCTCCCTGTCTTATGCATTTACCTTCTTCGCAGCTGCTCCTGAAAAAGAAAGACTTCGTTTTCTTTCCTTTCTCTAGATTTGGTGAATCAACTCAAAGCTGAAGATGTTCTCTCTGTTCTTTTGTGTTCTGATTTCAAAAGGTGTGGTGTGTGTTAAGTGCTGTCTGCTATCTTTCTTCTCCTGCACCCTCCTTTGGTTTCAGTGGAACTTTTGAATACTCTGCTCCCTGTGGGTTTATATTTTTCTAAGTCATCAGCACATTCCTGACAGCATAAGACATCTGTTTGCTTATGTTTTGTACCTAAAGTCAATGAACTTAATGAGCAGGAATGAATTATGAAGTTAAGACCTTTCTGGTGAGAATGTGCCCCAGCACTTTTGATCTAGGATCTGAAGATCACGCTTAAAGTGAGATATAAAGAACATGCTTTTAGGGCCTCTTTAAAGCCTCTCTTTCCACTTTACTGCTGATGACTTTCCTCAGATATAGTCTCTATTATCTTTGCCAAATGAAGAGCAATCCACAATTAATTATGTTGTCTGTCTGTGTGACTTAAAATAGTATAAGTACTCTTATGGGATGTTTGGAGTGTTAAGGGCCAGTGTGTCAACCTAATGTGTCAGGCAGGAGTCCTGTAACTTCTGCCCCTTTTGAAAGAACTGAGCCATGCACCGTACCAATATTCTGCAAGCAGGTGATAGTTGGTGTACTGCTGAATTGTTGTTTGACTCCTATTTTTACTCTGAGTATGTTTCAGATAATTTTTGTTGCTGTTAAACCACTCAGAAGAACCAGTGTTGAAATAAACAGAAATATTGTTTTTTAAGAGAGCGTAATCTTCAAGGTAATTAAACAGATCAGTATAATATGAAGTGCGTCTGGAAATAATCTGCAAGCCTGAATAGACCATGACATGGATCTTGTCCATCTTTCTTCCTTTCACAACACCCAGGACTTCTAACTGGGGTGCTGTATTCTGAATTATAAATTGAATCACTTGAATTATAAATTGAATCAATCAGAAGTTGTGTAGTACAACAAGCAAATATTCAGAATAAGTAACATGACCATAATACACTAAATGCTCGTCAAGCAGAGGCAGAAATGTGCTAAAGTGCCTGCTGTTTAAATCCTGTCTACTTCTACGTATTTCTAGCTTCTGCTGTATTTATTATAGATGTCTAAAAGAGTCTTAGATTTTATACTTGAAGACAAAAACCTATCCAAAGGAAAGTATATAACCTATGTATGTATAAATTATACTCCTTCCATTCTACTGGCATACTAGTTAATACAAAATAATTTTCCTTCTTAAATGGAGTCATGTATTGATATCTTATTTGTACTTACTGTGTGCCTCAAAGCTAAGCACGATGGACTTTTCTCTGAGAGATTTGTTAAGAACCTTAGGTACAGTTTGTAGATTTTCCTGAAATGCTAAAGGTGTGCATGTTGAGAGTCATGTCTGTGGCCTTCTTCCTTTTCCAAGTTGGCCTTATGTGCAATTATTTTAGTTGGTAGAGCTCTTGAGGTTCTCAGTGGTGATAACAATCTGAGGTACAGTCATGGTTGAAACCTGGATGTCTTGGATCTTTGTTATTTTCAACATTGGTGTACTGAATAACTATAGCTGGAGTAAATGCAATTTGAATAAACAGCACTCGGATGGGAGAAATGTTGTTTAGTTTATTCTAAACTGACTATTTGGTTACATTTTTTTTCCCCTGAAGTCTGGCTGTATTTTAGCATGGGAGGGATAATTCTTGCCCTTGTTTTCCTGTTTTATAAAATTTGGAGGAAATACTACACTGTGGAATTGATTCTCATAGAATATTACTAAAATTTTGCTGCATGTGTACCACCTGCTTCTCAGCAAAATATTTCTAGTGAGCCATATGTATATGATTTTTAGTTGCCAATCTGAGTTTAATGAACTATTTTCATAACAGTGAATTGAGGAAATAGTCTAAATTAAAATATGCATATGCACTGCAGAAGGATTCAGCACAGTATTAAAAGCTGAAAAGATTCAAAGGTAAATTTAAAGGTAATGAAGCAAAACAGAGTTTCACAGTTCAGACTTGCTGCTATGAGATCTTCCAGGGGAGATCCTTGAACAGTCAGTTAATATAGAAGCAGATGAGCAAAAGACTGAAAAAGACGAAATATCTGGTCCAATGTCACAGCACCTTTTCTTTCTGGTGTTGACAATAGGCATACTAGGATGTAGTGAGGTGTGTCAGTATCTTCCACTATCACACCTTCTTAACAAAGGGGAATGTCAGAAGGTTAAATATTGTATATGATGGAACCACTGGAATTGAATTCTTTGTGAATGCTTTGGAACGTGAGAAGAAATGTGGAAGGGTCCAAGTATGGCTTTAATTTACTCTTGAGCTAACCAATTTCAGGTGGCCTGTCACTAGATTAGTTTGTCCATGTAAATTAGAGTGCCCTTTTGACCCTAAAGCTAACAAATTTTAAAATGAATAGGTAGACAGGTAGAAAAAGCATAGCTTATCAAAGACATGATGCAAATTATTACCTATCCCTGTTCAGAATTCAGCTTCTGTTGTTCAGAAGACTTAAATCTTAGAGAAACCAATGGCTGTTGGCTGGATTCCAGACATTCAGGGGAGACGATGTGTTATACAAACTCTGCTTTACAGCTTCTTTTAATTAAAAAATACAAAACTTCATTCTACCAACAATTTATTTCAGTGAAAGCATTTAGATACAAATGTTTTACCAATGCTAAAATTTAATTCTTAAGAAAATGAGTGTAATCGTTAGTAGTTTTTATATGTGACTATGTTCCACAGAAATAACGTGGTTATCCATACAGATTGTAACTTGCAAAATTTGGTCACAGTAAAGTTTTCTTTCCCAGTGTAAACTGAAAGTAAAATTAAGTTTACATACTAGTATGATTCAGTACTATTTTCTGCATTAGATGTAAGTTGAAAGTTGATGCTATCTATTTTGTATGCAGCCATCTGCATTTTTAATACAGTAGGAAATACCATCAGTTCAGCATGACTGGATTACTATAAATAGTTCTAGAAAATATCTTCATTTCCTTTTCACATTTATATCATATGCCTTACTCTTTAAAAATCAGTGTGATGTAATGAAAGCTGAATGTTACGTATTTATTTAAAAAACAATTAAGTTATGACACTGAGTGGTGCCCATACTTGAGAAAAATACATAGCAAGCATTCCTTTCCTCTTTATTTTCATGGAAATGACAACAATTACAAAGAGCACAACTACACTATTTGACAGTAAATTCTCAGCTACAGAACACTTTTTCAACACAATCACTGCCACTAGTTGTGCATTTTTGCCAGCAATGAACAAGAGCCTGCATGCTGCACTCTTTTAACATCTGCACCAGCAGAAGCGACCCGCTCTTGCTGTCTCCACTGCAGAAATGCACCACCCACCACCTCACTGTGCTCACATCCACTGTTTGTTCTCCATCAACATTCAGCAAGCATCGATGAATGCCAGTAGGTGCCATTTTTTCCACATGGAGGAACTCAGTTCCCACACCTTTGCTTTGTACACGCTCCTGTGCCAGATGCCATTTTGTCAGACTGCCCCTCTGCTGCCATCTATCACAGCCTTACTGCCATACCACTGACATCTGCCTCTGAGGTCATGGACCAACATAATAAAATAGAGGATGTTACTTTCAGAGCAGTCCTTGTGGTACCAAAATAAATACAGTTTATCTTATCCAAAAGAATTGGGCATGTTTTGTTCATTTGTTTTTAAGGAGGAAAATAATTTTCCATCATCAGTCACAAAGAAATGTGATATATTCTTGGGCTACAAACATAAGTGATTTTGGAAACTAAACAGTACGTTTCTTTGTTGATAGGAAAAACTATACATTTCATATTTGTTTTTAACTCCAGTGAAAGCTAATTAGATAGAAATACTGTAAATGTTTGTAGTTTTTTAAATTTGTATCCTAATATTTATTTCCAAGTGAAAAAGTTGAAATTCTAAATAAAACAGTTATGCTTTGTAAATGTATCATCATCTAGTAAATCATTAGCTTGCCTGCGTTTAACTAGTATGAAAATTATGTATTTTGTCAGTCACATAAGTCTACAGTAATAAGCAATGCATAATGGCTCAGACAGGGAAAACCCCTTTCACAATAGCTGGTAGCTGCATTACGAGCAAAACTGATAAAGCCTGGTCTTCTCTTTGTCCCTCAGTAGCCTTAGCTCATTTCTCTCTTTTTGTTCCTTTTTCTTACTTCAATCTTTTAATGCCCCCTTCAGATCTCTCCTTTAAATTTGGTCTTACAGTTTGTTGAGAGGTGTCGCACTGCGGGTGGACTAGTCTGAAATCATGCAGCCACCAATGTAGCTCAGGAGTTGCTCTTGGATAAGCTCGGCAAAGTACCTGGCTTTGTGCTGCTGGTGGGCAGCAGTGGCTTGAGCAGCTGCTTCAATCACGTAACCCTTCCTTGTGTTGAGCTGGGTTAGCAGCTCTATTCTTGAGATTTCCCTGAACCTTAGTTGGTACAGCGATCATAAAATTATTAATGAGTAATAAAGAAGAACACACAAGCCACACAACTGTGAAAACCAATGTTTTTTTGTACCTGTGAAAGGGTACATATTGTTATTCTAAACTAACTTTTTCTTTTAGGAGCAGTTTTCAACTTGTCAAAACCTTTTCAGTAGTTGTTGCCTTTACATAAAACTTTATTAAAACTTACAAAAATCTTAGATTTTCATGCTGAGCTTATGTTATTTTTCTTTTAAAATCAGGTGGTTCAACAAGGTATTCTGTTCTTGTTATAACACACTGTGAATATCGGTTGGTAGACTTGGTAGGTCTGTTTTTTATGCTTACAAAATCTCAAGTAACTGTAGCTAAGCTTCTCTCACAAGCATAATTGAAATCTTGTTACAGTGCATTGATACCACCTCTTTTGTATTGGTTCAGTATATTTGGAGGGGGGTTTGTGATTTCTTTTTTTATTTTTTATTTTTTTTAAACAAAGGCTATGTAGTCCTTAAAAAACATCTTATTAGGTGAATTCATAATCTGTCTCTGGTGCGTGGACGTGTTTGAATGGGAATAACTTGAGGCCATCTGTCTGAGAGCAGCCATGTGCCAGAAGATGACTTGTGTGTATGGTAAGCTGATGATGTTTCATAGATGTTTCGTTCAGAAGAAGGAAGTTGCTTGCTTTTGCAAATCTCTGTGTTAGGTGCCTGGATGGTTTGAGATCTCAAAGTGAGTCTTTTAAGAGAAAAGATAAGTATAAAAGAGAAACATGTAAAAGAAAAAGTATGGGCTATGAGAAGTCCTATAAAAGGAGCAGAATGTCACTGCCTGTTTCTGAGAACGCGCATTGCTGCCTGGAATTGTAGTGAAGGTTACTGAGAATAGGTGGATGAAGCAGTAGAGGGGCCTATAGGAAAGCTGGGGAGGGACGTTTTATAAGGGCAAGTAGTGACAGGACGAGGGGAAATGGTTTTAAGCTGGAAGAGAGTAGATTTTGATTAGATATTAGGAAGAAGTTCTTGGTGAGTCACTGGGGACAGGTTGCCCAGAGAGGCTGTGGATGCTCCCACCCTGGAAGCATTCAAAGAGAAGCTGGATAGGGCTGTAAGCAACCTGGTCTATAGCAGGGGATTGAAACTAGATGATCTTAAAGGTCCCTTCCAACCCAAACCATTCTATCATTCCACGATACATATTAGAAAAAAAGCACAGGTCTATTGTTTGGTAGCTTCAGAGCCACCTAACTGAAAGACAGATGTCCAAAGCAAGCAGATCCTTAAATAGATTAATGTTTGCTGATATAATGTTTGCATGTCTACAGATACATTTGTGTGGACATTACAAATTTGATGTTCAAGCTGGTGATTTTCAGGGTGCTTTCAGATGAAGTGTAGATGGTTTTACTGGTATGCTTGAAGTGCTTACTACATCACCTTAATACATTAAAAAAGCATGTTTTTTTTAAATCAGAATTTTGTTACAAATTGAGTGAAAGCAGGCTTTTTCACAGGTATTAAGCTCATGTTCTGTGTCCCACAGTGAATTCAGTTTGAAGAAGATTGGAAAACTTATTCCGGTTCTGCTATTAAAGACAGCTGATTGTCAGCAGACTCAGGTGAAGCTGGAACCTTTTGTCAGGCTGCAAAAAAAAAATCTGTAAATCTCCAGGAAAAATGAAGTCATCTGTATTTCTGCTCTTCATATACAGACTTCCATTTTTTTTTTCCTACATGTTTACCAAGTTAGCTTTCATTAAGAATTGCAAAGGCTTGGTGTGATTAATGGCAGTTGGTAGAAAGTTACAGTTTTGTATACTTGACACATTGAGATAAGGTGTTTAATATTGCCTACAGATAGTGACTTCAGATTTATTTTTAATAAAATGTAAGTGCTTAGGAATTCACAAGTCCTGACTAGAGAGAACAGTTGTCACCTTGAAAGTTTGCAGCGGAAAGTCTTAGCTTGTGCTAACTCAGATTGGGGATATCTGCTTGTAAGAATAACACAGTGTAGTTATTCAACCTGGTTTGATATTGAAGGAGTTA
The DNA here is from genome assembly GCA_035772895.1 of Perdix hodgsoniae. NCBI lineage: Eukaryota > Metazoa > Chordata > Aves > Galliformes > Phasianidae > Perdix > Perdix hodgsoniae. The sequence goes on from JAPSGF010000005.1 coordinate 19,565,761, forward strand.
ACCCATTTCTCTGTCTGCATTGCTTTTAAGCACTTCTTGTAAGTAAACATCACTTAATTTTGGGGGCTTTAAAAATGCAGAATAAAAGCATGAAGCACGTTCTGCTGTAAGTTCAAATGTGACTGTAGTTGAGACTTGCTCTCAAGTGTGCTACCCACACTTTGAAAGTAGATTTTTGGAAATAGCTGAGTAAGGGCAGAGCAAATGCCAGAAACTATTACCCGTTGTCTGAAATCTTCATATTATTAGTAGTTTCAAAGCAAGAAGAACCTAGATAAAGCCCTGCTGGATGTATTATGTAAAAAGATGGGTAAGATGGGTAAGTTGAATCTCATTTTTCCAAACATGAGAATTGAAAAAAGAAAAATGATTTCTTATTTTGCCGCCTTCCAAAGATTTTAATTCTAGCATTTCGTCATATGTTCTCTTTCAGCTCCTTCACCTGAAGCACTGAGGGAATGCAGGGACTATGGAGGAAAAGTAATACAAGGAAATGTTCTGCATGAAAGTGAGGGAGTTGCAAAAATTCATGAGATTGATTGTCTTGAGTAGATCTAGAAATTGAGTGTAGGTTTGGTATAGACAGCTTCTGTTGGCTGTGCTGACAAAAGCGTAATACTATTATCAGCTGAGGAATTTTGATCGACTTTTCATTGTCCTAACATGCTTCAGTTGATGAGTAATCCCGTAGCATTTGCACAATACTAGAAGCACAGTATTTTGGCATCTTTCAGAGAATATACAAGTACATGTATTAGGAATTCTGGTTCTGTTTACTCTCCTGTGTTATTGATTCAGATGTCATATGTCTACACTAATTGTGGGCATTATTTTATACCTTGTTCAAATCAATCTTGTCCATACATAAACTGAACTCAGTCTTCCAGTGCAGATAAGTTTGAAGAAATCTATGTACTTGTTAAAATAATTGTTCTGCGCGTTCAGTACATGCATATGTTCCAGAAAAAGAGAGCTACCCCATTCCTCTTGGCAATATGCTGACCATGCTGATGTCTCAGAACCTGCTTACTTCAGATGGTCTGTTGGTTTTGCCAGTTGGTGAATTGAGGGCAAAGATTCTGTATAATAACTGGAAGATGAGTGGAGTTAGGTCGATTCTAGAGGACTTCTCTAGAAGAAGACTTCCCTGGTGGAGCAGATCCCCTTCTCTGCACACAGTCCACCAGGGGGAGGTGAACACCAAAATTTGCAAGAAAAGCACATTAGCAGGTTTGGCTAGGCCAGCCCTCTTGCATCTTGAGTACAGTACCTTATTGCTACTGATACGTGTCAGAACCAAGATATGAAGCTGTGGATTGTTCCTGAGAAGCAAAGAGCAAGGCCATAGCTGTGTTTTTTAGCTTTTTATTGCTGCACATTTGGTCTAATGAAACCTTGTAGGAAAGAGAATAACACTGATACTGCTGTGGATTTTCTGAAGTGTTTCTTCCTGAATGGCCCGTGGCTTTTGCAGTCGATTTAACTTACCTCTAGGTTATCTATGTGGTAAGTCCAGATAGATTTGAGTTCATTTTGGAGACAGGTTTTCTGTACATGAGACTTCCATATTTATTAAAATGCAACAGTGTTGGAACTGTGCTTGAGCTGCTGCCCTGTTGATAGCAACGTTTGGATTACCTCGGCACAATGACACACTAGTGGAGCTACCTGGTTCAAGTGGGGGTTGCCTTGACTCCTGCCTCTGTAGAAAGGTTTGTGAAGGAGTTTGTCTGCCAGTACGTAGCTATATCAGCACATCCTCAGGCTCAAGGGCAAATATGTAAGTCATTTGTGTCTGGAAACCAGGTGGTTTCAAAGACTTCTGAGATGATGGGGTTCTTCAGGTTCATAAGACCAGTAGAACTTAAAAAACCTTGATTTATGACTAGTAACTGCTACAAAATTTGTACTGTACCTTACTTTACAGTGTCAGTCCTGTAAGATATAACACAGGGAGGCTGTGTTTGAACTGCTGGTCGCATGTCTTAGAATCATTTAAGCATGTTCAAAGAAAGAAACTCATATTAAATGCCTTTTTTGGACATCAAACCCCCAGTCCAAACCTGCTTGTTTAGTAACACGATCACTTAAATATCTTTTCAACCATTATCATTTTTCATGTGAAGCATTTTTATGGAAATTGGGAGCTTTCCTTAAAGCTTTGTATTTAACTCAAACAGTTATAAGTTTGTATCCTTAAAAAGCATATGCTATTATACACTTTCTTCCTTGAGTTATGTGTACAAGTCCCACTCTGGAAACTGAAGCAAAGTTGTACTTTTTTAATTGGTTTTATATTGCAGCTTATCGTTGATCAAGTGATCAGAGACAGATGATTTGATTTTTAGAACACACCATCTCCTTTCCTATTTATACGTAAACAGAAGATATGGAAAAAAAAAATAGATATATGTAGATTCTAACTATTTGTAGATCTTCATTGACAGATCTTGTATGTTATCAAGGCACTCTGTAGCGTTTTATATGGCAGGGTATCTGAATATCTTTTCCTGTTCTTCATAGTATGCTTACTTGGAATTTACTGTTTTTATAGTAATGGCATCTACAGTTCTGGCTAACTCTTCAGATAAAGAGATTGTCCAGAATAGGATGGAAATAAACATTTGAAGATCTGGGGACATGCCAATGAAATGATTTGTTGACTTCTTGAGGAAACCTCCTTAACCAAATGAAAAAGAAAGTCACTGATTTTTACAGCTGAATGTACTGAATATGAATACTTTCTTGATTGAGAGAATTCAAAAAGACCTGCTGTGTGATTCTGATAGCAACATATGACTGCTCAATTTTTACAAATGTGTGTATATTGTTCAAAACCTGAGCTGAATGGGGATGCTTAGGAGTATTTATTTAGGCATAGGTGCTCTCACAATCTGTAAAGATTTATTTTAACGCTGTTAATGTTAAGACCGCTGTCATTTCCATTTTACTGTCGTCTGAAAGTGTTTCTTATTAGTAGCTGACACACACACAAGAAAATTGGAAGGATGGCATTTTTTTGTCCCTCACTGTATTTAATAAAACACAGCAAGATTAACCAGGTTGGCAGAGCTGGACGTTAGAAGTCTTATGAGAAGTTTTCCATTAACTAGGAAGTCCTGTAGATGTCAACTTGAAAGGTAAAATAGGTAAAGTTGTGTAAAGCATGTAATAAATTGTTGTCAGATGTATTTACATTTGATTTTTGCCATAGTATTTCTGGACAGCTGCTGATTTTAGGAAAGCCACTGAAATTGCACATGTGGAATATTCTGAATGACTCTCTTTTGGTTTTGATTTTTTTCTTTGGTTGCCCACGAAATATCACAAGTCTGCTGTAGTGAAAGGTTGTACTCTTGATCTGTAGTAGTTCAGTCTAAATGTTTACTAAAAAGCTTGTCTGATTCTTTTCTATTTTTTGGCATTAAGGACTGCATCTACCAACTTGGAAGGTATGGGGAAATCCATACTTTTACCACTAATTGTTTCCCTGTTGGAATTGTATCCTGATTCATGAGTGTTGGTGGTTTCATTTTTGTTTGTTTGCTTTAATTGTAAATTTGTATGGTGGACCAGGTTAATTTCCTACTACATCCTGTGATAAGCATGTTTAGCTAGCAAAGAATCTCATCTATGATCTTTTCTTTCACTTCTGTGCTCAGCTGGTCCCAAATAATGTATTAGAAATAAATGGACTTCACTGAGATCTCTGGTTGACTTTTGTATTCGGTAAGTCACTGTAGTGTTACTACAGGATTAAGGTCTATTTTGGCTGTTAATCATACATCCATGCAGTGCACTCTTGAAAATAATTATTATGATTTTTATTTTTTATAATAATTATTCTGACTTCTGTCTTGTCAATTTATTGAAGTTTAAATCTCTGCATGATATTAAACTTTGAAGCTGTCTGTAGTCTGTATAAATCAGGACTCAGCTGGAGTGAGCTTTTTGTGCAGTAAAGGCTCAATACTTGCACTGGTAATAACAGAAGTGGTTTTGGTGACCTAATACAGACTCTGTACTGCAGTAAACAGAATGAAGTCTGCCAATTAAAGACACTTGGTGCTTTATGAGAAGACATCTAGAATCTAGGCTTCAGCTAATTAATTTCAAATGAAGCAAACAACATGCTGGAGTGGAGAATAATTTGTTCTTTCACTTATGCTTTTGAGAATCCCATCATTCAATTACCACATGAAATAAGAACACTAAGAAAAACCCTAAGCTCACCTGTGCATTTTAAAGTAAGATTTTCCTTAAAATTGAAAAAAGCTGATTTTATTTGACACCCACAGAGCATACAGCTTTAATTGATCAATATAATACTAGCCTTCACAGAACGCTGTTCAAAGAACGCACCACTAGGTGCATGGCAGTTCAGAGCAATCACTTCTGGTACTGTCTCTGCTCACTAACGTAAAGAAGCCATGCAAATACTGACATCGAAAAATATTTCAGTCTTCAGCACACATAATTTTAAAAATTAGGTTGTAGTTTGTCAGTAATTAAATCTCACTTTGACGTGCACATGTTCTTTAAAAATCTGTAAGCGGTCCAATTTTCAGACAAAGTGCAAGCATCAAATGAAGGAAAGTACAGAATGAGAAAGAAAAATAACCACTTTCCTGCATAAACAGTGTTCTCATAGAGCATCGCTCAAGTAATCTTCATCTTTATCAAACATTTATGTAATAGATATATATGTCCAGTTGGTAAGAGCATTTTCTTTTTTTTGTAGCTTCATTTAATACACTATCACCATCCACAGAACTCGAATGTAATAAGTGACTCTCAGCAGCAGATCAACTGAATTATAGTTTAATGCAGTAATGTTGGGTATGGTGGAGGAGTGATTACACTGAATACTCCTGCTGGCTAGTCATTAGAGGAACAGACATCAGATTATTTTCTGAGAATCTTACTCTGAAGGCCTTGCTGAAACAAAAGTCTTTTTTCTACTTTTTTTTTTTTTTACAATCTTATTGTGCTGGTACAGAGGCTTATTGCTTGAGAAGAAATAGTCCATTAGGGCAAAATTCCAGGTGCTAAACTAGCTTAATTTCTCTATTGGACACGGATGTGTTAAAAGCTAAAGCCAGACACTCGGGGATGCAATCAAAATCATTGCACCTACCTTCCAGAAAATTACAGCTGCAGTTATTTATTCTTTTTTTCATCCCATTCCATTAGTCTTTGTAATAAAAACTATGCTTCAGTTCTTATTTAAATAATACCAGTGTGTAGTTGTAATTCCTGCTTGGTAATTGCCTAGTTTTGTCTAGTAGCTAACTTCATTATGCTGTGTTATGAAAGGTGTGTACATATCACCAAAAGACCCTGTCCCAAGAATTTGTCATCTGAAAGATAGATGAGTTGCATAAATAAGGAAAAATATGAACTTTTTTTTGTTGTTTGCTTGCTTGATTTTTCAGAAATAAAGTTGTGGTGGTTGTTGTCAGTTGGCAATTCGGTGTAAATATTCCAGGGAGCAGAATTTTGGGAACTGTCTTGAAAACTGTTATGGATTTTGTTTTATAGTTTTTCCCACTCGTGGCTGATGGCATCAGAAAGTTCATCAAAGAGAAACCTGATGATGTTATCTTCGTGAACAAATTTGGAAAGAAAAATATCAGCAATAAAGATGGTGAGGGATGACTCAGAGTAAAGAGCTAATCTGGAAGGGGCAGCATTGAGGTGTAGTGAGAAAAGTTCAGAATGACTTTGGCATTAGTCATTGAGTTATCTAGAGCAAACTGCCACGGTCTTAACTGAAATGATGTTCAAGCCACGCACACGGACAGCTTGTAGGGATCAGGAACTGAAATTTTTTGTGCATTACATGGAGACTTTCTGATTATAGAATTAGCGTATTAATTGATGCAGTGGTCATGAAGCAGGTGACTTCATCGTCGAAGGAGGTCAGCTTACTGTCCTGTGACATGGCATGAGACGATATGCAAAGCTTGGGCCAGATGGTGTCAGTTATGGAACCGAGAACCGAACTCTGGAAATGCAGAAGTTAAGGCTTGATTACACTGTGTTAATTGTTTGTCTGTACATGTCATAATAACGGCTGTAATTAATGGCAGCAGGCTGTTTTAAAATAGAAATATTTAATATCTAGCTTTATGACACTTTCTATCCTTGAAAATGATCTTTGCTGTATGTTATGGACTATTTGCTCTAACATCTTTGAACTTAAAATTGCAGACATCTACTTGAATTTACTTTGTGTTTCAAAAGCAGATTAGTCTTTGAATTTTTACTTCAGATTTTCTCTCACTAAACCACAGTGTATGAAAACATACTTACATGTATTGGAAGCTTCTGCTTTGGAAAGGAAATGTTGACCAGTTGTAACTCTGAGGTAACCTGATCTCTCTGCAACCGGCATAGAGTTTGCCTTTCAGAATTATTTCTTATTCATTTAAGTTTTATTTTACTTACCTTATGAGTTTGTTTGGTAGAAGACCTTTGGGCAGGATAGGCATTAATACTTACAGAAAACTAGAAGAACTTTTTGGAGAGACAAGTCCTTCCTCAGGTGTGGAAATAAAAGCTGCTGCTCCATAGCCAGATAGGAGCTGAGATAGTGTCTCAAAATGTAGGTAAATTGAACCATTCTGGGACAAAAAAAGAAAAAGAAAAAAAAAAAAAAGATGATGTTTTTTGAAGAAGAGATGTGGTGGGAGGAGAGATGACAGGGATTCATTTTCTTGTAGGGAGGAGGTAGTCATTTGTAATTGCTGTAAAACAAAGATCTTTCCTGAAGCCATGGTTTTTAATGTCCATCAGATAAAATAACAGATACCTCTTATGAATGATGTGCAATAGTCAGCTCCAAACAATAGTTTAGCACTCGTCACTCATTTTCAAAGTTGCTGCTTCCAGTTTCAGTATCAAAGGGCTTCTGTGACCCAAAGCCTAATATATCTGCCTGTTCTAGCTGTCTACCCTACTTTTGCATGTAGAGTTTGTCTTTCTCGAGTTCTTAAACTTCTATAAATACAACTAACCACTGCTGCAGTTATTTTTGTCACTTGTTGTTTGTCCATTAACAAAGATTTATTGTATTCTGATAGCTACCAAAGTTTTTGCCCTCTGTACTTCAGTGAGCCTTTAGGCCTACAAATTCAGCTTTTTTTCCCATGCTAAGATTGAGAAAACAAACCCAAAAATCCTGGTCTAAAAGATATACTGCGATAATCAAAGATATGTCTTAGATAAGACTGTATATAATTATAGACCTTTGTTACAGCGTCGAAGCAGTTTTTTCATCTAGTCAAAATATTTGCTGATTCTTGGTCTGACCTTCAAAAAGGAAAAGACGTGTTGTTGCCTTGCCTCCTCAGTCTGGCCTCTCCATCCCTTTTAACCTTTTTCTTTTTCTTCTAACACCTGGTTAAGAAGCTAATTTTAAGTAACACTTTTGACTGAAAACCAGAACAATTTCTTTTTTATGACTTGATCTTTTAGCAGTTATGTATATTAGCACTTTTATTTTGAATTCATGTGTGTAAATTGTTGTAAAAATAGCAGAAAGATCCTGTACATTTTTGACAAACGACTGCTAGTTGTCTGAGTAGCGTGCATGGCAATACTAAGAGGTTGTCTTGGCTATTTTACCCTTCACTCTTTCTTGACCAGCCATTTTATGGTCACCATAATCTACTGTTTGAGTTCTCCGACAGGCTAGGCTTATTTTTGTAGTGAGATCATCAGACATTACTACCACAGAGACAGATCCATTATATAATCACTGGGACCATAGCAAAATATGCATTTAAAAATGGTAAGTTGAACTTATTTAAAATGGCAGCCCAATTTAACTTTCCTTGCAGTCACGCTGAATGCAGCACTTGTATTTGTCTGTTGTTTCCGAGGCAATTATTAGCATATGTTTAAAAAGCAATCGGATCTGGTCTGCTAGGTCAAGATAATATGAACATAAATGCACGTTCTTACAAATAAGCTTCCCTAAAATATAAAGTAGAAAAACAAATGTAGTGTGAAATGTTATGTAAAACACAGGCATGGCGTAATTAGCAAAGGACAGTAGTAATGCTGTTTGTTAGGACTTGAATAGTAACAGTCAATTAATTTCTCACAACGGGAAACAGCAAACCATTTAACAAAGAAACTTCATCTGTCTCTGCAGCATAAAGGCTATACAAAGAATCACAAAACTGAGGCAGTTAAGAGATCAGAAGTCATGAAGTTAAAGTAAAAAAAGGGGGGCTTGGGGAAAGAGACTGATCATATTTTTTTGCAAATAAATCTGTCTGTATGTTCTAATAATTGATAGATTAAAACAACAACAGCAAGAAAACAGATGAGTGGTACTTTTTTGTATAAAAGGAGTACATACTGAGCTGTGTGTGTGTTGTGCTAAATAGCATGGACAATGTAATTGTAGGCTTGATGATCTAGGTACAGCTATCCTTATTCAATCTAACTACTAAAATTTCAAGCTATCAGTTCAAAGTTGGCAAGTAAGGATATGATTAATGTTTCTTCCTTTCCTTTTCCTCTGTACCAGAATAATGGAAGTGATCTAAGTTGGATAAACAGGGAAGCAAAGAAGCATTGTTGTGTTACATTTAGAGAGAAAGCAGTTATGAACAGATCAAGAGCTCTTGTAACAAAGTCAAATCTTGCTATAAAACACTTTGTGTTTCTGCTTCAATACCTTGAATTGCCCCCCAGATAGTTTTGGTAACCGTATAAACTTACTAGGCTGTAATTTAGGTACCTTCATTGTATTCCTCATATGGCATCACATAGTTCATCTGTGTCAAGCTTGTTTGCAGCATATGGGTAGTAGAACTTTACTTATAGTAGGCTTGATCTTTCATTGCTAAAGCTAACTGCTTTTCATAGGGCCTGTATCAAACCCCATGAGAGGATACAAAGGTATTTTAAGGGAAACACAATTAAGGGAAGCAGTAACATTATGTGGAAGAGCTCTGTTATCTGGAATTTCTGGCTTCTCTGCAGCTTTTCCAGGCATCACGTGTCAATTTAGTCCCCAAATCACATGGCAATTTTTTTTGAACTGGAGTTGCTTTCAGGAAGACTAATGTCAAATAGATTTTCAGTAGAGTTTTGATAGATGTCCAAAGTTTTCTGACAATACCAGGGAGTTTGATCCTGTTGCTCTTTACTCTGTTTAATTGGATTTTAAATTTTCTATGACAAAGCATACATTACTTGGTGGTACTCTACTAGTTATTTGAGGAGAAAAAAAAGAAAAATAAATCCTTCCTCTTTCCTCAGCCACCATAAACAATTAAAAGGAAGGAAATAATGGGCCTGATTTAAAATAGAGAGATGCAAATGTAATTCTAATGTAAATCAACTCCAGAAACCGTGGACAGAAAGGGAACAGAGTGGGAGGAAAACAACTTGATCTGCATAGTCTCTTTTACCCAGAAGGGAATGTTGCCCACAAGAATACGAGCTTGTTGGAAATCAGGCACAAAAAGGAGTCAAATAAATATGTCTGAGTTGGTTTGGGGTGTATTTTATATGTGTTTCTGAGCCAGTGCAGCTACATGTAGGTAGTCTTTTGTCAGGGCAGTTTGGCCCAATGAGCGTAGCACAACACACTGCCATCAGGTAAGAGCATGCCAACCTTCTCTGGAAGTTAATGTTTAACTTCACTGTTTTGTCTCTGGTTTGCATACTTATAACTGTTTTTGGTTTTGGTTTTTTTTTTCCCTTCTGCAATGTTTTAAGACCTTTGTCCACTGTGGAGGTAATTAAAGTGAAATTCTGGGGAACAGTAGAAACTTCCTGGGAACTGTGAATGTCCTAAAATATTTGTTTGAAAATGTACAGATAGCCTGAGGAATTACAGAATCAAAAGCAAATGAAATTTAGGGTATGCACAGCATAGCATTTTGAACTAAATCCCAGGCTGCAACTTAAAGTAACATTAAATTCCATTGGACAAGCATAAGGTGATTTTTTTTTTTTAAGCACCCCAGTTCATTTTCAGCAGAGCTTTAATAGTTTTCTTCTCTGTAGGGGTGCTGCTCTGCTATTGTAACTTCAAAACACCGTCATTTTCTGCTCTAAAGATGTTTTTAATAGATATATCCTAATTCTGGATAATTTCAAAGATGAATTTGAAAACAGTACCTGCCCCTGGAGAAACCCATCACAAATATGTAATATAAAATAGCAACAAAGAAATGGTGCTTTTTGGCTGGTACGTTTATGTTTGCATAATAAAACCTTGTATAATGAAGTCTTCCACGACTAATGTGCGATAGGTGATGAAATATCTGAGCTCAATGCTTGCTGTTTTTTTTAATTAATTTTTGAAATTATCTGCAATCTTTGTCTTTCTGTACCCACACTCTCCTCAGTTCCAAGGCACAGCCTAGCTGTAGCTTCAAGTACTGTTCTTACAACATTCTTCTCTTTCAAAAAAACATAGTGGTGAGATCAGTGACCAGTGGAAGCCAAGCTCACGGATCTTCTTCACCCAAGCGGCCTCTGCTTCAGGCGCAGATAGGGCTAATGAGTGAGTGAGAGTGGCTGCAAGCCTGTTCTTCCTGCTCACTAAGCTGGTGCAAAACAAGTCTCACACACACACACACACACACACACACTTCTCTCACACACACTT
>JAPSGF010000005.1:19582986-19863121 GCA_035772895.1 Perdix hodgsoniae
AAGAAAAGAAAAGAAAAGAAAAGAAAAGAAAAGAAAAGAAAAGAAAAAAAAGAAAAGAAAAGAAGAAAAGAAAAGAAAAGAAAAGAAAAGGTTGAGTTTTAACATTTTGTCAACAATTTCATAGTCACAGTTAATAAGTAGCTTGTACTTGGAGCTGGCCAGTTGTGTATTTCGTGCTGCGCTATACATTCCTCATATACGTGACCGGTTTGCTATGGAGCCGTGGGTAATTGTACAGACCGGAGCATTCCACTCTTTCCAGACCAGCAATGTCATTCTCTCCCTGCCCTTTCCGTAACATTTAGCCTTTTTTTTTTTTTTTTAAATACTTTTCCCAGCTGTATGAAGGGATCCCTGAAGATAGCAGTCCTTGTGGCAGAATATTATGTTGCTCCTCGATGTCCTCCTTTGTTTTCAAACACTTTGTCCCATTTTATGTTTCCGATGAGTGCAGTCTCAAGCCTCTTTGATGCTGACTAATTGGGGGGGGATGGGGAAGACAATGTAAAAGGGTTAATCCGTTACACTGGTATTAATGAGTCAGCTGAATCCCTACCATTCTCTTATTTCTGGTTCACTTAGCACCAATTATCACAAATGACACTTGGTTTCGTGGGGAGCAAGCTGGGAGGACGGTAGGTAGGGCTCTCAGATGAGAGCAGCCTGGTCTTAGGTTAATGCAGGTAAATATATTCATGCCGTGTGGGCTGAGATAAGAAAATAATCCTGTTTTCCTGCTGGACCCCTGGGAATGCTGAGAGTGTTGGTAGGGTGACAATATTTTTAGCTGACATGTGGAAGGATGGTCAGGTTGTTTTCTGAACTCAGTTCTCTGTTGTGCTGCTGGGGTTCAGGCTGTGGCTGCTCTCACCTGGTGCTGTACGTTGGAAATAAGGTGATGAAAGAGCCATTATTTGCATAGCTGGGCAACTCTGTGCAGGGTCTGTGCAACTGAGAGCCCCTTTTTTGAATCTGACATCTCTTGTGACGTATTAACACAGCGGTAATGTTCCTATGATCTGTCCTGAGATTTTAATGTATGGGTCTGGGAAAGTATTAAAGAGATATTAATTCCAAGATATATTTCATTACTGTTGATTGCAACTAAGGAAACTGATTAAAGCTTCAGATGCAGAGAGGGAAGTCATGCTTCTGAGCAATTTGTTGTTACTTTTTACAGTACTTTTTTAAAATTCCAAGCAAGGCAAACTCAGTCTCTCTCTCTTATGTATAAAATTGGAAAAAGGTGTAAGTCCAAGCAAGCATCTGCTTCTGTTTCCTCTTGTTTGTTGGATCTTCCTGTGATTTAGGCAGAGATCCATGTTTGCAGCTTGTTCTTTCACTTCAGATCTTGTTTTATCTGCTCTGATGCATAAAATGAAGCACATGTGGGGTGGCAGCAACTTGGGATGGACCTCTGGTACCTGGAGCAGGGTAGAGCATCTCTTGTGCTCTGAAACATTTGGTTGTGGGCAGTAGCAGCATGGGGAATCTGGTCTTCTAGCTTCAGTGCCTGTATTACAGCTCCTTTCCAATAAACAGGCCCCCCGCCTGTGCTTATGTACACACCTACATTTTAGCAAGTTCCAAACCGTCATTTTCTTCTAACTTCCAGGGTGCTTAGAAAGTGGAGACTGGTTTTAGGCCTTAGTCCCTTATTAATCCCTTTGGGGCAGGACAGTAAAGCAAGGGAATTTTGTCTAACCACAAAAGCTTTAATGTTAACTACAGTGGGATATCTCAAAGACAACATTGTCAGGCAGCACTGCTAAGGTACCCGATAGCTGGGACTGCTCGCTAGAGCAGCAGCAGATTCAGCCAGAAGTCCTTTTGGACTAGAGAGCTGAACTGATGCCCTGGGGAACTTCACTGGCTCCAGAATGGATGACCGTTGTGCCAGCCAAGTTGTTCTGACCACATCCACGTATGGGATCTGTCCTGCTACTGGGCTTGCAGGCACCCAGCCTGTGTTACCCACCTGTTCCTAGAAGGAGACTTGAAATCAGTTGTATTCTGAGCAGAAGCTGTGTTCTCTGGGGGACAAAGGTGTGTCATTTTGTGCTTACGCTCCTGTATTTCTTTTTTCCTCCTATTTTTCTTTGCATACCTGGCTATATAGCAGTTGTCGGGAGGTTGTGGCATAAGAATTCTAGGTTCCAAATATAGCATATGTTCCTAAGTAGAGTATGTGTTATGCAGTAACTGCATCATGGAAACTGGATTTGGTATTGTTTTTTGAAAATCATTAATCCACCATAGCAGCTGCCAATCATACACGAGTGCTCAGGTCTTTGTGACCTAGAATTTTATCTGCTAGTCTTCAGCTGATTGAATAGGATCCAGTAATGCAGCTCTTTGTGCGTGGGCTGGGTTAGTTTGTGGGCTTGTCTTACATATAAACAGCACAATGATATTGTTGGGCTGTGCTCTTGTGAGTACTGAATTCAGAATTTAAATGGCTAGGAACATGGCTAGAAATAGGAAACAATATGATTATGATTGTTCTGGTCTCGTCTTTGTAAAATTCTTGATCTTCAGGGTTTATTTAAATGCATCTTAAACAAAATGTATCAAAATTGCAAACCTTCCATACTTGTTGCTTGATATTTCACCTAGGGGAGAGGCAGGACTGCTTCTTTTGTCCCATGGAGCTGTGAGCCTGACTCAGCCACATTGTGAAAACTCACCCTGGGGTAGTGATGTTACTGCATACTGAATGGCACTTCTTCAAACAGTAGCCAGGAGGGAGTTGCTAAAGATGCAGTTTTTGTAGGGTGGCCTTGTCGGTTTTTGTTATGCTGGGTTTTGAGATAGGTACTTATTCTATTCTAACTGTGCTGTATGACAACTTTCTGCAGGAAAGTTCCATGTGTTGAGTGTTCCTTCCTGGGAACTTGCCCTTGGGAAGGGATTGATGTACAGCTTAGGTATTTATGATCACTGCCATCACACAGCACTAGCAGTTGATAATAGGAGTTACAGGGAGCTGTGACCTTTCTTCATTTTTTCTATTTGTGGTGAGAATGCAGTACAAAGCCCCAGCATTTGGGGGGAATATTGCACAATTCTTTTGCTTATTTTTTTTACTCTTTGCTTTGTGGGAAGTGTCAGTGTCAGTTTTTTTGTGTGCAGGTGAATGTTTTGCTGTTTCATTGAAAACTTATGCAAAAACATAACAGCCAAATCTTTTGATGTTATCTTTGTAAATGGATATTTTAGTGTGGCTTTTTTTTTTTTTTTTTTTTTACACTATGTGAACTGAGCTTCTTTGTCTTTTCAGGAATTGTGGTTTGTCCCTTTTTGTCCACCATAATAGCTTCTACTTTTCTCTTTGCATGATTTTAAGGAATTCTGCTGTGCTTTTTTTGTGCTGATGCTTTAAATCGTTATAAATTGGTACAACTCTGTGTAATATTGTCATGTAATTGAAGATCCAAGCAGTGGTTAAAAACATTTTAATGCACTGAAGCCGTGCATATTAAAAATTTGTGAATATTTGATGCTGTTTGTCTCATTGCCTTTCAAATGAAATAGTATACTGATAGTGTGTTACAGCGAACATTTCCATGCTGTTTACATACAAGTCAAAGGTAAACAAGAAGTTTCATAGTGTAGTTTCTCCTACAAAGCTGGCTTTAAAATAAAGTTACTAGAAATACTAAACCAGCTTAAAGCACAGAAGTAATTGGAAAATAACAGTTTAATCCAAGTTAATCCACATTATTGACCTACGTGCTCCAAATAAATAAATAAATACATAAAATTATGTTGTCCTTTTAATCATCTGTGATTCTGGTTGTTCATGAGAAAAGTCTGCCCGAAAATTAACTGCTGTAATGTTCTTGCCTATTCTGAGGACAGAGTAAATGGATTTATGTTTTGTTTTGTGTGGAGACTGCCTAATTCTTAACCTCTTTTGTTGGTTTGCCTTCAGATTTTAGATCTCCTTCCTGAGGCTGAGGTAGTTTAGAGGTTTGTAGCAATAAAATGAAATTAATGTTGTAAACCAAAACTAATATATCAAGGAGTTCTATAGGCAGAGGTGCCTGAATAATGTCTTCTAATTGCTTTTGGATGTAGGTTTCCCTTCTTTCATGTTCAGAACCATTGTGTAAAACCTTTAGATGTATTCATAAGCTTGTATGGCTACTACACAAACTCCTAACAGAGTATTTACGCTTCTTTTTAGAGGAAAACAAAATATGCTATGCTCATAAATATACTGCAAGCACATGTTTGAAATGCAAAAGCAGCAGTGGTTGTAACATAAGGTTTTCCCTGTACAACTGCCATTATATACATAGATTGATCCCAGCAGTAAGGCTGCTTTCTAGAAAATCACTTAGAAAAATGAAGGGTTGGAAACTTCTTGAGCCAGAATTCTGTAAGCCTTGTTGTCTGAAACATGTTGAAGAAAAGCTTTGGTGTTATGACTTAACTTTTGTCATCAGGTATATCAGTGCCTGTGAGTCACGTGTTCACATGCAAACTGTGTATCAGTGAATCCATATAATCCTAACCCTCAGTTTCTCAAAGAGCTCCTTGAAGATCTCTTAGTCCTTCTATCCCTCTACAATAGCCATAGCTATTTCTTTGCATTATGTAGTGACTTTTGCTTTTTACCCTTCCCTTGTCATCATTTGCAGTGACCAACCACAGCAGTATTTGTTAATTGTGCTGCCAGCAGGCCAAGAGGAATAGTGAGCAATGGGATTCTTCTTCAGCAAGGGTACATGGTCTCATTTTACTGCCCAACTGCAGATGATTATATTTTGCAAAAATCTTATTCTTCTGTGCCACTTTCAGCCATGTTTGACAGTGTTTTCCTTTCTTGTCAGGGACAGAAGTTTGGTCATGTAAATCTAATTCCTTAGAAAACCAGCTTAAATTTGCAATATTTGTTGATTTGCATTTATGTAGCAACTGTCACATGCAAATACGAGACTATTCACACTGAATTTTTTGATAGACAAATCATTTTCATACATGCTGGATCTAGTAGTTTTACGGTGTAACCAAGAGACTGATCAGGCAGTCTGCGCTGCAGATTTTTACATGCTAGAAGAAGCTCTTCTATGCTGACCAAGGTGGCTTCCAATACACTGTTTTCTTTTGACCAGGATGAATGAACCATACCATGAACAAAGCAGAAGAAGGCTTCAGCCTCAGGATGACATGCAAACAGTGAAAAAACTCTTAATTTCGTTGTGAAAAATTGACCGTTATTATAAATGTTTCACTCTAAGTTAGTTGAGCTAGTAGCATGAAAATAATGCTGTTAAAATATTTTTAAGGGAAGGTTGCTCGCTGGTTCTATACTCTGTGAGCTGTACCATTGTCTTCAGCTAAGTTTGTTGTTGTTACTGTTTCCACATAGCCTTTTACTGCTTGCTCATCAGGAACGAGGAGGTAGACTTTTATTGTTCTGAGTTTAAACTTTTTATCATCCTTCCAATCAAAGTAAGAAAATGCAAGAGAGATTGTGTAGATCATGACTTTCACATCCTCATAAAAGATGCAGTTAGGCAGGAGAAATAGAGCAAATAAAGGCAAAGAGTATTATCTTTACCTCCTTCTCTTGGAAAAACAAAAAGGATCCAGGAAGAAACTGTAACCCTAAGAGAGCTTTCAAACTACTACTTTTGCAATTGCTGCATACCAGACTATCCATATAACAAAGGTGGATTATAATGAGTCACTACCCAGGAAGCAGATTTGAGAATGAGGTGGAAAGAGATAATATAGTTTAAGTCTAAACTTTTCCAAACATCTAAAAAATTTAAGGGTCTTCTTGTTTTATTCTTAACCTGAAAACAATCTAGTTATTCTACAGGATGATTAAGCTGGTTTAGATGACCATGGCAGTAAGCTCTTAGTTATTATTCAGTAAGTCTGAAGAAAGTCTAATTAATTTATAAAACGTTCTTAAAAACAAGAGGTAAAAAAAAGTACATTAGATGGCTTTTTTCCCCAGTAAAGTATGATTCACTTGGGCTCAGAAGGTGGTGTTTGTTTTCATATGAAGAGGAGGGGTTCAACGGACAGAGAAGGTGAATGACAGGGAGGACTGAAGATTCTTTAGGAAATTCAGATTCTGCAGGTGAATACATGTGGAGGCTCACCTATGGCATCTAATCTATGTGTGCCAGGAAATCAAGTAAAATTTTTTTAGAGACAACGTTCATGAAAAATGTTAGCATATCATAGATATGCTGTGGATTATCTGTAGAGCACTGTCAGTTTGTTTAGCGTGGGATGAGTAGCGAAGAGTTTGGAAGTTCTCCCTTAGGCATGGGCACACAAATCCAGATAAGCATGACTGTTGGGCCAGGTGACTTGGAGGACCTACACTTCTGTGATGTGGCTGGTATTTTCAACTTCTTGCTTATAAAGTGATTGAATGCGTTGCAAACCATTACTCACATCTGTACTGCACTGGTTGCTTCAGCACTAAAGATGTTTTGGGTAGCAAGACACTGATAATAATCTAAGATAAGGAATGTGTGGCAGCATATAAAGTAATGAACTCAAGAACAGGATTTCCAAACAGCACAATGGAAGAGTGAGGTCTGCTGAAAATGGTGAAGGAATTCAGTGGTTTTGTGGGCTACCTGGAAAGGTTGGTAGGAGCATGTAATAGAGAAGGTACTTCCATGGAAGCATCAAACCAGTAAAATAGAATGGGATTGATCCCCAGTGTTTCTTTTTGCTTGGTGTGGAAGTATCGTGATTGCTTTTCCTCTTAGTAAGGTCTGGACCTTTTGCAAATGCAAAACACTTATGATAATGTTTACCTTGTTACATTTTTCCACCTCCCTTTTCACAAGTTTGAAGAAACAATTTTTTCAGAATTCTCACTCTGCAGTGTTTACATACATTTTCTTATGATTCATCAGAATAATTACAGAAGATACTGGTAAGTTTTACTTCTGATAAAAGCTTCATTTATAGGTATCTTAATACCCAGCTATAAAAGCACTGTTGAAATTCAGTATAAGGCTGACAACGATTTACTGTGGGCCTGCTTAGTCTAACACAGACCTGTGCCTTAGCATGGGCTTAGATTTCCTTCTCATTCACCCTTATGCTGCATGAACTCTTAAACTCTTGGTTTGCTGAATGTTGCAGCTGTGGAGAATCTTTTTGCTGATATATTGGATTTTAAGGGGGTATTATTAGCTTGTTGAAATGAAACTGCTGTTGATATGAAAAAGCTCTAATATGAGACCAGGATGAGATGATCTGAAACTAAGATGACTTCATTGTTTTGCCAGTTATATATATTCTTATGAGTCTACTATGTCTTGGTCATATGCATATAGAAATTGATGAGAATTAATGTAAAGTTTGCATGTCACAAATGCTATACAAACTGGTAGTCCTGTTTTAAGAAAAGAGAACCACCCATCCATCTGTGTCCCATCTCTCCCACTGAAGAAGACAGTACATGTCCAGTGCCTTATTTGACTGAAGTAGATCAGTGAGTAATATGTTAATCTGTAATGGGATGTGTCAAATCACTTACAATTTATTACATTTTGCTGTACTGTTATACAATGCATGATCATTAGCAAATATTTCTAAAGTTCTTTCCTTTGCTTTCTGTTAATAGTCCTGGTCCCACAAAATCAGTGCACTTTTGTGCTCTGGGTACTGCCATCTGTGTTCCTTGGAACAAGTCCACTACAATCCACACCTCACTCTGGGCAGGATGTACCTGGAAAAGATATTTCACTGATATTCTGGGTTGGCAGCTCAGAGCTCTTCTCTGGCACTAAATGTGGCTTTGGACTTTTCTTGTAAGGAACTACAGCAGTTGAGGCAAAGCTAGAAGCTGGAAATAGTGGTGAGGAGAACAGCAGCAACATGGCATCCATCGCTGGTTGCCTGTCTGCTATATTCACAAAGGAAGGAAGAGAAACTTTTTAATAAATCACTTTGGATGGAATTAGACTTCAACAAACGGAATGGAAGCTGAAAAGGCATGGAAGCTGGAAGCTACAGAATGAGGCAGAAGAAGAGCAATACCATCAGACCACCTTGCACAGAAGTGAGGTTGTAGAAGAACCTGAGAGTCACATGTTCAGAGGAGAGAAGGATTTACAGTACTTAAATACCTCCCAGAATTGATACCACGATAGCATGAATTGTCAGTTCAGTTCACTGTCAATGAACTGAAATTTGACATTCTGTTAGTGACTTAAAATTGCTGTCTGTCTCAGTGAAGGAGGAGAAGGTTTCTGAGTAGGAAAAAGGGGTGAGAAACTGCAGTAAAACCTCTATGCTTCTATACCATCAGCATCTCCTGTTTTCAGATCCTACTAATCCTCTCTTAGAGCTATTTGTCTTTTTATTTCCAACCAGAAGTCAGAATACTGTTTGTTCCTGCCATGTTTTAGGTACAAAAGAAAAAGTGGTGACAAGCAGGAAATATTTAAACAACTAACTAGAGTATAATGGAAAATAACAGTCTTCATTTTGAAGCTGAAGGTGGAAATTCTTGTATTTGGTATCTGATTACTGCTTGCTGTGTTACACGTGGTTCACTTTTTTATTGGATTCTTATCCACAGCAGGCCAAATGGCAGTCTAAGTTAAAGAAGGCTCTAACATGTATTTACAGTTCTTTTCTCTTTTTTGGGCTGAGGGTGGGATAGACTTGTAATTGCTGTCTGTTGATCAAGAGACTACCCAGCATGAGGATGACAAAATGCTGGGAGAGGAAAGAGTATAAATAGAAACCCCACTTCCTTGTTGAGCAGAAGCCAAACTTGTGGTTGAACCTTTATATACAAGAGTTTCTGAGGTCTGAATAGGCAGCTAAATGCCAATTGTTGAGGACGCCGAAAATTCTGAGATCTGAGGAGGTTGTGCATACTGCAAACTAACCTGGGTGTTTCTTTCCTGGTCAACACCTGTCTGCAGTTTGTGAAGAAGAAGATACTGGTGGGACTTGGGGAATCCAGCACAGAGTGCTGGACCTGTGTCTGACCTTTGATGGCAACATCATTCATTTGGACCTGAAAGAGGCTTAAAACAACCTAAAAACAGCCTCCCAAGGCTGAGAATTGAGTGTCTGGAAAGCAGGATAATTGTCTATTGCTCTCTTTTCAAATTTGAAAATATATTTCCATTGTTCAGTAAGAGAATATTTTTTAGGAATAAGCATGATTTTTTTCCTGATGAATTCACCAAGTGATCTCCTTTATGTCACTAATTATGCCGATGATGTTTAAACCACATAACATTGCACACAACATCCTTCATTACTAATGCTTAGATTCTCAAAATAGTACATGATGTATTAAATACATGACTTCAGGTATTTTAATACGAATTTTATGACTAAAACTTTGCATAATGCTTTTAAGCCAAAGGATATACGAGCCAGAATCTAATTGTCTTGTAAAGTGAATCATTTTGCCTGTTATCTCTTCATTAAAATACAGCTTTAAACTTGCTCTAGTTCAAACAAATTAATTCAAGAAATCTTATTGCCTGTATTTATATAGAGGTTAGGCAGGATGATTACAGTGGTCCCTCTGACCTTATCTATCAACATATTTACCATTCAGTTCTGATGAAAGGCTGGATGGGGAATGCTGATAGCCCTGCCTACTGAGGTCATGTGTTCTTGATTTTTTCAGAGCCAGATCTCCATTGCTTAGTTTGGCAAAATTGTAATTTCATACCTACTTGTATCAGGAATCCATAAGAGTGTTTTTTCTTTCGGTCAAGGACTATAAACTTTAATTTGTAAGGTGCTCAAAATTACCCATCTTAGTTCCCTCTCCCAAAAGTCTGCTCTCATGGGATGTCTGGGGTTCACCTTCCTCTTCCATCCTAACATCTGGGTAGGCAAGAAGAGATTTTAGGAAGAAGGGGAAAACCAGATCGGGGGAAGCATTTGAGAAGCGAGACTGACAAGGGAAGAAAAACTTTGACTTGCAGTTAAGGAAGAGATTAGAACTGAAGTCAATGGGAAACTAAGGCAAGCTGAACAAAAAAATAGGGTTGGTTTTGGCAAATGTGATAAGGCTGGGAACTGGTAGAGCAAGGAGAGCTTGGGTTTGGGGAGGTTTGTTAATCAGTCACTTGTGCTAATAGAAATTAGGATGATTAATCTGTTTGGACACTTGAGATAGGAACCAAGCAAAGAAGAAAACCGGAAATAGTGTTTTCTCCAGAAAACCGTTCTATTCTCATGGACATCTTAGGTGATTTAATCTACAGCTGCCTATAACTTCATTAACTCAAACAATACTCATCTTTATGAATTTTTTGTGTGTTATGTTTCCAGGACTGTATAACTGAAAATTTGGAAGGATGCTGGGGTTTTCCCATTTGCACTTTTTTTTTAGCAAGAGATCTGCATTAAAGTTCAGTTTACAGAGTCAGCTTGAATTGTGAAAAACCACAGATACTATGAACTTGCCACCTGTGGGAGTTGGATGTCAGAGTCTGAAGTTAAAAGATACTTCTTTTCTCTCCCAGTAAGCTATTCTTGTTCTTCTTTTCTTGTGAACATTTTTACGTTTTTGACCTTTTGGTCCTGATTTCAAGCTATCATTTATTTTCATCTTAAGGAAATCTGATCACAGGAAAAAGAGTATATTCCAGATAGCATTAGCACATATCAAATTGATCTTTTGTTTCTTTGAGTATAAAAACTTTCAAGTGCTTTCTAAGGATGATCTGTAAGGACAAATAGAAGAAATTTCCCTTGTAACACTTTTTTGCTATGTTTATGCATACACCCGGCTCTACCCAATGTGAGTCATCTCATTGATCTCAATTAGCTGTCCCTTTGCTGCTGACCAGCTAACCATCTCTGTCTTTTCACTCCTGACTAGGCTTTGTCCAGCTAGCTGCAGCCTGCTCACATCTTCACAAGGCTCCATGCAGCCAGCACAAGTTCCCCTGACAAATCCCGATCTCAGGGAGGGGTATCCTGTGTTTTTCCTCCTGCATCTTTTATTGAATGTAGGACTGGGAGGGAGCACAAAAGGTCATTCATCGTCCTTGTGTTGGCAGGACTGAAAGCATTCATAACAGATGTTTCTTCAACCTCTTTCAAAAATCTTTCAGAGGTGGACATTCCACTGCTTCCTCAGGTAGTTGATTCTTAAACAGCCCTTTCTTCTGGTGAAGCTGATCTTGCAATATTTGCTAGTCTAAACTTGTTTGCAAATGTATCAAAATCATGCCTTAGTCTCCCCTTCCTGCATCTGCCAACTATTTTCATGCCTCCTCAAGTTTTTGCAATATTTCATTGCAGGTAGCATTTACAAGGCCACAGTCGTCTCCTTCATCACACATGTAAACTAAAGGTTTGACGGACTTTATTTTCATGGCCATTAGTTATATCATTATAGGTGCTTATGAATTTGGCTTTTTTTGGAGTACTGTGGGGAAGAAATGCCAAGGAACTGACTCCTAGTCTCCTTTGTTCTCTTTTTTTCCATTCCTCCCACTCCCTTTCTTTTTTAGAAGAGATGATGTGAATGTGAGTACTTTGGAGTATTTTATATAGAGAATTACTAGTTTACCTAGAAGCATTTTTCAGTTCCAGAAAGGATTGTGACAAGCTTAGACATTAATGGAGCTAGTATGCATTAGTGACCTACAGTTATTAAAACATATTAAAAGCATACCCAATGACTAAATATCTCTACTTGTTTTTATAAGATATTTTACTAGGTACTGCACTGTACCCAAGGGTCCTTTGGGGTTTGTGACAGCTTGGAGCGAGGCTGCATGGCCTTAGGTGCCACCAGCTTCCACGCTCCTTGGGCATGGACAGAAGCTGGCTGCTGTCCTGATGGGCTCTTCCAGGTGCCCTGCGTCTAGCAAAGCCAGAAGCACAGGCTTACCAAAGGAGTAAAACTAAAGTAACATGAACCTTTTCATTTAGAACTGTGGCTGCAGGACTCTTTTTAAGAATGCAGGCTTTCAAAATAATCTGCTGCAGAAAGCACTATCAGTTCAAATAAAAATAAAACCAGAATTATGCAGCTGAACCTTTTTCTCTCTCTAAGTTGTCTCTTACAAACTATTTGCTGAGTAGCACTAACAGCATAAGGAGATAAACTGCAGGATCTTCACAGTTTCTTGTACAGCCTCCCTCAGACAAAGACAGTTACAGTAGACTGAGTGGGTTGGTTTAGGGTTTTTTTCTTGATGGGTAGATTTGTTTTACTACCTTTACATTTTTAAGAAAGTTGCTAATGTTACTTGTCTTTCTGATACCACTTAATTACACTGTCACTAGTTTATTGCTGAGATCTGCTCATCTGAGATTGGCACCAGCTGCAGCTTTTCAAGTAAACTGGCATCTGTGTTGTCAGTGCCATCCTGGGCAGAGGTAGCCATGTCCATGCAATGGAAGAAAAGTAGTGGCCAGCCTGTCCTCGACTAATTTTCCTGGATGGCCAAACCAGGGATATGCATATGCTCTGCATGTGCTACTCCTCTGTTTCGGCACTCATGCTCAAATGTGCCCTGTGAAGAGCCTAGATTGTAAATGAGAATGGAGTGGCCACACTTGTGTCCTAGCTTGACCTGGGCCTGAGACATGACTGACACATGCGCAGCTGTGGCCATTACACCAGATCCTTCCACTGCTGTGTCTCCTCTGCTTGACATGTTGCCATTGTTAGAACTTATTGGTCCTAAAGTCTCCAAAAAGAGAAGCCCTGCTTCCTTTCTTTCTTTGTTTGTCTGTATGTTTCACTTTAATTGTTAGAGACATACTTATTCCCAGGTTTTGCAGGCTGCTTCTCAATGCTTGTGTTCAATGTAAAATGTAACTTTGGCAACGGAGTTCTCCCTTTCTAAAGAAATTGCACAATTTGATTTTAGGAAGACTCAAGATGTTTTCTTCCTCCCTAAGATGAAGGATTTTAGTGACTTAATAGGTATTTTCTGATTTTGATAGGTGACACAGCTGATGACCGAAATAGAGAGACAAAGGACAAAACTTCATCTCCCGAGACAAGACCAATGTACAACCAGCCTCCACAGGTAGGAGACTGCTACTTTACTCATGCATGAAAAAACTTTCAAAGCAGCTCATGTGGGAAGTGTGAACGTGTTGCAAAAGGTTTCAGCATATTTGTATATGTTAAGTGCTTACTCAGCCTTTCTTGCCATCCATCATAAAAGAAACACTATTAAAATTTAGATGGTAATACTATAATGACCACCAGTATCGAATGGAAAAAGATGCAGATATAAAGCTAGACTGTGTGGTTGTTGCTGTGTATCTTGTTTTTATACTTGAGATTTGCAACAATGGAACTGTGGCTAGGGTGTTAATGAATTGTGTACAAGTAGTGCAGTGAGCAGTGATGGAAAATGTCAGACGTTTACATAAGTTATTTCCACAGCTACCATTGTAACTTACATGTTGTAAATGTGTGAGTATAATGGACTTTCTTCGCTGTGTTTGCTTTCTGTTTCAGTGCTGTGTGACTGTAAATATGAACATCTTCTTGTTTATTTAATATTTAATCTATGTATACCTTTCCAAAAGATTTCAGCATATAGCATACACACATTTTTTTCTGCCTTAAAAGTGCTTTTGCAGTAAGTATGAGCCTGTTTTCCATTGCTGCGTAATCTTAGATATTTGCAAGATACCATTTCAGTGTCTTTTTTTGTGTTTTTTGTGGCTTTTTTTTTCCCCCCTTAATCCATTATTTCCCTGTCCCTTTCTCATATCAAAACTAACCATGTCTCTCTCTCATCGCAGCGCCATTGTAGCATTTATTACTGCTAAGCCCTTGTAAGCCTTTGGAGTATCAGAGGTGTGTGTGTCAGTGCTGCTAATCTAAGAGCAGGCAGTGCCTGTGGGGGTGCACTCTAGATTCTCATTTTTAATTTTTAATTAAAAACTGTGCCTTATATGGAAATTTTTTGTTCACCATCAGTAGTGAAAGCTTTGCTTTTTGATAACGTAGGAAATCAGCTAGAGTTAATAGCAAAACTTCAGTCTGATTTCTGAACCCAGGCACATCTGAACAAGGTGTGTTTTGCCATTTTGAGGCAGTAAAATGCCATGGTATTGTGGTCACTGACTGCACAGGCATAGTTTCCCTTAATGTGGTGTTCTGACTAGATGTTGTGAGCTGCCAGTGACTGTAGTTCTGTGGAGCTTCAGAATAGGAACTGCATGCTTACAAGTTAGAGAAAAGATGCAGTTTTCAAAATAAAATAGCAAGTGTTACCATAAAAATAAAATAAATATTTATTTTTTATATTGAAAGGCTTACATGTCACCAAAATGCTTGTATGAATCAATGTCAGTTAAACTGAGAGATAGCATTTTAATTCCAGTCTCTGGATTTCATGTGTTTGAACTTCGTGTTTGCTTGGAGGAGTTCTCAATTTCTCACATTAAATATAGGTCATGAAAATGAAATTGATAGCTTTGGCTGTTAGGAAAGCAATATTTCTATTTACAGCAGTGAGTATATTTTTATAAATTTGTGGGAGAAATCTACCAATTTAAGAAAACTGGAAAAGCATTGTTTTATATACTCAGTATGTCCTAGAGGCATAGGACATTAATTGAAATAATAAACTTGTTCTCATTAAGGCAAAAATACTTCAGAAACATAGTACAGTACGTTAAAATAGATTTGTTAAGCTGCAAAGTAATACCAGATATTTCCCATGCACAGTTGAACAGAAAAGTTGCTGGAAACTTGCTTCTGTTTTAACACATTATACATTTGACAACTTAATAGGTGTTGACTTTGTGGAACATGAATAAGTTCTTTTAGAAATATGGTTTAAAGAATAAAGTCATACTTTGTTTATGGGTCACTTCCTTATCTGAAAGGGAAATGAGGTTGCATTTGATTTTTGAAGAACATGTTTTCTGGAGTATGTTTTTGTAACCATTGTAGTCTTTGGAATTTCCCATTTAGGTACTACTGGACTCATTTTCTGCACAGCTATTGAATTCTTAAGTGCATATGTTTGTGCAGTATTGCTTTATTTTTATAAAACTAATGCACAAATTAAATCTTGAGACAAGATTGTTTTGCTGCAACTTGCAACATTTAACAGAAGCTCCTATAGCAGCGGCAGTCCCTGCAGTCTGCATTGTTTTGTGAGGTTTCCATGTTGCGTGTGGTGCTGTTAGAGGAACTGCAGATATCCACAGCCTCGTTGGTGTTTTCACTGATCAGCTTCACTCTGCTACACAGTGGGGACAGAATCTCCTGCTGTGAAGAGTCCCACGTGGAGCATCTTCTCCATCACCAGCTTGCAAGGGTTCTGATGCCCACTTAATCCTAGGGAACTTGGAGGTCAGGCAGGGTAATGAGCGCTCTGGGCACAGTCAGGCACACAGCACCCCACAGACATGCGCCATCCCACAGGCATGTGCCATCCCACAGAAGCTGCTTCAGGCTCATGGACTACAAGTTGCATACATGTTTAAGTGCTTTTCTGGATGTGGGCCAAAGTGCTCAGCACTCTGCAGGACTGGGAACTTAGGCTTGTCTCTTAGTGACTGAAATGCAAAGCATCTAGTTGTAACTGCAACACCATCACAACAGAAAGAGATATTATGGATTTGTTTTTTCATGCTTGTGGGTTTTCCATTCCAGATAATTCAATCTTCATCTGCTTTCATTGGGAATTCAAGGTTACAGAAAGTAACCAAATGGAAGTGTTTACTTTTGTACATGTAGAGTGCTAGAAGCTGCAATAATGTGGTGGAGTTATTTTTCATAATGAGCTGTTCTATTGGTAAAGCAAATTAGTGCAACCGTGTATTTTTGTCCTACTGTGAGAGCAATTATATAGCACGTCTATTAGGAGACATGAAAAATATTTTTGACAGATGGTATGGCTGTGAATTAGGATTTATGAAGATTATTGTATGTCTGGTGTGCAGGGCACCTGGGATTATTACATTGATGCAAGAAAGAAAAAATCTGATAATAGCTGCAGTGTTTTGTATCTCCCTACTGTCACCTTAAGAAGCAGTTCATGTTTATTTGATATGGCACTTCTGGATAATCTGACATACGCTCTTTAGCCAACAGATGTCAGCAGATTTAATGGGTGGAAACCATACCAGTAAGTGTGTTAAAATAAACCACCAAAAATGAGAGCTGCATTTATATTGTCAATTAAGATTTTTCTCTCTTACTGTGTGTTGGTTTTTGTTTTATTTTATAGTCCTGTTTCTCCCTCAAATACTCAATCGCTATTGCCTTCTATCTAAGGAGCTTGTTACACGCTTTCTAGGGCAAGAGAGAATCCTCCAAGGGATTGCTTAATCCATAAGTACCTAATTTATATTTTGTTGTTATAGCCACTCTTAATTATATACCTTGCTGTGATACTTATCTTCATAGGACATAGCCTTTGTTATGAATTGCAGTCGTTCTGTTATAGCTCTTGTGACCTTTCTTGGCATAATTTAATACTACAAACTGAGAATGTAGCAGATAGAAGGGCCATGTTTCCTGAAGTAAATTTACAATTATCCATGGCTTTTTGCACAGAGACACTGCACAGTGCACTATTTTGGCTGAGTTCCCAAATAAATTAGAAAAAAACCCAAACTTTTGTATCAGAATCTGCAGATAATATCCTCATTACATTGATCCTTTTTAAAGCTCTGCTATTTAAGGATTCCACATATATGTTAATAACAATTTCTTTGGCTGTATTTGTCAAATGGGAAGACAGAAACACTATTAAGATATAAAATGTCAAGGAAGAGATAGTGGAAGTTGAGTGCATAGTGAAAAAGTGAGCAAAAAAGAATTTATTGTTACTTTTACTGTTCTGAAGAAATAACAAGTCTTGCTGAATGTGTTAGACTTTTAAGATCTCCTTTAGAGTAGATCACCTGGCAATTATCTGATGTAATTCCAGGATTTGAATAACACTGTTACCTTTTTTTCCTTTTAAATATATTTGTATAGTAATTAGTTCTTCCAGACCTTTTGTTGTCCAGTTTTTACTAAAGCCTGGCTGTCGTGAATATTTTTATGAGTTAGCAGAAAATGAGGTATTAACTGGTTGTGCCTTCATTTAGTCACCCAGCTCTTAGTTTTCAATTCAGAGTTCCTGCATTTAAAGGCTCAGAATGAATGTTCTGGGTTAGTTTTACTGCATCATTTTAAATTCCCCACATTTGATTTAGAGAAAGTGGTTGTATATCAAAATCATTACAGTTATTGGCCAGTGTTTGTGGTTAGTCTGCTCTACTTTGACAAATGCTAATGTTTATAGAAAATATAATTAAAAAAGGAAAAGAAAAAAAAAAAAAGAGAGAAAAAAAGAAGAAAGCCTTCTTAAGCTGGGATTCTAGCTGTGTCCTGGTTAGATTAATTGCTTGTCATATGTCGTATTAACTACAAGTATTTCTTCTTCATCTATAAAGCCCTTAAAGCGTGTTGGTTCATATTTTCTCTCTTCTTAATTGGGCATGTAAGCAGTAATCACTTAATGAAATTATCCACTCCTGGGAGGGACTGGAATAAGACTGTCTTCATCAGGTCATCAAGCACATACTTTTCTCTGAATGCTGGTGCCTTCAGAAGAAAGATCTGCTTTACTCGACTGTTGTGTATGATTTTAAGCTATAGGAAGTGAAGTTTTTACATTACTTTTAAAGAGAGATTAATAGTTTTCAGTGTTGATGCTTTGCAATGGACATCATCTTTCGTAGCTCCTTTCATTCTATGCATACATAGCTGGGGGACTTGCATTTACTGTGCAGACACAGATTGAGAATCCCTTCAAAGTAGAGCTACTATGTGATAAGGAAGTCACACTATGTGGTTGAGATCTTACTGGGAAAGAAGGTAAACAGCCCAGTCAGCTAAAAATCAGCTTTTACACTGTGATAGCATCTGTACTTCATAAAGCTTAATTACATTGTTTGTATACCTGTTTGATAATCAAAATATCTAAGGGGTCTTTTCATACTAGGAAGATTTCCAGAACCTACTGACCAGGGGACTTCTGCCTGCCATCCACAGATGGGCAACCTGGGGGGTGCAGGTGTGTGTGTGTGTACGTGTTATGTATAACTGTGTTATGTATACATGCATGCGTGTGTAAAATTTAAGCAGTACGATCATCCATAAGAAGGTCTGCTTCTGCACAAAGCAAAGGATAAGTTACTGTGGCCTCACAAGCAGTGTTTTATAAAGTCTTACAATCTAGTGACCTGGAGTCAACCAATAAGAGCTGGTCATGTGTTATTAGAGTACCACCTTGTAAGAGTTTTTTCAGTCCTAAAGTGATAGTTAAACTCATCTGTGTAAGATCATAGACAATGGAGGTTACTGTAGTAATTATAGTAATGTCAAGAATGATGTCAGTTGCCTTTTTTTAAAGGGTAGTTTTATATTTTTAGATCTAGGGAACTGGATTGGGAATGGAGAATTAACATGGTTGACACCAGCTTCCTCTCATTAAAAAAAAAAAAAAATGCAGCTTTATTACAAAACATTTTTCTGCGGTACTTTGCAAGCCAGTGCTACTTGTAATGTAATCCCTTTGTTTAACTTATGTTGAGGTTTCATTGTGGCAAGAACTGAGGATGCCTAACATTCTTTTCAAAAAAAACTTTGAACGTTCTGTGTGGTTAGAATACACTTGTAACCTGGAACATAGCCCCAGCAGAGACATTTGGGATCCCCACTGCCCACTGACATGCTGGAACTCGGAGTTGGAATGAGATTGATCTGCCCATCAGTGGGATTTGTGCAACAGGAGAGAAAACTGCCTCCTGTAGGAAAAGAACTGCACACAACCGTGATAGATTTTCGTTGTTTAGTACCTATAAATAGCACCATACACACCCACATATAGAAGTTAATAAAATAGTGAAATTGTCCTGATTGGCAGCCTCTGCATTTTTGAGAGCTAGGTACACGTGCTCCATATGACCACCAAGGCACGTGTATGCAGAAACACAGTTTGCATACCTTGCTATTTAGTTTGGGCAGACATTCATTGTACGCTTACTGTAATTGCATGCTTATTCAGTTACATTGGATTATTACGTGTAAAGAAGATGCTCAAATTGGATGCCCAGATGTTCACATTTTCAGGCTTTGTCTAATTTTGGAATCTTCTGACTAACTTAATCCCTAGATAAAACGTTTGCTTATCCTGTATCTCTTGCCCAAACACATGCGGTTGGACTAAAAGCCAGTAATGCTGGTTCTCTTTGCTGCTGTCAACACATTGATTGGTCAGTCATCCTGCCTCTGGGAGTAACCCTTCTGGGCTTTCAAAATATTAAAATTGATCTAAAATACATTTTAGATCATACATCACTTGATGAAACAGTGTGCTAATACAGCCTGATGGAAGTGTGATATTTACTGTGTGATGCATTAGTGTAAAATGGTGGCTGAAAGACCACAGTATAGGTCAGCTTATTAATAATTACTCTAAACATCATGTAAGGAAAATAACAGTGTCCTTAGATTAGTTTCTCTGCCACTATCAGGGAAAAAATAAATAAAACAAAAACCAGCAATAACCAGTCCACTTTAAAGTAAAGGAAGAAATGATGTGAAAACTGCCCTATTTCAGTCCAAAATGCAAGTATTGGTAAGACAGGAATATGTTTTTGTGTAACTTCCATCAATGTGTTTTGATCCTTCCACCATAACGTGTTTTTGCTTTAATTCGTACCTTAAAAATTTTCTCTCAAAACTTCACCACTTCTCCACTGTATTGGAATTTAAAAAGACTGTCCACTGGGTAGCTCATAGCAAAATTTGTCTTGAAGTATTCTTTAATTATATATGAAGATAAAATGGGCTTGTTTGCAATTTTTTGTTTCATTCCACATGATTATAAATGTTTAGAATACTTTTCTAGTGTCACAATGCAATTAGTAGACCTGCTTGATAAAAATTATTCTATTTTAAGTATTGAAAAATTGCCCTTTCTTTTCACTGTGGTCCAGTTATCTTCTTTTCACAGAGAACTACAAGGTCAACAGTGCTGAAAGAAATGAGCAGTATTTGTTTCTTTTTGTCTTATTTATTCCTCCTCTCTGAAAGTCTTCTTGCTCTCATCACGGAAGCCTAAGCAGTAGGTGCTGAGGACAACTTTGTTGTTTATGAGTTCTGATTTTGGGTAAGCCCTCTCTGTGCAGATGGTGCTCTTGACAAGTGCTACCATTACACACTGTGCATGGCATAACTTACAGTCAGATATCCATCCTTCCTTTCTCTATTGGCTTGAATCTCTGTGGGAGACCAGGTAGAAAGTTGCATTAGGAGAGATACTTGACTATTTTTTAGCATTGGAATATTTTTAATTTTTAGCTACAATGTATTGCTAGACTTGCCACAAACACTGATTTTATACATCAGGATAAAAACCTTCGAGTAAAGCCTTTAGTACAGTGCTGCACGGTACATCTGCTTGAAAATCCATTTCTGTTGTTTAAAACTGAGGAGAGATGCTACTGAGAAGACCTAGAGGATCAGCTGCCTTACAGAACTTGAGGAAGAGCCATAGATAACAGGATTTGTAATTATACTGGAGAAGGCTTCATGTGGGCTCAAATTAGTAATTTTTTTCTGTTATCACTATAGACAGTTACTAATTTCAAAAGGCTAAATTCAAGGTCATTGCCCTTCTCCTTCCTCTTCTTATAGATGCCAGTTACCTATCTGTATTTTTCCTCTCGTTTATATTTACCTTGTAGGGAGCCATGTTGTTGTCTAGACTCATGGAGAGATTTTCTTTTCTTCTGAAATGAAAACATCCTTGTAACTTCCGATTTTGGCAGCTTTTCCTTCTTGATTCACTTTGCTGACAAAATTACTGACTTGTTTAGTGAAACCATGCTTGTTAAATATTTTCTTACTAACCTTTTATTTGTAATTAACTTTTCTAAGTTCTTTTCTCAGGTAGAGTTCTTCCTTAGCCTTTCCAGTCCTCCTATTTTCATACACATAGAATAATGTAGCAGAATGCAGCACTGCCCCTCCTTTCTAGAGGCTGTGCTGCGTGACCATGTGCAATTTCAGAGGAAATTTATCTTTCCCCTGTAATTCTAGCTTGCCATTCTGGAGCTTCTGCTGTAGCAGGGATTGAAACAAGAAATAAAGTAATGGAGGCAGGGACTCCACCTGCTCCTTTTGGTCAGACATCAGCTGCCCCAAAAGTCTTCAGGATATTTCTTTTTTTGCCTAGAACATTGTGGAGAAACTCAAATCTTGTCATTAACCGCAGAGATTGAATGTAGCTGCTAACTTCAAACTGATTATTTAAATGCTGTTTGCTTAAATTTGCAATCACAGTTTTATAGAAAAATCAATGTAGCCAGAGAAGATATGAAGAAATGAACAGCTAAAATACAACCTTTGCTCCTCGTATCAGCTCTATTAAAAGAGTATTTTCTAGAGGAACATTTGCATTCCAGTTACTTAGAAATTATTCCCCTCATACAAAGTACTCATTCATGGTTCAGTTGCTTCAGCAGATGACTGCATTTTAGTAGTTCATATGAGGTTAGGATTACATCAGGAATGAGGATAACAACAAAATAAACCTGAGTATTTTGTGCCTTCTGCACTGAAGTTGCAGAAGAAATCCTTCATCAGCATTTATTGGACTCCTCTGTTCGTTCTGCAGCATACTGACTCATCCTTCACTTCAGATTTGTGGCTGTGGGATGCACTGCTGGGTGCTTAGAGCCGCCTGTGTTTTCAGTCGCGGTTCTTCTGGCTCGCTGTTTACTCACTGTAGTAATTTTCATGACCTTTTTAATCTCTCAGCATACACACTACAGAGAAAAAAATACAGCTGCGATCTGGCCCACTTAGCAGCACTTCCTGGCACCGGCACAATCATGGCACATTGAATATTGTTGGTGTTGCTTATTGTGGTGTGTGAGATCGTTGCTATGAATAGCTTGTGTGGTGCTTCTTAGGGACAGGGGGACTTGATAGGCTGAACCACTCTCACTGCTAAGATCATTCTTATTACAGCGCTCACGTTGTTGAGGGGGAAGTTGTCCAAAATTCACCTGTTAAAACAGTGCCCTGAGCACCTAGAGGCATGGGGAGGCAGCAGGAGCAGGAACGCTGTTGCTGAGGAGCATAAAAGCCCATAAGCATCCTGAAGTAGCACAGAGTGCTAGAATGGGCTGGGATAAAAGGAGGGGTAAGGACAGAAATGGTGTTCTGCTTCCAGAGCAACTATAATTGTTCAAAGAATTAATCATAAAAACATATTGCTTTAGAAGGATATCGTGATACAGTGCTGCATTGCTCCCAGATGGGGTGAGTTCTGATGTCTTATTGTTGGCAAAATCATTTGTGTGCAGGAATGCCCCTGGCTCCAGGAAAGGGGAAAAAGAAAATGAATTCTATTAAAGAAAAAAGAAATTAGGGCCCCACCTCACTAGTGCAGGGCTTACAGCTTTTGCACCTGGTATTGCAAACCTCTCATAATGGTCAGCTAAAGATCAGGCTTCTTTTACTACGTGACGTTTTTCTACGCTGAGTGGCAGAGCTCCAAGTCTATGGCAGAACTCAGAGCAGTCATCTCTTATTCAGATCAGTTATTGGTTTGGGACCTTTGAGGTTCTGCCTTTTTGGTTTATACAGTTTGGTGGTATTTTGGTTTATAGAAATCTAGGTATATTCATTTTAAAAGTTTAGGTAGTCCAAATTCCTATGACACAAATATTATTGTAGTTATGTTTGGAAATTAAGGCATTAAGACAACTGTTTCCTGTGTCAAATCAGCATTTTAGGGAGTCGAGTAAAACAGAAGCTCCATCTTGTTTCAGTTGGAGTTTGCAAAGCTGTTAACTAAGAAAACAGTGCTTTTCCTGTAGCATGAGTAAATGAGGTAGTTACAGACTAGATTTGCAGTCATTTGTGGTACTTAATAATATTTTCCAGGGTGAAATTGCATTTTACAGGTATTTAATAAATAAAACTCACAAGTTTTTAGTATTTACCAGGACGATTAAACTAATGTATTTGGACCATGGAACATTCAGGATATCACCAGTTCAGATAGCAGTCCCGCAGTGGTTTCTATACAGAGTTTATCAATCAGTCCTAGCTGTTGGAGGGGACAAGAAACACTTATTAAATACAGAATGCTCGTTCTGGGGCAGACTCATAACAAGAACTTTGTGCGGGTAGCAGCAGCTCTTTAGGACAGACAGCTCACTGCTGTGTTACAGAATAGGAGTCATAAAAAGTTGGGAAACAAGAGCCCAAACCGACCTGGAAAGCTGATTTCCATTGACAGCGACTGTTGCTCTAAAAACCTCTGAGAGAACTCCATCCTGGCTCTGTGTGCGAGGCAGCCACTAGGATTATGGTTACGCCTGCATTCCTCTTAAGGAATTCTCTGACCAGAAGGCATGATGGTATTACAGCCACTGTGAGGTGTCCTGCACTTTTCACTCTATCTACTTCTCTTGTCCCACAGTAGAAACAACACAAACAGCCCATTAAACCTTCAAGCTGTTCAGCTCTCAAGATTCACATGAGGTTTCTAAGCCATTTCAGTGGTGTCCCTATTTTACTGGTCTGAGTATAATCTGTGAAGACATAGGCCATAGACTTACTGGTGTGCTGGCTGTGGGGTTTTTTGTTGCTGTTCTTCAGGTTTGTTTTTTTGTGACATTAGAAACTATGGTGTCATGTACACTTTTTCCGCCCCTCCTGCCCTTTATTTCAAGCTTAAACTTCTGAATACAAAGTGCAGACAAGCCTTGCAAGTGTTTTTTTTATTTTCCCACCTGCTCCTCTTTTCACATACAAAAAGTAATGGCAAGGCGATTCGTTGTCATTAGTGGTGATGCCCACTCTGAAATCCCTACAGATTTTCTAAAAAGACCCAATGAATATCGTAACAGCATCAATTGAGGCACAATTGGAAGAGCAGTCCACTAAGACAGTCTCTGCTTCTTGATAACATCAGAGCTAACTGCACAATGCTGCCTAAGTTCTAAGACGCATTAGGATACACAATTTGCCCTAATACTTAAAAATTGCCTGAGCTGAAGATAATATTTCTGTATCATCATCAGTGTTGTTGGTCTCTGTCTTATGCAGAGTTATGGTACTGCTGAATATTTACTAGGCAGCCTGGAATATGGAACATGTCGTTGGTTTCTTATGGCTGGCTTTTTAAGGGAGATGGATCTGCTTCCAAAAAAAAAAAAAAAAAAAAAGAAAAAAAGCCTCTTACAGAAAGTATAAATTTCTTGAGATAAATCATTTCTTGGTAGAAAAGCCTGTTCAATAATGTGGATGCTAATAATGCTAGCACTGATCTTTGATTCTTCTTCAGAGCACTGTAAATCTGGTTTCCAAGTACACTGTAAACCATGAATTTTTTCTTTCTTACGAGACTCCTTGGCAGACTTTGTCGTTAGCACACATAGCTGCAGCAAATTAGATGTTTTTAAATGCATCTGAGGAACATAAAAAGTAACAGTATAAGAGCATAAGATGAGGAATTTACTTTAGAGGATAATTTTAAACTTTGTTAATTTTGAAATAATGTACAGTGTCATTGCTGTCATAGCACAGTTGGTATCTGGTAGCCAACTACCATGTATGTTTACACAGTTTCTTTTATCCCCTCTTCATTTGGATTCCAAGCCAAGAATGAAGAGAGCACCTTGCTAATTGGAATTGAATCTGAGCACCATACCTTCTGTAATTTTAACTGACCTTTCAACTCCCTGGTGCTTGCTGAAATGTAAATTGTTTGATGATATTCTAAGTGCATTCAATTAATATTTCTCATAGTGGGATTGTGTGTCATAGCATTTGGCAGTGCTTTATTTAGCTAATGTCCAGAGAATACGCTCTGAATGGATTGTATTTGGGATAAATAAGTTAGACATTTAAGCAGAAACCAGTGTGACTAATGCAGGATATCAAATTCTCTAGGACTTGCAGTTCTGTATGTGCTTGAGGAATGCATGCATGAAAACATAAGCCATTTCATAACCTTGACTTTTGATTGTGCAACGTAGCTTTGTGCTGGTGTTTGCATTCTAACCAGCTTGGGCAATTTTAGCCCTGGTGGGTGCCTGATGTTCTCTACTGGAGCGTCCAGTTCATTGTTTTGTTACCACGGGTGCTTTAAAAGCCTGCTGGTCAGGTTGGCTGTACTGAAGTCTTTTAACGGGAGTGGATGTCTTTATAATTAGAAAATCATTCCCTGGATGGGTAACAAAACTGGTGAGGAGTCAGGAGCACAATTCTTCTGAGGAGCAGCTGAAGGAACTGGGATTATTTAGTCTGGAGAAGAGGCTCAGAGGTGACCTTATTGCTCTCTACAACTATTTGAAGTGAGGTTGAGGCGAGGTGGGAGTCAGCCTCTTCTCACATGTAATAGCTCTTCTCACAGCAATAGAATCGTAGAATTACAAGGTTGGAAACGACCTGCAAGATCGTCTAGTCCAACCATCTTCTCATTACCATTGCTACCAAATAGGATGAGAGGGAATGACATCAAGCTATGCCAGGGGCAATTCAGGTTGAACATTGGGAGAAACCTCTCCAAAGGAGTGGTCAGGAGCTGGAACAGGCTGCCCAGGGAAGTGGTGGAGTCACTGTCCCTGCAAGTTTTCAAGAAACATGGAGATGTAGCACTGAGAGACATGGTTTAGTGGGAAATATTGTTGATAGGTGGATGGTTGGACTGGTGATCTTGGAGGTCTGTTCCAACCTTGGTAATTCTATGATTCTGTGAAGTGGAAAATTTTCTCTAGCTTGATAACATCTTGCACATGAAGCCATTATCTGAATATCGTCATAAGATGGTTCAGATTATTATTCACCCTGAATTTTTCAGGACACGAACATTTTTTTCTTTGTGTGTAGATAGCTGGTAGATAACAGACACTGCCATAGCACATGTGACACTCTACATCAGGTAAAAAGATGAGATCCACAATATTCGAGGATTTAAACTGCAAACATAACAGTTCTCCAGCTGCCCATTTTCAGTGCAAGGTGTTGCTTGCTGTCTCTGTTGCTGCCTCCATCTCTGTACCCTGGAGCTGTTCTTTTGGAATGAGACAGGGAGCCAGAAGGGCCAGCCTCACTCCCTCAGCTCTGTGGCATACTGTAATGCTATCCCTCTCATTTTTAAGCTGTGCTTCTCTGAACAGCATGGCAGCAGGGAGGTATGGCCAGGCTGACTTTGGCTGGAGTTTTCTTACCACCCGTGGGTTTTGCACATTGTATTACACAGCCGTCCTCCCCAGGTTATGTATTTTTTGCATTGTATAATTTGTTGGTAAATCAGTACAATAAGACAGTCTAAGATGTGACTTTCTGTGAATGTGAACATTTTAAACTATTTTAGGCATGTTTTGGTTTTGTTTTTCTTGGGAAAGATAGTAGTGGTTGTTGTGTGGAACTGGAATAGGAAATCTTGATATCTTTTCTCATTTCTGCTGTAAGCTCATGTTGTGATACTGGATCCAAGACCTTATGAGGGCATGGGTGGACTGAGACCAAAAAACTATTGAATGAGAGATCAGATTATGGCATTTGTTACACTGACCAACCTTTTCTTTCCCCTTTGTTCCTGGCTTACATATCCTATGTTCCATTTGAGGCTTTGTTTATGATGTTGTTTTGACTATTCAATCAGTATTAGCTTCTATAAGCTTCTAAGAACTTTACAACCAGTATATAGATATTAAGCGCAGTAAGATGACGTTTAAGAGTAAAATATTTCTAATTTATCCTTTCTTACTCAGTCTTGCATTGAAACATGAAGTGGGGCTGAGAATAAGGGAAGCTCATTCTTGTCCTGTCATTATCAGTACATGGTTTCTGTGTGCAGTAGGGGTCTAAGTAGTGGGGGTTCCCATTTGGCACCCTTCTAACAACTGTAAGGCTTCTGGAAATGAGAAAAAAAAAAAAAGAAAAAAAGAAGAAAATCTGGGATGCTTTATGCACTGTCCAATTTTTTCTCCTTGAAGCTAGATTTGCCAACTGATTCTCTGATTTCTATTGTAAATTGAGTTCATTCAGCTTGTGGGACAATTAAGACAGGAAAAGATGTTCTTAAAAGCATAATTTGCCAAACAAAATGAACATTAGATTGTAGGGATTTCAAATTATTGTCCAAGCTATGGGAATAGGATGACAGGAGATCATTTTTCCCTGGATCACAGGAGTGAGGGAGGCTCTTTGAAGATCTGGTTTAATCGATTCCTAGATGTAACCTTTTCCTGTTTTTCATTTGGGCCTTTCTGTCTCCACTTTCCTATTTAGAATATGAGACTGATGTAATAGAAGAAAATACCAGCACCTCAATGAAAGCTCCACAGTTTTGTTCTTTCAGGATGGAGTCTAACAGGTTTGAGCAGAGCAGAACAGTATAGGCTGTCTTGAAACTTCAAGAAGCTACAATTTTAGGTACATATTTCAAGTGTGGTGGTTTTTATTGTTTTATTTTTTTTTTAGGTAAGTATAACTACCGTTATAAAGAAATGTTCTGTGTGTTCAACAGTGTTCTTAGCAAGCCAGTATGTCTCTATCAGAAAGATGGATTTAAGTTTTGTTATGCCTTAAGCTTGTTTGGCCATGACAAGAAGGAAGACTTCTCTTAAGTGTGCTAACTGATCAGCAACTACAGAAACTGAGATCCCTTTGAAAGCAAGAGCTGCTATTTGCAGATAGCTCTGCTAATTACAAGAGACAAATATAAGAGCTTGTAGGAGTTTTCCTGAACTTACTGACTTACAGTTTGTGGTTTTCAGTACTTCATCTTCCCTACTCGCAGATTTTTCTGAATGTGTGCTGAGCATGGAGGGTTGAAAGGAAGAAGTGAAAACTGCAATCAGAAATTAATGTATAATGGTTTTGGCTCTTATATGACTTGTTAAGCACTTTGGAAGGAGTCAAATTGGAATATTTTTCTATGTGTACTTATGTAAAACGGAAATCCCTATAGCAGTCTTTTTATTCGAGATTATGTGCGAACTCTTAGTTTGAATAGCACTTGGTTGCTAGAAATAGTAGAGTAAGTTAGATTTGCTTTCAGAGGCAGAATAAATAGTCTTTTCTTTGTTTTTAAAATGGCAAAAGTTTTAGAATAGGCGGTTACTAAAGTCATTCTGGTAAGCCAGTATCCAAGCTTGTAAGACAGTTGTGTTCACCATTCTATCTGTTGGCATTTTCCATGAAGTACCTTAACTTGTTCTGTAAGTCAGGATTTCTTTTTATTTCATTGTCGGTTTTGTTTTATGGATTTTGTACATTTGGTTTTAGTTTTTCTGTTTGTTTACTGTGCTTTTTTAATGCTCTATAAAGCACAGTTAGCAGACCTTACTAGGCAGTGAAACAACTCTGTTTCAAATTGGAGATCATGATCAGTAGTAATTTGAAAGAGTTAAGGTAGGAGCTGGTAATTCGGGTTTTGTGTTGTTTGTTTAAACAGAGTCCTACATTTACAGATGACTTCTGAAAAGGCTGTAGAAGGGTAGAAGAGACGTAACTTTCTTAAAAGGAGCTTTGTCAGTTTATGAAAGGAATTGTATAGAGTATTTTCCTCTAAACTTGAAGACAATGTCCCACCTGCCTTGATTTTCTTAAAGGCAGAGTAACATTAAATAGGAGAAATTATGAACATCTTTCAAAAAACAACAACAAAAAAATATTTTCAGCCTTAATTGAAACCAACCTACCTCAAAGAATTCTATCAACATGCATTAAGATTTGCTATTTCAGATCTAGCTGAACTAAACTCTGGAACTACTTTGTGTTGTTTTGTTTTGTTTTTTTAATTTATTTATTAATAGTTCATGATAGGAAGCCATATCTGCCTGATGTGTAGTGTCTAAATTACTGTTATTCTGTTCTCTTCAGATAAATACAGGGCACCGATCGGAACTGACTCTATCGAGAGCAGAGGTGGGAAATGAAAGGAGCCAAAATTTGGAAAGCAGCCCTTTCATGTCAGATCTTCTAAGCGATGTACCCTTTGCCCTGGCACCACATGTGTTAGCAGTACAGGGCACCCATAATGATGTTCCTGACCGACTGCTCACCTACAACATCAATGACAATTTATCAAGATTTTGGTACGACTTTACACTTGAAAATTCTGTACTTTGTGAGCCATAATGTTTTCTTGGTCTTTTCTGTGTGTCAAGGGAAAAGTCTGAATGTGAAGATAAAGATTTAGTTTGAGCAGCTTAATATTTTGGGGGCCTACCACTGATACAAGATCCATTGGATCAAAAGGATTGTTATTCAGTGCTGTTATATTCCTTAGATTTAAGTGGATTGTAACTTACTAGGTTAAGTGTTCTCTTTAACTACAAAGAAAACAAGCAAAACTGTTTTAGTTTGATGCTGGCTGATGGTATCTGCTTCTCATAGGTAGACTGTAGACACACATTTCATAAAGATGAAGTCTGAGTACAACTGCTCTGTTTTGTTTTTCATTTTGGTAATAAATGCTCATATCCTGCTGTACATGTTTCTTTAGATCACCTTTGATTTTCTGCAGATAGAAGCCAGTGTTAATAGTAAAGCATGTTTCTTTGTACTACTGGACAGAGAGTTTTCCAAGAGATAAGTTTTAAAACTCAGACTTAATTCTGAGTACTGAAATAATTTGGAGTGCTTGATACGATTGATTACCAGTTTAAAGCTGACCGTGGGTTGCTCCACTCTCTTCCCTGTAGATGGTATTTTTGTGCCCTCATTTTGTGCCATTCCTGTTGCCTGGAGAAGTCCTGTAAGGCTGCCTGTTGGCTGCTGTTTGTTCTCACTACCACATGTGTTCCTGATTTATAAACGGATCAGCTTTTCCATTTTAACCTCTTTGCCCCCTGAAGAAGGAAATCTCAGGACACGTACTTTTAATGGTCACACCCTCCTTTTTTTAATTTGTGTGCCAGAGATACAGATGGCAATGTTTAACAACAGGAAAACATTACATTGTTTCTTATCCAGCTAAATTAGATGGCTAAGTACCTAAACATGCTTTCTCACAGACCACTGTGTTCGTAGCTCGCATACTTCCAGCATGTTTTTCCAACTAAAACCAGAGTTGCTGTTGTATGAGCAGCAGCTCTCTGATGTAATACCATGATTTGTGTGAATAACGCTCTGTGTTGCACAAAAGATTACACTTGTTTTTTCTCTTGGGGTATTTATATTGTGCCAAATCTTAGTAGGTAATTCCATATATTTTTATGCTCCATGGTAGCTCAAGATATATATTTTTTCAGACTTACATTCTGTAGGTATTTGAGATAAATACCATAAACAACAGAAAAATCACATTGTGAAGGTCTTAGGTTGTTACATATTCATGTTTAAGATTTCATCTTTTTTAATGTATGTACATAAGTGAATTTGTTAGTATATGTTTATAGGTTGCGGTCATAAATGTTCTGAAATACTTGCTTCAGGGAAAGTAAGTGTACTGCATACCAATAAATAACTGTCAAATAATGTGTGACAATTAATACTTGGCTTGACCTGTTTGTTTTTGTTTTTTTTTTTCTGTAGAGTGACCACTGAGACTTTGTGGGACCTTAAAATTGTGTGAATTGGAAATTTTTTTCAGTGTCACTCTAAAATCAGGGTATTCAATGAGTCTGTCACACCTTCATCTGCTGTATTTTGTGCACTGTGTTGGCGATGTGCAGTGGCTGGTTGGTATTGATGACACTGCTCTGAGAACACTGCTGCTGTGAGCTGAGAGTACTCAGACCCTTTAGAGGGAAGAATTAATTTTACAAAGCTGCTTAGAACTGTTTTGTGTGCTGATTTTTCTAGTTAGAACATACCTGAAGCACTGTTTAATTTCCATGATTGTTTTATATTTCTCCATTAAAAATTAACCATTCAGCAAACAGAATATTTCCATTCAATATGTTCATCTCAAACCCAAAATGTCTCTCTAGCTGAGCTGGACTGGAAGCAGAATTGCACGATGCTGCTGAGAAGCCAACAAACTCACAATACTCGTTCTTCCCTTGTCAGCTGACAGCACATAACTTTTTTTGGCATTTGTTTTTGATTAAAGCTAAATAATCCATCTAAGATAATTATATCTTGTCAGAGTCGTGCTTTGCTGTGCTCGCAAGCCAATACAGCGTCCTTTTAAAAGAAAAGAAGATGTGAAAGAGTGTGAGGATGAGGTTGCGTTCACCCATGGTGAGAAATATGGTCGGTAGGTTAAGCATTTGGCCTGCACCTTGGCCGTATTCCATAAAGGTTAAAATTTGCACATAGCAAAAGTTCTCGTAACGAGCAGGGGTACTGGAGTGCGTCTCCTCGCTGCCCTCTCTTTAGCAAGGGTTGAGGCTTTCCCTTGCTTAACATCATCCATAAAAAGTAGATTGAAGCTTAATGGTATCCAGACCACAAAGGTGAACTTCTTCCCACTGGGACAAGAAAAAAGACACTTAGACTGTTATAAATTAGTAAGATTTATGGATTTGCCTGCTAATAACATGAAGATGGTACAGAATCCCTGGAAAATGAAAGATTTCAAACAGTCTTAATTCATATAGAAGTGTATAGCACTGTAAATGCATATCGGTCACTGTCAGCAAATGCTGAATGGTTGTCCTTCAAACATTAGGCCACTAATTTTAAAAAATGGAAGTATAAACTATTATAATATAATCAATATTGAGATCTAGGTAGTAAAATTCCCCAGCCAGTCTTTTCTATATGTTCTGTACATTAAAACAAGAACTGGAATAAAGCTGTTTGCATTGTGTTATGGGTATGTATGTAAATTATTTAGACAGAACTGAAAGATATTTCATAGCTGATATCAGCAACATCAGAGTTGAGACAGGTTGTCAACTCCAGAGCTAATGATGAAAACCTGAGCTATGATCCTGTATCCGGTGGAATGCTGGAAATGGGAGCTTTGCTAGTGCCATTAGTGGACACTTTACTCGGCCTTTACTCTTTTATTAAATAGTTTATTTAGGTAGAGTTTGGCTCATGGGATATTTTGAGTTTCATTTGTAGTTCTGAACATTTTCCTTGCAAGAGATGTACTCTGCTTTGTGTGATGGCTTCCTTATGGAGCTTTCTAATAAATCAAACATAACAAGACACTTCTTATTTCCTCTGGAAAAGTAGTAAATACAGGCCTCTGGAACAGCCTAATTTTAAATGTAGAAAAAGGAGACCAAAGCTCACATGTTCAAAGGTAAATCAAAGTATAATTGCATCCAGAGCAGCTCTGCAGAAGGCTGAGTGTGAGCCCATCCCTACAGACAGCTCCCTGGTGACAAACTCAGAAGTGGAACCAGACAACACTGTGCAAAGGAGGTCAGTCAAGGAGATGGTTACAGATCCCCTTTCTGTTGTTTTCTATATAGTACGACCTGAACCTTGTTACCACAGCTGGCAGTGCATGCTTGTGCGGTCACGGATGAGAGGTTTCGACCCTAGAGCAAAAAAAAAGGGTGAAAGGCAAAGAGTATATTCACCATGCTAGTTACAGCAGCTCAAAAATAATATGCAGTTTATTGCATTGTTAGCTGGAGAACCTGTCATGTCCACAAAAAGCTGAAGCAGCTTCCATGTGTGAGATGAGCGGGCTGCTCAGAACAATAGCATGAAGCTTGTGCTTGAGAAACTGCTTTCCTCTCCTCCCCACAGACCTTTTGTTATGACATAATCATTCATCTTGCTTTGGGTTTTCTCAACCTAGTGAGTACAGAGAGGAACCAGAACTGCAACTAATAGGGGCTAACTCCTTCCCTTCTTAGGTAACTGCAACAGTTCCTCTGATGACAAGGCGATTCCAGATTAACCAGATTTCCTTTCAAAGCCAGAGTGTATCTGCTACAGCAACAGAGGCCAAGTCAGGCGAGTAAGTCCTTAAAATCCAAAGGTAGTTTCCTTCTACGTGCCAAAAGGCACAAA
The DNA here is from genome assembly GCA_035772895.1 of Perdix hodgsoniae. Taxonomy (NCBI): domain Eukaryota; kingdom Metazoa; phylum Chordata; class Aves; order Galliformes; family Phasianidae; genus Perdix; species Perdix hodgsoniae. The sequence continues at coordinate 19,615,910 of JAPSGF010000005.1, forward strand.
AGGGAGAGAAAGGTTTAATAAGCCATGTTGGATTTGCTCAGCCCATCTGCTGTGATGAGTTTCCATGAACATAACGAGCTCGCGTAGTTAGCCATAGGTACGTACATCGGGCCTAATTTCTTCTCATCAGTGTCACATTCCTTGAAGTAGCATTGTGAATCTCCCTGTTATCCACTGAGGCCGTATTCTTTCTTAGATATTTCCTTCCTTTGATTCTTCTAGAGAACTGCCTCTTTCTTTTCAATATCTTTTACAGAGATGAGACTGTTTCCAGAAAATAGACCCAGCCTTCATCCTGCAAAGGGGACCCTTTTGCATAGGCACTTTGTTAGCCTTCCTTCTGGCTGAATCAGAGCCATCCAAAAGAAGCAATGTAAGTATTCATTCCTACTGGAAGGGGAGAAAAGACACAACCTTGTTCCTGTTAATAGTCAGCTAATTTGGAAGCATTGCTGCCCATAAAACACAACTTGATTTTTTATCAATTTGGAATTTCATCATTTTCAGATTCCATGGGTCTAAGAAGGAAATTCAAGGCATGGCGCCTCACTGTTTAATTCTGAAGAGCAAATTTTAGGTTTTTGTGTTTGATATTCCCTTTGCTCTGTGTGATGCCAGTGAGTAAGACTGTTTTAATTCTTCAGCACGTGCTGATGAGCCTGCTGAGAAGGAATAAGATCCAAAGCATCGCTTTGACCTCTATGGATGAAGTCCTTAAGCAATTCTATATGCAGAAACATTTTCCTCCATGTACAAGTGCTTTATACAATTAATAAAACTCTCAGAAATAATGTTTCAAACTTAATTTTCTGAGGCACATTACTGGCAAACTTTTGTGCTTTCACGAGGAGTGCTAAAGGTCTTGACTAAGCCTGTCTGTTCTGCATGCAATTACTTTAAGGCAATTGGAAACTACTGGTTTTGTACAAATATCTACCTACTATGAAATGGCAGAGTCCTCAAATTTCCTTTATTTCTTTACGTTGATTGGAACAAAGAACACATGGTAGAATTAAATCAAACTAAAGGGGGAAAGGATGGCAAGGACATGTAAAGAGGTTTTTGTTGTGGAAGCTAAAACTGGCTTTAAGGAAAATGCAGAAACTAAATGAAATGCAGATGCTAACAATATGACAACACTATTATATTGGTGATCCAAACTGGGAAGTAAATTGGTGATGGTATTGTGCTCAGTGGTGTCTTTTTTTGTGTACATGCAGCAGATAGCACAGGCGTCCCTAGTGTTACTGCCTCTGTTTACACGTAGTGTAATACATAGAGTAACAACTGCGTACTTCTTTCAACATCTCAGAGCTGTTACATATTTTTTTTTATTTTACAGCCTTCCAGGCTGTAGCCTTTCTAGTCTGTATTTCACCACAAAAGGGCAATGAATATTAATGTTTACTTTCTAATGAGACATCAGAGTTGCTCAAAGATCTTTGCTATATCAGAGCTCAGCAGTTTGTCAAATACATTCCTCCTACAGAAGCAAAACTGTGTGAGCATGCTGTATGATTCCTACAAGAACCAGAAGCTGCAAAGCTTTCAGCCTTATGCTGCCAGCTATGGCGAGATACTGGAGAAGCTTTTTAATTCTTGGACAAAATAGAGTATCTAGTGGTGGAAGTGGAAGTAATGATGACCCCAGAAGGATGGAACAGCTGTAGAACAGAAGAGAGGCTTTGGTTCTGCCAGCCAATTCAACTCACTTTTCCTTTCTGCAAGGATAAAATAAACTCTTGACATCAAAGATCTCATTTACAAGGCTGTCGTCTTAAGTCAGTCAGCACATGCACTTCAATAACAGAACATAAAAGAAACTGCTCACAAGCAAACAAAGAAAAAAAGATGAGTATCAATTATAAACATCCTTCATCCAACTGTGTGTGGGTATCAGCTTTATGATGAAAGTAGCCACTTGTATCCAAATATTCATCTAACTATTTCAAGGGGTTGGCTCTGGGCATCCTTCTAAGTTACAGCAAAAAGAAGTTTGAAGCAGATGGGCTCAGAAAATAGGCCCAGGTGAAATGGGCCATCATGAGAAGGAAACTATGTGTTTAAATGAACTGATACTGACTAGAACTGTAAAAGATGTTGGGACTTCATTCTGAGCGTGGTGTTACCCCTTTTTGTGAAGAGATCTGCTGTTTGTCTGTTCTGCTCAAGAAAATCAAGCAATGTGTGGTGCTTTGGAAACTATGTTGTAATTTCCTTTTTCAGCTGTTTTTAGAAATTGCTGGTGCATCTGCTTGGCTTACTCTGCTCTTAAAGACATTTTTAGCTCTGATTTTGACTATTATATGTTTAGATAGGGCTTTTGTCAAATACATAATATTTGTCTTACCCACTGAGACAAAGGATGTTTTTGTTGTTTGACTTTAATGTCTTTTGTAGTTTGGTTAGTTCTCCTTCAGTAATCTCTCAAATAAAAAACATTTACACTTCTCCTTCTACTTCATAGGATGGAGTAGAACATATGCATTGAATTTATCCCAGAAAGGATTGCCAAATTTTATTTCAAATAGCATTAGAGTACTTGTAGATACTTTAGATCAGTCTTACTGTAGTTGTGGCTAAATTTTTATCTACAAGGTTAACGTATTCTCTGTATTTTCACGTAGTTTAATTCATACTGTAGTTTAAATCATGGCTTGGGAGCAGGCAAACTGGGAAGTTGTTGGATGGGCAATGGATATTGGATTAGTAGAGGGATTGACAATTACTTCCTCTACATACATCTACTGTGCAGTACGTGCATCCACTCACAATGGTAATGTTAAGGTAACTACTTCAAAGCTGGATGTTGCTATTGGATTTTTAAATGAAAATAGTACTTAAAAAGCTCTTTGAAATATCATTCACTTCTGATATTTCAGTCTGGAGATTGGGACCCAGTAATCACTCAGTCTCTAACAGAGTAGTCCATGTAACTCAGTAACACTTGGATTACTCTGTTTACCTTTCCCCCTGTATATATCTATTGATCTTAAACTCCTCTGACCTAGAGACAGTCTCTTTGACACTGTTTATTATGTTATTAAGATGATGAAATATGGAGTAAACAGAGAAGAAGGGAGATTGCGATCAGAATTTCCACCCTTGAACTTTTTGTCCCATATGCATCCAACCTGAACTTTTAGGTGCCTAATGGTCTGCAAGCTCAACCCAGGCCAGAAGGTTTGAGAGGAAAATTTCTCCGACACACATCTCCATTCTATGCTTTCTTTGTGCCAGCATGCTTAATTACAATCCCAGTCATCCTTGTTTCCATCCACACAGGAGAGAAGGAGGAGCTCTTCAGCCAACTTTAAGGTCAGAAATCCCTTCCAGCTCGGCCTCCCTTTGGCTGTTGGTGATGGGAGCCAGGAATGACTGAACTGCCAGCCATGCTCAGCTCAGTGTTTGGAAATGGGCTGCATTATCCTGCTTTTCTCCTGATGAATTATTCCAGCCGAGATAAGGCCTGTCACTGAGAATTCATTAATTTTTTTAAATAAGTATTTTGATTTGTTCAGAGTGTTTTAAGTCCCAAAAACATGGTCTGGGAAGGGTTCATTAGAGTGTTTGCTTCAGATATACTGAAAGAGCTGTTCTGTTGTCAGCCATGGTGGGAGCAGTGGGGATCAGAACACATAGCATTCCAGGAAAACGTCATTCTGTAAGAGCAGTTTTACTTATGCAGTGAGCAGCTCTTCAAAGCAGAGAGGTGTACAGGAATTATAATAATTATAATGACCACTTCCTGAAATGGGTTTATTTAGAATTCTTTGTTGTACGCCAGCACCCAGTCTTTTTTCATCTGCTTCTTTCTCTAAACGTGTAGGAAGGTGTCCTTGTGAGCTCATACATCCTTTGTGACACTCAGCTGCCAGTTGGCACCTTGTCCTCATCACGGAGATATTTTTGCAGCAGTGCATTTTAACCCCACGTTTATTTACAGAAAGGATGGGTGGGTGGATAGATAGATAGATAGATAGATAGATAGATAGATAGATAGATAGATAGATAGATAAAATGATTATTCTTAAGCTTTTCCAGAAAAAAAATCTTTTGTCCTTCAATTCAGATATCAGATACTTCATGTGGCTCTGCTGGCTACAGTCCTGTCATTTTGCCGTATCTCCTGTCAATAACTTCATTACCATATAGTCCATCTGAAGAAAAAGAAAGGATTCTGACTTTCATCATACTATTATTACTATTTTATGACAAGTGGCAATACACAGAGATGGAGGTGCAATTTCCAGATCAGAGTCTCCGGTAGCTTCATGTGAACTGTGTGCCTTTAAGAACCATTCTCTCTACTCATAATTACTTATTGTATGAAATTGCAGTTGGCAGCAATCAGGTTAAGTATTTAAATGTTTTCCATTTAACTGAGGGAATTACATTCACATTTCCAATTTAAAATGTTGTACCATCTTAACTACAAAACCTCCTAGAGTGCTTTTAAAGTATGTTTTAGAATATAGTACTAATTTTGCATGAAAATCCTTGATTTCATGAACACAAAATAAAACATACTATTATATTTTTCTCACCATTTATATAGAGGTATGTCCTCCATCAGGAACCAAATGGTTTATTGTTTTCATTGCTGCCTTCCCTTTGCTCTCCATCCTCATCCCTCTCCCAGTGATGGATTTTAAGTGCTGAATGTGGAGAAAATCATCATAATGAAAGAACTGACAAAATCTGGTCAAGAGCAGTGATCCCTCTTGGTAAGGAGACATGTCTAAACACACTTCACATCTTTTGTCTACACTTGTCTACCTTTCTTATTTTCCTTCTTTTTTTTTTTCTTCTTTTTTTTCCCCCTCCAATTCTAAACAGCTTAGCTATTTCCAAGACTGAAGCTCAGGGAAAAGGAATTCTGGTGACTTCTTTGCAATAGGACTAAAAATGGACAGAGAGAAAGTCTATTCATTCGTGATTGCTTTCCGTGCTGCTTAACAACAAGCTGTGTGTGTGCCCGATGCCTGCCAAGCAGCCTGAGTGTGACTGGTGTGCTCTCATCAACAGGGCTCGCCCTACAGCTGTAGCTCATCTCTATTTTTAGTCAACAGTGTCTCACCTTTTCTCTCCTCTGCTGAGCAGACATTCATTGTGTTGTTTTCTGGGCCTTTTTCTGTGTTTCAATCATCCATCTGGTTAGGAGCTCCCCATGGAGCTGATAGCCCCAGCAGGGCGGTACTATGCACTGATGTGAGGGGATCTTGGGCACGGAATCACAGAACCATAGAATGGCTTGGGTTGGAAAAGACCTCAAAGATTGTCTAGTTCCAGTGCCCCTGTTGTGGGCCAGGTTGCCAGCCACTAGATCAGACTGCCCAGGAACCCATCAAGCCTGGCCTTGAATATCTTCATTGATGGGGCCTCACAAGAGCAGAGTAGAGGGACACCTCCCTCTCCCTGCTGGCCACCCCTCCACTGATGCAGCCCAGGATACCATTGGCCTTCCAGGCTGCAAGAACATCTGGCTCATGTCCAGCCTTTCATCCGCCAGAACCCTGCATCCCTGAGCATCCCTTCCAAAGCTCCCACTCAGCAGCAGCGGGAATGCTTTCACTTCGCTTGTGAGGAGCCACAATAATGGGATTTGTTATGACAATTATGTAAATATCATGTAGTCATTACAAAAGAGGGATTTGTTGTAATCAGTTAATTCTCGTCCTCTCAGTGCAGATCACATAACTATATTTTTGTTCTGGAATATCATTCCATCCCTTATGCTCATTCATTCTCTAGGTTGACTAAAATACTCCAGTACATTGTGGTGAAATGGCTCCCGTTTCCCCACACTGTACCTTTCATACTGCTGGGGAGGCAGATTTCATGTTCTGGGGAAGATTTCTTAAAGTATTATTCCCAGCTGAAAGGAAAAAAAAACCTCATCATGGAATGAAACACAAAGCAGGCCATTGGTGGGTTTGCATTACATAAAATTGTTGAATAATACAAAAAAATCATTTCCACATTTCATATCCATTTTTTATCAAAGTGGTTTTGAAAAGAAACTAGAAATATTAAAAATGTGGAAATACCACAGAAACATTGAAATAGGTAGTAATGAGATGAAAATCATTTTGTTTTGTCACCCTAATATACCAGAACAGTAAAGAAGTACTTTCCACATCACACCCTTCAGATGTATCTTTACAGTCACCGCACTATTGAGCAGCTTTATATTTCTCCTCCAAACACAGTTATCTCTACCGATCCATATTGCATTGAATGATCTGAAAATAATGTTATTAATGGGCAGGTATTCACCCACAGAATCACATTTTATTTTAGACAATAATTATAAATTGAACATATTGCCTGGATCTCACTTGCCTTTTACAAAAGGATGTAGGGGCTATGGATAATTTATAAATAAATAGTATTATATTATTGATCACTGATCTCCATGGTTACTGGGCTCCTCTGGTTTCATCTTGGCCTCTTTGTAATTAAGCATTGTTGCACATATGCTGCGCTGTGAATTAGAATAGGCTGGAAACACACAAATCATTATAACAGGCAAAGAGGGAGATTTCCTTTATTTTGCACCATGGCACAACTGGCAAAGCCCTTTTCTATGCACGTGTGGAACTGGCTGCCCGCGAGTCGGAGCATGCAGGAGCAGCTTGGGGATCATTGGGTGAGATCTTCATTTGGGGCCATAGCATCGCTGCAGGGTTTGGGCACTCACTGCCTGTTGTCATACTGGCACCCAAGGCACAGTTTGAGAGTCACTCTGTTCCAGAGGGATTTAAAACAGTGATGAGTACTCAGGTTTGCGCTGTTCATTCTTTAAATCCATGTTTTTTATTCCTTGTTGACCCAAACAATCAATGGAAGTATCTTTTCTTTCTTAAAAAGCAACGCAAAAATATATGTACACATGAAAAATTCACAGCAAAAAAAACCACCAATAATACTAAAAAAAAAAATCAACCTTTCCCTTCACCTCTGTTTTTCGTTGAGAGTAGTCTCAAATAGTTCTTGGAGCAACAGACTGTTCAACTTGAAAACAAACTTTGGTGAGGCTTACCTTTTTGACAAACATGTTTTGAATACTCTTCTGCATCACCTCTGAGCTGACCTGAGGCAGGTTTGTCCTCTCTAGATGCCTCAACTCTGATACTGAAATACTTCAAAATGCAAATAGGAAACAATAGAGGAAACATTTGCATCTTGAAATAAATTTAAGAGTTTAAGAGTCCGTCTTTCAGTCTCCATGAGCCGATTATTCATTTCCTTCTCCCTATCAGACAAATCTCAGTTTCCCCATTTCTGGGTTTGATTTTCCCCAGCTCCATCTCTGCAGAGCGTCCATCCTGCTGTTCCTCAGGCTGTGGATATCTGTGTTCCCATCTGATGCAGAGGTTCTGAGGGATGTGGTCGCCTTTACTACAGCAGCCATCATGGGGCTCACTCACTGCTCCTTCTCCTTTCATCTTCGTGGATACCTAATCTGTAATGCACTGCTTATCACCCCCATCAATATCTTCATATTCTGCAGACTCTCTCTTCTCTTTCTAGTTTTTAAAGCCCTTATTTGGCCAAGGAATCCTTCCCAAATAAAGCATATTGATAATATTTACTTGCTGTACTATAGGACCAGTTTCAAATATGCAGCTTTTGGCATCTGACGTATCTCCAGGGCTCCCAGGGGAATGGGCACCCGTAACGAGTAGCAGATATAAAAAACAAAATGGGACTTACCAAGAGGTTTTACAGGACGCTTTTCCACACAATCCATTTCCTAAACAAAAGGGTTTCAGTACACAAAAACCGTAAGATTATTACACCAAGATGCTTAGGTGCTGTTGTAGTCACAGAGGGACCATAACCAACAAAGAAATTTACTTTTAAAACACAAAGACAAGTCTATAGAAAGCAAAACATTATGAGTGTGGATTTATGGATACTTTTGCCTAGATTAAATCCCAACAGATGAGATCAGGAGGCAGTCCAGAGCTGGATTTAGAAGATGCTTTCCTAAAAACCAATGAAGCAACAGTATGTTTCTGCTCAAGTACCTCAACCCCACATGCAAACATCTAATTTCCCTACATTTTACCATCTCCGAAAAACCCCCACAAAACTGCAAAAATAAGCAAGCCCAAACAGGCCCATCACTGAGGACTGAAAATAGGGATTTGCAAAAAATGGAGTCTATGGAAAGTTACCATGGGCAGTATATGTTAAAAATGTTAAAAAAGAAAAAAAAAAAAAAAAAAAAAGATTTCAGGAATCAGAGAGTTTGGTCTTTACCACTTTCTAAATAAGAATAATAAATGGCAAAATATGCAAGGCTGGATTGTATTAGAGAATTCCCATAAATTATATACTACAGAGTTGGACATTGAACTGTTAATACAAGAAAGCTTTGGAGCATGGGTTTCCAATTTCTACTGTATGAATTTTTGTCAACACAGCTTCCTGTGGTCGGATGACTTATTCTGTCAGTGCTGGTCTTTTCTCCCCCAAAAATACTGTACTGAATTTTAATGTCAGGCAGAAACTCACACACTGGTGTTCTGCTGAAATGCTGCACTAGAGAGCATTTGAGTGTTTTGCTCATGAACATACCTTTGTGATTTCTTACCTTATTCATGCTTGTGATCACCTCATGTTTTGTCACCAAAGATGTAGCCATGTGAGCCTTTAATTAAACATGTCAGCAGTCATGGAATGATTAAAGTAAGTCTTCATCAGAGACAATTGGTCTGCAGGGATAGGAGTGGCATGGTAAGTGTGCTGTGTTTACAGAGGCCACACTGAAAAAAACAAGATCAAATCAATAGCGGTTTGCCTAAAGAAGGAGCTTTAATGCCTCACGGATTGAGACACTAAAGTCTTCTTCTTGCCTATTACTCTTAATACACAGCCACTGTCATGGGGCTTAATCAGAATTCATGGAGCCGCTAAACCAGGGGAAGATTATTGATCTTATTAAAGATGTAAGAGCACTGGTCTGAGAAGACAGGGCCTCCAGAGAAGGGCTCTGCCTCATTCTGCCTGCCTGGGGCTTCACCACTGCCAGGACCCAGAGGCATTTTTCTTCTGTAGATAAGAATTTCAAAAGCCTGGGCACAACTGCCCCACACTGAGCATTTAAATCTCCTCACCTGTAGTTCTGAACATGCCTTCCTGATTTTCACCAACAGTATTTTCATTAACTTTGAGGACTAGGTTCCTTCTGCTGTTAATCCTATGTGTTGCCCCTGAAAACAAAGCAGCAACATAGATGTAACTGAATGGGAATTTAAAAACCGCAGATTACAAAAATGTTACTGATGGCCTGATGTGACTGAAGCAGTACTGCTAGCACACAGAGAAATAACCCAGGTGTACTTCTGTGTCCTAGTTGTGTGGTTTCTGTTGTTGTTTTTGTTTCTTTTCATTTCCTGTACAAGCTCTACTTAGTGTGCAAATTGCTGTATTAATAGAAAATATTGAGTGATAACAGTGGAACTAGAACGATGCTAATGAGTTTTTGATCGGTTGCCAAACTGAGGAAATTAAAATTTGTTTAGGCTGACCCACAATAAATGTTTTCCATTTTTCTCAATGTAAACAAAATCTGAGAAAGCTGCTCAGGGAACTGTTAAGTCATGGCCTGAACCACTGATTGATCATCTGAGGCAAAGACTGAGTCAGCCATGGGAGCACAGGTGAAAGCAATTCACCTGTGTGACTCCTAGACCCCGTTTAAGGGCTGACTGCCACTAGGTTCTCTTTCAGAGATCTCTGTTTGGAGTTTTCTACTGCAATCCTAGGATATGGGTAAGCATTTCATTTTTGATTGTCTCTTTCCACCATGGTAATCTTTCTAACTATAAAACCTGTAAGATATTATTTTAGCCATGCCACTCTGCTAACTGTTCATTTGTTAATTGTACAGCTGCAATTTGAGTATGTTTTTCCATTGGATGGGAAGCTAGATGTCTTACTTATGGGCTTGGCTCACAAAAACCTGGAGTCATGGGTTGCTGCTGCTGAGCAGCTGCATAGTCATCATATAGCACGATACAAGAATCTGGGGTAAATTGTTCTCCAGCCCATGGAGGAACTGGAGGAGTTTTGGAAAGCTTCCCCAGCCTTGGTGGACAGGAGGGAGGCAGCGCATCCAGTAGTTTCCATACAAAACAATAAACATTGGCTCCAACCCCTTGCCTGTGCTGATCTCCTTGTGGCTTCCTCAGGCTCCTCCCAGCCTTCCTCTGTAAGGCTCTGGGCAGTGACTGATGGCATACCAATACCAGGGCTGGGAGCTCATCCAGGACAAACATAACAATTAGAAGGTGAATTTAGATATTAAATTAAAAATCTTAATTCCTACAATTCCACAAAGAGGGCAGTCTTGAATACACATCTCTCATGTTCTACATCAATCAAGTGCCAAGTACTGCAGCCTTTCCTTTTTACCCTCCTTATCTATCTGAGGGAAAAGGTCAGAAGAAACTTGGGCAGATCTGCTCCAGATTGAACCCAGTTAACTAAACCCGGTTGTTCTGATAATTACTGTAGTTATCTAAAGCATTCACCCAGATTTGAGCTGAATGTCGCAGCAGTGTTCTTGCAGCACACCTGTGCAGGCAGGATCTTCAGGCTAAGCTGGAATTCATTTTATCTTTCCACAGCAGGTGAAAATTAAATCTTAAAACCAGGAAGGAGTAATATGAGTTTCTTGGGCAACAACCACTCTTTGGATAATGGGTGACATGCATCTGCTCTCACTGATGTCAAAGCTATTGCCAGATGTGGGAAAGACATTTTGGGTTCATTCCCATTGCTGAGCTGCAAGGAGCTGCTAGGTGTGAGGAAGGGTCTGTTGGCTCTGTTCTTTGCACAAAGGGTCGCTTTTGCTGCATGGCACTCCATCATGCTCCTTCCTTGCATGCACCTAACTGCTGCTGCAGTGTGCCAGTGATGTTTGTCTTAGAAATCACGGCTCATCTGAGCTGTTCAGTCCCACTGTGCCATTCAGGTAGTTGCACAGTTCATCTACCACTTGTACACTTTGTACAAACCTAGCTTTTCTGAAATTTCTATTATGTGGTTACTACATTCTCTCTGAAGGCATATGATTTGTAATGGTGTACTTTCAGAATAAGTGCTTTACTTCTACAGATTCAGGCTTTCTTATTCTGCTGAATCCTTTAATTAAAGAGCACCTAGGAAAGCTAGAATGTCAGCAGATGATGTTTGTTGGAACTGCTGCTGTGTGCTCACGAGTGTGCTGCAGAACTCAAGAGACAATGGTGGGTTTCAGACAAGTCTAAATGCCTTCTAACTACTTGCTCTGTACTTTAATTTATGCTTCTTTTTGAACATGTTAAATTTTAGTTTATACGTAGGCTCATCCCTGTGCTTTTGTACCAAGTGTGCAAGCCGCTGAGGCAAATGATGCACTCACTACAAGCTATAATTTAGAGGCAGGTGGGAAGTGCTTGAAATGCGTGTATCTTTGTAAGTTATTCCTAAAATGCTATTATTACCTGCAGTCTCTTTAGCTTCTGAACTAAATGTCCTTTCCTCCTCCCTAAGCCTTTTATCTGCTTTAAAAAAAAACAAAACTAATGGAGAGAGGATCTGTTTCAGATCTGGATTTTTGGGAAGCTTTAGCAGCCATTCACCTGCAGATGACCATTTTCAGTGAATTGTGGCTATACTTGGCTTTCAAAAATCAAAGATAGGTAGTGCAGAAGAGATACCAGCAAAGACCAAGCTACTGATTTTCTTAACAGGAGGAATATCCATGTTTTCTGTTTAGCCTGATGCTGAGATCAAAGGATCCAAATGGTTGTGCTAGTGTCTGTTACAGCTTCTGGATAAGTTACTTAAAATGTTATTGTAAAAGCTAAACTGATATGACCCTTGTTCTCATCAATCTTCTATTTAATCTTTATATAGTGGCTTGCTTAGAAGGTTCTTGTACTGCTATCCTTGATACGAAGATAGCACCAATTAAAATTCTGCACTTGCATATAATCAAGTGTGATATTTCTAGTGTTGTTGAGCATTAGTGAACTGTATATATGCAAAATGGCTATAAAACGTTGAAATTTAAATTTAATAAACATAGATAGGAAATTGTAAACGAGAATTCCCTTTCAAGTGGTTAACTTTCCAAATGAGGAAAAGCTATTTTACCTGGTAGCTTGCATGGATGGAATATTCCAGCTTTTAGAAACACAGCAGATTTGGAAACACAACACAAGATAAACTGAGCTTCTACATTTTTTTTTTTTCTACTCCCATGTGCCTGATCACTGGCACTGCAAAAATTAAGCTGCAAGAATTTTGATTTATACGCATGCAAGTATAATAAAGCATATCTACAAATGATGTTTAAATACCCACTGTGGGCTATCTGTCAGGTTCCTATCAAGGAATAGGAGAAAAGCATGGGAGCTGGGAAAACAACAACAGCAGAAGTAGACTTCTACATGCATAAAACAGAGGAATAAGAATTGTTTTTTTTTTTTTTTTAAATGTGTGTTATCTGTTAATGTATACCATGGAGTAACACTTCTGAAAGCAACCATCAGCTTCACACCTCTGCCATCACCTTATCTGTGTTACCAGCTCTCATTTTTCAAGAGAGGATCTAAACAACAAATCTGTGTTCTCTTTTCCTTTCATCCATTCTCCCACTTTTCCCTGTCTTGACAGTTCTTACCATGTTTTCATTTGATTCTTCCTCTGTATCAGTAACAATATTTTTCTATTTGTGGTTTTCCCTTGTTCTTTGCTTTTCTTTGTGGTGATCCCAACATACCTAGAAAGATGTCTGTTCCATCCATATTTTTGAAATACACTTAATTTCATTTTGCTCTGCAATTTTTTTGATCTTCCCCTTGAAAATAACTTATGAAATAATGCACTGTCTGCAGCAATTACCTCAGATGGCTTCTTGCCAGCTTTACCTTTTCTCAAGTTGTCTTCAGTTTCTTCTATGTCTTCTATGTATGCTCCAATCACCTGTTCTGAGGTCACTATTAATGATGTGAACAAATCTCAGGACTTCTTGCTTGCAGCATTATTGATTCTATTGTAACTCTGAAATCTTGTCCTGCCTAAACGGAATCTTTTTTTTGTTTTCTTTTCTAAATCATTGCCAATTCTTTAATCTTCCATCTTCAGCAATGGATCTCCAGCCAAGCTTTATCTTCGAAAAAAATCTCACCAGGCTCTATTTTACCCCCATTCACCTATTTCTGCACTTTTTCAGGTGATTTCTTCTGATTACATCAACTCAACTGTCACCCTCTACAATACAAATTCTTGCTCTTCATTACACACACCTGGCTCCCATTGAGACTGAAATGTTGAAGTCAAGATGACCTTCCTGAATTCTTGCTATGATTTTATCAGCCTATTTTTGTATCCTTTCCTGGCATTCCTCTCTTCTGTGACTCTGAATGCAAATCAGAGCCATACGAATTAGGGCTATCCATTGGGCACCTGCTTATAATCTTATCTTGTATTTCACGATGCAGTTCTTTGTTCTGATCTGGCTATGCCATTTTCAGTTGCCCATGCATCCTCTCAGAAAGCGCTGTCATTTACTTTTTTCAGGTTTTCTTGCAAAGCTATACTCAAAACAGACTGTATGTTTAAATAAAAAAAACACAACACCACCACCAAAAAAAAAACCACTTAGCTTTCCTTCACAGTTATCTCAAATCCTACTGCTTTTATGAAGTGTTCAGGAAAACAAGAATTGATACTGTCCTGGGACAATTTCAGTAGGGTATATGTTCTTTAACTTACTTATAGCTTTATAAATATATTTTGTGCTACGTTTTGCCTATAGAAATCTAGTCTATACTAAGTATATACTCCATTTTTGTTTCCTTCTTTTTTTTTACTTCAGTTTCTTTTATAAATATTATAACCTCCTTTGCTTTAAGAATTGTGCTTTTGGGTGTGTGCAACCATGACAAAACCCTATAATACAACATATCATAATTATTTTTTTAGCAGTACTCACAAGATATTGCTGAGATTTCCCAAAACACCTAATCTTCTCAGACACCTGTAGCAGCATACACAGGACTCACACTAAATGATGCAGTGGTAAAAAGTGAATTAAACTGAAATAATTTGATAATTTGAGGCAATAAAGTGATAATTTGAGGCATTAACACACTGTGGTATGCCAGCTCATCTCATTGCATTGAAATAATATAAAAACACAGTGAGGAAAAAAAAAGTGTGCAGTATTGCACAGTTTGGTCCAGTCAATCTGATCAGGCATTCACCCTGATTCTGAAGATACTGAGACAGACAGATTCACACTGCTGCCAGCTAGAGCTCTGTGTATCAGGAGAGTAAGAGGATATGGAGGAGCACTTAAGTTGTGTGTGTACAGTGCCAGACATAATAGTATCATGATTAATCACTTGGTCACCCAGCTGCTATGACAGTAAACAGGAAAAAGAGTTCAAGAAGGCTGTGGAACACTTTGAATTTAGTTTCTTAAAGGTGTGACAATCCCATCCAGGTTGTGCTAGAATCAGCCTGTTCTAATTTTGTGTAAAACCAGTAACACAAGCCCACTGAATTGCATAATTTATAAATCACTTCAAGAGAGTTTGGTGTGAAAGGTGATATGAAAGTGGAGGTTGTTAACCACCACTGCAGCTGGCTGAGCGTCTTGTTTATTCTCTAGCCATATTCTGCGTCAGGAGCCTGTACCACAACTAATTAGCCATAATGCTTTATAATTGTATAAACAGAATATATAATAGATCTGTATGATATATAATTAATTTTGCCCTTAAGGAAAGCTTTTGGAAGTCAAACCATGAGCTCTTTGAGAATTGCCTCCTTATGCTCTCGCTGACAAGGCATATATCCCTGCTGGCAGAGCTCAGGGAACCTTCCAGAAAGCGATTTTATTAGGCATGACCAGGTGTTTTTTTGCAGGAGTGATTGCTTGCAGCCACAACTCTGACACTGAGGTGGCTGCAGCTGTGGCTGTGCCTGCCTTCGTGCAGCCAGCAGTGAGAAGTGGGGCTTCTGTGTAGTGGTCAGTTTAAAAAAAGCTAACCTACTGTTGTCATAGAGGTGCTACCTATTTAGGCTTGTGTTTTGTTGTCCTTATTTTTTATTAGATTATTTTTGTGTATGCATATGTAGTAAATTCCAGGTTAAACTCCATTACTGTTATTGCAAATACTACCTCAGAAGCCCAAACAAATATTTTTTTCCTGGATTATGATGCATAAGTAAGAATAACCCAGTGTAGTTGGAAAAATCACTGCCCTGATAGATTTGCTCATCTTTGCCACTGGAAGAAAAAAAAAAAAAAGACACACAAGACTTCAGGAGTCCTGTTGGATCAGGCCTGATCTTATCTTAAATGAGGGCCAGTTTCCCTAAAGTGACAAAGCAGGCAGCATCCGTCTCTAAGACGTGTTCAAGCAGAGGAGCAAAGTACCATGTCACCTAGATCTGGGGACTAGGGCTGTATGAAGACCAGGCTGCAGCTGGCAGCAGTATTTTAACAGAGCTGAGCTAGTCTGCTGAGAGATTTCATCAGCCCTTGTGTTCAGCCAAAGCTTTTCATTGCAAGATGCTGATCAGAGCCAGCAGCTGTGCAAAAGCAGCCCAAGGTGGGGAACTCCCATCCACCTGGTACTCTGCCGACATTCTGATCGGAGACAGCTTCACATCACACTCCATAGGAATGATAATCACACCCTTCCTGAAGCCTGACATGCCATGGGCAGGGTTATCTTTGCATGGCTTTCTAGATCCTTCTCACTGATAAAGTTTCTGTACCTGAGAAGTATTTGGCAGAGCTGTCCTCATGTACACAAACAGAGGGGTTGACTCTTAACCTCAGACGCTTGGGATGGGAGTAGTCTGTGTCAGTTTGCGTGCCCTCCAAAGCAACTCAGCAGGTCATTTACGTTCCCCTTTCCCTGGGAAGCTTTGAGGTGGATTTATTAATTGGGTTCCAAATCTTTTGAGGTAGCTATTTTTGAGGTACAGGATTATTTTTTTTTTTCATTGCTTTCCCACCCACGTCCATGCCTGAATTTAGAGCTGCCTTCCGTTCCTTTGGGAGCTAGGAGTCACAGAATAATTTTTTTTTTTCCTTCTCTCTTCCAAAATTCAGAGAGAGCGCTTCTGTCTTCTCATGTAATCAGCTTCATTTCTTACTCCCTTTCTCTGCACTTCATATGATGAATTATCACTTACCACTCTTCACGCAGATACATTTGTTGTTTACCACTACCTCTCACATACCAGAGACATTTCATTTGCTGGAAAAGCCAAAGCTGTAACTCAGTAGTGTAAGAGAAGGTCTTCCCCTTGAGATGTTTCATGCTGGGCTTACAACCACTGAACATTCAATCAGACATTTCAGTTTCTGCATGATGACAGGGATTTTAACTGCTAATCTGAATGTAGTGCTTACATTCCCACCAGTGTCGCAGTGCTTACGCTATATCTCAAGTGTTGGGTACCTTACGTGTGCCTACCTGGCTGGCCAGCCCAAGTTTGCACATGACAATCCTGGATGGAACTTCTGAAAGAAATATGTGGGCTTTTTGTCATTTAAAGCTATGAAGAATCTGAAGGAAATACCCAGATGCACATCACTGGGGCAGTCCTGGTTTCTCAAAGGAAAAAGCCCTTTTTCCAGGCAAATAACACATATAAATAGATTTACCAATTAATGCTTTTATTTCCAAGAACTCATAAAATCTCAGATTACTCTCGAGAGTAATAAATACTTCAGTAATGCTGTTCTTGATTACAGGCAAGAGTGTAACAGCTCTGACTGGTAGTGATTTCATAATTATGTTTGATTACAGACATGTTCCTATTGTACTGATGCAGAGGGGTTATTTGTTTCCTTCTCTCGGTGTCCTGGATTCCACTGGAGACCAAGAGCACACTGTGTCAGCATGCACAGCTTACAAAGCTGCTCTCCTCAGAGCTTTGTCACTAAGGCACAGCTATTAATAGCTGGACCAGCAAAACTTTACAGAATTGTGATTAAAGCTCCATGTAGTTACATCAGTGGAGGCCACTTTCTAAAGGAATCCTGAATTTGAGCAACTCTTGAGGGCTCTGTCTTTAAATTAAAAATTAAAGTTTTTCTTCACAGTATGAGAGCTAAAGTTACTCATATCTTTACCTTATTACCATTACAAGAATCAGCATGACAAATTAGAAATAAAGAACTATATCCATAATACTGTCCCCACTTCCTACTACTACAGAGCTGAAAAAAGGAAAAGCTCTATTAAGCCAATTATCCCTCTCTGTCTACGAGCAACATCAACAGAAAAATCATGCCTTACAATTTATTCTCTGGTGCTTTGTTTATTTGGTATTAAATGACTCATGGAATATGGTTTCCACCTCTCCCCTAGGGAGATTATCCCAGCTGCTGAAACTTAGTAGCAATTCCCTTTCTTTTGTCTTACTTTTAATGATCCCTAAGTTTTTCATTCTATTTTAGGTTGGGATGAAAAAGCTACAAGGGAAACTCATCTCCCCAAGCCTGCTTTTATAAGCAGTTAAGGCTGTGACAGAAACACATAAACCCAAGGGAATGTGCAGTCAAAAAAGAAACACCTCATTTGTTTCACTGAACGATGCCATCTCAGTGGCACATGTATGTTTCCTTGTTTTTACAGGTTGTTCCTGAGTGTTATGTAAATGTGCATTTATTGTATGTAAATTAGCATTTGACTAATTGTTAAATCTTGTTTTATAGCTTTTATGTCACACCAACAACCCACATTTACAATTAAGTATTTGCTCCACAGGCAAACACATTGCTTTCCTAGAACTATTATTTACAGCATTTTGTCTCAGTGCTCTGACTCTGTTCTGACCCCATAACCTGTTGTATGCGCAGAATATCTCAAAATGGAACATATTTATTAAGGGTACATAGCCTGTGGAAATGCAAAATCTATTTTTTTAAAAAAGGTTGTGATACATTTTATTCTTATTCTTACCAGACTGCAGTATCTACTTGACAAGAGAATATTTTCCTGCTTTGAAGATGTAGTGGTAGCATCTTCATTTGCCAGCCGTGGTTTTGCAGTATACCATGTCACTTCATAGCGTTCCACCTGGCTGTAAAGGAACGGTAAGGGGCTTTCCAAAGAAAATTCTGTGCTGCTTGTTGTGCCCTTGGAGAAAGATGGTGGTGAACAAGGCTTTGTTGGTGACAAAATGAAAGGACGATAAATAGACAGGCAGAAGAAATCCAGAGGGCAGAGCTGCAGGCCAGCTTCTCACGGTGTACAGTCTTTCTTGACTTGTGCATTACATGTACCAATGGACAGAAAGAAAGACTTAAAAATAAACCAGGAAGAAGGATTGGTGATTTTAGCTGTGAGTTGAATGTCAGCCTTTGTGTTAAACTAAATGCTCAAGGAATACATAATTCAGAATTCCCCAGTGGTTGTCCTGTTTTCCTGTAGATGAGAAGAGGATGCAGCCAGTAGGTCTGATTCCAGATGAGATAAAATGTTTTTGTAGCAAAAATAATGGTTAATGAGCACGTTCTCATTTAAGTGAGTTATCCACTACCACAAAGAAAAAAAGAAAAGCAAAAAAAAAAAAAAAGCTTCTGGCAGACAGGAAGAAAAAGTGTTACCCGAAATGGTTTTCGATATTCTTAAGGAAAAATCTTATGGTTCTTATCTGCTAGTTTTTTGGTTTCTTCATTATGCAATCCTTACTCACAGCACAGCTCTAATGTGCTGAATGAAACACAGTAACACATAGCATTTGACTAAACAGACATTACTGTAATACCTGTTTGTTGAAATGTGATATGAAACTTAATTCTAAAGTATTCTAATTTGTGAGTATGCATAAGTACTAATTGACTTAGTATAAATACTCCATAAGTATTTAGGATAGACATGAATCAAGACTATAAGGAAAGGAAAACTACCACTTGTCTGAATGTTTGGTTCTAAATGGGACAGTGAGCAATACAGTGAGATTCTGCTGCTGATCTTCTGGAATGTATGGCTCCATACAGCACCAACTCCCTGGCCCTCCTACCCCATTCCAAAACATTTTCCTTTTTTTTTTTTTCTTCTTCTTTTTTCTGTCTCTTGTTCTATTTCTCATTGCCTCCCCCTCCCATCTCACCCAGACTTCTCATTGCCAAAGTCTTCTCTGCTGAGTGTCAATGAAAATAGAAGTGAAACTAAAAGCTTTGTATCAGTAGCCCTGCAGAATTCAAGGACACAACTGCAACACGTCCCAAAAGGCCCGCAGACAGGGAGTGCTCAGGTGGCTGGAGATCAGATCTGTGCCATTGAACATTGTGCAGCTGTGAGGGGATGGGACATGCTTGTTAAGGCAATCTCCAAAGTTCAGCTGTGAAAAAAATCATACAAACAAATTCCATATGTTTTGCTTTTTCAAATGACTGGCTTGCTCTAGTTCGAGTAATCTTTTTAAGGCAAAAGAAGCCAAACTAATACCCACAGCCTGAGATAGACTTTTTCTAGGAAAACTCACAACTCCTGGTTCAGCAGCATCAGAAGCTTCATCCCTTTCCTGCCTAAGGAGCCTCAAGTGCAACTTTTTGGAGACAAAGTTTAATCATTGAAGGGCTGCACCTTGCCTTGTTCTAGTGCTCTGCAACAGCTGATTTTACCTCCAGACTGCCACTTGGATATAAACACTTCATCTTATTGTTTTTCTCATTCCAAATGCAATTATCCCAAATGTAAGCTCACTAGAAATAACTCAGTTGTAGTGAATGGATCAGAAGATATGCAAAAGCAAATGCACAATTTTTCATTGCTGTTTTGTGTTGGGCATTGTGTGAAAACCTCAGAGGCAGTCAGGAAGGATTTATTTCTAAGTCGAGTGGGCAATGGCAACAAAGAAAATGTAGACAGAGGAAGATAAAAGAGATATAAAAGCTATCAGGCTGATACACTTAGAGCAGAGTATTGACGTTCTCAGACCCAGGTAAGTGCCTCAAAACAAAAGATACATCCAGACTTCAAGAGCTTTTCCTCTTTAAAAACTTCAGGTAGGAACAAACTAACAAGGATTAGGAATGCACAGTGCCTAATGACTGCCCAAACCTCTTTGGTTTCCATGGCTCGTGGCACTTCAGTAAGTCTATTTCTGCCCTAGAGAGATGTACCCACTAATTGATAACAGTAGGATACACGTGTGCAGCTCTGCTCCATACTTGCCTGCAGCTGCCCTGATCTTTTGAGTTTGCTCCCTTGCTTCCATGCTCTTGCTTTAATGTATAATTTCCACTGCATTCAGGATGCCTCTCCCAACCATGCTAAGAATGCCTGCGATTCCCAAAAGGCTTTAAGTTTCTGAACTTCCCATTATCTCCTGTGTGAACTCCCTAAGCACATGGAGATGTGAAGCAAGAAATACTTCTTATGTAGCTTTTGAAAAGCTGTCCCAAGGTATTTAAGGCAAATGCGGAGTTTTGAAAAATACGTAGACTCCGATAGGAGCTCTGTTTTTGCTCCACTCTCCCTGTTATACCTTCCCCTGAATGTTACAGAGCAATGGTTTTCCCTGGGGGAAGTGCTCTGAAACCTGAATCAAACACTTAATGGAAAATATCAGCGCTTGGCACCTCACTTAAAAATAAGGAAGAACATATCCTTCATCTTCTCTGGCCTAGATCTGACAAACGTTTCCTGGGAGAAAGGTGCGATGCTGTTTGACTATGTATGCTAATTCCACCTAAGGTGGTGACAAAAAGGAAAATAACTTGTTGGGGGCGATGTCTACTCTGTATAGCTGTTGATGGGTTTGGTAAATTTGGCTGGGAGTGCCCACAGCAAACCAGCCTTTGAAGTCTGTTCAGTTAACTTGGATTGTAAGGTGACAGTGTAATCCTTGGTGTCTGGAAAGGAAGAAATACTGACATTTTACAGTGCTCTGTCCAATCACTGTGGGAAGGGGTATGGTTTTGTTCTAGTTCTTGTGGGTTTTTCTTTTGTCGTAGATTTAGCTTGTCTTTATGCATCAATTCTTCCTGTTCTTCTGTGTCCTGTTTGTTTTGATCGGGAAGGACATAATGGAATTATGATGAGGGGCCTGGAGCTTCTCCCTTATGAGGAAAGCCTGAGAGACTTGAGACTATTCAGCCTGGAGAAGCCTGAGAGGGGATCTTATCAATGCTTATAAATATCTAAAGGGTGCGTATCAAATGCATGGAGCCAGGCTCTTTCAATGGTGCCAAGTGACAGGACAATGGGCACAAACTGGAACACGGGAAGTTCCATCTGATCACGAGAAGAACTTCTTTGAGGGTGACAGAGCACTGGAGCAGGCTGCCCAGAGAGGCTGTGGGGTCTGCTTCTCTGGAGATACTCAAAACCAACCTGCACACTTTCCTCTGCTACCTACTCTAGGGAACCTGCTTTAGCAGGACAGTCTCCAGAGGTCCCTTCCAACCTTTAAGATTCTGTAATTCTGTGATTTGCAGGAGTTGTGGAATAGTGTCTAAATACCATATACATTTTAAAGTCTTTCACTAGTTCATCTTTGCCTTAATCTAATGTAACTCTGAGCACTGGTAGTAACTGCAGTGTATCAATCATTGCCCTGCACAGGCAAAGATGTGCCTTTTCTCAGCTGATCCTAAATGGTTTTTAGTCTCTACAAGACATTACTGTGTCAGCAGTGTTTTCTGACAAAACTAAAAACATAGGAAAGCGTGCTTACTATTTAAAATACTCTAGGACTTGTGTGTGCTGACTACTACTACGGAAGAATGGCTTCTACAGCCATTTTGATGCCAGTGCAGTGAAGTAGAAAAAACAAACTAGATAGACTATCATAAGCTGTGATTAAGCACAGTGCTAAATCCTCAGGGAAAAAAAAAGTCTCTACAATGCAGTTATAGAAGCAAATTTGGCTCATGTTCGCAGAAGAAAAGACTGGACTAATGGAAAAATATATGGTTGCTGACTTTTCTTAAAATTAATTTATACAAGTGGCTCTGCTGCCTGAGCACACGTTTGTGTGGATGTGAGGTGTATTATTCCTACCCTTTTGTAACATAACCGTGGTGACTGCATCACATGATGCTAGTGCAAACAAAGTCACATTAACAGCCCATGAATAGATGCATTTTCCTAGAATACAGTTTCGCATTGGGACTATTGACTAGTTCCTGGGCTATCAGGGAATAAGGATAGGTACAGACAGCTTTGGGAGCATGAGGTAAGGGTAGGAATCTTCAGAGCAGTAGAAGATAATTGTGTTCATCATATAACTGAAAAGGGTACAAAGAATATAGTTGTAATATATACAAAGAATATAGCAGTAGTTAGATTACTGCTTTGTTACTGTATCAAACAGTAACAACATCACCCATTCTGTTTCTACCTCTTTTCTATGTCTTTTTTGCTTTTAAAACCTGCATTTTGAATCTGAGGAGCCAGCACATTGAACTGACTTCCCCCAGGAAGGAAGACTTGCTTCTTTATTCCTCTTGCATCAACCTACTCACATCAAATTCAACGTAAACTACTCGTGCTGGATTCGACACATCTCCCTAATCTCATAGCCATCTGATTTCTAACTCTTAAATTACTCGCCTCTATTTTCTTTCTGTCTCACTCTCTTGTGTTACCAATTCATCTAGTGGGAGCTCTTTCTCCCACAACAGAAGCACTTCTCTTAATGCCACTGCAAAACTTTATTTCCCCCTTGACTTTCTTTGAAAAGCTTTTTTTTTTTTTCTTTTTACATTAAAAAACCAAAAACTCATCGATTTCATAGAAATCTACACGCGGTGACGATACTGCGTTGAATTAGAACTTGAAGAAGATCTTCTGGCGAAAAAGAAAACCTTTGCCCGCTTGATGGTCACACACGGTCGGTGTGGGCGTGCTGGAGGCCATCTTTAAAGCCACCTCACACCTCGCGGGGCGGCAGGGCCGGAAAGGGCTTCGTAGGGGCAGAGCGCCCCTTGCTCTGACTGAAAAGCCGAACAGATGGGCCTAGAGAACCCCTCCGTCGGCCCGCCCACCCGCCGCCCCCTCGACCCCTCCGCAGGGCCACCACTTCCCACCCGCCCCGCCTCCCTCAGCGCTGCCACATCCCATTTCCCGCATCCCGCCCCGCTCCGTAACGCCCCTCCCCCCTCTGCGCATCGCCGCCTACCGATTGGCTGAGAGCGGAGAGTGACGGCGGCGCTGAGCAATAGAGCCAGCGCTGGCGCGGCGGCGCTGCCCAGGGGGCGTGCGTGCCGCCCGCCCCTACCCGTCGCGGCCGGGCGTCGGGGCTGCGCGCTGCCATTCGGCGGTGGGGCGGCGCGGGCGTCGGATGGTGCCGGCGGCGGCTCCCGGTCGCTGGCGGCGGACGGAAGCCGGAGCCGGCCGCGAACGCCTCGCCTTTCCCCGGTCCTCCCGTCCCGCCGCCTCCGCGCGCTCTCGTCGCGCCCCGCCGCCGTCCGCTGCGAGCCGGCGGCGCCGTACGATGTGAGCGGCCGCGGGACTCGGCAGCGCCCCCGGTGCCCGCGACGCCGGGGCGGGCGGCGATGGCCGGAGCCCGGCGCGGGAGCAGCCGCCGATAAGAAGCGCCGGGGGCAGCCGGGCGGCGGCGGCGCGGAGACTCCCCGGGGCCGGGAGGCGCCGCTCCCGTCCCGCCCCCTCCCTCCCCTCCTCCCCCGCGGCCGGTGCATGCGGGGCGCCGGGGGCAGCGCTCGGGTCCTTCCCCCGCCGGAGAGCGTGCGCCGCTCGGGGCCGCGCCCCCGCCATGTCCTCGTCGTCCAGCTCCTCGCAGACCCCCCCGTCCCACCACCAGCCCCCGCCGCAGAGGATGAGGCGCGGTGCCGCCGGGTCCCCCACCGCCGGTGGCGGCACGGCCGGGGGCCCCGGCAACGGGGGCGGCGCGGCGGGGAGCAGCCGCCTGCTGCAGCCCATCCGAGCCACCGTCCCCTACCAGCTCCTGCGGGGCGGCCAGCACAGCCCGACCCGCTCCCCCTCCGCCTCGGTGGGCAGCAACACCGGGCCGGGAGGGGGGCGAGGCGGCAGCCCGCCGCCCCCCAGCGCCACGCCGCCGTTGTCGGCGGGAGGCGGCGCGGCCGAGGCGGGCAGGGTGAAGGGCCGGCAGCGTCGCTCGCCGGACAGCGGCGGCAGCAGGAGGAGCAGCTCACCTGAGAGACGCAGCCCCAGCTCCCCCGTGTACAGAGGTAACGCACCGAGAAGGACGAAGCCCGCTTCCTGCCCCGGGGTGGTGGTGGTGGTGGTAGTGGGGGGGGAGGGGGTTACCTTCGGTTCACCCTTAATGTCAGCCCCCCGGGGAGAGGGCGGAGAACGCACCTCGCCCAGCTGGGGTCTGTCCCCTCGGAGCCGCCCCCTGGAGCGGGGATGGGGGTGCCGGAGCTAAGCCCTGCCGCTGCAGGTGTTGTGCTGCGTGCGGGCTGCTGCTGCCGGTGGGTCCGAGCTGTCCCAGCCGAGTTGTTGAACGTGTGTTGAAAGCAAACGTCGAGCGCTCTGCCCTTCTTGCACGGCTCTGTTTCTCACGTATTTCCTTTTATTAACCTCCGAGGGTTAAAATCGCGTAACGTTTTCAAGCGCAGGCTCCGCAGCGAGAAGGAAATTCCCATATTGAAACTCTTAAAAGCAAATAGCACCGTCTGTCTGTCTCCTCGTGATACTTAATACTGACTGTATCTTGGAGGCTGTGGGAGCCCCAGCCCTGTAGCCCGAACGGGCCTGTAAAAGTTTAAAATGTTGAACTGGCTGCTAGTAAGTGCGACTTAACCTGTGTCAGGTTGTCTGCTGATGTGCTGAACGTGTTAAAGTGGCAGTGGCCATCTTACCTCCCCCCGCCGGTCCCTCGGCAGCTGAATGAGGCTGCACTGAGCAGCACCGCTGTGCTATCGGGTATCACGCACCGCCTCTTCTTGGCTCAGCACCCCCCGCTTCTGCTCTCCCTTCCTCCAGCCTCGCTGCGTGCCGTTTCTGTGACAAACTGCGGTCTGTAGTGGTTGCCGACGTGTTTTGTAGCTGTGGGATCTGTTATCTTCTCGCCAGCCCTCCCCCCTTTCAGCCTTAAATGTGTAGTAAATCCCTACAATCCGTAGTAGTTGTAACTGAGGCAGATCAACGTGACCGGGGATGGTCGTAAGGCATGGGCAGCGTTTTGCGAAGGAGCAAGATGTCACTGCCACCTATGTGCGGAGTTAATCTGCAGTGTAGTGTCTGTGTTTAGGCAGGCGGCCGAATTTGTTGTTAACATTGAAACAGAAATACTTTGTAACTTCTGCATGAACGTATGATCTTCCTGAGAAGTTTTTGCGTGCTGCAAGATGGAGCTGCTCTTCAGTGCTGTTGCTTCATTCAAGCTCCGATTAAGATTTTCAAGATCGTATTTTCCTTACTGCATGAAGCTCTAACTGTAGGTTTCCTTTTTTCCCCCCTTTTCAATGCTTGGAAAATGCTACCAGGAAACAAAACAAAAAGCAAAAAATGCAGTGCACACGGATACTGCTAACACTGAAGCTGATGATGAATGCTGTAAATCATTATGAGAGCCTGGTGCAAAACATTGCAGTGGTGCAGTGTGTGAAGGTCTGCACTTACTGCATGTTGAGGAGAGAGGAATGTGGACAGTTACCTGCAAGCAAGGAAAAATGCTGCAAAGCTGTGAAGTATTTCATTATTACACATGGATTTTTTTTTTTTTGTCTGAGGGGAAATTTTCATTTTAGAAAGTGGTTTTAGTCTTCATCTGTGGGCTATTTTGCCCTTAATAAATTGGGCTATAAATTACTGCTGAATGACTTTTCCGTCATTAAACTTGTTGGAGCTTGCCTCTTGGTGAGCCACGCTAGCAGCACACACAACCTGATGCAGTGAGAGTGCAGCATAGGAAATTGTAGATGGTCCATCACGAAATCCACCCTGCTATCTGTATGCATTGTGAGGAATTTGGACCCCCCTCCTCCAGGTCTAGCCAGCTGCTGCTGCAGAAGCTGACATCCTCCAGCAAATCCTGAATGAATGAATGAAAACAACGTGATCGCCCTAATAATGACCGCAGTCGCACACGTCATCAGCTTTATTTTTACAGAAATACAAACACCATTTTCTAGCGGGGCAGGGCTGCAAGGTACACTATTTCTTCAGTCTTCCAAATTAAAAAAGAATACTGCCCTCCTTCACCCCCCCCAAATCTAGAGCTGTTTTACACAATTTGGAATATTGTTGTGTGCTGTGGGCCGGGATTTTGGTCTTTGTTCCCCTGCTTCTTCCCATCATTCTAATGCGTGATGTCTAGATTCTGAAAATGATGTTTGTAGTGTGTATGGTGGTAGTACTATATAGAACACTGATTGGTGAACTGAAGGACTGCTGCAGTAATAATGGAGGGCTTGGAAAAAATGCCTGTTTTCAAACACAGGCCATCTTGCTGCAGCTTGTTAAACAATGTGCTACTCCAGCTATTTATAGTTGTGATCAGTGTTCAGGTCTTGGGGAAGCTACTTTGTTAAGGGTTTTTTTTTTGTCAATTTTTAAAAGCATTTCCCACTGCTGTACAGTGTAAGCTTAGGCTGTAGGTATAATCCTGTTGTTTTTCTCACCAGTGCATGAGATCTGTTTGTCTTTGGCTCTGCAGTCTGATTTAGACTGTTCACAAACGTGCTTGTGCTGGAGGCTGTTTGTGGTTCTGATGGATAAGATGTTTTTCTCTTCTGAAGACACCTGCTCCTTCCCTACCTCATTCCAGCCTGTCTTGAACTGGATATGTCCTATTCTGTTGTAAATATTTTGGTGATTTGTCAGAGGTTTTTTTTTTTTTGCAAATGATCTATGAAAACACTCCAGCTTTGAGCCTCTACAGGTCAGCGCAACTTCCATTGCAGGCATTGACATCACTACTACTCCATGAATGAAAGCAGCACGCTGCCTCTGCTCCTATCGTCGTGTTCCCTTTTCTCCCTTCCTAAGATGTCACAGATGTTTTTGTTCTGTAGCAAAATATTGTGTGTATTTTCTTTAAGCGAATTTCAGAATTTTGCAGTTCTTAAGAAATGGTTGCTGCCAGTATTTGGTTAGTGTTGTTCACGAATGGATGACAAATCGTGAATGCTATATGCTAATTTCAAGATGCTAAAGAAGCAGGAAAATGGGACAAAAAACTTACAGTACCATAGGATAAACCTGCAATGTGAGTCTATTCCTTCCTTTTAAAAAAGAAAACTACCTTGTTATTCCTTTCTCATAGACATCTATAGCCTATACTCATATTTTAGAGCTGGCAACTTAAAAAGTGGTTCAGTGTGACAACATATGGTTTTCTTAGAAGGAATCTATGTACTTATCTGATGACAGAAATGTAACAGCAATAGAATGTGAAGCCGTGTGTTTTATGACAAAGGATAACTCAATAGTAAGGCAAAAAAGGAAAAAGCCTTTTTGAGAAGATCAAACAAAATGTATTACTTGTAAACACGTAGTCCTAGTTGCAAGTTTTATTCATACCTGGATAAAATCTGTAGATCCTGATGTTATGTAAAGCAGTTTGTGTAAATCTAAGGGAGTGTGCTTCCTGTGTAGTTTGTCTTTTACATGGTATGTGATGTTTTGTGAACAGGGAATGTAGATGTGATTTCTGTACGGTTTGATCTCAATATTGTTTTCATCAAATGCTTTGATTTATTTAGTAGTAACCATGGTGATACATGGAGAAAAATACTGACACAGAATACTTTAATGTACTCAGCTTACACAGCTTATATCAAACTGTTTTTCCATAGGAATTTTTTAAAGCAGAGTTTAGTTTTAAGGATCTGTGAAAAATACTTTAATTAATTTGGCCGTTAAGGGTTCCTAATATCTTTTACTTACCAAAATAGCTCCCGATCAGTTGCCAGCATTAGTCAGAAAATTAAAAAAAATAAAAATAAAATATGCAGAGCAACTGCATAACCCAGGTCTTAGTAATAAGTATATGGATTAGTTGTTATGCTAGTAGGTAAGACTGTTGGAGTGAAAAGCAGGGCAGGCAGTATTGCTGATCTGTAGACTTGTAAGGGGTATCAGTGTTTAAAAATAAAAAATTCAGACTTCAAAAGGCAGAACTGTTTTGATATCCTGGATTAAAGCCATTCAATATTTTGGCATTGTAAGCATTTATACTGGAGATCAAGATGATCTTTCCTTTATTTCTAACAAATGTAGGTAAGGAAGTAATTTTTGTGATGCTTCCTATTTCCTGATGCCTGAATAATAGCAGTGTTCCCATAGTTAAATGGCCAAAGCAGTTTTGCTCCAGATTTGGACGTCTCTCTTCCCAAAATAGCTCTTGCTGGAATATAAGATGGTGATATAGAAGACAACAGTTAAATTCAAACCAGTTGTTTTAAAGTTGAAGACTTTTATTGTTATGTGTTCTAATATCACTTCAAATAAGAACAGTTATTAGATGTTCTTATGCATAAGACAGAGTAGCTATTTGTGTTTAGGTCAAGAGAGCTGCAGGAAAGAAAAAATGGAGAAGTGTTTTCTTCGCTGAACTTACATGCAACTGTAGCAAGGCATTAGTTATTAAGAACTCTCCCCCCACATGAATGAATTTTGAAGAGGCATATAGATATGACGCTTAATTCTTATTCTTTGGGAATAAGCAAATATCAATGCCTGTAACTGCAATTACCATTAGCATAGTAAACCTGTGTCTAATAGGAAAACTTGATTCCTGAAAACCATTTCCCACGTTCCCATTTTGTCCTCTTCTTTCCCAGGAAGGCAGTGGGATAAATGGAGACTATCTTAAAATTCAGGTAGTGTGGATCAAAAGAATCTATGGTAGAAGCGTGAGAACGTCACTGGTGTTTGCTAAATATGGACTTGCAGATGAGTTGTTGAGCTTTGCTATACTGCTAAAATTGATAATAAAGAGGCAGTTACTCTGAAGTGGGATTTAGACGGCTACTCTAGGTATAATCAAGGGGGAGAGAAAAGTAATTGATGCAGTAATTTTGAAATATCTTTGTTCAACTCAAACTTGAAAGAAATAGCTGTAATGATGTGAGACTTACTGGAAATAAAATATTATTCTTGATGCTTCAGTTGGTTAATATTAAATTTTTTTTATGGTACTTTATCAATTGAATAATTATTTTCATCCAAAGAAGGTTATAGTTTTTCTTCATAGTGAAAAATGAAAGATCCTACTTAAGCTAGTTGGCCATGTCCTGTGTAGAAAAAAGCATTGTCAACACTCGATGCAATAGCTGGTTTTCCCTGGACTTAGCATACATTCAACAAAATTAATATACTGGAGTTTAATGTGTTGAGCAGCATTTTTTTTTTAAAGTACCTTTTATTGGTGAAAAACAGGCCCTGTTGTGAGGATGTGTAATTGGAAAATTGGCCTCTAGACTTAAGATAGTTAATTGTGATCATTTTGTTTTAATGTTAATATTTAAATTCGTGAAGTTTACTTTCAACACTGTCTCCAATGTAATCCTATGATGCCTTGGGCCATTGTTAATGCACTTTTAGGCAAGTTAAATAGTATCTCATCATTAGAAGGACTGCATCCACAGCAACTCACAAATTTAAGATTATTCCTTCCTTTTTCTCAGCATTTTCATGAAAGATTATAGTGAAGGATCATGAATGTACTTAATCCTTTATATGCTATATACTTCTCCCTAAAAATTAGTTTGATGTTCAGTTGTGCTTTATTTTTTCCTTAATGATGTGACTGAAGTTCGCCATTGGCTTGGTTTATTTTACCAGTTGTATTATTTTTGAATTAGGAATTAAATTTTCAAGCTTGAAAATGGCTGACAGGTACTGAAAGGTATCACACTTTGACACTTTTGCACTATGGGTATCACATGGATTATCATGGTAGTATGTAATATTAATTCTTCTGAATAGCAAGTCAGTCTCCAATTCTCTTCTGAAGCTGGGATTCCATCCATGAAGCTTATGCAGTCTGGTTTGATGGAAGGGGTTGCATTTCTCAAGGTGCTTGCCAGGGATTCTTGACCTGATAGTACAATAGTACTCTTCCTGTGCTTCATATGTGAAAGCAGTTGTTCACAACCAGTGATGACATGAATAAGGTGTGATTGTGAAGTGGGGAGGATTTTTCTCTGTTAAGATAGGTCTTATAGGAGTCTAACAAAGAGTCGTAATCAAATTTTTCTTTTGGTTAAATGTCTGATTGCAACTCTGTACATTCAGTTTGAAAATTTGCAGCTAATGTATTTGTCCAGTGAAAATGGTGTTGGAAATATACAAAAGCATTGATGTTTTATTTTTCAATCTTGAAACCTGTTCTCAAATTTGACCCTCAGCATGCCACCTTTGCCTGCCCTGCTCTATTGGTATCTGCACTGCTTCTTATTAGCCACAACTGAGTCTTACCAAAATGCTGATTGTCACATTTTAAGAACAGATTAACTTTCTTGGGCTGGGAAAAAAATAGATGTGAGTGTCTTTACTCCAGCAGTAGCTGTTTTCCACACAGTTTGTAAATAGGGTTTAACCAAACCTATTAGTCTTGGTTTGATGGAGGATGGTTGTGGTTAAACGTTTTCATTTTTTTATGGTAGTAGATCTCTTAAGTAGCTTTTGTATTAGATTTTGCTGCTTTGGAGGCAATAGGTGCTTCCTAGTAGCTCATAAAATGTTACAAGTTTGAGTTTTGAAACTTTAATGACAGATTTTTCTTAAATAGTGTATTGGTTAGATCTTATTTAGTGTTGCATGTGCCCTAAAAATAAACAGTGACATAATTGTTTAAAAGGGTTTAGCTTTCACTATTATTATTGTTAAATTGAGGGCTAACTATTTGAAATGGATTTTATTCTCTGAATCAAATAGAAATAGATAATTAGCAGCACTGTTTTTTATGTGCAGTTGGTTTTGTACAACCGGGAAAAACTAGTTCCAAAACTACGCATCTTATTTCTTCTTTAGGAAGAATGTTTTTTTATTTTGCTCAGTGAAGTGGTGACTGAGAACATTACGTTAGTGGTTCTGTCATGAGTACCATAGGATTGTCCTCTTCTTCAAGGTGTCCTGTTCCTTGAACTCAATAAGTCACCTGTTTGAACAAGGGTGGCTTCATCCTTTTTTCCCACATTCTCACACCAGGCATTTAGTAAGGAGATTAGTTGTAGGCATATTGCTGAATGTAGTAACACTCCTTGCTTGACTGATCATTATAAAGTTGCTGGCATTCTTACTATGAACTTGAAAATCATGTCACCAGCTACATAGATTTAACACTTTATTTTAAGGAAGTATAGGTCTGTTTTTTGAAATTGTTTTCAGTCATGGTAACCGCTTGATTGAGAAATGATTAAATTATTTTTGCCTTAGTCCATGAACAGTGTACTGAGGCATTTTTGGGATAATGCCAACAGGATATTTTGAGCATATTGGGTTGTGTGTGGCTATGTAGTTCTTGTGCAGATAAACGGAGTCTTCCTGATAACATGACAATGGCACTTGATATGAGAAAGTACAGTGTGGGCTTTATCTGTCATGTGAGGCTTGGGATGCCAGGAGTACACCATGCTCTTGCTTGGTGGTTCTGGTTCAGCAGGTGGTCGTTAGTCAACTCTGTTGATTCAGTGCTGGTCTGCAGAAACTTGCCCATAATTGCAAACCTTGCTTCTTCCAAAGATGATGTGTCAGCCATTGGCTGTTTGTGGGTAGTGTAAGTGCAGATAGAAATGCCTGAGTCTGTGAACATACAGGTTCCAGGGGCAGTTGGGACAACTGCTTTCCATTTTATAACCCATACTGGATCAGAAATGTTGCTTTAACATTTTGCACTTTGTTGCCAGAATTCAGACACCAAGACGAGGTGCCAGTCAGTGGCTCTGTAAGAACTGTGGATATGTGCTGTAGTCTCAGCTACACTGCTTCCAAGCATCATGGCAGAGTTCAGCTGATGGTTTGGTGGTTTTTTTTGGACTCCGAAATGCTGGAAATTATGTTGCATAGCTTTTTGGATTTTACAGTGTTGAGTGTATACCTTTGTATCCAGTACGTCAGGTATCATCCAGAGTCTTTCTCTTATGTAGGATATCATAACTTTGTTTTTCAAGCAGTGGGGAGCTTGACTTGTTCACTGAAAATTAAATCTAGGCTTAAAGTGAGTGTCCTGGAGCAGACTTTGTACAGAGACTCTAAAAATATCAGCTAACTGCTTAAGAATGCAGAATAAAATTTTGATTTACACAGAAGTTGGGAAGCTGCCAGGTTGTGGAAGAAGTGGATATGGGCATTACTATAGAAACAGAAGAATTTGTATTTTCAAACCAAGTTGTGTGCTGAAGGATGCAGTCCTTGCGTTATTTGTAATACTCATTTTAACATGGTTGTATACATCTATTGTAATTACTTCTAGGGAGGGAATTAGTCTATTATGATTATTCTGTGGAGTCTTGTGATTTTATTTAGTGGTGCTTGTAATTTGTTTTATGTAGAACTGGAGGAAGTGGAGAGATCTTTTGCAAAAATGATTAAAACAAAAGCCTCTAAGATAGTATTTATGGCGTCTGACAACTCAGAACATGGGTGAACAGAAGCAGTGGATACACTGGTGCTGTCTGTACTGTAGATGTTAGATGTTTTTTACAGCTAGACCTTCTTTAGTTGTTCAAATTTACATGCGTATACAGCAAAACAAAATCCTGCAAAAAGTAAATGATATATGAGGCTGGAGTAAAGCTTCAGATTTCCAAAGGAAATACTTTGATAAATTCCACTGAACATTGTTGCTCTGAATGTGGAGAGAATCTGATTTAAAGAAAAATATTAAACATATTGGAATCTTTAGAACATCAGTAAAAGTTGAGGAGCCGATCTGATTGCATGGACCTTCATCTCAAAAACGCTGATAAGAGTTTGTGGAGAACCTGAAAGAAACAGTGCAAGGAACTCGAGGTAACACATCACATTGCTGATTAAAATCTTAACTGGGGATAGTAAAACCCAAACAGAATTAGTCTCTATGCACATATAGATCAAAATTGGAAACTGTAGTTGGAGCTGTTCTGTAGCAAGAAAAAAAGAGATGAATGATGATCCACAGTTGGTTTATTGGAACTGTGTATTTGGAATTAGAAATTACCTCAGTTTTTATGCAGGTTATAGATTTTAATCAAATCAATTAAGTGGTTTCTTTTAGAACATTCTGGAAAAGCCTGCTCAGGCTTTTATATTTACCTCTGACTTTATAAAGCAGTGTATTTGAATAGGAAGTGGTATTATTTGTATAGATGTGAAAAGAGCTGATATATAGTTGTATTTTTAAATTGTAGAAAATATGAAGTCCAGTTGTAAATTGAGGTCTACTGGTCTAACTTCTGCTTTATGTCCAGCATCCGAGCAAATTCTGAGGGGCAGTGGAAAGCAGTGAGAAATATTGAAGTGCAAAATGAGTTTTCCAATCTCTGTTGTGCTCACCCTGTAGTTTTTGTAGGAGAAATTATTTTCTGCACAGGAAATACATCTTAATCTGTTTAGGCAAATTTCAGAGCTACGGTGATGAAACCATAGATGAATTTTGAGTGATTTAATTAGCACACAGGTTATGCAGCAAAAGTTGAAGGATCTTGGGAATCAAAATAACAGACAATGTGAGATTTGAAAGTCTAAAATGTGTGTTTATGCATGTGAGGTAACATTTGATTCCCCTTTTTGGTGTTGGAAAATGCTGGAGGGTGGAGCTGGGTGATGGTGGGATCTCTGGCTGCCAGCATGAAGTGACTGAAGAAGTACTGGGCACAGGTCGAGTCTTGCAGAGTGAGCAACCTGCTGAGACACTGTCTGAGGTGCTGCACATGTTTTGGAGCTCCGTGCGTTAATCTGGTTTTACTTTTCTATTTTTCAGTACTTTTCAAAAGGAAAATATTATTCTTACTTAATATAAATATCTCTAGCTAGGAAAGTGCTTTCTGCCTGTGGTCAGTGGTGATGAGGCTGATAACAGTGACAACAATTTTGTGAATTTTCATTGTGACAATGGTGATAAATGCCTTTTAACTTCTTACAGTGTTTGTTTTTTTCAACTCAGAATAACATCTGGCTGCATTTTGAAAGAAAATGGAATTAAACATATACAAAACCCTCACCTTTCCAAAACATTTCATTAAATTAAGTATTATAAAAAAACTCCCCTCAGAACAATCCAGTTTATTCAACAAAGATTGTATTATCTTCAGTTTCTGAATTAGTGTCATATGTTTATAATTTCATTCAAGATTTTAATTTTTAGTACACCAGAAGTAGAAAGAACAGCTTTAGTGCTCTTTTTTTGGCTCTCAGTAGTTTATTTCTCAATATTGGATGCATTTATCATTAGCTGATGTAAATTAACTGAAATGAAGAAAATATTCTCCCTTTACCTGCAGAAGTGACCAGTGGCTAATGGTTTTGTGCTTTCCTAGTGTTTAGCTGCTGAGCTCAATTTTGCTTTCACTTCTGAAAGTAGGAATATGTTTGAAATAGCATCATCTAATAAAATCAGGTAAGTTTAGGTCTTTGCATAGTATTTACATCTGAGATGATAACCTTGAAAATGCATTCTAAAAATCTGGAACGTATAAAAATGAGGGTTTTAATTTACTTTTCAGTGCCCTCTTAGAATGTAAATGCATAGGTTACATCTGTTGAACAAAGCAGGCTTTTGTGATCTTAAATGCTTAGTCACTTTATACAGGTGCTATACATGCCAGCTTTAATCTTTGTGAGAAGAATAACTTGGCTTTAGACGGCTAAAACTTTCTTCCTTATAGTTTGTTTACTCTTGTTACTTAGATTAGAGCTTTCTTTCTATGCTTGATCTCTAGGGATGGTGTTGATTTTTAAATAGAGTTTTGCTCTGAATGGAATCTGGTCTAGGAAAAATACACATAAGTCACATTTTGTTTGACCTGTAGGTAGGTGCAGTAGGGACATGAGGTAGAGACTACATCCAAGCACTGTGCCTTCCTGTGCAAACATATGGAAGGAGTTGTATGGTCTTGAGGTGTCATGCAAAAAGCCTTTGTGATGGGGAGGTGCTTTGACCTACATGTTGGATTGGATTCAATGACTGATCAAAACATGTATTGCCTTTCTAGGCTCCTTAGTCATGCCTGCAGAAGATAACTCAAATAGTTGATTCCGGATAGTCTTACTGTGGGTGTTTGTCTACAATTTTCCTTTGAAAGGACAAGCTATTTTTGTTTGTTCTTCATTATATGCTACCTCTTATATTGATATAATTGCTGTTTCATGCAGTTCAGTTTGAATTCTCCTAAACCTCACGATGCACAAAAGACATTGACTTAACTACTAAGCTGTGAAATGTTATATGTGGAAGAAGGGCTCCATAATTTTTACATCTTCTGAAAAATCTATGATGTAGAAAGCACGTTGCTCATGGACCTGGATCTGTGACCCTCCTGTCTGGCATGGCCGTGGTTACTCACACTTGTCACAGCTTCCTCTGTCAGCTTGGCCCTTGAGCTACTGGATTAATTCTAATGACAGGTATGAGACCTGTGGACTGCATTCGGCTGGGTTGTTGAAGACTGGAGTAGGTCATGATGCTGTTCTGTACCTCCTTTTTTTTTGGTCAGCTCAGCGTTATGAGTGATGAGAAGAAATTGTAGTTAATTGTATCTGTCTGTTTAGAGCAGTTATTTCATAATGTCATCTTCACTCATTTTTAGTCATCTAGTCTCAGTTTCTAAAAATGGAAACTTCAGAACAGTCAAATCAAAAAAACAATGGTGTGCGTAATACAGATAGGGAGCTGAAGTTATGGTATTGTTTCTAATAGATCAGAGTAACTTGAAATGACTCTTGTCATATTCCCTTAGAAGCAAAGCACTATAGTGCATTTTGAATGTTTTTTTTTTTAAAAAAAAACTATTTTGCTCTGTTCTGAGCTGTTAAAGTGATCAAACTGTTTAATTTTAAATTACGGGAGGAATACTGTAATAATGCAAAAATCATATTTGATGCACTCAAGCTGCATACTAGGGTGTTTTTTGAGTTGCTGTATAAAATCCTATTTTTGGTTATTTTGAATGAATCACATGTGGCAAACAGCGTGCTCGTTGTTCTGCACCTCTGAGCTGCTAATACAGTAGGTCAGCAAGTCTGCAGATTTGCTCAGGAACAAGTCTGTCAGTCACTGGCAACTGGGAAATGTCTTTTGAGCTTATAGATCTATCCTGTGGAGTAAAATTTCTGGGTACCCCAAATCTCTCACTAATCCTCTTCTTGAGAGATTTTTGGCTCCAGTTACAAGAGAAAAGCCTTCCTGAGAAGGAAGATAAAATAGTGGTGTTCTTTTTTTTTTTTTTTGAGCAGCTTCTAAATCCCTGTTATTCAGTCTTTTCTCCTCACAATGTCAATAGAGACAAATTCTGAAAATAAATACACATGGGTTTGTCCATCTATCTGCATAATCAGAATGGGAAGTGCCATTGAATGTATATTAGGAGTCAGTATGGTATCAGTATATACTCAAACTACCAAACAAGCTGAAAAAAACCTAACCAGGCCATTGCTCCTCTTCTGTCTGAAAGTCTGCTTCTGTAGTACCCAGTAGATCAGTTTGAAATAAAGGAAGAACAGATGTGTGGAAAAGTTGTAGCAGAAGAGGGGGATTTGGAGTAGAAATGTTTTGAGTGGTCATGAGTAATAGTGACTACTGTCATCACATCACCTGAGTGTTGGGCTGCCATTCTCAGTAGTTAGTGTGGGTCACCATTCCTATTTCCATTTCTAGGTTACAATTTCTATTCCTGTGCTGTGTTCCTGCATACTTCATTATTTAAAAAGTGCCAAACACAGGCACTTCTGAATTACTGACATTGCAAATTGCTGTAAACCTGTCGTCTCGAGTAGGAATGTCCCAGATGTGGCTCATTCTCCTTTGTGTTATGGTTTCTGGTGTAAACATCTCCATCTGGCTGGACTAATAGAACTTTAACTTTGGGGCTTTTGAAAGAAGTGCATCACATCACTCCAAGTGAGTCAAGAGTCTTGCGGGCCTTGTGTGTTGAGTGTATTTGCACCAAATTCTGTGGAAGTTAGTATTGATTTCCTAGGTAAAACCTTGCCAATGAGTCTCAAACTTAGAACTCATTTCATTAGTGGTCCTGAAGGTGAACCAGCAGGTTCTGAAGAGCATCAGTAACTAAACTGAAGAGAAAAAAACATATCATGAAACTGTCACACCTGTACTGTGGAAATATGTAGTGTTATTTCTTGGTATCATAACTGGACTGTTCATTGAAGTTACAGATGAGCTTTGAAGAAAAGATTAGCCTTTTCGTGGAAGACTTTGGCAGTCAGGTGACATTGGTAATGAGATGACAATACTTCTGGTTTTAGGGATGAATGAGTTTTATTTTTAATTCATGCTTTTTGTTCTACTTGAGATGAATCTGAGAAGTTCTCAAGATGTTTTTAGTGTTTTGGAGCTGGATATATCCATGCCAAGATGTGAGTGGAAGGGTTTTGGCCAAATTTGAGCTGTGTCTGCTAGATACTGAAAGCGGCATGGGAAGAAAAGATGTGAGCTTTGGATTTAGCCGAAGCAGTTTTCAGGACAGTGCTATACTGGCTTTCAGTCTTGCTCCTTTTCTGCAGGTAACTTGCTTTATGCATGTGTAGCAGAGCATGTTATTTAAGCCAAAACGGGCTGTGATCATGGCTTGAGATTATGTGCGGGTTAGCTGCCTCTGCATTGGGTAGGGAGGCAATCTCTTCGTTTTAGAGCAGTAGCAGATGGTTTTATTTGAACCCTACATCCTTTTTGAAAGAACTGTCGTGCGTTAGTTGTACTGAATTACGTTTTGCTGGCAGAGAAGTGGAAACCTTTTTTCAGTCATTCTAGGTGATATAGTTAGAATTCTTTTGGCTGTTGATGCAGCATGCAGAACCGTAATTTCACGCAGCTTGTGTTAGCTGATTCCTGCTGGGAGGTATGATCACTCAGAATTTTACCAGCTGTAGTATTCAAGTGGGCCCTTGTGTCATTTTATGTAAAATCACTTATTGCAAGAAAGGTCTAGCAAAAGCCCTTAAATATACACCATTAAAACTTGTGACATATTTTACAGAATGCATGAGGTATTTTGCCTTCCTATAAGCATATGTCTTGCTTTTGTTATTTTATAGCTTACTTTTTCAAGTAACATGATACTGAAGTACTGTATTTCTAAGATTATTTGTTCTGGAGTCAGCGTAGAGCTCTTTTTGAGATGAAGTGTCTCACATCACTGAAAAAGAAAACAAAATTGTTCTGACTTCCTACTATTGTAGTGAAATCCGTTCATACACCAAGTGCTGTTAGATGTGGTATAGTTTGAAATGTGAGTAATTTTTGAAACTTGTGAATATTGCTCAGGCCAGTTAATAGAACACAGCACTGCTGCAGTCCTGTTGTTCCTCCTGGCTCCCCTGTGGTTGTTTCTGCCCCATATGTTCTGTCAACTCTTCTTCTAATGGTGAAAACTATGTATTTATGACTTTTTTTTGGCATGGGTTTTAATTTTCTTTGTATTTAACTCAGTTTATCACTGTCCATGGGTTCATGCATCTCCTTGTACCATCCCAAGGTGTATATGGGAGGAGCAGACAGCACTTGAGTTGGCATTAATGGTAGCTTTGTTTTATTGGTTTATGCAGCTGAGAATCTGTGTCCTCAGTTTATTTCCTGTGATTCAATAAATACTGAAAAGTGGTAGGTGCTTAAAAGACTTGGACTTCTGTTTGCTTAGCTTTAGGGCTTTACAAAGTGTTCTGCAGTTCCCTTCCAAGATTGCCATGGAAAAAAAATATAGTAGCTTTTGGTGGTGCTACTTTCTGTTCCTTTGTAATGGAATTCTGTGGGCTCCCAATGTAAGGCTTACTGTTGCCTTTCCTCTGGATGTAGGACAAGGCGTAGACCTCAGTTAATGCTCTGATTGTATGTGTTTTGGGGCTTATACTTTCTAGTACTAGTGCAAGCCATACCCTAATCGCTGTGTTAATGCTATGTAAAGCGTTGGTGATGGAGTCTGCTTTTTGATACCTAGGCAGTATAACAAGAGAAAATGCATTTGGAGATCCTTGACCTTGTTTGGCCTCAAGAAAGTGTACAAACAAGTGTTGTCAAGTTTTGAGCAGCAAACAGGATTTTGATGGGTCAGATCATTTCATAGCATGTGACTGCTTTGAAAGTAATTTTACTTGCAAACCTCCTTCAGTGGGGGTGAGCAAGATAGACAGTAGCTGTAATGTAGGGCTTAGACTGGCTTATGTAAAGTCTAGAAAATGAGTGTATGAAGTAATTTTGCCTAAAGGACAAAACAAGATGATCCAGAGAGCTTGCCATAAAATTCTGACGTGGGAAGGAACAATCTCATGAATCACTGTACTTTTTGCTTTACAGATGAAATGTAGAAGTGTTCCATGATCTAAGTGTCCAGGGGGAGGAATACAAGACTGTAGGCACTGTGATGAGTGAAGGCAAACATAGTAGCTGCCTTGACCTGAGCAATGTCAGGGCAAAATACAGCCACAGGCTTCTAGCTTGCTTGGGCCTGTTTGAGATATTGTAAACAATATGGGATGCAATACATGAAAACGAGAAATCTGGTGTGTGTTTTCTTGAGAATTGTCCTTCTTGTCAGGGTCTGTATTCTAGTGTTGTTGGTACAGCTAAGCAAGCTGACTTGAATAAATAAAAGCCTGAACTGATACTTTGTTATGCTTGCTTATTCAAGATGTCTGGCTTTCCTGAATTGCATCACCACCATGTTTATGTTTATTTTCTTTGATGAAAATATATCACACAGGTAGAGTTGTTCTTTGCTGGTACAAACACATCGTAGTGTTTTTTATAACTAAATTTTGCCTTCTGTATTTTTTTCCTCCTTTGTCTGATGTTATCTGAGTTGATGTAATGGCGTTCTTCTTGGCTTAGCATTTAGACAAATGCTTCTGATATGTTCTTGCCATTGTCTTTAGCTGTCTCATAGCTTTTAACATTTCATGTCAAATGTAGCCTGACTTTTTTTGTTAATTTTGTTCTGGTTTTCCACAGTGGACAGGCCAAAATCCCAGCAAATCAGAACTTCTGGTACCATAAGGCGAACTTCTTCTTTGGACACGATTACAGGACCTTACCTCACAGGACAGTGGCCACGTGATCCGCACGTACACTACCCTTCATGTATGAAAGATAAATCTACTCAGGTAAAAACATAAAGCAACAGAGTGGAGATGTTTCATGTAATTGGTATCTTTCTGGTAATGCTTTCTTCACTTGATCTGGAGTCTCAGCACAGTTTAATCCCAAAGCAGCGTGGGTTTACTTAAATTTATTATAAAGCCCTCTAAATAGGGTTCAGTAGTGTTGTCCTAATCAGTGTCAGTTCAGTAACATGCTACACAACTGATAGTTAATATTGTTATGCATTTAGTGGACAGTGCTGTTGGAAAGAGTTACCTATTGAAACCAGGCATCAGAGTGAGTCTTACACAAACTATGAAGGGGAAACTACTGAGGCTCTCTATGTC
This sequence comes from Perdix hodgsoniae, assembly GCA_035772895.1. Classification (NCBI taxonomy): domain Eukaryota; kingdom Metazoa; phylum Chordata; class Aves; order Galliformes; family Phasianidae; genus Perdix; species Perdix hodgsoniae. Next base: position 19,656,463 of record JAPSGF010000005.1, read on the forward strand.
CCAGTACTCCCGGATCCTTCTCAGGGCTCTGTCCTTGGTAGGATGTGCTAGCAGTTGGGCTGCTGTGGCATTTATAATGTTCCATCACTCTTTGGCTGAAAGTTAAATATTCTTGTTTGCCCAGCTTCTGGTCACATTGGCCTTGTTGTCCAGACTGTTCATCACCATCAAGCAAGTTAAAAAATAATTCTGAAAATTCAAATCTGTAATGAAGAAGTCGTGCATTTTCTTCATAGCATCGCTGGGGTACGAAGCAAGTCTTCTCAATGTCAGTATTCTAAGCTAAACGGTTGAAAAATAGAAGGAACTATGTCTTTGACTGTATTTCTAATTTATGGGCCATGTACTGACAGTCATGTCAGCTGTCTGTGCTGTGATTCTGGTCCACTGTTACCAGTGGTGTCCTGCACAAAAGTATCAATATATTTTTCTATCATCTTAACTTCTGTATATAACTCTTTAAACCACTAAGACTTTTCTTCATGGAAACATATGTTGTAACAATGCATGTAATATCTGTAAAATATCAAGGATAAAATATCAAGGTCATAACTTCACCTGTCGATGTACAGTTTTTCATTAATCTTTTGTTTCCAGTGATTTACAGAAAATAGAAATAAACTTGTTCTAAAAATACTTGAGCTCTGTGCATTTGGTAGCAAAATTACTTTCCTAGCAAGCTGAAAATAAGTGTTGAGGTTATTTGACCTACTGGCTGCCACCTTTGGTCTCTTCCAGAAGCAAAGCTTAGTGATGGTCAGAAAATATTTTGCCTTTACAGCATAATCAAATAAAACAGTGGAAAGGCAGTACTATGGTTTCTACAAGGTGAAGGATTACTTCAAAGGAATTAACATGGGGGAGTTTACTTGGTTTGGATTTGTATGGGTGCTGTCTGATTCAAATTATGCGTATATAAAACCAAAGCAATTAGCAGTTCTTAAGCTGGGTTGGGAAAGTGTGTATTTAACTACTGAGGAGTGCACAGACACAAAATGGAATAAGCATAGTGATTGGCATAGCAGCTTCCAAGCTTTTGTAAATGAAATGTTCAATTGGAAGGCTTTTAAAGGAAATTACTGAGTCATGTTTTGGTTTTGTTTTTGACTGAACTCTGTAGTTTGAAGCTTATCTAGTTTCAAGGACCAAGGATGAGTTCCTAGTTCTTGATAGAATGTATGCATGATAAATTAACACCCTGTTCTTTGCACGAGTACCAGCACAGGTACTTTCGCTGTGTTGTGTTTCTTGGCTAAGAAACAGTTCAGAGCAAGGGAATCCATATAGTTTTCAGTAGGTGAAAATAATTACACTTGGTAGTTTATCAAAGTGGAGGATGATAAGAAACAATGAAAAGATAATGAAAATCAATAAAATCAATTTTTTTTGTATGCGTTTTTCATTGGAAAATAAATTATCTCATTTTACTGATTTCAGGAACAGTACTTCCAGTACAACTTAGGTTGTAGGTGGAATAATAATTTCTCATTCAAGGGTACTTATTTTCCCTAATTAAGCATTAACTATAGATCTAGATTTTGTGCAGTTCTGTGAATACAGTGATTATTCCTTTAGAATTCCTGTAGTTAAAAATCATCATAATAAAAAGGTGGTATTCTGGTCATTGTTGCTTAGGTGAACCCTTAATGAGTCTTACTATAAGTTCTTTGAATCTGCATAGTGCTAATGAATGAAACGTCTCCTTTCTTTAAAATTAAACCAGTATTATAAAAGGTTTTCAGTAACTTCTCATTATTTAAACAGAGAAATAGAGCTCTTTTTTATTTCCATTTCTGTTGCTTTTTGGAGAATAGTAACCAAAGATCATTAAGTGTTTTGAGTGGAAGCACTAAAGAGGAATGAAGCTGTTTCATTTGCTTTTGGAAAAAATCCTACAACTTCACTTATGGTGATATCAAATTGTATATCTCAGTTCTTCATGCGTTAGTGTAGGTGTTTGTGCATATGCATGCAACTAGCTGATCTTCAAGGAGCAGCGTGTTTTCCTTAATGTAAGATAAATATTTTGTTTAGTACAGTTTTAGATATTTGAGAAATGGAGATAAACTTGCTACTATGCTATGTTGTTATACACAATGACATACCTTGTATATCCTTGTGTACCCTTCCCAAATTCCTCTGCTTTCCTACCTCCTTCTCCTTTTCAGTAAAGTGTGAGTTTTCACTTAAGAGAATTTAAAATTCAACTAGCTTCCTTCTGTGTTTCTTCTGTCTGGTCGGAAACACTGACTGAGCAATTTTGTATACTTCTTCTTTGTGCTATACGTGTAACAATTTCTGCCAGCTTTGAGCAATAATTCTATGTTGAAATGGTTATGCCTAACCTCAGAATCGTCAGAAACAGTTGGATAATCATCATAGTTTATTAATGTAATTACTTGGCAGTAGCTAAATTGTTGAAAGCATGTTTTATAAAATGAAAAAGAGAGATTTGGGATAAAAATATTTTCAATGACATCAGCATTATATATTGCCAGTTAAAATGAATCTATCTAATCTTTCTTGATCTGAAAAACAAAACAAAAAAAACAAAGTCCAAGTGGTATATGAATCAGTGATTCCTCCTCCATTTTAACTGGATTCCATGATGCTTGGATATGCCTTTTTTCACTGTATATTATGCATTACATTGCAATTATGTATTACACAGACAGCAAAGAAGAGAGTTTGCAAAATGCATTTCAGGATTTTTTGTTGAACTATTCTCTAATCTAAATAATAATGCAGAGTTATTAAGCTGAAATGCTTGGCTAAAGTATTTTTTTCTACTTCCATGTAGATCAAAACCTACCTCTCTTCAATCACCTGTATGATGTTTTGTTCCCTTTTGAGTAGAGATTCTGTTGCTTAAAAACTGACATCATAAACCAGGAGATTGAAGCGTTTTAAATGGAATATTAGTTAACAGGATTGTGCTTTTTTTTTTTTTTAACTTTTGAGGGAATGATCAAGGAGAAAGAGGTGCTTGCTATACAACTACAGGTTTGTCATTCTGACTTTTCTTAATCTCTCAGATGTTTAAGAGGAGTCACCTATAATCAAGTCAATTTCTAACTCCTTAGGGCATTTCATTTTGTCAAATTTCTGAAGGTCATTTGAATGCTCTAGAAATGTGGAGGCTGACCAGACTGTCTAGTGCTGTTGTTGCATTTCTTTTAAATGAAAAAGTTCTTCAGAAACATTACCAGCTCCATAGTAAAACAGACTCATGTTCTTAATCTTTGCACCCATTCCACAAAACTAGTTCTTCTGGGATGCAAGCTAGATATAGTAATTAGAGTGAAGGGCTGGCTATAAAATGTGAGATGTTTATTTCAGTCTTATTTTAAATTGAGGTAGGTTGGTATGTTGTTGTTCCAATCTAAATGAAATAAAATGTATATAGATGAATATCCCTGGTATAGATGGAAAAGGAAGGCAGAATTACCGAAGGCTTTGGAAGAAATGCTGATCTCTGCAAGGCTGGATGAGTTAGAACAATGGTAATTGTGATGTATGCTAAAACTGAGAAGAGCAACCAGATGTGGTGTTTGCAGCTCACCCTATCCCGTGCACATGCTTTGTGTCAGCTGGGATCAGGACCTTCGCATTTCAAAATATCAGCCGTCCTCCTCTTGAAGTTGAATCTTCATTATTTAACCCTTTCCAGGTTTTCATCCTGAAATGTTTTGAACCTTAGTTTCGTCTCATAAAACTGTAGGAAATATCCTGGTTAGCTCATGCTTAATACAATAAACTTGTTTCAGCTTTGAAATGGCATTGCCAGATTCACAGGTGGTACTGGTGACCTCTGTTACTTCGTTTCTGACTTGAGATGAAGCAGTTAACTTTGGTTTTGCTTTCTGTGATGCAGAAATTTATCTTCAGATGCCATCTTGAATTTTGTTCATCCTGTTTTTTTAAATGTTTAACATGTGAGGAGTGCACTTTGCAGTGGCTTCAGATGAAGACTTATGTGAATAAGATTGTTGTGTAGAAGCTGTAAAGATGGGAAAACAACTTTCACAAAACGTGGCTTTGTCAGGGGTGCAGTACAACTTGTTCTTATTTCTGTTGTATTAGAATGTGAATCTTTTTTTGAGAAGTTTTGCTTGAATATAAAGATTTGGGATTATAAAACCCATATTTTTCTTCATTTAGTGTGGGTTATGTTAGAAGCAGAAATGTATAGCCTTTAAAGAAGAGTCCAGCTTGCTATGATACTCTAGCAACTGCTTAGGTTTATTTTTAATTTTTTTTTCCCAGCTTATAATAAATAGCACATTAGTACAATATTGCCTGAGTTTACTATGTGCTAGAGAGTATGATACTTTTTATAATACTGTGAAGAAAAGTGATGGATGTGATCTATCTCTATCCTCGTATTTGTAGGTATATTTTGAAAGGTTATGACTTGCCTGAATTTACCAGAAATTGAAAGCAAATATGTGTAATCCTTGACTCCAGGGATAATATTGAACTGGAAGAGTGTCAAAGCATAATTTGAGGACATACAAAATCTAGTGCTGAGTGAATGGACATGTTATTCTGATCTCATTTATTAAATCAACTGCAATGCGGGTATTCACCTCTGTCTTTTCTAGCAGTACCAGTACTGCTGATGAAATTCTTCAGAATGCTGCTATTAGTTCTTGTTTTTCCTATTTGGATCAATATCTATGCTTAAAAACAAAAAAACAAAAACAAAACAGCAAGTTCCCACTACATTCTTTGGTTTGTTCTGTTTTGTATATTTCTGTTTGAGTAACTCGCACTTTTTAGATACTCGTCTTTTCTATTCTATTTATTGTGCTGTTGTTGAAAGGCTATGAGCTTATAGTGATGCCTGCCACATCCTTCTGGCCTAAAGGAAGATATTTAAGCACCCGTTCCCACTTTGTTTTGGAGTTGTTAATCAAACTGTGGAGTAATATGATGTTCAGAAAACATCACTGGAATGTTAATTTCATAGAATAATTAAGGTTGGAAAAGAGCTCTAAGATCATTTAGTCCAACCATTGACTGATCGCCACCATGCCTGCTAAACCCATGTCTGTCAGTGCCACATCTGCGTGTTTCTTAAAAACTTCCAAGGATGGTGATTCTTCCACCTCCCCACGCAGCCTATTCCAATGCCTTGTCACTCTTCCTGAAAAGCAATTTTTTCTAATATCCAAATTGAACCTGCCCTGCCACAGCTAAAAGCCAATAGATCTCCTATCGCTAGTTTGCCTGGGAGAAGAGTCTGACAAACCCACCTCGCTGTGACATCTTTTGGGCAGTTGTGGAGAGTGAGAAGTTCTCCCCAGAGCCTTCTTTTCTCCAGACTAAACAATCACAGTTTTCTTATCCTCTTCTCTGAAGACTTATGTTCAAACTTTTTGCCAGCTTTGTTGCCCTTATTTGGGTATGCTCCAGGGCTTTGATGTCTGTCTTGTAGTGAGAGGCCCAAAACTGAATACAGCCATTTTGAAAGCCGACAGTTAGAGGCTCCATTAAAATACAGAACAAATAAGTGTACGTAACATTTGCATGGAACAGGGCACTTCTAGAAAAAAAAGAGTTTATAGAATCATAGATGGCTTTGAAGCTGGACTCACCTGCCATAGGTAGGGTTGCTGTCCAATAGATTTGTGTTCCCAGAGCCCCAGTATCTCTGGCTTTGAATGCCTCCAGGGATGGGACAGTCACAGCTTCTCTGAACAATCTGTTCCAGTGCCTCACCTCCAGCTGAGTGAAAAATTTTTCCCTAAGATCTGATACAAATCTCTCTTCTTTTAGTTTAAAGGCTTTCTTTTTTATCCTATCACTATCAGACTGTATCTGTAAGCAATACTCCATTTGTGGCCTCATGAACTCAGGGTAAGGAGTAAAATTACTTCTCTTGCTCTGTTAGCTGCTCCTGGTTTGGTGCTGCCTAGGTTATAGTTGGTCTTCTGTATTATAAGTGCATACTGTTGGTTCATGTCAAGCTTTTCAGCCACCAGAACCTCAAGTTCTCTTCAGAGCTCCTCTCAGGGAGTTCTCCCAGTCTGTACACATCTGGGATTGCTGTGACCCAAGCGCAATGCCTCATGCTTGGCCTTTTTGAATCTCATTGGGTAGGGGAATGTGTACTTCTCAGACTTGTCCAAATCCCAGTGGATAACATCCCTTTCTTTTGTATCAACTGCACTGCTTGGGTCTGATATTGTTGTTGAGGTTACACTCAATTCTTTCTGTCTATATTATTGATAAAGATATTGAACAGAACCAGTAATACAATGGACCCCCTAAATGGCACTTCTTGTGACCAGCCTCCACATGGATGTAGAGCTGTTAAGCACAAGAACTGTGACCTTCTAATCAATTCTTTATCCATTGAATAATATGCCTTTCAAATCCATATATTTCGAATTTAGAAATAAGGATATGGTGTGGGACCATGTCAAATGCCTTGCACAAATCCAAGTAGATGCCTTCAGGTTACCATTCCATTATCCACTGATGCCATCACTTCATCATAGAAGGCCACTGGATTGGTGAGCCCTTAGTGAATCCATGCTGGCTGGCTGGCTGTCTCATATTCACCTCTTGTCTCACATGTGCCTTAATGTAGCTTCTAGGAGGATATGTTCCATGATCTTCCCAGACACAGACATAAGGCTCACTGTAATTCCCTAGGTCTGTCTTTCTCCCTTTTCATAAAAATGGAAGTGATGTTTCCCTTCTTCTGGTCTGTGGGGTCTCCCTCTGACAGCTGTGACTTTTCAGGTATAGTGGAGTGTGGCTTGGTGACCATGTCAGCCAGCTCCCACAGTACCTTGGGCTGCATGTTGTCTGGCCCTGTATAGTTGTATACAGTAGTGGTATCTATCTGAGTTGTGGATTTGCCTGGATGAGTGGCTTGAATTTTCATGATAGCTTTGAATAGATAATTTAGCTCTTCACTTGTTGACTGTTTTTTTTTTTTCATAACCACATTAAGGCTTCTTTCTCAGATTCCCACGCAGACTCATAATAAATACACAGAAGTCTGACTTTTATAAAGACTTGTTTTCTTTCCTGAGAATATGCAGCAAAAAATCAGGGCTGGCAGAAAACCGAAATGGGATATGTGGGCTTATGTGCACAATGTGCCTGTTATCATAATAAATATTAGCACTGGTGCCAGGCTGTAGGCCATATAATACTGTAGCAGCTCTCTGTTTCTAACAGTATAGCCTACAACCTGAAACTAAGATTCAGTATTTAATGGTATTTAGTATGTGTGGTTCCATTCTCTGAGCACCAGGGAGCTGCTTTTGCCCCTTCTCAGAGTAGAATGAGGGGCTATAGGCGCTGCTAATTGTGGTGTTCTTCAAGGCCATGTCAGCTCTCATTTATTAGCAGATCAGTGCAACCTCTGCGTGAGGGTGCTTCAGAAGGTTCTAAGTCCCAGAGAGGAAGCAAGAGTGAGAAAAGCTGTGGAGGATTTGGGCTTCTATGCATAGATGGGGGAAGGCTAAAGGGAAGGCATGTGGAGAGATGGATCTCTGAAGCGGTCTGACCTGATTGGGTGAAGCCACAGCTCCCCCATGCAAGTGTCACCAGCGGTCCCCTGAGGTCACTCTGATTGACTTTTGCTGAGTTTTCATAGTTTTCAGTGGTATGGTTTTATTTCTTGCAGTTGGATTCAGCTAACATCAGTGGAAATTGTTGAAAAAGTCTTGTGACTTTGTGAATTTTTGAGTGTATGTAGCACTGACTTTTACATTACTTTTTCCCAAAAATCTACTAATTTTAAATGTTGTCATTTCTCCCCTGCCAGCCAGTGATTCTTTTTGTTTGAAAATGCTGGTGGATATCCACAGTTTTGTAATACTCCTGTGGAGAATAAACCTAGGAGGTGCAGAACTGGCTTCTCACACCTTCTCGGTTTTTGGGATCTGCAGTTGTAGCTCCTAAATTCAAGGACTATGTTAGCAGCCTTCTGGGCTTGCAGACAAAGCTGGAAAAAGTCTATTCTTCTGCTTGTTAGGTCATTGTCAAAAATAATAAAAGATGTATTGAGTCAGAGTTAAAAGGAAGAAATTGATTATATGGCCCAGTGACTAAGGAACACACGTGGGAGAAGTGAATACTGGCTTTTAGTCTCTGATTTCTTAATATATTTCTTTTATATTGTGGTTTTCTAACTGTTCACTGGGTAAAAAAAGCGAAATGTATGCTGAAGCAAAGATGAGAATGGTCAGGTAGGGTGTTTTTGTAGCTGTCATCTAGCTGATTTCTTCAGTAATGTTCATTGTCCTCATCCTTTGTAAGCACAAATTTACGAAACCTTAAACTGAATTATCAACACAATTTTTTCTTCATCTATAACATTACTGCTGCATATTAGATTCCTAAATTTATTTTTTATTTATAATGCCTGAACTCTACAGAAAGGTTAAACCAATAATTTGTGACAAAATTTTTGGTAACCTGGGAAATTCGCTATACGCATATATATTTTTTTCCTCTTCCAGACACCTAGCTGTTGGGCTGAAGAAGGAGCAGAAAAACGATCACATCAGCGCTCAGCATCATGGGGAAGTGCTGATCAACTGAAAGAGGTGAGAATTCTTGCACAGTGCAGACTTTGCGGTCTTGACATGGCCAAGACATACTTTTTAATCCCTATCTGGAATCCAGGAAACTGCACCCTTTCCCTCCCGTCTGTTGCTCTTGAAACAGGTTTTACCTCCCTACTTAGAAGTGTTTTAGGGCTGGTTGTTGTTTTATGCATGTTGGATTTCCTCCCTTTCTACAACATGGTGTTGGCTGCAGAGGACTGACCAGAGTGAGTGCTGAGAAAGCAGCTTGTTGCTGTTGCTTTTGTTCAGAGTTAACTTCATGAGTTTTCTGTTCTCTAGCACTGAAAAAGACAAAGCTTAAGACTCTATGCTGCTATATTCTAGTTTAGACATCTTGGTTGGGCTTAAGAGTGAGGATAGAGAGGATGCCAGTTTCACAAATGAAATAGTAGGGTAAGTGTTGGCACATAGTTGAAGCGCTCTTCGGTCATATGTATTGCACTGTAAACTTCAATAGAAGCAAGATAGAACCCAACAGAAGTGGATTTGCAAAATGAGAAATTATGTACAGGAAAATGGTTTTCAGCTCAGCTGAATGTGCCCTATTTCAGTCTTATGTACAAATGAACTGCAGTCTGTCTCAAGTTCATGCAATTCTAGCTCTGGCCAGTACTAAATACTTAGTCTGTAGTCAGCCTCCTCTTCCTGAGCTACATCTTTCTCTTTAAACAATAAATTTTGCAGCTTATTTTTGTATGGTGGCTTTTTCTCAATTCTTCACGTTTTTTCGAGTACTCTCTCTGGCTCCTTGTTTTGAATAGGACATTCAAAAATGAGGAAAAATGTATAGGTTGTCTAAGGAGAGCCTGTTACTGGCAGTTGTCCTTTTTCTCACAGCTATTGGTTAGAAGAATAGTTGTCAAAAGCAGTGAGAAGTTTGATTTCTCAAACGAATAAAGAGTAATTTTGCATTTCAGTGGTAATAATATCCTTGTTTTTAAACAAAATCACCTGTGCTGAAGAAAGGTGAGGGTTGTCCATTCCTGTCACATTGAGCACCTCTTAAGAAACCCATCTTAACTGATTTATTAATACAAGGGCCTTCCCAAGTGCCTGGGTGACTTCATTTGCAGCTATTAGCAGCTACTCAGAACCACAAATTAAGTGCCTAGGAATTGGTACAGAAGGAGTCTTGTGTCTGAGTTTTGTCTTAAACATTAGCTATCAGCACAGAGGAATTGAACCAGAGGGAAGAATAACATCTGTCTTTCTAGGATAACACTTTCACTTCTACTGAAAGACCATTCTTCATCATAAGCTGGTTTTGTATCAAGTTTTGCCGCAAGCAGCTTTTCTCCACCACATGGGCTCTGACTGTCAGTTGTAGGGAAACCTTCAGTGTGTAGGCAATCTATGCCTTTTGATCGCAGTGATCTGTTTTGCAAAGTTGCCATCCTCAGTGAGCTGATCACAAGAGAAAGACAAGATGTGTAGCTGGTGAGTTTCATGATTCTTTTCTGATAGAACACATTGAAAAAAGGGGGGGAAAGGTATCTGGAAATAAACTGTTCAACTTTTGCAAGAATTGTTCATGCTAAAACTTGCCCTCATCTCTTTCAGCTTCTGGTTCTTTCCCTTCCTCTGTTTTCCTTTCTCTGTCTCCAGCTTTTCAACACTTTTGTTGCCTTTTCCACTTTTGTAGACCCAGTGTCACTCTGCATACGCTTTTCAGCCAATTCTAGTCTATCTTCTCTTACTTTTGCACTTCCTCAATTACTTTCCTGTTCTTTGTTTGTTCTATCTTTCTGTTGTTTGGCTTCTATTTTTACCCATTACTTTTTCTTTCCCCTCACCTACGAGTCCTGATATTAACCTATCTGTCCAGCCATTCCCTGTCTGTGTGAGATACTTGCAAGGACATGCAAGTTTTTCACTTTCTTATACCAAACTCCTTAATGCCTGCATGCTGAGCATTAAGAGTTTTTGTTCGATACCATTTTCTTTGTGACTTGTGAATCTACATTTTCTGGAAGCAGAAACTCTGAGACAGTTCTATTCAGATCTAAAGTTCAGTAGAGAATCATAGAACTGTTTGAGTTGGAAGGGTCTTTAAAGATTGTGTAGTCAAACTGCTCTGCAGGGGAGCAGGGGCACCTACAGCTAGATAAGGTTTCTCAGAGCCTGGTCCATTTGACCTCAGATGTCTCCAGGGATGAGGTGTCCATCTCTGGGCAACCTGTTCCAGTGCCTCACTACTCTTATTGTGAAGGACTTTTTCTTTATGTGCAATCTAAATCTTCTCTCTTTTAATTTGAAACCATTTCTTCTATTAAAAGAGACTCTGCTAAAGAAAGATACTGATACTAGCAAATGTAGCTGTGTCTTAGTTTCACTTGGGATGGAATTGTTTTTTTCAGAATGTCTGGTTTGGTACTTGGAGAAAAGCAATGTTGGTAATATACCAGTGTTTATAATTGCTGCTAAGCAGTGTTGTAAAGGCCCAAGGAGCTACCAGGGAACAAAATTAGGACAGCTGACTTCTACTGGGAAGGGGGAGAAGTGAGTGAAGGACTGTGTGGTGCTTAGGCATCTGCTGGGTTTAACCACGACAAGCTGTCAGTTCCAAACACCCGTCTGAAACATTAGCAAAATTTTCAGTTTGCCCAACCTTCACCAAAAAAAGGCTTTTTGAAGAAGCAGGTGCATTCTTAGGGTAAGGCTCCCAAGGGAATGTTTTGCTTTTTCTTCCAAAGCATTGAAGACTTAGAAAGCATACATAAAATGATTTTTTTATCTGCTTTTCTTGGATTAGTGTATTGCTTACATATCTGGAGTTTATTTTGATTGATGTTTGATGATCTAATGATGTTTTTCTGCTGCTTAGAAAGAAGACTTCTTGCTTTCTAGTTAATTAAGGTTCTTGGAAGTTAGCACAGCTACCTCTTCCTCTTAAAAGGAGTGGTTTTCTTCAAGTTCAGTAAAGAAGGAGACACTTAACAATAGAAAGCTGATCTTGTAGAAGAAAAAAAGCAATTGAGATTTCAAGATTAGTTTTGGCAAGTTGTAGATGTGTACTCTCTTTAAATTCATTCAAAGTTTCATAGTTCCCGAGTGGCACTTTGGTTAAGAGAGTTCTCATTCTCCAGCACATTTTTGTTAAAAACTTGGTTGTGTTAGGTCTGTCTGATATATTCAACAAGACCCATTTGGAAATCTAACCTGTTTCTGTTATTGAGGATTAGGAGTAGCCAAGCATTTCTGAGTAGCAGTTCTTTGAATATGGATTATGAACTGTGGTAAGACTTGATTTGAAGAGCTTAAGGTGGATCTGTTGTGTGAGTGATGTTAGAAACAAAACCAAGAAAATTCCAAAGCTTGTAGTCAAGCTTCATCAAAGCCTTCACTGAGCACTGTCAACTCTTGATGCTGAAAAGTGACATGAAGTGTTTCTTTACCACAGTGCTGCTTTTTTGCAAGGACATTAGAGATATATTTAACTACTTGGACTTGACCACAGAGTGAATGCACTTGAAGTAATCTCAACTCTGAGAGAGGATACTTTCCAGCTGATGAAATTCTTTGAACTATGAATTCCATGTGCGTTCATATCTCCTTACTTCAGATTTTTAAACTGTATCTCTAGCTGTGTTTAAAATGAAGTGGGGGCTTGCATGCACTGCCTTTTATCCCAGCATGCTGATTGTGAAAGAGAGTGAGCAAGAAGGAAAAAAAAAAAAGTACCCTGGTTTAAAGAAGTGTCTGTACCTATTGTCTAAATTTGCATATCATCTTAGTTTCTCAAACAATACTGAGAGAGTTAAATGCTCTTTCATGTAGAAACTATTCAGGGGGAATAAGTGAAAGAATTCCTGGATTAAGTGCTTTGATTTCTATTAAGGAGCAGGTCAAGTGAATAATGGTTGTAGTTGCATTTGACCTTTAAAATATGTAGTTTGCTTACACATCTTTGCAACAGATATCAGAAAAGATAATTCTGTCTTCCTGAAGAAATCTGTGATAATGTCACCTGCAGGGAAGTACAATTAAATATATTAAGCTCTCCAAGATGAAGCAGTACATACTGATTGACAGTCATTTGTAGAGGTTTTGTTTTAATTATGAATTGTTGGAAAACTTTGCTTTGGCTCAAGGTCAAATAAATTTGACTGTAGGCTTCACAGTCCCTCAGTTTGAGCTAGCTATAGACCAGAAATTGTTATAAATCATTACTAGGGATACTTTGCATCGGTTATTACAGTATTTTCTTGTAAATGAGGAAGTTTGTTAGCCTATAAACCTGCTTGCATATGCAGGTTGCTGAATAGGGCAGTTACCTTGGAGAAAGTGTCTAGCAGGCAGTTAAAGGGTTTAATGTTCGTACCTCAAAGGTAGACAATCCACTATGCTTGTAAAATTCTCTAAAGAGGACTTTAAAAGCATCTGTGATTCACTTCATAAAGATAGAAACAGATATTCTTTTGATAACTCATAAATCACTTCACCTGAACTTCTTTCCAGCAGATTGCCAAACTGAGACAGCAGCTTCAACGCAGTAAGCAGAGCAGTCGTCATGGTAAAGAGAAAGAACGTCAGTCACCTCTCCATGGCAACCATATAGCAATCAGTCAGACTCAGGTAAGTAGACAGCTGCTTATATTAACAGCCTCCTGTTTTATCAGTGTTGGTTGAATAGCTTGCTCTTTCTTCCCATCTTTCTTCTGTTTGCTTCCTTATGTGGTACACTGAAATGCTTAGCAACCTGATACCATTGCATCTATACTGAATTTTATCTGAAAACCATCTTATAATAAAAGAAAGAGGGGGTTCCAGCAGGATATAAGCTAAAATAAAGATGCTGTAAATATTCAGTGCGCGACCAGACAAGACTGTCTTTCCAGGAATACATGTTTCTAAGACTAATTTTCATGGTACGCTTTCAAAGGTCTCTGCTCCTCTGGAGGGTTTTTGCTTCTCAGTTACACAACCCAATTTAATCTGAGCTCATTTTATAGGTAAATAAATAAAATGTACCAAAAGTAAGCAGTCGGATTGACAGCTCAACAACTGGTAAGTCTTTGAGGAAGAGACAGAACTTTGAACGGGACTTCTTAGAAGGTATTTGCATTGAGATTACAGAACCCAGTTTTCTGCTTCTCTTAAATGAATTGATTTGTTGCAAACAGGCTTATAATTTGCCCTATCGTGTATTCATCTGAAGAAGACTGATGAGCATTGCTTCATCCAGTATTTGAAGAAAGATCTCATTTCCTTGTCCATTATAGGAGTTTTTCTGATAATTTGCTTATTGGTTAATTTTTTGTCCAGAGAAGCAATGATTCCCTGTGATTGACAAGTTAGGAAAAAATACTGTCCTGTATGCTTTCTAAAAGGATGACAATAATTCACCTCAAATTTAAGTTTGCTTGAAATCAATGATGCTTACCAGTTATCCCATCCCTGGAAATAGAGGGCTGTTCATCTTTCACACTACAGAATATGAATCATCTTCATAACTTTGCCAAGGACATACCTTTTGGTTGTTACAGAAGTCTAGAATCATTGTCAATAAAAGATTCTGTGTTCTAGGATGAGAACCTTTACATAAGTCTTTGTGGTAGTAGTGCCTTACATGAGGTAGAACAACAATGCTATGTTACAGTTTGTATTGAGAGCTTCCATCATGTCCAGATCACATTGATGAGAGTTCTCACATTTTATATCAGTGAGCAATGCGATGACAGTCAATGGGCAGTACGATGAATTCTTCTCCAGCAGTGAGTTTATTACACCAGCTCTCCTTTTTCTTTCTTTCTAATGTATCCTCTGATCTCTCTCCGGCTGTGTATTCCTGAGGAAACACCTTGGTGATTCAGGAATAGGACACGGTGATTCCTTAAATTCTCTGCCAAAAGAAAGTAAAGCTCAGGCTCCTAGTCTGACATCTTTTGTTTTCTGTTATTACTTATCTAAAATGATTTGAATGCAAATCTTAATAGAACTGATTGTTTTAGCATTAACCTGGCTAAGACAGCTTTGATTTTCAGATCCTTTCATGCATCGGTTTAAAAACTTGCTGGTATTCTGAGAATGTCTTTCTCATATTAAGAAAGATGTTGATGCTATGAGTAATAGTTTTGAGAAATTGCCTGGACAAATTACCCAAGTGTGAGCCTGATTCTTAGCAGGGTGCAATGGAAGATGCCTCACACAGAGTCTGTTCTGTAAGTGTCATAAACTGCCAGTGGAACTGAAACTGGTTCTAAAGTTCAGCTGAGATTCTGTTAGTGACTTTGTGAACCCTTAAGATACTTGGAAAAAGCAGTTATCTTCTCTCATTTGATAGTGTAGATGTTCGACTCCTGATTAGATTTCACCTACAGTGGATCCTTAACTTGGTCTCCATATTGCTAACAGGTAGCTATTTGATCACCTGAAATGTTTGCACTGTAGTTGTATTTCCTGACAGCTTTTTAAAATAGTGTTTTTTAAAAGAAGTTATGGCATGGTGCTTATTTGTTCATGTTGGCTGATCCCTTTAAGTTCCTTCTTCTGTTTGGATAAAGTCTAGTGGTTAAAACCTGGTCTTGTGATGAAGGTGTGTAAGAAATTGATGTTCTTCCTGAAACATTTATGTCTCTATAACAAAAGCTTTGCTGCATTTTTTTAATAGAAAAAGATTTTACTTTTGATCTCAATGTAAGCTGTTGCATGTATCTATGCCACTACTTATAGTAAAAGCAGTCTGTTACAAACTGAAATCCACCTAAGATGTATGCCTGTTGTAACGTTTTTTAGCACTTGAAACTCACTCGTGCAATGTTTTGGATTCTCAAGAATGTGTTTAGCAAGGCCAGTGATGTTTTTGTTTTCCTGGGACCTCCAAGGGATGCTATTCTGCAGGCAGTGTTTCTTAATGTTCATTTGGGATGAGCTCAAAGAAACCCTAACCAAACAAAAAAACAAAGCAACAAAAAACAACAAACAAAACAAAATAGAGCAACAACCAGAAAACACTACAGCCACCCCCCCCCCCCCCCCCCCCCCCCCAACAAGCTGATTCATGGAATCATGAAATGACAAGATTTGATTTGGAAGGGAGCTCTAAAGGTGATCTAATCCAGCTCCCCTGCAGTGAACAGGGACAGCTACATCAGATTACTCAGAGTCAGTTTCATTCAGTAATCTCTCAGAGAAGTCCACCAGTATGTTTTACATTTTATCTTATCCTGTGATTCTGTGAACAGCAGGAAAATATATACTAGGAAGTGAACACTGTTTATGACTGTCAGTGTAGGTGCAGCTGCTGCCAAGCTAAAACATTCAGAGTTGACTGTTCAAGACACGTGTGCTCTTGTGAATGGATCCTTCTAGTAAGAGTTCCACTCATTTTTTTCTGAAAACCATATTTGTCTTTTTTACGTGCTTGATTCTTAAACTCCAAATGTTTTCTCTTAAGATTTTTGACACAAAGTTCTGAAATGTTAGAAGCTAATGAAATTAGAGGTTTAGAATGAATGCCTTATTTTTCTTTTTTTAACATAAGCCAATGAAAAGAGGTTAGAAGTGCAATAAGTAGATATTTCATTTGAGTGGTTAAGCTTCAGGAATGTTGCAAAATGCCTTTTGGATCACTGTTAAACCATCTACATCAGCACACTGCATGCACCACATCCCCTAGTGTGTATTCTGTAGTCAGTACATCTGGAAAGAGCATTTTCCTGCCTACCTACTGATAAATGAGGTAGTAGAATGCTTTTATTATAGGAATCTTGTGAGTCAAGAAGAGGTGATTTTAGTGGCCTTTGATTTATGCAAATGCTTCTTTTTAGTTAAATTTGCCAAGTAAAGTTGGTCTTCTAGATGGCAAAATTAATACAGTTTCTTAATTCACCGTCTTTAGGTTTTTTAGTGCTGATCTCATACTTCCATTTTATTCTGTTTTCCAACTTCAAATCATGTGGCTCTCTACCTTCTAGGCTTCTATTTCCAGATCAGTCCCTATGCCACTGTCAAACATTTCAGTGCCAAAATCAACTGTTTCACGTGTGCCATGTAATGTAGAAGGAATAAGTCCTGAACTGGAAAAAGTGTTCATTAAGGAAAATAGTGGAAAAGAAGAGATATCCAAGGTAAGCTTGTATTAATGTGTCTATAGTGGCTTTTTCTTTGTAACCTACAAACACATGAGGAAAACCCCCTCCTAGCAGAAATTACTAATAATTTTCCTCAGACTGCTTAAAAATTTCTTTTCAGTATTTTAGGGTTGCTTGTTCTTCTGTTTGTTTTTAAAAGCCTTTTAGTCAAACATTTTATTTAGAATATCCTTTCCTTAGAGAACTGATAAGTTTTAATGAGAAATGTGTGTACTTATATATTCAGCCTAGCATAGTGAGTAAATACAAACTGGGAGATTAATTCATTTGCCTTATTTTACATGCTTTGTCTTAGGTAAGACTTAAGTTTCCTGTGCTCTGCTGAGCTTTTTGGTTTTAATGCGTTTCTTCCATAAAGTAAACTGAATGTGAACTGTTTTACTTCCTTGAAACGCTGATCCGTAATGGGGGATCTCCATATGGGAAATATAAGCTAGGCTCCTCAGCTTGTACATGTGAGAGTTCTGGAGTGTTGGAATTCTCATTGAAAAGTACTGGAGTGCTTAAATAACATTTAAAAAGTGAAATGCTTACTTTGCAGCCACCCTTTCCTAAATAGTCAATGAAAATTCTCTGCTGTGAGATCAACTGCTGTTTTTTCTAATTCTCTAAACTGTAGGGTTTTTTTTTTTACTTGTGAATAGTCTAATAGCACTTCAGTGCACAAATGAAGCTATAAAACTTTAATCAGAGGTATAAGATTCCAAGATCTGATATTTGTGTTTCTTCATTATGGCAGTAAACTTTTTTTTTTTTTAAAAAAAAAAAAGCTTTGGAATATTCTTGGCTTTTCCAAAGAATTAGCTGTGTTTTGAATGAAATACCTCAGTAGTCAATGTTTCATGCTAGATTGGCTTTCCCAAAGCTGTCTCATTCCTTTATAAGAATCTACGTTGTAAGAAGGGAAAAACAAACAAGAAACCCTGAAAGTCCAAATCAATAAGCTGTTAGCTCCGAAGAGCTATAAAAAAGCACATATTGTTATTGCCACTATTGATACTGATATTGCCAGAGATGAGATCTCTTGTGGTTGGAGGAGGTTTAATTTATTTATCAGACAAATCATCTTTGTAAGTGTTGTCCTTAGGCTTTAACAGCTTATTACTTCAGATGCAGAACTCGGTCTTATAAGTTACTGAATGTACTGGCTCTGACCCAGCCAAACAGTTAGGCACATTCTTAAGTGCATTGTTGGACAGAGGCCAGATACGCTCAGCAGTTTACACAACCAAGGCAATAGTGAACTTGTCATCTAAACATCTAGCTGGGTAGAATCTTCAGACACAAAAGAAAGTCATAAATTAGACGTTGCCCTTGAAGTCCATCTTTGTAAGCAAAGGGTTGTTTCCTGTTATAGAACTGCTAATTTCTGTCAGATCTCTTCTGGTGGGACCTAAAACGGGACTCTAGCACTGTCTTAGAGCTTATTACATCTCACAGTTTACTTATGGAAGATCATAATAAAAGTGATTTACTAAATCTTACTGCTGGTGAACTTTCTATGGTTGCAACAATTTAGCTTCTTTTTAGCCAGGGGGTATTGGGTGGCTGGGTTAAATGTTAGGAATTACCGTACAAAAGATAAACCGTAGGAATCCAAACTTCATTAGTTTCACTGCTAGTGAAACAATTTGTTTTTCTTTCAGTTTTCTGTCATTCTTTCTGGTTGTAACATTCTATTTTTAAAAAGATGTAACCATCAAAGGTAAGTGGTTGCCTTGGGTGATACATGAAGGACACATTTCATTATGAGCTTGCTTTTGACATTGGTGGGCATCTAAATTCTCAACTGGTTTCTTTTAGTCTGCTTCCAGATTTACTTCCTAGCTTTTCAGCAAGTGTATGTTTAAAACTTTGTGTTAATCAGTCCAGCTGCTTAAAACACTCGTGGCCTAGTCTGAATCTAAATTCATGTGCTAGGAAATGGTGGGGGGAAAAACATAAAATTTGGCATAGAGAAGAGTAGTTACCTTCATTTTTTTAGATGCAGTTTACTGTCTTAAATTGTATTCAGATATAGCCAGTGCATGAATAGCTTTCTGATCTCATCAGTTTGCTTTTAATAAGCATGTTTGGAATATCTTAAGTAAAACAAAATGCATTTTAGCTTGGCTAACTCTTAAAAATTATAGTTCAGTTTTCTTGACCTTTTTTTCCCCTGTCACTATTTCACGTCTTCAGTATAAACTTGTGAATTTTTAGAAGCAAACTGTTTCTAGGTTTATCACCTTGAAATAGGTGATGCATGGGACAGAAGTAAGCTTATGGTTAAAGTAGATCTGGTTTTATGGATGTTTGAGTTACATTTTAAATTTAGCTGTCAGTTGAAATAGGAAACTAGTGGAACTTTCCTCTCATGTTCACACATTATTCTTTACTCTTCAGATACACAAATAGATTCAATTTATTTTTATACTTTTTTGATTTGGGGGGTAGGATATTATGTACTTTATTTTCCCTTTTGCTTACTTGAATTTTGGCTGTCCTACTTCTTAAAAATGTATGAATTGATTTGGAATATATCTTCTATCTTTTGCTGATTTTTACTAAATGAATTCTTTGGAAACCTTCTTTACTTGTTTCCACCCACGGTATTTTAATAATAGGAATTTTACTTCATAGAAGGGTAATTGTGGAGAGATTAGCCTTGTTATTTTTACCTGCTTCATAAAGATAATGGATGGTACAGTAATGTCATTAGATCTTTCTCTTAATCTAATTGACTATGAAGTTTAGTGATATGTAGTCAAAGCATTTCAAGAATTTCTTCATTTTTGGTTTGGCCATGCGTGTATATATTTTTTCAGATCATCTCCCTTGCTTAGCTAGCTGAAGGCATTCTCATTTTTATTTCATAAAAACAGAGTTAAAGTTGGCATCTGAGTCTGGAGTCCCTTTTTGATAGCATTTTTGTTCACAGGCTTACTAAAGAATGTCATTTCATCTTCTAATGCATTTATTCAAAGATTCTGGATATATTTTCCTTCCCAGCTTATAGTTTGGTGACCAGCTTTCCAGGAAATTGTAGTTGTCTCTGTGCCCACTATAAATTGTACAAGAGAACCAGCTTTCTGTGAAATTGTCTGGCCTTTATTCTTTGTCCTATTGTATTTCTGCAACACAAATGTTGGAGATCTTCAACAATAAGATGATGAACTTACCCCCAGCTCACCACAGTATCTTGCTTAATTTCTTTTGCTTCTGGAAATAGGTAGCAAAATGCTTTTATGTACCTATCAGAAAATTCAGTCCTGGAATAATGATTTTTCATTGTTTTTCTAATTTGAACAGTTGCACAGGGTCTATATCTTAATCTTCATATCCTTCATCTGAAAAGTTCTGGGCTTTATTCTTCCGAATGCTCCTTGTAAGGAACAGTCTCTTCAGGATATGTGATGGATTTTTGCACTCTCATGTTGTCTCATGCATTGATGACTGTATTTATGCTAGAAGGCAGAAGCAATTTCCTATCTCTGCCTTTGTGCTCCAGTCTGGAGAATAGTTTTTAAATCAAAAGCATTGAATGTTTTACTCTGAAGAAAATGCCTCTCAAATAGATGTAAGGCATATGAGAAACAGATTTGTAAGATTCCTGTTGGTATATTATGTCATAGTAGAATTCCTAATGCTACTCTGTAGGACAGTTTTAATTTGATTGATACTGAAAAAATCTGGTGTTTTTAATTGCATTAAGGAGTGGATGTTGTTGTTAAATAGACCATTTCCATACTTTTGCAGGGGGGTATAAGGACAGTTTATAACTATATCCAAGAACATACTGTCTCATAGCGGTTGTTGGGCGTTTTGTCAGGAATGCCTTTGGAATAGAATTAGTACATGACTGAATCCTCCTGCAGAAAAAAACAGAATATACAGAATTCTGTAATTTTTAGCCGTTTCCATGCATTGAGAATTATGACAACTAGTAGCAGCTGTACTCAATTATTGTTACCCTATTTCTTGTGCTTGAAGACTGTGAGGACTTCAGTTTTTAAAATAGTTTAGGCATGACTCATAGAAAGTAAGTTCTCAAGTCTTTTTTCATGTTGATGATGTTTAAAAATTGAGTATTTCAAGTTGATATTTTCACAAAGGCTTATGGTCTTGTAAAAAAAAAAATGGGCTCAGTATTAAGGGAAAGAAATACAGAAGCACAGTAATTTGAAGCATTTTCAGGCTTTTTGTTATTTTACTTGTAAAAATTGATGAATTTGTAGCTTTTTATACTTACATGTATTTCTAGAGGCGTATTGAAAAAACTTCCTATGCCTTCAATTTTGATTCAACAGAGGCTGAAATAAGTGATTTGGGATATACTTCTTGACTACATAAGACTATGGTATTCTTCAGGTGTGGAAATCTCTGCTACCCTGAAGTCTTTAATTATGTGATTACTTACTGTTTTTATTCTCTCTCTGGAATCCTTGCTTTACCTGCTATGTAGATTATAGTATGTGCACTTAATGAGCAGCCGTTTGGTGTTTTCTCCTCATTAGATGTGTGTCATAATGTTCACTACTAAACCTTGCTTTGAAGCCAGAAATCTGAATTCCGTCATGGATTTTTTTCCTACTATATAGTAAGAGCGTCTCTGAAATGTTGTTCTATTTTTATCACACCTATGTGAGAAAAAAGGTGATATTATTTGCTTTTTATGGATGTAGAAACACAAATCCATCAGGCTTTTTCATACTGTGCTACTTCAGGTAACTCAGCATACTGCATGTGTTTTAGGACTTCAAAGTGTGGCTCTCACAGTTTCCTTTTCCATGTCTGAATGATGAAGGCTTTAGCAAATGAGTCCTGTATAGACTGGTCTTCCAGAAAAGATATGATAAAAGAATTGGATCAGATAACTTTGGCCTCTCATAGAATCTTTGTGTCAGAAACAGATTTAAAAAAAAATGCTGTTCTGTGTGACAGTTCTTTTTTTTTTGGTTATGTTAATTAGACTGATTTTCTTTCTACAGCTTCAGTCTTGTTTTCTACTATCATCTGTGTAGCAATACAGTGCTTCAGGTCTATCTTGTGCATTGAATGAGTCATGGCCTGTTGGGGACAATGGGAATAGCAACACGTGGTCCTGTCATAATATACAACATGAATTCAGTTGTTGAAACAGCTCTATCCAACCTTTTGAGCATTTGATGTAGCAACAGTACTGTTCTCCTTATAGTGTATTGCTTGGCTTTTAAATGAATTGTGAAATGGTATTAACTAGAAGGCTTATAAGAAGGAAAGGATTTTCTAACTCTACTAGGTCTACTAGTCTGCCTCTGTATAATTTGATGGCTTTCTACATAGGCTGTTGCTGAGTGGGGAATATTGTTTCATATCCTCTTTATTAGCAAAAACATGCTACGTTGAATTTTAAGCTCTGGAATTGTCTGCTCTAATTTTGGTATATATGGAAAAGAGAAAAATGAAGCAAAACTAATTCTTCACTTGAAATGAGAAGAAAGGAGGCCTGAAATTTTCTTTTTGCAGCAAATTGAACTTTTGATCATTCCTCTGTGGCTTGAAATGGTCTTTACTGAAGTAAAGCTGGAAACATCTATGTTGTATGTTGCAGCATAGCATGCAAGATCACTGTGGTTGGTGCCAACTAAACTGATATGACAAGGCAGTACTTATTATCTTCAGTTCAAGACAAAGCCTGTGGACTTTATATAAGCCTGTACATGTTTTCTTTCATTTCTGAATTTGTTGTAGGCCAGCTATAGAAATGAAGTTTGGAAAGTAAAGGGGTGCTAGAGAATTACAACTAAAGTTGGATAGTTTCATTTGTAATTATAATTCAGTTCATTGTTAATCCAGTAATATGCTGTTGTGTTAAAAATATCTTTTATCCAGGTGTGACCTCTGTCAGGGTACTTGTTTATGCCTTATGCTGACCGTTACTGAAAATTATTCTCTTTAGTATGAGTTCTATTGATTTGAGGAAGAGATTGCTTTCTAAAATATCAGAAAAAGTGCTAAAAAATAAAAATAATAATAAAAAAATGCTGGCTAGTATTGATCAACAACAAAGTGCACTTCTTTATTAATTTAACTCCACTGCGTAGGAGAGCATATAGTTGTCTTGGGAAATCTGTGCATTGTCCCAACATTGAGCATAATTAATGCATGTTGTGCATTTTGTATTCCATTATTTTCTTCCACAGAAGTTGTTTCAAAAATGAGCTATTTAGATTTTACCTCTTTAGTTCAATTACGAGTACTAGCTGAATCTTTTCTCAGTAATCTGAATGGCTTGTTTCTCTTGCAGCCTTTGGATATCCCTGATGGTCGAAGGGCCCCACTACCTGCTCACTATCGTAGCAGTAGTACACGAAGCATTGACACTCAGACTCCGTCTGTCCAGGAGCGCAGCAGCAGCTGCAGCAGCCATTCACCATGTGTGTCTCCCTTTTGCCCTCCTGAATCTCAGGATGGGAGTCCTTGCTCAACAGAAGACTTACTCTATGACCGTGATAAAGGTGAGAGTAGAATGACCCACCTTTACCTATGGGAGGCATGTGATGTCCTGCTTTTACAGTTACCTTCATTTTACTCATTACATCAGTTTTTGTTTTTGTTTGATTGTTGTGGAGGGATTGAGGATTTATCTTAAAATTGGTTTTGTTTGTTTACATATCTTTTTCCCTCTTGTTTGTGAAACTTCACAAACATCTTCCATAAATATGTCAGAGGAGCACAGCAAACAGTTTTAACCATTTATGAAGATTCAAATGCAAAGAATTCAGACTAACGTGTTTGTTTCAAAAGGGTTTCAAGAAGGTTTGTGATAGACTGTGTATTCATCATGAGTGAGTTATTTACTGATCCAAACAGTGAGTTTTTGGACTATTTCATAAGTACACTGCTTCTGAGGTCACATCTCATTTGAAGCTATTTGGTGAGGAATTCATATGAGTTTGAAAAAATCTGATGGAGAGTAATTATCTGTCTGCATATGTTATCTAACAAAAGAAAAATTCAGTATGATTTGTGTGTTTATATGTCAATATTCAGCATTTTGTCTAAGTTTGAAAAGGTAGCTTTATAAAGGTGGTAAATTGGAATTTCAGAAATAAAGAGTTAACCTACAGACAAGACACGTAGTGTGAAAATGAGGCACCATCATAAAAAGATTGATTTTGAACAATTCTTTTTACTAATGAAATGATTCTTGGGTTTCTGGTTGTCTAGACTTGAGCTTTTAATCAATGTAAATATGAGCTTTTTTTTAGAAAAATGCATTTGGGAGAGATGGACAAGCTAATAGCAGTATGGTCACAGGAAATGAAAGCGAAGATTTTGATTTGGCATAAACTTACTAATGAGCTAAAAGCAACAGCATTTTGAGGTTGCGAGTTAAGATTTAAGCATTTCCTGTAATTATTGTCTGTTTGATCATCCTTAAAGTAATCTTAATTCTAAGTGATGAGCTGAAAGGAATAAGATTGTGGCAGAAGAAATTATATTACAGGATCATAGAATGCATTGTAAAGGATCTCAAAGATCACCTAGTTCCAACCCCCCTGCTATGTGCAGGGTCGCCAGCCACCAGACCAGGCTGCCCAGAGCCACATCCAGCCTGGCCTTGAATGCCTCCAGGGATGAGGCATCCACAGCCTCCTTGGGCAACCTGTTCCAGTGTGTCACCACCCTCTGTGTGAAAAACTTCCTTCTCATATCAAACCTAAACCTCCCCCGTCTCTCAGTTTAAATCCATTCCCCCTTGTCCTGTCACTATCCACCCTCATAAACAGTCATTCCCCCTCCAGTTTATACACTACCTTCAAGTACGGGAAGGCCGTAGTGAGGTCTTCCTGGAGCCTTCTCCTAGCTAAATAAGCCCAGTTCCTGCAACCTTTCTTCATAGGAGATCTGCTCCAGCCCTCTGATCATCGTCTTTATTTCTGAAGTGTTACTTTCCCACATTAGATTTAAAAGCAAATAGTAGAAAACAAATCCAACAACCTAGATTCTATGCTGAGGATGCCTGTAAGTTAACCACTAAGGTCTTATCCCAGCACAGGAAGTGTTCATGTTCCAAAACTAACCGTGGGTATTATTTTCCTCCTGATATTTTGCTTTCTTATACTATGCATGTGTAGGCATCCACTAAAGTACAAGCAGTCAGGGAAATGCCTTGACGAGTAAGCTTGTCATAACTGTCCTTAAAACATACATATCTTAAAAAGTGATAAAATTGAATGATTGGTACTCAATTATTACAGTAACTGAAGTTTTTCAGTGGCTTTTAGTGGCACTAGCAAGTGAAGATAATTTGAAATATTGCACCTAATTTTCTCAGTGATTTTCAGGTCTTCATCCTCCATCTGTGGTGATCTGAGCAGCTCACTGGAGTAAAATTCATTGCTGAACTTCACAATGAGTAGATTTCTATTTGTGGTTTCAATCTTCTGTGTTTGTATATAGGTGTTGGTAATAAACAGGAAGCTTTCTAGAGTTTAACATAATTATATTTTTAAATTAGCTTAGGCTTTATGATACCTTGCTTATGGAAAATAAAAACTTGAATTCCTCATTGCAACTTGGTTCTTTAAGGGCAAGATAGAAACTAGAAAACCACATAGCAGTATTCTGGGAGCAAATATTTTGTTCAGAGGTTGTAAAAGTAGCATCAGTTGTTAGGAAGTGTGCCTTTCACTCTCAGATCATCATTATCACTGGTAGATCAGAATGCTAGCTTCAGAAGAGTTAAATTATAGCTAAGTGAATGATATAGGTAGAAATCCTAATGAAAGAAAAGAATTTTGAGAGTGATTTTATTAACATCTGTTATTGACATTAACTACATTATAAAACAAAGTTCTTGTGTGCTCATTTTAAAGGATTCTGTTGTGCTGGAGTAGAACTTATGTAATTTTGCTGAAAGACCTGCTAAGTTTTGAAAAATGTTTTTCTACATATAACCAGAATTTAGACATTTTAAACTTAAGATTTTTTTGCTACTTGTCTCAAGATGGAATTTTTTTTTCTCTAGGGGAATAACTTATTTTTCCATTAAAATATGATTATTGGCTTAAAAACTGCTCCAGAGTGTAATTCTGTATGGGGGGAATGTGGGTTAGCAGTTTGACTAAGAGACACAGGAGCAGTGAGAGGAGCTAGCACTCTGTACAGACAGCGCTACTTTACATTTCCAAAGCATCTTTTATTTCTTGTGCAAAGCTGTGCTTTGGCCTGAGGCCTTCACAGCTGCTCTTTGGACTGCATCAGCTGTTTGGTTTAAATTTCTGCAAGGAGCTGCTAAGTCTATTGAATTTTTCAAAAGAAAGTGAAAGATAAATTTCAGAAAAGGGTCACAGTACATCTCCAAATAGTGTAATGATACCAAATGGTATAGATTGGAGCAGAGAGAGAA
The DNA here is from genome assembly GCA_035772895.1 of Perdix hodgsoniae. NCBI lineage: Eukaryota > Metazoa > Chordata > Aves > Galliformes > Phasianidae > Perdix > Perdix hodgsoniae. Next base: position 19,682,526 of record JAPSGF010000005.1, read on the forward strand.
GGGTGGGAGAGAATATATTTTCATGGCGCCTGGCTTTGTAATTTAGTTGTGAAATACTATCGTTGCAAGCTGAACTACTGCCTTGCTCCATTAAAGATGCTGCTTTCATTAGATCTGTTTTATGATATCCTTCTCCATGAGACTAACATGTCCAACATATTTAGTAACTGTGACAGAGGTAAAATTCAAAGGCATCCTAAGGTATAAGGATTCAGTGATTTATTTATTTCCATGTGAAAATAGTGTAATCTGCTTTCCAGGATTTTTATTCCAGTACTTCTGTGTAGGAGTATTGAGTATTCCTGCTGTTGTTAGTGGGCTGTAATGTGTTCATGAAGATGCTATCTCTTGGTCTGGATCTCATTTTCTAACTTCTGGGTATCTGATTCATAGTTTTTAAAATGAGAAGTCTTTGGGTAGTCTTAAAAAACAAAGGCGTTCTTGAGCTGGAAAATCCTTTTGAATGTATCAAACCAAATCCCAAGGTTCACTGGCCAAGTTATGTCACTGAAAAGAAAAAGTTCTTTACAAGCTGTCTTCAGTCTGTCTGTTTTTGTTGTAATATATGCAAGCTAAAGTTAATGGTATTAAATGTTTTTGTTAAAATATTATTTTTCATGTGTAATTATGAACTTAAACATTTTCTAGATTATAGAATATGTCAGTTTGAAATATTTATGTTCAGGAATTCTGTGTAATAGGGTTTCCTATTGTCTTCAGTGTGGTTATGGTAACAAAGCTCACTTTAAAGGTTACAGCTGTTAATCTTCAATCCTAATGGTAATGAAATGTGATCAGTTTGTTGAAATATGCCAGAGCACACCCTACCGGTGGGAGTCTGGAAGATGCCAGATCATGCGTTGCAACCTCTTAGAAAGCATATAAAAAATGAAAAATAAATAGCATTGTTTGAGATTATCCCTTAAATGACACTGCAGATGAGTAATGATTTATTGCTTAAGACCTGATAGAATACATGACTGGAGACTGGTTTAAGCTTCACACTTCCTCTTACCGCTACAGCTGGTGACTTTATTACCAACGCCCTTCCATTATTACACTGTAAGTGAAGAACTAACAGTGAGCTTATACGTGTCAGCCTCCTGTGTTTTTCAAATATTAGTGTGGTGTGTGTTTGGTCAAAGTGAAAAACTAACCATTTAGTAAGCTTTAAAAGCTCAAGGAGGCAAAGGGAGAAACAGATTGGTTAAATTATATAATTTTTTTACATGTTTAACAGATGTTCTGTGTAGAAAGTTTCTGCCAAACAGGGCTAAACAAACCAAAATTTATTGAAAACTGCACTGGCTAGACAACACTCTGAATCTTCCAAGAGTTGACTTAACTTTGAATTCAGTTTAATTCTTTCTTTGGATGTACTTCTACAGTTTTCCAGTATTCGCTAGAATGAACAGTAGCTCATTTTATGTCCCGGAGTTTTTAAATAGAAACTTGGATCTTCAATTTTAAATATTAGAAGGGGGAAACAAACTGTCTGGGTTCTGTTAATGATTTCTGTATTTGGAATGAGCTATGAGGGCCAACAGTGGAAAGATTCCAAAAGACCATCATATGTTCAGCAGGACAAATATCTGTATTGTCTCTAGACTTGTTGCCCTCATACAGTTAACACCAAAAATTCTGTAAATGGACATTGTGTTCACCATGCAGCAGGCAAGAGCAGAATAATACAAAGATCCACTTTGAACAACTTCTCATACCTTTCACAGTAAAATAGGATATGTAACATTTGAGCTGATTTGTGTCTCGCTGATGGTTCAAAACCTCTAATGATCAGTCTCCATATTTGAGTCATGCATATGCAAATGTTTATGTAGTTACCATTTGCAAATTCTTAAGAAAACCTTACGTGTTTCAGCAAATCCAGTTTGTAACGCTTGAAGCTTTGGTTGGTTTTCCAGTGTTGCTGAAAAGGCACGTTTGAACAGTAGCAGAATAAAGAAAGATACCAGAGTTGAAAAGAATAAGGTACACCAAACTGGTGGAAACACTTGAAAGGAGACAAAGTAGGAGCTGTAATTTCTCTTCATTGCTTTTTCTTGCATGTTGGTAAATCCTCCTTAACCTTGCCTTTTCACTTCATTTTTTTTTTAAATTGTAAGCCCAAACATAGAATAGGGAGCCACTTGTGTTGGCCCATTGCTCTTGGAAAAAGTAACAGCCACTGCAGAAGGGTCAATTTCTGTGAGTAATTATTTTTATACCTACTTTATTTTCTTCATGCATTCAGTGTTAACATTGTCAAGACGAAGGAAAGGTGGTTCACCTTCTGTTTAAGGTGAATTTTTCAAACTTTTGTTCTTCTGACTTCACTAGAGTTGAGTCTTATCTCTCAGACTTGCCAGGAAGTGCAAAAGTCTACCTCCTGTGAAGTCTGTTCTATGTCCTAGATGTGCATGTCTTTAGTTCTAAGTATGCCTAGTAATCCTTTGCAAAGCGCAAAGGCAGCTGCAGCCATAAAGAATAGCTAGATCCTATAGTTAGTGATGATGAGAGGGGTGGAATTGTGGAGGTTTTATTTTGGATACTAAGAGAACTAAACTGTAAAGCAAATGAGGTGGGACATTTTAATGATGACATACCAGTACCTGTATTAAAAATGTACTTTATTTCTTTGCAAATTTTGAGCTATTAGTGAAACTAATATGGTCAGCATATCTGCCAAGAATTGTTATAAAATAAGACAGATGCTGTATGCATACATTTTCAGTAACTGTTTATACAATGAGAAGGTATTATCATTACCACTCATAACTCTTCTTCATGTGTAATGCATATTACTGTGTTGATTGATATTTTCTGAAATACATAATTAGAGCCTATTTGATTCCAGGATCACAACTCTTCATGCCAGTTGCGGTGTTCTGGATAAAAATATCCTCCTGTTACATGTTATGTGATTACTGCTGCACTGAAGCTTTTATTCAGAAGAAATGTGCTATGCAAGGGTGTTTGAAATTGCCTGCGATAAAGGAATCATTGTGGTAGAAGCAAACCAGCGTAGCGGCTGAACTGTGAAAAAGGCATCTTGTTTGGAAATCAAGCTTAATTAAAAAAACACTCTCAATCTCTAGTAATATAACTGCTTTAAATTTTCAGACAGTGGGAGTAGCTCACCGTTGCCCAAGTATGCCTCATCTCCCAAACCAAACAACAGCTACATGTTCAAACGAGAGCCCCCAGAGGGATGTGAGCGAGTGAAGGTCTTTGAGGAAATGTCGTAAGTAATGCCTTTTATATCAGCTGGTATCTGCAAAGCAGTAAACCTGTTTACTGAGCCCATTCAACTGCAGATGAATAAACTATTCCAGCTGATGAGCTTTTCAGGAGCAAACTATTCTTAGTTTGTACAGAAGAGAAGTTGAAGTGTTCATGTTGGTTTGAAGAGGAAATGGAGTCTTTTATGCTTGAACTCTTTCTGTGCATTTATAAAAGGCAACAAAAATCCAAGCGGAAAAGATAAGGTACATTTAATTTCCTAAGCATTTATAAACTTTGCTTCATATGCTTGTATTAACTCTTGTAAATGTTCCTGGTTTGACACAAAAACTCTCCTTGCCAGAATTCTTTATCAGTTTTGAGCATAGGTTGCATTTGTATAACCTATGGTTACACTTGTGTTTAAAACGCATAAAATGACATGAAGTCTATATAATATAAAGTGTGTTTAGATGGTACCATGCTTAATGATATAAACTTGCTCAATAGTTTTGCTGTTGAGCAGGAAATCAGAAATTAAACTCTTGGACATTGTGTCTTTTTCCCTAGACTCAGCAGTATTAGAACACATGCTGTTGAGGTTGTGTGCTTAGCTCCTGCGGATGCAAAGAATGAAAGAGGGGAAGGATCTTGCTCTAGTAGACTCACTGCCCAGTGGATGGTGAAGGAGCAATTCTAGGTTGTGGAGGAAGCTTCCAAGCAGATGATAGAATATGGGAAAGGAGAGGTCAAATTCACGGAGTTTCTCAAAGATTTGATGTGACTACGTGTTCTTTCTGCAGTGCTATCATTGAAGAAGAATTTGTGTCATTCTAAATTACCATGGCATTTTTTCACGTGCATACATATTGCAGATTTTTCTCGCTGGAAAGGTGCATGTTTATCCAGTAACAACCAAGTCATTTTTGTGATGGCACTGTTTTTAATGCTGTGAATCAGTTAGCTGACTACCAATATGGAAGATGTTTGCCCCTCTGTCCAATTAATCCCATTCCTTGTCATTCACATTTTAGCAACCTGTAGAATCACAAAGTTCACAACATATAAACATCTCAGTTGGCCGAGTATGTAATCTCTTTTCTTGTTGTAGGTCTCGTCAGCCTGTCTCAACCCCTCTCTTTTCATGTCCTGACAAAAACAAGGTTAATTTCATCCCAACCGGATCAGCTTTCTGTCCTGTAAAACTTCTGGGCCCCCTACTTCCCGCTTCAGACCTGACGCTGAAGAACTCTCCAAGCTCCAGTCAAAGCACAGCTTTGAGCAGCCTGACTGTTGAGCAGCTTTCGTCTCGGGTCTCTTTCTCATCTCTGTCAGATGACACCAGCACAATGGACTCTACAGAGGTCTTGGTACAGCAACCATCCCAGCAGCAGCAGCCTCTTCTGCAAGAAATTCAGACTGAAGAGCATTCCTCTCCTCAGAGCTATGCGCTAATCTAGACCAAGGTGTGGAGCAGGCCTCTGCCCCAAAGCAAGGATTGAGGAGGTAACAGTTCAGATACATCTGCATGAGGTGGCGACCTTTCAGAACAAAATGGAGTACTAAGCAGCATTCTGAAAAATATCTCAACGCTGTTCTTGGCAGGGACAGAATCCATATTCAGCATCTTTTGTGAGAAAGCAGTGATGCCTGCAGAATCCATATATCATTAAGCATTTTAAGTGGAGACTATGCATTTCATAGTATGTTTGACCAGATTAGTACTGTGTCCTCTGTTCTGTTTCAAATTCTACAGTATAAATAAGCTCTCTCTCTATATATATATAAAAAGAAAAAAAAAAGTTGCCTGTCTGAATAGAAAATGTCTTGCTGTGTTGTGTCCTATGGAAAATACTGTACTTCAGGATTATGTTTACAATTGATCCAGGTGTTTATGTTTCTAACTTCTGTAATACACACAATGCAAAAAAAAAAAAAAAAATGGCCACAGCAGTTGCACAGTGCCCACCCTATGGCCTAGCTTCAGGTACTTCTCTCGAAGTGTAAACTCAGGTAACTTGGAATGTATATCATATTGGGATATTAAATATTTTACAGCTACAAAGCTAAAGAGGGAACATCACTCTTTTGCCTTTCCTTATTTTATGCATTAATATTTCCTCATTACATTCCACTTTCTTGGAATAAGTGCATTCAGCTCCAGGTGAACGGTGACCCTGGATGTGGGTGAACGTGAGGAGAACCAGCAAATCTGTGATGAATATCACTTTGTCATGTGCTTACAAGCAAAAACAACTGTTGCATTTACTGTCATTTCAATATATGTAAAATGTGGCATTTAAAGGTTTCAGGTGTTGCTCGGTTAATGACTGTTAAACTGTTGCAAATAAAGTGTTCAGTACTAGGCTGTACTTGAGAAACATTCCATGTTGTGTGTGAGAGGATTTTGAAAGACAAGAATGTTTTTGTTTGAGGACAGAAATTCTTTCAGGTTTCACGGCGGGGTGATGGGGATTTCCTCTCATGTTTTTGTTGGCAGTTAAGGATGTGAAATGCTACTGTTACCGTCTAAAAGTCAAATTAATGTTTAGTTTCTCTTTTGGAAATGCTCATTCATTTGCTGGTTGGAAATAGGTTTTCAGATTTTGTCGAGCAGTGTTAGATGAGCAGCATTTAATTTAAGTAGTGAGTAATTGTGTTTGAAGTCCGCAAGTAGCAAGTGGGTGTTTTAAGAGGGATGGGGAAAACAGTAGTTTTAAGTTTGTTACTTAATCAAAGCTTCTCCCATAACTTTTGCTTACTTTAAGCTGTATGTGTAAAAGTGTGTTCCCCCCCCTCCTTAAGTATGAATTGTAATAATAAAAAAATGATAATCCTGGTTTTGCAGGCTGGACGCTTTCTCAAAATGGCAAGAACGGGTTAGTGGTGCTCTTCTGTTGTACCGGAACAAGAAGAGCATTGCTTTCAGAGATAATTTCCTGAGATACAAAGAGGACCCCAAAGGCAAAATAAACTTGATGTTCTTGCTCCATTGCTTTCAGCTCAGTGGAATTACGTTTATGCTGTCTGCTCCTAAGAGAATAAAGCTCACCTTTTCCAGGAATTGAAGAGATTAGTAGCCTGCAGCTATTGAGCATTTACATTTGCTCTATTATTCTTTTATTTCTTTCCCACTTTTGGAGATGAGAATGGAGGGGGGTGAGAGTGAACAACCAATAACTGCTCACTAAATACATGCTTTCTTTGGAGATAAAGCGTGGTTTCTTTTTATTACCAAGGTTTTGTTAATACTGCCTTACAAGGTGGAATTTGCAGCCTATAAAACAGTAACTGGTTTTTGGCTCCCCTGCAGAAAACATGAGGAGAGAGGTCTGTCTCTAACCATTTTCATGTGAAAAACCTGCTTGAAACACAACAGCCATCTTTAACCCTACTAATCTCAGGCCTAGGTGAAAACACTATATATTTTATAGATTGAAGATAAAGGGGAGAAAATACTCACGATGTAAGTATCGATTCCTTTTGATATTTTTCCTTCTAGATTAACATTGCAGTATGATGACCTTTTTTTTTGCTCTGGTTATGTCCAGATAAGAAATCGTAGTCTCGGTTGTTGGTGTTAGATTACCAGGGGATACGATTAGTTGTTTTTAGATCAGTGGTGAACTCTGTACAATAACTGCAATGCCATTGTGTACTTTTTTTTTTCCATGAGAAACTAAATATTAATTGAATTGCACATTTGTTCTTAGCAGATTTGAAGGTTTTGAACCAAATGCGTTAAAGCTAATGCTTTGCCATGTAAATTTCCCAGCAGTTGTTTATCTCTATTGTATTCTACATCCAGCTGTAGAAATTTGTCAAATATTGTTTAAAGTTTTGTACATAGTTGTACCGTTACTTCTAGCCACTGTGCTGAACAGTATTCAAGTTATCACACAATATTGCTTTACACAAGGAAATGTGTGGCTTTTGTTTTGTATTTTTTTCGGTATAGAAGTACCTGTGTCTTATTTAAATAAAAATTATAGTTTAAAAAAAAAAGTGGCGAGGACACACAAAAGCGGTGGTCCATTTATTTGTTTGGGAAACTGTGACCTCATAGAATGAGATTAAAGTTTAATATTGTTCCAAAAATACATCTAGGCTCATGTCAAGCACATCTCTCTGTGATTAGTGTGCTACGTCGTCTTACCCACTGATTTTTGCATAACACGCTGCTTTGAGGAGGAAAAATATCTAAGAAATGGTCAAATATGTGAAAAATAGCATATTTTATTGTTGCATGTGATGAGGTCTTTATTTTTTCACAGCATAGAAAAAAAATTAGTTAAGCATAATTGGAAACTCAGTATCCACTACCATGTTTGTGGTATGGCAAATTTCAAGTTATCTGTTAAAAATTATGAAAGCCACGAGATGTTTCACTATGTGAAACTAAACGAAAACCCTAAAGGATGTGGTATAAATCTACTGACAGTCTTGGTTTCGTGTTGTTTTGTATGAGTCAAATGGCTGTCATTTGCCTTGTAAAATAATTCTTTCCAGATGGGGAGGGGAAAGGGGGGGGGAGAGGAAGAAAGAATAATATTTAAATACATGCTTAAATACATGTAAATCCTCTGCAGTCTGTGTTTACTGAGAAGCACTATGGCAATAACCCATAAGAATGGTTCAGTGCTTATTGTCATGAAGTAGAAATCTGGGTTTTTGGCATCCCAAAGACTGCAAGGTTTCCATGTGACTGTATGAAAACCTTGAAACTGCAATGCTGAAAGTGCAGAGCTGCAAAGGCTGCAGTGTCCTGCCCTGCTGTGGGAATGGTTGGTGTGCATCAGTCAGAAAATGCTTTGTTTCTGTTGTTTTGTTTTAAGCTTATATGGCTGACCAGGAAAACCTCTGGCCATCCATCTGGCCCTCTGGGTGGTTTGGCTGCTGTGGCTTCAGCTTGTCCTGGTGGGAGAGGACATCATCTCCTTGAGAACTGCTTTGACAAAAGCATGCAGCTCACCTTGGAGAGATGTGGTACAACTTGAACCACAGGTAACTTCTTCACCATCCCAAGTACCGCAGTCCTTCACCTCCATAGGTTCTGGTGCAGCTTTGTAATTAACTGTGCATGTCCTCCTCAAAGCCATGATGACAAGCAGTCAAAAAAAAGTGCTGAGGATACAGCGGTAATGAAATAATTTTGCCTTATGTCCCCATTCATTTGATGTCAATGTTATAGTTCCAGACAGGTTGTGGCTCTGAAAGTGGACCCTTCAGAGGCTGTGGAGGAATGTAAGGGCTATGTATGCTGGGCAGGGGCAGCAGATAGCGACCTGCTTGTTTTAGGAAGCGGGGTGCTGTCAATGAAATGATTTATGGCTTCCTGACAGATGAGCTCTTGGGGAGGGCCAGATAGCTGCCCTCGAGAGCCTCAATATCTTCACAGTATTTAACCACAGCCTGAGATAATATAAAGTAAACATAAGGAATGGAATGAATTAAAGATGCTGGCTGACACTGCAGTTGCAAAGACCACCGAGAGTTTGCAGACGAGCTCCTGGTATCAGTGTGCTAGAGTGGGTAGGTATATGGATGGGTTACTTGAGGTAAAATCCAACAACCTGAAGAGGAAGGGCGGCTTGTAGATGTATAAATCAATGGCTGCTGTAAAATAGTCTGGCTTACTTTGCAAAACACGGGGCTGCAAACAGAAATTTGAAGCTACACAATTGGGAGGAAATAACCGTAGTTCCGGCCATGTGCTTCCAGAACATAAACACAAGGAAAAAGTGATTGAAGCTGGGAAAGTATGTTTGTTAATGGGCTGCACACGTACAGCCCTTCCTAATGCAGTGCTTGGCTAAAGAAAGCTGTGCGATCAAAGATCATCATGCAGTTAAAACATGTACATCTCTCTGTTTGCATTAGTGTAACCACTCCAGGGAAAGCAGTTCAAGAGACTATAAAAGGTTGGAGGAGGTTCTGGGAAGGGCTATAGGAGTAAGTGAGGAACTGGAAAAAACACAGCAACGTTTTGGTTTTAACTTAACAGACAAAGAGTGATTTAACTCCAGTTGATAAATACCTGCATAGGAAATTATTGGTAATGAGCTACCCAAATTCAAAAGATGTGGAATACTACTAGGGATAGAAAATGAAGCTGGCTAAATTCACAGGAGAAGCGTGGATATTTTAGCAGTTGGGCACGGGGCCATCTCACAGAGGTGGGTTCTCAAAGACGGTATGTTTAATGAGGTGATGTTACCAAGAATGTGCTCAAAGAAAAATCGGTTCTATAGAGTTGAAGTGTTACTACTGTGCAGATTACATAAGACAAACGCAATGGCTATGATGGGCTTTTAACCTTTAAAGACTTCAAAGAGGTATTTTTTAACTACCTGAATGTTGTTTAAAAAATGGCATCCTGAAATATTTATAAATGCTTTTTTAAAATGATCTGGAATATTTTGTGAAGATCATTTCTGGCTCCTGAAGGTTTTTTGTTTGCATGACAATGGAGTGAAGCCTCCAGCGCTGTGGAAGTGGTTGTTGATTACCTTTAGAGCTATAGTTTTGGGCGGATGGCAAGAAACTGGTGAGTGGGTGATGCTTTTTCAGAGTGCAGTGGGTCACAAAAATAATGCGTCGCTCCATTAGGGCAGGCAGGAAAATGCTGATTGTGAAAGTACAGCGTTTCCACAACAAAGGCCTCCAATGTAAGTGTGTGAATATGCAAATAAAACTAATAATTCAATAACAAGAGCAATCAGATCAACAACAAGCAATTGGATCAAACTGGATAGAGACATCACTCCCTTTCTAAGATCTCATAATTTTATCTCAGGTTGTAACAAGTTCTGATGTTAAACTGGCTGCCTTGAGCTGTAGCCTGGAAGCTCAGCAGCAAAGGAGCTGACAACCTGGGAGAACAGGAAGTTTGGTCATCTTTTATTCCTTCCTGGATCAGACTAAGCTTGTTAACAAAGCACGATTGTTCTAATAACTGCAGAAAAATTTGGCCTGGTCGTGGTTTTTGCTTTTCTTCTGGCGTATACATAAAGTGAGGTGTGCAGTTAAACTTTGCAGTGATTTGTACAGCTGTTGGCTAGGAAGTTGTGTTTGCTGAGGGATGCTATGGGATTTTGGTGGAAGGAGGTTCCTTTCTCCAAGGAGGACAAAGCTAAGAGAAATAGATCCCTCAATAAGGTTTGGTGCTGAGATGATGAGCGATGCAATTACTCCTTTCAGATTTTTGTTTGGATAAGAATTTCTTGCCTTGCCTTTATGATTAAGAAGTTTCTTGGGGAGGAACAGCTCCCTTTCCATACAATTGGTGGGATGGTTGGACTTGTTACATAGGGAAGGAAGAACTTGCTCTTGTGAAAAATGAAGAAAGGGTGTTGCCTTTGGAAATGAAGTCTTGTTTTAGGAAGCAGAGAAACAAATGCCTGACTCTGTTTTGGTGATTCCTTTGGATTAGTTATAACTCATTGCACCTCCTGAGAAAGCTCTGAAAAATATTTATCATTTCAGTGTGTGTACCTCATTCGGGCTGTGTCCGGTTGGGTTTGGAGTCTCTGCAGGGATTCAAACTCCATCTTTCCATGCAACATATTCTGGCGTTAGATCACAGTCAAAGTAAAGGATGAATTTCTTATGTTTAAATGGAATTCCCTGCATTTCAGTTTGTGCCTACTACCTCTTCTCCTGTTAATAGGTGTCACTGAGAATAGTCACGCTCCATGTTTTTGGCACCCTACTCCCTGCCTCCCTTGAGAAGTTTATCCACATGGATAAGATTCTACTGAGCCTTCTATTCTCCAAGCTGAACAGGGTCACTTACTGCTGCTTCCATTTCTTGTTTCAGTTTATTCAACCATGCATATCTCCTGCCATCATGCCTTTATTTCCTGCTTGCTGGGCTGTACTACTTCTGAGCTGAGAGGAGGTGATCTTTGAGAATCAGCCTGCGTTTCTGGACTCTTCCAGGGCTGCTGTATTGCAGGTGGTTGTTCCAAGCAGGTGCCTGAGGAGGCCAAAGGCCTTTTGCTTTTTTTTTTTTTCCTGCTTCTCCACTTCATGGTGACTTCAGCCTCCACATTCTCAACCAGTTTCCTTATTTGTAGGTATGTGAGGCCCTGCTGAGCGTCAGCTCCTTGACTGACTGCAGCACGTAGATTGTGCCCTGCTGGGATGTCTCTGCAGCAGATCTCAGGGTGATTCAAATCCCCCCTGAGAACATGAGGCTTCCAGTTGTTGTGGATTATGTCTCCCCTGTGGAAATGAACTTGCTTTGTTTTAGCAGCGTTCCCCATGGAAAAAGGAACATGTTCTGTTCTGGCAGTGCTGCACAGCAGGAGGACTTATTTTAGGGCCATAAAAGCACTTTCCTGTATCTTAAAACACTTTCCTTTTTTCACTTGGATAACAACTATCAAACAGAACAACACAATGTACATCAACTTCAATTAAGCCCTCTATTAGATGTTCTGTGCATTCAGAGTGAGCAGAAGGGGAACCCAAAGCACTTTCAGGCAAGATGTACATTAAAAGCAGCCCCTGGACAGGCAGCTCAATCTGCTCCTGAAATCTCAGGTAGAAAAATGACCCATTGTGGCTTTCTCGAGTTTTCTGATTGCATTTAATGTTTGGGGGAGGGGGAGAGTAGGGGACTGGGGTTTTGAGGCAGGCAGTGCAGCCTTTCTTCCTGAATGTCTCTGTTTGCTTTTTAATCCTGTTTCCATTTTACTTTGTTTTGGCGAAGTTCCCACTGCTTAAACAGTGAGCTGCAGGACTGACGGACACTGAGGTTTCTCCAGCCTTCAAAGTGCAGCAGTAACACTGAGAAGCAGCAAAGATCAGCAAAGCCAGTGTACGCAGATCACATCCCTTTTCAAAATGAAAGCAAAAGCTATGAAGTGTGCTGTGTGGGAATGAGAAGGGAAGGGTAGCGGTGGGCGAGGGGAAGATGTTTCATGTAAGGATTTTCTTGATCATTCCTTGGATGAAGAGCAGTAATGGCAGCACACACTCACAGGTAGGCTTTGCTTGCCTGTGGTTTGGAGATGAGTAGAGGTGACCACAGGCCTCAGCTGAAGGCTGTGGTGTCACTGCTGCTGCTCCTCACTGCCGTGCTGGCTCTGGTACACTGGTTCAAACATCTCTCCCTTTTTTGTGTGTGTGTGAACTTTTCTGTCTGATCAGAGCCATTACAAGCTCTTCTTTAGCAGCTGGGCAAGCGTCTGCTATAGACTGTGGTGGGAGGGTGATGGCCTGCATTTATATTAAGTGCTGGGATGACCCTGGACCTGAGCCTTGGGCAGGGTACTGAGATGTAGCAGTATAGAAGGCATTTGGGAATCAAACCCTGCCCGGTTTCGATAGGTGAGGCTACCTCTGTCAGACTTTGGTATTTTGAAGCTTGAATGCTCAAGTTGAGTGCAGGCTGCCTCAGCAGTTATAACAGCAAGCAGTTACATGAATTTAATTTCTGTATTTTGTGTGTCAAGGATTTATAGTGAGGATTGCACTTGAAATAATAGTAGGGTTATTGTTTTTTTTTCTTTTTTTTTAAATTTGCTGGATCCTGCTCCTGCTACATTCAATGTACTTGTTTCCCTCAGCCAGCTGTTATCTACTGACATAGGTGGAGACAGAGCGGGTGATTTCATTGTGTAGCATATTACTTCCAGTCTGTTCATGAAGCATATGGCTTCCAGCACTTGTACTGGGGCCTTTCCTACTGCAGCAATAGCTGAGGAAGTACAAAATGAAAGCAACACCCTACGGAGCAGCTCTATGAGGACTTTTGCTTATAAAAGAAGGGAGACTGAGCTCAGTTACTGCAACCCATGGCTGAGGTTGGTCTGCAGACATTTTGTTACCCCTGATGTATTTGTGTGGAGCATTCGTTACCCCCATAAAGATTTCAATGCAACTTAAGGCTCATTCTACCTGACAGGTGTTTATCTTCACTTCAGGGAGTTGTATGTTTCTTCATGGAAGCGGCAGCCTCCTTTTTCTACTGAATAGGAACATTAGACTGGTTTATAATTAGAGAATAAGGGGAAATGTCAGCGTAACGCTTAGGAGAACATTGTTAATAAAACACCCAGGTAGAACAGTGACTGATGGCACAGCCAGGCTGCCCTGGTGCTAGAGCGCTGATGGTTATTACCAAAGGCAAAACGTGCTGCCCATGCCTGGCCTGCTAGGCCATGCTGTCCTTGTCTGCTGTGCACCTCAGTTGCCCTAAAGGTACCTGGGTCATATTTGGCATGTGTTAATGCTGCTGCACTCACAGGGCCAATAATTAAACTCAGGCAGGTAGCAGAAAATGAGAATTCCTATTTTGTGAGGACCCTTTGCTCTAGGGCTGAGGCACAGATTTTATGATTACACAGCCATGGACCTGAGTCTCTGTAACCTTTGCTGGGCCACTGGTAGGGTTGTACACGGGTGCCCCAGCAGCAGCACCTGGCTCTGTGCCTGTGCTTTTGGGTTCATACAATCTCCAGCATCATCACAGAACTATAGTATGGATCAGGACTCAGGATCACCCAGTTCCAACCTCCCACCATGGGCAGAGACACCACCCCCCCAGAACAGGCTGCCCAGGGCTCCATCCAACTCGGCTTAAAGTGTCTCCAGGCATGGGACATCCACAACTGCTCTGGGCAGCTTGTGCCAAGGCCTTACCCCTCTCAATAAAGAATTTCTTTACGTCTAAACTAAAATTAGCCTCTTTCAGGTTAAAACCGTTACCCATGTGTACATGCTGTGACAAGGAGTCTCCCCTGTTTTTCCTTTTGGCTCCCTTTAGCTATTGCAAGGCTGCAATGAGGTTGCTGTGGAGCATTTTCTTCTCTATGCTCAACAAACCCAGTTCCCTCAGCCTCTCTTCATCAGAGAGGTGCTTCAGCTCTGAGTATCCTCATGGCCCTCCTCTAGACTCACTCCAGCAGCACTACACCTTCCTTGGGCTGGGGCCCCCAGGCCTGGATGCAGTGCTTCAGATGGGGCATTACAGAGGCAGAGAAAAGGAGGACAATCACCTCCTTTACTTACTGAGTGAGGACAGCACATGCCCAGCTCACCAATGCAGCACTAGACTGTCTCAGCATTAAGCTTCTCAGCTGAGGCAAACCCTCTGCTTCCTGGCTGTTAGAGAGCCCCATTGTTGCTTTGCTTCCTGCCTTCTCCTATGGTGGCTTATTTATTTAAAAATAAGGCATTAACAAAGAGCTTAAATTGTAACTCACCCCACATTTGTTGGAAAAACTGCAACCAAGAATGGAACAACCAGGAGCATTTTGGCACTGGTGCCCATCCAGGATCTCCTATGGTGACATATGATGGCAGATTCCAGAAGGCTCTGAGAAAACTCACATCTGATGTGACATAGTGCTTGGGTCCTCATAGCAACCTCTTGCATATTGGAGCTGTCAAGGCCAGGTGGTCCAGGTTCCATGCACCAAAGTACATCAGTTTATAGAATCACAGAATCCTTAGAGTTAGAAGGGACCTCTGAAGGCCCCCTGCAATGAATCGGGACACCACAGGGACTTATCCAGCCTCTGGGGAACCTGGTCCAGTGCCTCACCACTCTCACTGTGAAACATTTTTTCCTTATATCTCACCTAAAGCTCCCTCTTTGAGCTTTGCATGTGGAAAGAACAGAAGGGAACAAGCTACATTGTATTCTGTGATGACGGAATTTAATTCTGATCGTTTATGGAGGTCAGAAAAGGTTCCATGTTAGTTCTCTCCACAAGCTATTCAATCTCCCAAGGTGCACACTCCAGCCCCCCTGAACTAGCTGCTCTTGGATTTGTAAAAACCCAGACTCAAAATCCACTACATCAACTTTAATAAACTTCCTGATGAAGACAGTTAATCAATTACTACTGTTTTCATCCACCATAGGGGTTCTGCAGCTGTTTTTATTTTAAGACAATCCACTACAAAACAAGAATATGCATTTGGAATGAAGCATATTAAATCAAGATGAACATTCTGTGTGTAGAACAATCAACGCATAATTTTGTCAGAATGATTAGCTACCCTGATGTCCCAATTACTGCTGAGCCTGTACACACATCACAGAAAATCCTCTGACAATGGCACTGTGGCGTGGAGTTGCTCTGCAGCCCAGGCTGTAGACAAACACACACCATACGCATTATGATCAGTGAAGTATTGCTTCCAACTCTGCAATTAAGATTTCTGCCACCAAAAAATGCCTTTCTGCAATATGTTTCATTTGTCTGCTCCTATTTTCTTAAATGAAATGGTCACAATAATAACGCACCGTACATAGGGGTTTCGACTGCTTTTTTTTAAGCAAAACTATGTATTAAACACCTCTGGCTTCTTCCATTTAAAAGTGAAAAATGGCACAGGCAGAATGCTAAAAATTCAAAGCTAACATATATTTTTTAAATTAAATACAGAAAGATTCATAACATGAATTGATCAGTATTGCAGTTTAGGGGAAAAACCTGTAGTTGTGGATTCTGTCACATAAAATGTATGATCTAAAACATGATGAGGATTCAGAACACATTTAGCTGAACCTGTGCCATGTCCTCAATTTTCCCTCAATAGCGTTTTGTTTGTTTGTTTTAAGCATCCTGGAAGTCTACAATCTGTGACCTAAATAACCCCCACACAAGAATTTTTTTAGTCTTATTTCTTTCTAACTCAAAGTACGGTAAATGAGCTGTTTTGAAGTCACAATAGCCTCACTTTTGCTTTAACCAGAACTGCTTTAGCCATTAGCTACAATATATGGTCCATAAGTGTTCTAACAAGTATCAAGACAAATATAATCTTTGCAGGTGCCTTCCTTACTGCTACAGACCATACTCAAAGTCAGGATCTCAAGCTGCTTCCCCACAATGCCCCAGGAAGTCACACATCTCAGGAGAGACTCCACAGGTGACAGCTTATTGAGCAAGGCGCCATTACCAAACAGCAGGAAATACCGACCTTCACAAACCATGTCTGCCCTGACAGCACAACAGAATGGCCCCAACCAGTGCTGGGTACTTCCTAAAGAGAAGATCAGGCTATCCGCTAAACATGAAAATACACAAACAGCATAAATGGCAAAAACGGAAATATCTTCCATTTTTGGACTTCACAGCTATGTGCCACCTTAAGCAGGATTTTGAACATTATAAATTTGTACATAGGTGTTTAAAACTTGCTGAGGGATCAGCCAGTTGGATTCCAGTCAGTCCTGCTCACCCTTCCACCAGTACCACATAGCTTTTTAGCTAGAATACAAATTCATGTTGCTCAGTGCAGCCATCAGATCATTTGTTCTATTGTATTGTGCTTGAGGAGCAGCAGTCTGGCTCAGTTAACTTCTGTATTACACAGTCACCTTGAGTTGCGTAGTGCATGTACTTAGTTATCCAATAGACCCCAAGGCAAGGATTAACTAACTGAGCATACAGCTATGAGGAGATGAAAATCAGCTGAATTTTAAAAGGCCAAACATAATAAATTGCAAAGCAAGCCCTATATAGTACATATACCAAGCATGCACAACTTGCAATATTAAGCAACCGCTGATGCATCTTTTACACCTTCCTTTGCTACAAAGGGAGAGTTGGGAGAGAAAGAGAAATCAAGTAAATTCACATTCTTTTACTATCCTACCACAAAACAATGTGAGGTAAAGGTACTGGTAATCATGGTAATGGTAATCATTAGGTACTAATTAGGTGCCTAAAAACTGGCCATCCATTATCTTCAGATGCTTGTTACTTACCAACTCAACAGCAATCCACCAACTCAACCAACACTGGGAATAAAAGGACTTTCTTGTGAAAATCATTTTATTAAAGAGTTAACGTCACAACAAGCTCAAAGTAACACATGCTTCAGAAATAAATTTGATGAAAAATACTCTGAACAGAAATATGAATGTTTTGAAGGCATGGTAAATCATCAGTTGCAAGAAACTTCTGCAAACAGGTGCAAATTCTGTTGGTGCAATGGAAAAAAAAAAGTCAGAAAAGACAACTTCTGGACATTTTGGTAGTACAGTTTGTCTAAGAAAATCAGAAAGGGCTCAATTTCCATGGCTGCATAGACCCAAATGTACTTCTTCAGTAATTACCTCCTGCACAGATTTTTCATTGTAAGTACTAACAAAACAAATTTAGTTGACATCCTAATGTAGCTGTTATATATATATATATATATATATATATATATATAAAATATGCAATAGATGTTTGACTCATGCAGCCTCCTCACATTATTTTTCTTTAATTTACTCAAGAAACATTATAAAAAAATAAGTTTGCAATTTGTATTTCATTCCAGTGTTAGCTCTGCATCACCTCAGGCAAAGACAGTGTTTCAGCAGATAGATAATCTAATTTGGCAAGAAATCTGCCCTAATTCTTAAACTCATTTTTGTAAATCCATGTAGAAAATAAATGCAAACTCTTTATACAAAACAAGAGCAAAGAACTGTACCTATATAAAAGAGGATTTCACTTTGTTATCATGGCACATACTTTAAACTTTCACAACAACATACTAATTTTAATTTAGTTTTTTTTTTAAACCCCAAAATAGTGTTGATGAATGGAAGAATGTGAGTTACCATAGGCAGCCGACTCATGCATTAAGCAATTCATGTTCTTTATCAGTTTTCCCCACAGCGTCAGGATTGGATAACGGGTCAAGGTCAGCAAAGATACTGAACCAGGCAGTCAAGTCTTTAGGATTCCGTGTAGGTTCTGGGGGAAAATGAATAAATAAATAAATAAAAGTACAAACTTGGAGTTCTTCCTTGTCAACTATTTCAAAACGAAACTGACAAAGTGTGGCTGAGGTCAAACAAATGCTGTTGTTTCACTTATTACTGAGGGCACTCCTGACAAGAAAATCAGAATGAGTGATTGCATTTCAAAACACCACCTTTAAAAGAATATGGAACTTCATTAAGAACAAATGTTTTATGTCTGTCTGCCTGTGTACTTTATGCACCTCCTGCCACAATAAGTACAGAACACTTCAATCAAAAGTAGTCTCTGTCAAGCTTTAGTGAAAGGTATTTCCATAGAATCACAGAATCTTTTGAGTTGGAAGGGAACTTTCCTGGTCATCTAGTCCAACTCCCCTGCAATGAAAAGAGACACCTACTGCAAGACAAGTCATTCAGACCCTGGTCCAGCCTGACCATAAATCTCTCGAAGGATGGGGTAACCACCACCTCTTTGGGAAATCCATGCCAGTGCCTCACCACACATGTAGCATATAGTAAAAAAAAAAACAAACTTCTTCCTTATATCCAATCTAAATCTCCCCTTCTTTAGTTTGAAACCACTTCTTGTCCTGTCACAACAAATCCTGCTAAAAAGTCTGTTCTTCTTCTTTTTGTAGCCCTCCAGTAGATACTGACAGGCCACTATCAGGTCTTCCTGGAACCTTCTTTTCTCCGGGCTGAACAGCCCCAGCTCTCATAGGAGAGGTGCTCCATCCCTGGAATAATTGCTGTGGACACACTCCAACAGGTCAATGTGTCTCCTGTATTGAGAGCTCCATATCTGGACACAGAACTCCAGGTGATGTCTTACAAGTGCAAAGCAGAGGGGCAGGAACACCTTCCTCATGCTACTGGCCACATTTCTTTTAATACAGCCCAGGATATGGTTGGCTTTCTGGGCTGTGAAGGCATGCTGTTGACTCATGCCCCGCTTCCCCTCCACCAGTATCCCTAAGTCCTTCACAGCAGGGATGTGCTCTATCCTTAACATCCTTCAGTTTGTACTGATAGTGAGGGTTGCCATGACCCAGGAGCAAGACCTCGCATTTGAATTTGTTCAAGCTCACGAGTTTCACCTGAGTCCAGTGTCAGAGACATGTACCCGTGTGAGACTACTTGTGTACACACCTGCGTGCCCGCAAAAAAGCAAAAACAAAGTGGAAGCAAACTTTATTTTCAACCTTACATTCTTACAGGACTGAATTCCCCACAGAATATCATAAAACATGTCTCAAGTACAGCTTCTAGTATAAGGGTAGATTTTTTGATTGATATAAAAAAAATGTGAACCAGGAATATGTTGAATACCAAAAGCAGCTGGAATACTGTATGTCTACATCAAAATACAGATGTTGATGCAAGGCAGATTTTCAAATTAAAGAGGAGGTGACTGGCTGCTTTAGAGAAGGTACACTGGAACAAGCCCTCCAAGGATGTGGTCATGGCCCCAACCCACCAGAATTACAGAAGCATCTGGACAATCCTCTCAGACATATGGTCTGATTTTTGGGCGGTCTTGCCTGGAGCCAGGAGTTGGAATCAGTGATCCTTATAGGTCCCTTCCAACTCAGGATATTCTATGATTCTATGATTTTTTTTTGGAGATCTCATGTTTAGCAGGCATTGTGTTCTTAGCAAAATAAGATGTACTCTTCTACTCAGAAAGATAAATGTTGTACACTAAATGAAAGCATTCTTTCTGAAATAAGGAATTTATGGACAAAATATGCTCTGCTTGGCATTAATTCCACCTTCGTGTCTGTGAGGCTAGAGAACGTGTCACTTTCACAGACACAGATTTTAGAGTAGCTGAATGTTCTTTGTATTTCTGGTGAAGGCATCGTAGCTGAGACATCTTATTCATTTCCCAACCAGTTCCCAAAACAGCTTAACTGTCTTTTTCTACTAGGCTAAAAGCAGTCATTTGTTTAATCCTGGGAGGCAGGGGAAGGAATACACAACGCTCCTTCCTTTTGCACTGTCCATATCTGATACAGCTTCTGCTTGAAAATGAATGCACAAAATAGGCTGCTAACTGGAATAAGGATACAAATGCATTCCTGGCTCCCCTATCCAAAAAAAAGAAAACCCAAAAAACCCACAAAAAACCCACCCTAGTCAAAATTAGCAGGGCTTTTTCTCAGTAGATAGCCAGACTATACTCTTGGCTCACTTGCCACAAGTGAATTGTTTCATACAGACAACTATTGATATGATGCATGTTATCAATGAAATTTATGATAACGGCTCTTCTGTCTTATCAGTAGCCTGTATTATAGCCTAGAGCCTCAGAACACTCTTTAGACTACACTAAGTGCATGCAGATGCTTTTCTGTATGACTCAAAATTGAAGTAGCAGAACAAACTGTAGTGTGAGCTCCCTTTTACTCAGTACATTATTATTCTGACATACCACCAGCACTGAAGCCTACAAACAAAACATACACACAAACACTATACATATAATCAACATTGAGAGAGCAAAGCAGTAGCAACAAAGCTCTTGATGTGTAAATGCTGTAAAAACAGTCTTTATTATGGTAGATGAGGTGAGAAAACTAGCAAGAAGTCACAGTTAAAGAAGAAAACCAAAGCATCTCAAAAACTAAATGACTTACCACCTTTCACTGGCGTCTTGTTAGCGTTCACATTCAGGCTGTTTGGTTTCTGTGCTGGCTGTGGTATAGACAGGGGGCTCCCACTGTTAGCTGCCCACCCTAAAATTCAATAATATAGCAGCATTAGTGGTAAGAATTGCCTTGTCAGCTCTGACACTTCACTCTCTAGCAGCACAGTGCTCAGATCAGGTGATGAAGCATAGTGTTTTGGTTACGGCCTTTTCTATCTTTCCTCTTACATGAAAAATGAGCAGTAAGAGACTGCAGACAAACAACACCCTTAAGAACAGAGCATCCGTGGATCAATTTCTTCATCTCCAGATTCAAGGAATTGTACACTTTTCACACCTTTAATCTAGCTAAAGAAAGATAAGGTTGTTTTGTTTTGTTTTTTTAATCTTTAATCCAATCACACTTAATATGCCAGCATGGTAATGAAGTCAGCCATAGCTGGAGAATGAGGAACATCAGCTACACATGGGCAAAAATATTACATATAATAAACATTTTTTTTACATCTTCCTTTACTTTTACAGTTCCAAAGACTTATTTCATCAACTGTTCCAGGAACAAATGCATTTTGTGACTCTGGGTTATTTAATGAATTATTAAATGATTAATTCTGAAAAAAATCATTTGTTGCCAAACACTCTGAAGAATTAAATTCTAGATGAACTACATGCAGCTAACTTAAAACTGGGTTTTAATTGAGTGTATTTTAGTTATCCTTCATGGTAAGCATCTTCTCACCAGGGAGAGAGCAACTTTGTGGAAAAAAGTGAAACTGGGTATTCACAATTTATTGTTCCTACGTGCGCATTTCATAACCTCAAGATAATAATGACAACTACAGTTACTGAAGCTGGATGAGCCAAGCTGGCAAAATGAATTAGGGAAAGCATACCACAGAAACATAGGAAAAATGGTCCCTCGTTTATGGTATTTAAATTCTTATGCTTTATCACATTTAGAAGACCGGAGGTCATATTTCTAACACCAGGATTAGAATACAGATGTGATTAGCTAGCTTCTATTTCTTATTCGAATGCTACCTCCTATAAGTGTTGCCTGGTTAATTGTCCATCCACCTAAAGGAACTTGTATATCTAATTCTGCAGTGTCTGAAACAAGATATGTATCTGTACACATGGCTAGTATTTCCTTGTTCAGCCTCTTTTTCTACAAGTTCACGCTCTCACATCCTTTATCTGCTCTCGTCTTCCTTCCTCCCCTTACTTTCTCCACTTTTGAGACCACTGTCAGATACCAAAAGCTGCTGCAACAGCCATTATATTACAGAAACCCTTCCTTCCTCTAACAGCTTATTTTCATCACTCTGATCTGGCGTTGACTATAAAGGGTTCAAGGCCCATGCTGTGTTATTAAAAGGAAGCAAGAAAGTGTTTCTATAAAAATCACATAGATCAGAAAGGGAATTTTAAGCCGCAAACATCCTCTGTGTCTCTGAGAAACTTAAAACTTCCTGAAAATCTGGATGCAGAAGGCTCACATACGTTTGTTCTAGGCAAAGGCAACAAAGGCTTACAGGCCAGCTTGTACCTCCTGAAAATGTGATTTTAAGAGTTTAATCTTTCAAATAAAAAAAAGTAAGGCATTAACACTTCAGAGTGACATACTTTTTCCAGACATTTTCTTTGCTTGTATTACAAAAGAGAAGAATGGCAGAGGACACAACTACAGAAAACTGCAGTGCTTTCATTTGCATGCATACATATTGCAGGAAAGTGCTTTGCATGTCATGGATGGCAATGGCAATGGATAAAATGAGAGCTTCAAAGAACCGGGCCAAATCCTAATTTCAGAACAATGAATGGAGAGTGCTGCCTGGAAAGTTCCTGTGCAAGTTCCACTGCCTCCAGTGAGCTCAGGAACAAACCAATGTGAGCGTGCATCATTGCGACTTGGCAGAGCACAGAGTGGAACACTGTGTGGCACCCAGCTGCTTGGACCCCTCCATTTGACTCTCTGAGCTGAGACGTGGTGAGCAGTATGCCCACATGGTGCTCTGCTCTGGGTCTCTTCATTATAGCACAGGCAGCTCAAACACCACTTTGAAAGCGGTAAAAAAACTTAACCATAAAAAAATCCAACCAAAGATGTTCTGTAAAATAGACAGTGCTTGCATTATGAAATTCTGGATCCATGAAGGCCTTGGGAAAGATTGCCACAGCATTTTTATGAAATACTTTCACGGATTTCGTTTTTACCACCCACTCACGGTGAGCTGCAGAGAACAAAGCCTGTGCCTTTCAAAACCAAACTGCATTCTCTATCAGTATGACAGCATTTGCTGGCCCCACACTTGTTTTAGTTTGCCTAGTTCACAGGGCAAATTCATTCTGTGACTAGACAGAAGGTTATCGCTGTGACAGCAAGGAAACCAAACAGCTTGCTCTACAGCGAGCTTCTTCACAAAGTTACCACAATTAAATTTAGAAATGGAAACAGTAAGCTGCACATTTTCTTACTAACTAGAACATGTGCATACGTAGGTCATATAAAGAGGAATTCTCAGTGGGGTAAGTAAATGTGGCCATAAACGTGAAGGAGAAAGCCAATGCTCTCTGTGAAAAAGTGGCAAGGCAACTGAACTGCGAACCTGTATTTAGAGTGGGATATAAAAGACTCACTGGGATCATGCTTTGTTTTTGATATTTGTATATATATTTAGATATTTTAAAACAGCACTTGGTAGTCCCATAGCAATTTGGAGTCCCATTGTGCTAGATCCTGTCAATAAATATAGCCAGAGAGGACTCGGAGCTGGGAATTCCTGACCGTAACAGTTTACAACCTGCATAGCACTGTGCCTGTTTTACAGATTAAGATCTGAGGCAGAGAAAAAACAAAGCCTCAAAGATTTATGAGTGTGCTTAACATAAAATAAGTAAGTAATCCCACTGAAGTTAATAGAAAAGTTAATGTGCTTAAAGTTAAGCATGTGAGTTTTAAGAATTTTTATGGTCTTAAGGCCAAATTCACACAGGAAGCATGCACCATCTCGGCTCCACTGCAGCACCTTGCACTGAATAATTATTAAGCAAGCCCATCAATTAGGGGGAAAAAAAACGTACAGCACAGTGTACAGATGTATCACAAATCCCTCAGTAAAATATCCATAACTCACATATTCTAATATTTTTGTTTAGATACGCTTATACTGCAGTTAGTATTTTTTTTGTTTTCTAAAAAGTCACTGCTCACAGATTTGACAAGGTTATATGAAAGAAGCGCCATGAAATGAAATGCAGTTTCAGAAGAAATGAGATTTCACAAGATACAAAAAGCATACAATTTCACCTTCAGAAAAAAATAAAAATAATGCATTTCACTTGATAACTAGACTGAAGCCAGGAACATGATGATTATCAGATATAATCATTTGAGTTGATTAGCCGTGGGTTTTCAAATGCCAAGAGATCAATTACCGTTATCTTTCTCCCAAAATCTTGGAAATTAAATTTGAAAACATCAACATATTTTACTCTTTTAATGTGTGATTCTACAATGATATTACATTGACAGAACTACTTTTCTATTTCTAGGTTTCATGAATGCAACATATGTAACTTGCACAGCCAATGTCACTGTCTCATGCAAGTGGAAGGGACAACAACAAAACAGATACTCAGCTGTCTGAATATATTATATACACACACATATATATACATATAATATTTCTTACTGAAAAAACGCTTACATTTAAAAACATGCAAAGACTTAAGAAAAGCAATTCTTATTATATATATATTGCTTTTAGTCATTTACTTAAAATCTGTGTACGTCCTTGCATCAAAAAAGGTGTTTTTCATTGTTCCTTTTGTCCCTGTTCTGTTTGACAATGCAGTGACTAAGACTCATTATTTTTTCTGTTCCTATTTTATGTAGTCAATTCCTACACTGTTCCAGCTCTTCACTCTATTAACCATACTCATAAATGCATATATTTCATCATAAAATTGCACAGCATTGCAAATGCCATTTGCCCAGGTCCCATCTAAATACTGAAGTCAGTGAACCCAAGTATCTTGCTTGTGCTGGGAAGAAGGAACAGTAACTGAATTAATTACCAGGTAACTTCGACTTTCTTACTCTTGCCAAAATGGCACAGGTCATTACATATCCTATATGATTATACGAGTTTCACAGGTTCCAAGAAGTAGTCTTCAGGATGAAATCAGTCTGCTAGTATATCCCTACCTCACAACAGCGTGGGATACAGAAAATAAATGCAATTGATTTTCACTAAGTTGTTTAAAAATAGTATTTCCAGACAAAATACAGTAATCATTTTTGGTTCTTTGGCCCCGAAACAAATATAGCAGTCATGATTTAAACAGTAAAACCCACTCAAATGCATTTTCTACTACTGAAAAATGTGTCAAAGACCTTTCAGGAATAATAAAGAAAATATTCAAGACAGTTATTCTGACTTTAGGCTTCAGAGTAATTCCTTCACAAGTCTAAATGCAGGGCTTGAAAAAAATATGCACGTTCCTCTCTAGGTCACATTTCACTTTAACTTCAGCATTTCTGCAGCTATGGCACAACATCACTATACTTCTAAATAGCAGAAAGCCATACTCTGAAGTTTAAAAGCAAAAACAAAATGATAACATACCAAGATGAGCTCTTACCATGTAAAGATGACTGCAAGTCATTCATATTTTGGTCTAACAGTTGAGAAGGCAAATAGCCTGATGGAGTTGATGCCACAGCTGAAGTGTTATCCCCATCCCCAGCTGAAGAGTTCATGGCGAGATCAGTAAGTGCATCCTGTCCAAAAACAGCTGTCCATTCTTTGCTGAACTCTCCCTCTTCCAGGGAGGAAGTATTGAGGATATCATTCAGTAATACCAAGTCATCCTTATCCCTAGGTTCCAAGGACTTTGCAAACTGCTCCTTTGATGCTGTTTCAGAACAAAACGGAGAGTAAAGATAAATCAATACTAAAACAATCAATGAATGGAAGCCACAATTTCAAAATATTCAGTCTAGTTTCTATGTATTAACTAAGATGGGATATTTTTTTCTATGAATATTTGTCATTTTCTCTTTTAGAACTAATTCTCTTGGACATCTGGGCTTGTAGTTAATGCAACAAATTATTCCCTAATTACCTTAGATAACAGTACTGCACTTCAGATTCATTGTCCATTAAAAATACTACAAGCCTACATAAGTATCTAATAGATACTGCACCAAAACCAATACATAGTCTAATGCCTAAAAACATAGGAGAAAAGTACCATGAAGTATTACACAAGCTACTTTTTCAAGTATTACATAAACTTCCTCTCAAAACAATCAGATTGATACAAGCAGAAAATAACTGGGACACGACTCTAGAATTCTGTGAGAACATACTTAAGACAGCCTTTATAACTTTCTATTCATTACTCACAGAGATATGCTGTTCTTCTCCAAAGGGTGCTGTTTTATCATGTAACTTTTGAATTCTCATAGTCCTTTCCACTAGCTTACATAATGTTTGGAAAGAGAAAGAATTATCTATGAACGCCAAATGTTATTTTACCTGGAAACATTTAGAGTTCCACTGTGGGAGCAAATAGAGGACAAAAATGGTGGTTAACAATGCTGATGTTATGTTACCGAAACCCAGATCAGTTTATCTTAACTGTGCTCATTTCGAACTTGTGGTAAGGCTCAGAAACAAATTCAGTTTTCCAAATTGCTGATATATCATCTGAACTCTCCAAGTTTCACACAGCTTGCAGAGATGTTTTAACATTTTGGGGTTGAGATAAAAGATTGATAGTGGCACAGTGCTTGCTACCACAGCAACAGGTCATTTGATTTAAATGCAATTACCTTTTCAAGAAAGTTCCCTTTTAATAGCTGCAGTAATTTATAATGTAATGGCTGAAGTTGAGTCATGGGAGAAAAAAAAACCCACAACTGTTTTAAAAATAGGCAGATGAGTCAACATACACACCTATGTACTAAGAAACAAAGACGACAACACATAATACAAGGGTTTTTTAAATTGCTGAAGTCAACACTGATGCTGAGCTCCTCTCAAATTCACATTTTATGCTCCCTGATGTGAACAACAACAAAAAAAAGGAACTATTACAAACAAGTCAATTCTAATGTTCCCACTAGACTATAACTAAAATACCACAGAAAACAACTCGTTCTCCTGAATGTTGAAGTACTTTCCAATCTTCAAATAAATAGCAAAGAATGTTAACATTCTCCAAGCACCTACAATTTCCCTGAATCTCTCTCTGTCCAAGCAGCAATGTGGAGGGGGGTACATTCTTACATAGGGAAAAGATGCTTGCTGTTTCAAAGACGTGTAAAAACTGTGATTTCTACTGGATGACACCACCTCAAATCTGCTTTCAGTAGGCTCTTTCATGAACTTGGAAGGCTTGCAGGGGGAGACTCAAAAAAGGCATCATTAATAACAGCATACTACCAATACTTATCACAAATTATGTTTACAAAAAATGTTACAAAAATTTGGCAGCAACACAGCTTTGGGAAAAAAATTGCTTAATTTGGGTATCCTATTGTAGAAGTACCATTTCTACTGGGAGAGAAAGTAAAACATACAGCTTTACATCAGATGAGCACTTGAATCTTGCAGTACTTCACATAACCACCAGAAATCAGAAGAGTGACATATTTCTTATCTCAGCAGTCTTTCTGGTTTTCCTGGGGAGAGAATGCAGACAGAGCAGGGGATGATAGGGTGGTGCCTATGCTGAAGCTACCCCAAGTAAACAGCAGTAAAGCTCTGCTTGTTTGCATAATGGTTATCTTGAAAACAGTCTTGCTTATCAAGATATTACTCATGTGGTATCTGTGCTAGATTACTAGAATTATATGGACTTTCTCACCTCACCTATAAAGCTTCTATTATTTCTTTTCCTGTTTTATTGCCCATTTTCACAGTTGAAATTGCTTCTTCATCTTCACATTCTGCCCTTAATCTTAAAAATCCAGGAAAAAAACCCACAAACTCCCAATAAAAGACTAAAAAACCTAATGTCACAATATTTTCTTCTGTTTGTTTGAACAAGCATTTAGCAATATTCATACTCCTTTGCAAACATGCCTCATTTTGCTGTTATTAGAAAAATAAATAAGTAGGAAGAGAAATTAAAAATATTTACAATTATATATTATTTAAAATACAGGATAAAGACTACCTTCTAAATTACACACAGAAGTGTATCTCTAATTACACTAGTACTGTTAAAATAGCAAAATAGTAATTAGTCTAAATCTAGCTAGTATGTAAAATCTAGGTAGATAGCTAACATTAACATAAGCATCTTTATCAGATGTAGCTGTTCCACTACTACTTTCATACTGGCTTAAACATTTCACTAAAGAAAAAAAAAACAACAGGCTTTTAACTGACATGACTGAACTCGTATGAACACTAATTATATGCATTATTTACATCTGAAGGTTGAAGAACATACGATTCAGGAGAAAACCAGGAGGAAAAAAAAGGCCACATACTAACTTTTTATTTGTTAACCACAGAAAAGAAGTTAACACTATCATTTCACAGATTAGGACTGCTATGTGCAGAGGCAGACGAGGAAACTTTCAGTGTTTCTGCCTGGGTTAAGATGTAATTTCCCACCACAGTACAAGAGACTGCCTGTGGTAAAACAAAGTCAGTGTTTGCAGATCTGCTGTTGCTTACCCATCATGAAGGCTGTACCTTAAGTAGCCCAAATAAAACTCTCAGGCTGACTAAACCACACAAAGGGATTTCTTTGGTTCTTTGTTTGCCTTCTGAGCTGACACATTATTTTGATCTTGTTAAGGTTTTTTTTTTTAACTCATTCTTTTCAGATGAACAAGTAAAGAGCAAATGAAGAAACTACATGCAAAATTCTTATTGCACAAGATAATTCAATATAAACCATCTGGCAAGTAAAACAGCACCCTTTGGAAAAGAACAGCATATCTTCTTGAGCTGCTGCTAATATAACAAAAGTGAAAGGACAGGAATAGAACCTGAAGTTAAAGCCTTTGTTTTCACATCTATTTGAGAACAAGACATCAGGTTTAATTAACTATAGGGCTGAAAGAAGTTACCAGTTCTTAAATGTTTTCTAATATTTTCACTGTTGGTATAAAACTAGTGGTTAGTATTGTATTGCTATGTGAAGAGTTCACAGAATCACAGAACTGCTCGGGGTTGAAAAGGACCACAATGATCACCTAGTTCCAACCCCCTGCTATGTGCAGGGTTGTCAACCACATCCAGCCTGGCCTTGAATGCCTCCAGGGATGGGGCATCCACAACCATCTTGGGCAACCTGTTCCAGTGGGTCACCACCCTGTGTGTGAAAAACTTCCTAATATCTAACCTAAACCTCCCCTGCTTCTGTTTAAAACCATTCCCTCTGGTCCTATCACTATCAACTCATGTAAACAGTCATTCCCTCTCCTGTTTATATGTTCCCTTCAAGTACTGGAAGGCCACAATGAGGTCTCCACAGAGCTTTCTCTTCTCCAAGCTAAATGAGCCCAGTTCCCTCAACCTTTCCTCACAGGAGTGGTGCTCCAGCCCTCTGATCATCTTAGTGGCCCACCTCTGGACATGTTCCAAGAGCTCTGAATCTTTCTTGTGCTGGGGGCCCCAGGCCTGGATGCAGTACTCCACAAGGGGCCTCACAAGAGCCGAGTACAGTGAGGCAATCACTTCCCTCTCCCTCCTGGCCACCTTTTTTAATGCAAAGACTGAAAAAAGTTATAGCAGAAGTATGGTTTATGGTGCAACCTACTTCAATGAAGCAAACCAATTAATATAACCAATCCAATATAACCTTGAAACACCTGCTGGGATGTTTTTATCCTCAGTAAGGTTTGTTTTACATTCTTATATCAGGCACAGTGCTTCAACTATTTATGAAGTTGAACTTCCTTTAATGCCGTTTAAATACTGCAACTGAATAATTTCATTAAGAAACATAACCTTTCAGATTATGAAAGCAATAAAGAACCAAGATTAAAATTATACTTGGTACCTATGGTTGAAAAGCAAATGAAATAGATATGCACAAATGTTTCATACCATTTTCTTCAGGTTGCAGGTCTAATAAGTCATCTACAGCACCTAAGAATAAAAAAGAAGAAAAAATCAAAAGCAACAGGAGATTTGCAGTACACTGACAAACTCCTTGTATACATCTAGATGTATTTTCTTAAGACACTTCACCTGAGTTCTGTTTGTGGTTACAATTTCTTTGTAATTTGGATAACGAATCCTTGCCATCATGAGCTGTAATCAAGAGCCATAAACACATCAAATCACACTTGGCACTTGATGGTATTGATAGAATGAGAACATGTTTATAAACAATGTCACTACATTCAACATGCAACAGTTGTTACTCGTGTTTAAAGTGAACCTGTTCACCATGGGTGAAAGACCCAAGATACAAGTATTTTTAAATAAAGTAACATTTCTGAATAACAACAAGGTGAAATCTTCCTCTGTAACATCACCTGCCACACAAGACCATCTCCAGGCTAGTACAACCAAATGAAGCAACCCCAAGAACTGTACAGATGTCCACTTTCCTCCAGAAGCAGAGATGTGTTTTTTATAACTTTGTACTTCCGCAGGGCAGAAGAGCACAAAGAAGTGCTCAGGAACTCATCACTACTTAAACTGCTTTTCCTGACTATGTATCAGTTTATTATACAAACTGGATGTTAAGAAGTGGAAGCAGTTGATGAGGGGAGCTGTGAATAAACAGTTCCATCTAACAGTTCCAACTAGTGTCACCATGTTGATTATTTTAGGAAATAAAGATGTACTTTAAAAAAAAAAAACAACAGAACAAAAAAACAATCTTAGCAATGTCAGAGACTTGCTAGTATATGAAGAGGGGAGAATTTAGCAGAAGTATTCCAAAATATTTCAGTTCCTTCTAGAGATGAAGGAGAAAGAGACACAACAAAGTATATTATGGATAATACTTATGAGCTGTCAAATATTTCAGCAAGTGAGAACAATTCTAGACAACGCCTGCTAAGAAAATACTTTAAAAGTCAGGTTTTTATATCCAAAAATATTAACATATCTGGTAAAGTAAGTATCCAATTGCTTAACTGCAAAGTGGTTGAAACTTCTAATTGCCAAAAAAATGACCTGATGTGGTGCCACAATTAAAGAAAACACACACAAAAAGAATAACTAACACAGTGATTCAAATAACTGTAGGTAACTATGGGCTGGTAGCTCATCATTACTTCTTGGTAAAAGAACAGGAGTACAAGTGCTCTTGTAATAAAACGTATTTTTATGGAAAATAGGCTTAGTTTAAAAGAAAACAGAGATCAAACCAAAACAGTAACAACAACAACAAAAAAAACAACTAATTCAATTATTTGATAAAACTATAAGCTTTTTTTAGCAAAGAAATTTAAGAAACAAGTGACTTTTCACTATGCAGCCTTCCAGCTAGAAAGTTAACACTGTGTAATATCTATAAGAAACATATTGAATGGATTAGGAGCAAGACAACTAACAGATGTCAAAAGAAGTTGCTGGCAAAAATAATTGCAAAATAGAAGTGTTTCCAGTTTAGATCTGCAAGGTTTAGTGTTATATTGACTGCTTTTCAATGGCTTTAGCAGCCATCTGGAAGTAAACACAGAATCCCTCTTAAAAAAAACGTGCAAACAACTTCCAGACTGTTAGAGGTGGTCATTCAGACCAGTCACTCAGTTACTACAGTAAAGCTGGAGAATTTAATACCACTAATTCTTAAGATATATCTCTAGGAATAAAGAATATAAACCATGTTTCAGAATGGAAGAATGAGTCCTGGAAATCTGTGACTAAAGTGAACCATGCTTTCATAAATAAATAAATAAATAAACCACAAGTGTGAGCTTCTAACTTGACTGAAGTCATAACTAAAAAAGCGAGATATTTCTGGAAATAGAAAAAAAAAAGAAGGCAATGAGTAGAAACAGGAATGTGACTTTAGAAACATTACTGGTGAAATTAATATCAGAAATGTCTTGTACAGCAACACTGCTCAAATATTAAAAGTGATGCTGGACAAGGAATGGAAACAAAAACTTCAAAATTAATGGACTAGAGAAGATGTATTACAGATAACAATATGGTTAGCCTATTATGAGGAGGATCGGAACTGGAAGATTCTCCATTGATTTAGCACATAAAGATACACTTTAAAGTCACAGCATAACTTGGATGGATGTCTGGGTGCCATTTTGTGAGCCACTTATTAGCGTAGAGCTAGCTATGAAGTTGGATCAGGCTTCACAGGGATGTGCCTCAAACATGTCCAAGGATGACAGTTTCTGTAAGGACTTATTCCAACTCTTTGCCACCCCTGCAGAGAACACTCTTTCTAATACCTCACCACATTTTCCCCTCCTGTCATTCGTCTCCATCATCTACCATTCTTTCATTGTGAATCTTCAGCTGGAGCCTGGCTGTGTCACTTGGTAATAACCGCATATCAGGTCATTGGCAGAAGCTGAATATGACTTTGCCCACTTTTTGGCCATAAGTTCCACTGAATTTAATGAGTTATTAACAGAGTGGATGTTTGATCACTGGAATAAACTAGTATGCTAAGTAGCACAGTTTCCATCTTGACATCTACTGATCAGAAAATCCTCTCTTCGAGGATGTGCTCAGTGTAAGAATTATGCTTTGGAAAGCAAACTAGTTGCCTGAGAGTAACCGAGTGAAATGCAGTGGAATACAATACATAAGACATTATGTTTAACAGATCTTCCTGGCATTAAGTTTTATGCATTTGTAGGGATTTGCTTATTGTTTAATGTATGTTCAGCTTCAAACAAAAAAGAAAACAACATATATTGCATTTATGAGTTGTGAACACATGAAATAAAATACCTGAATAGTCTGGTTCCTTGGTATGACTCTCCTCATCTAATGAAATCAACCTTAATTTGAAAGAGTAAGAAACATTAAGAAAACAATTCTAGGAATAGCAAATGTATTATTCTCTTCTTGGTCACACCATTACAAATCATAATGATAAGAAGGAAACTAATTCGTATGGACTCCTGCTTTTGCTATATATGCTGGTTTATTGTTGAATTTTATTGTTGTATTGGAACAAGTCTGTTGAAAATCAAAATAAGACTGAAGACCAATTGTCAAAACCTACCAGCTTTTCATTCTTCATCTAACTAAATATATGTAAAGAAAGCACAGAGTATTTTTGTCAGTGGCTGTAAACCTTAACAGGTAAAATAACTTTTCTTATAAATAGCCAAGCAAAATCCACTAATTGTCAGTCAAGCTGTTCTCTGCTTTTTGACAACTGATCCTTAGCTGGGTGCTTCACTTAAAACACAGGTAGTCAAAACAACAGGTGGCAGCAGGATTATATCAACATAGCATCTCCTCGCAACTGAATCCTGATGGTCCCGTAGGAGAGGGATCACATCTCATTCTCCTGTTCTTCTGTTTCTATAGCAGCCCATTCATAAGTCTCTCACCTCAGAGCTACAGGTAACCCAAACCTTGATAGCATCAGCACACTTAAATGCACTTTTTGCTAAGTACCTCCTGTTTCATTGGATTACTAACCAGTGCTGTATACATTACAAAAACTAATTGCTGCTCAAAGCAATCAGGAATCCATATCCTATTCCCAGGTGAAAGGAGATGCTGCTAAAGGGAGAAATAGAATGCTCACATATCTTCTCCCATATAATGCTGCTTTAGTAAGGAAAAAATGAAGTAAAAGCTGAAAAATAGAGACATGGCTAAGAAAGATGAGAAACATATGAGATTTAATGGACCTTTTTCAAGCTCTCAATTTATTCTTAAAGTTTATTAATTTTCATACACACAATACAGCATTTCAGTAATGCTTTATTAAGCTTACTTTTTGCTAACATGATCAAATTACCCATGTCTATATTTTCAATGTTTGGTGACCTCTGTAGCTAGAAATCGGATTATACATAGATAGAGATACTTATTATTTTGAGATACAGTGCATATGACTTACTGACTCTGCTGATCTTCTGATTTGGTGCTCTCAGTCTGTGGGTCCTCCTTTTCTGCTGTTTCTCTTAGTTTATTCACAGGATCTTGCAAACTCTACATTATATTCATTACATAAGCAAAGAGAGAGAAGAAGAAAAGATTCAGGGAAGCAAAGGTGTGCCATGTAAGGCCAAACAAGACCATAAAGACTACATAATTTACTATAAAAAGTACATCTGATACAAATACATTCACTTCTTAAGTCTATTTTCTCCTCATACTGCTTCTTTATTTCTTTACTCTTTTCTTCCTGACCCAAATATTTATAGGACCCTAGCAACAGCAGTGTAATACAAAGGTGGTCCTCATATTCTGAACTTGAAAGCAAGAGTTAAAATCTCAAATCATTAGGTATGAGGCCACGTGTGATATTACCATAGCCTACTTACCCCCTTACAACATGGAAGACTGTGCTATAAGACAACAGCAGTTTTGTGGCCATCCTTTTTATATGCACAAGTTGGGCATGTGAACAAGCCAAGATATGAAGCACTGTATTCTCACTGAGATTAGAGAACTGACAGATATACTACTAGGTGTCCCCATAGTCAAAAATGTTCATTAATTAGGGTTGCTGTATGAAAACTTAAATGAAGATAGTATTTAACATGTTCACCAAGTCCAGCTCATGTAAGGAATAAAGGTTACTGTCCTCAGTCCACCCACCCACTATGAGAAAAATATTCCCATAAATTGTAGATCTTGTTTGCACTGCCCTGTTAACCAGAATCTGTTAGTCACTAGAAGGGGCATTCCAGTGTCTGTTTTTGTTAGTACTTGTGTGTACAAGGATATGTATACTTCTCTGTTTTAGAAACCAAACTAATGGATTTATCAGATACTGCAGTTGTTTGTTTTTTTTTCCCTCTCAGTGAATTAATGCCTACCTAGTACCACAGATTAATTTGTTACAAGCATCTAGAGCACTGCAGACATCATGTGTTGAGCAGTGAGGGATCACAAAGGCTTCAGCAATAATTAGAGACCTTAAAGAAAGGTACTTTACTTTATGGGTGTCATATTTTTCCAACACTATAACAGTGCAAAGCCAAAACCACTTATAAGTATACTTCTTGGATTCTGAAAAACAGCCGCGAACCACCTCATCTAGATGAAGATACCTTATGTTACCCTTTATCTGTATTTGCACCAGATGCACCTCTTCTACTATTAAAATTGGTGGGAATTATTTACTTGATCTTGAGAAGACCTGAATTAAAGTTCAGAAACAAATCAATATGCACAGAACTGCAGTACAAAGAAAGACAACACTGCTACTAGCAGTGAAGCATCTTAGACATCTTCACATAGACCATGCAGTTCACTGCACTCACGAGGTGATGCTGCAATGGCGTGCGGTGCTTTGTGGCCAAGCACAGCAGCACAGAGCCTACCCCAAGAAGGATGTAATGTTTTAGAATAACAAACAGGGCCCCTTAAACTACTGCCTAATTATGTAACTTAGAGAGTTCTTAGAAATAAAACCTTTTGCATATCCTCCAATGAAAAGTTTTACTACTTTTTTTTTTTTATGGAGAAATTGCCATCCTTCCTTAAGAAACTGTATCATGATGCTTCCTTCATTGTTAAAGAATGTTTCAGGAAATCCATTTTTAAAAGCCTGTGATCAAACCACGGAAACAGTATACAGAAATTGAGTTCACAAGTACCTTAGGAAGGAAACAGAATGATAATACTTAGAGTCACTATTTCCTGTATTAGGAAAATAAATATAGCTCTGAAATACAGCTTCAGTTTAAATGGAAATTACAACAAAACATTGCTGAAGATCAGCAGCTGTATTTTAAAACAATAACGTAACTAATTGTTTTTATATTTAGGCAATATTTCCATCAATTCTAACAGCAAATAATTAAATCAATATCCTTTCCCCTATCTCCCTCCACTCCACATCCTAACGTGCACTATGAATTGAGGTATCTTTCTAAAATGATAAAAAAAATAGATAAATACAAAATAAAAATGAGTGATAAAAAGTACTGTTAACTGTTTTTTGAACATGAATGCACAATAATGTGATAACTATTGTAAACATGCATACAAATGACAGTGTGACATTCTATTAATTGTTTTAGGTTTTGCCTGAAGAAAGGAAGGTCTCTCATCACTTAGGAAGTAAAATGATTAAACAAGTCTGTAAAGACGCAGACTGAATGTGCACAAAAGGAAGAATGCTTCATTCAGCCTGGCGTATAAAACATCACTGACTTCACTGGCTGAGAAGAAACAGATGTCTAACTTCACAAAACCCTTCTGGATGCTTGTGTGAACTCACATGGACTTTTTACGCCATACAAATACATGGCTGAGGGTCTCATGCCTAAAAATCTTTCTTCCTAGCTTCATTAGTTCTCTTCTATAAAAATTGGTAAGATTGTACACACTTGTAGAGCCACTTCACAGTCCCTCATTGTGCCTATTCTCTGCCTCTACAACTAAAAGTCACCCAATAATATTTTGCTAGCTACCATTACTCAGATTAATATCCCAGTCATCCACGGGATTTATCCATTGCCAAGTTAACTTGGATTCCAGTTAAAACACTGCTCCTACGCTGACTGCCTATCACTTACAAAACTCTTTTACCTTGCTTTGGGCTTCTTTCAAGTCCGGCCAAAATGACCTAGACTGCATGCAAAACTTGTCCTCTATTTACATCACTGGAGTGTTGGCAATGCACTCAGCTTGCCTACAGCTCCTCCCAAGTGACTTAGACAACTTAGGCACTTCTGCTCCAGTGCAGCCTCACTTCAAGTGTTGTGTGCAGTTTTAGACACCACAATATCAGAAGGACATAAAACCGATAAGAGAGCATCCAAAGGAGGGGCAACAAAGATGGGGAAGGATCGAGAGGGCAAGGTGCATGAGGAGCGGCTGAAGTCCCTTGGTTTGCTCAGCGCAGAGCAGAGGAGCTGAGGGAAGCCTCATGGCAGCTGCAACTCACAGAGAGCGGAGGGGCAGCGCTGAGCTCTGCTCTCAGTGACAGTAACAGGGCCTGAGGGAACGGCATGGAGCTGTGTCAGGGGAGGGGCAGCTGGGGTCAGGGAAAGGGGCTGCACCAGCGGGCACTGGGCATGGAACAGGCTGCCAAGGGTTCTCATGGTCATAGTCCAAAGTTGCTGGAGTTCAAGGAGTATTTGAACAATGCTTTCAGAAGCAGTGTTTGAATTTTGGGTGGCCCTGTGTGGAGCCAGGAGCTGGACTTGATGGTACTGTGGGTCCCTTCCTACTTGGGATATTCTCTGATTCTTTGCTGTGAGAAAGAATCAAAGTAACATAGCTAAGGGCAGCTCCAGAAGAAAGGGAGACATCCCATGTCCTTGTAAGAACATATGGAGAAGCATAACACCACTGAAGAGACAAATATCTGCATCTGCTTCATTTAGAGGGAAGACTGAAAGGTAGCTTTAGAATTGCCTCACAGAGGTTCATGAAGAAGAAAAAAGCACCTGGAGATATAAAATTATACACAGTCTTGCCGAGGGAGTAAAGTCACGATGCAGCAAATGGAAACAAAACAACAACAAAGGTCAGCAGAAGGTAGCAGTACTGAAGTAGCTGCTTGGGCTTGGTTCCATTAAAAACCATTTAAGCAGCAGACACAGCAGTAGTCCACTTTGCACCCAAAAAAAGGATGCACTCAGATTTAGGTCTCTTGAGTCCCTTACCAAGGCTAGTACAGTTTCTTGACTCATATGAACTCTTCAGGAAGTTTAGCAGTATAGTATAGAAACATAAAAAATCTGATCAAATACTCATTAAGTAAGGCAAATAAACAGTGACAGAAATTTGAAAGAGGCATCATTTATGAAAAGCAGCCCCTGAAATAAACTTGAATCCATTTGATATATAGTAATTTAAAGACAATGAAACTTTCAAAGTGTTACCAAAGCAGCAGCCCATCATCTTTAATATTGCAGTAATGGATATTTTTACATCATGATACACACGTTTGTTAGCACACTAATAATAATCTTTCATCAAGCATAAAATCAACAGTTAGGAAATACAGCTGCAATAGCACAGTTATACTACCCTCAGCATATACCCTGAAGCAAAGAAAACAAATGGGCTGCTTTTCATTAATGGGAGTTTGGCAGTCATCTCTAAAGACAATGTTTTCTTTCCAGAAACAACCCCAAGAGCCACTTAAGAGTCTCTTTCCCGAGGTAAATCTAGTACACTCATACTAAAAAATGCAAATAGTAATTTTCCACTAAATGGCACCTTCTAATTTTTCAGTAAGACAATCTACATCTAAGTCAAATAGTAACACCATTTCCTTAAATTCTTGTTTTAAAGCAAAATGCTCACCCTACATACATGTATGCTCAGTTTAATTCAGAAGTACCTCTAACATTAAGGTGCTCCTATCAGAAATAGAATTATAAAAGTAAAAAATTATTTGCAAGCTCCAAGTTCAATATTTTCCCTTAGAAAATATCCCTTCTGAGATACAAGACAAGGAAAAATATTCTAAGAGACAGCTCTCAATTAAACATGTAAAAATAACCACATTAAAATACTTCATGCACATTTTAAACAATTATACATTCCAATTGTATGTTTTTAATGCATAAAGGTGGACAGCAGATACAACATCTTCCTACAGCAGAAGATTACTCATTAGAAACTGCACTTATTCTTGATCACCTACAGCCACTAATCATACACAAGAAAAAAATAATACCACCATCAAATTTATTGATGGAAAAGAGATGCAGGAGACTGAATTTTGATATACAAAAGAAAACAATCCCACACTCTAGAGACAACAAGAAATAAAGAACTGATATTATAAAGCAGCAAGTCTTATCCCCAAGCAGCTGTTTTCTGCAAGAACAGACTTCCACAAAACTGTAATATAAAACTAACCCCTGATTACCATTACATTTCAGCATATATGTAACTGCAAAAACAGGAAATCACATATTTTCAGAGCAGGAGGCCAGTAATAAAAATGGTTATGATTCTCATTAACAAACTCAAACATACTACAGTCACTTTTATAGTCATTTTCTGTTCCACTGAGTGCTTGTTACATGTGTACAGATAATATGGATTTTATTTCTCCATCATAGATTCCTAACTTAATTTTAAGTTTAGAGTATGCTGAAATCTTTCACAGGAGGTAGTTCAGAAGAAAGCAAGCATTTAAAAGTATCTCACCCTCTACCCCACGAATATTTAATGCTGTACAGAATAGGTGCATTTTCTGTGTAAGTTTATTTCCAAGATGTCTAAATATCACTATGTATTTTGAAACATCATATGTCTTATTAAAATAATCATGTTTATAGGTATGAAAGGGAATAAAGAATAAATATGCAGCAAAAATACAGGCTAGCTGCACAATTTAGACTGGAAAGGGTTTGTTTAAAAGCAAAGAGAAAAAAATCCTTAAAAAAATTTTACATATCAGGAGATTATGGCCAGAACAGTCCCTCAGCATGCTACCCAGGTTCTGGTCATGTTAAGCTCAGGCTGTGAACCAGCCATTGGTACAAAAGGAGGTGACTGTGAGGAAACAAAGAGGTTTGGAATTTAACTGCAGAGTCTGTAAGCAATAACTGGCAAGGTCAAGATAACTCTGCCTGTCTTCTTTTGAAATCTGGAGGTACCCTGTGTCTAGAAT
This sequence comes from Perdix hodgsoniae, assembly GCA_035772895.1. Lineage (NCBI taxonomy): Eukaryota > Metazoa > Chordata > Aves > Galliformes > Phasianidae > Perdix > Perdix hodgsoniae. Next base: position 19,721,852 of record JAPSGF010000005.1, read on the forward strand.
TTGGAGTATGTAAGAAGGAAGCACGGAGTTAGGTTAACTTCAGAGCAACTGTGGACTTATCCTACAAGAGAGGATCCTTTAGAGACTATCTAAGATGAAAAGTTTAAGTTTTTAAAACTGCCCCGTACAGCCTCCTTTTATTTTTGTCTTCTGGTCAGGAGAGACTGAAGTTTGAAATGTGTTTGTTTGGTTGGTTTGTTTTGATGTTTCAAGCTGCAGAAATAATTGTCTCCACAAACACTTTATGAAAACTCCATGGAACTGCCCCCTCCCAGCTCACATTCTAGAAATACAGCACGTCACGTACAGGCAGGTAAGCTAGCCTGAGGTATATTAAATCTTACACCTTCAGGTGCTTTTTCTCCCAGAGACCTGGAGTAGCCATAGGCTATACAGCACACTGCAGTCCAGCTTTCACTGCTGCATGCCATATGCACAAACACACACAGATTCAGGCTATGACTTGTAATTGTTTTCAAACCAGATTGTCTCTCCAAGCACACAGTGCTTTGCTCAAAGTTACTCATTCTTTACTTTTCTTCCAGTTGGTAATGCTTCCATCAGACCTTCTTCAGACAAATGTTATTTTTCTCCCACATAAATAGGATCAATCAATCACACAGTTATCATGTTGCATAAAATAATTACAGTACAAGAACATATAAGAGGATAACCGGGAAATTAATGTTTCTTTTTTTTCCTATTCTTCTACTGAAACTCAAATTGCAATGGGAAGAGCAACTTCTTATGCATCAACAGACATGATCAGAAAAATACACAGAGTGAGTGAGCACTTATTTTTGGAAATTTAGCTAAACATTGAACTCATTACTTCAGTCAGACATCACACATGTTCCACATTCAAAAATTACAGAAGATCAGCAAATATCACTACTCAAGGAAAACAGTAATTCCCAGAGCGGTTGAGGGGTAGAATGTACTTGAGCACAGGCATGCAAACTGTGAGCATGTTTGTATTCATACCCAGTCTGACAAGATCTTACAGAGTGGGACTTTTCAAAAGCAGATGCAAAGGCAACTTAGCATTAATTCATGTGTGGAATTATGGAGGAAAACACAAATCCTTAATTCTGCTGGACTTCATGATTCTTTAAGAGCAACTAAACACAATCCCAGTTAGCACTTCAACATATACTTAAGTGCAGCCTATAACGAATAAAGTCTTTCTTTAAAATATGACCTTACTCTGTCCTACACTCTCCATGCAGTTTTTGATACTACTGCTGGAAGTGTGTTTGATAGAAAACATTTAAATGAAAAGATGGGACAGGGATTGAATTGGCAGACAACATATGTCCTTGAACTTCTAAGTGGGGGTCAGGGGAGCAAAATCCCAACGAATGTAAGAGCAGAGCAAATCCGAGACAACCTTGAGAATGAACGTCTATGGAGCCAGACAACATGCATCCCAGGGTTCTAAAGGAACTGGCTGATATGGATGCCAAGCCACTCTCTATCATATATGAAAAACAGTGGATGTCAAGCAAAGTCCCCAAGGACTAGAAAAAGATAAACATCACTCCCATATTCAAGAAAAGAAGAAAAAAGACCTGGGGAATTACAGGTTTGTAGTTCATATTATCTGGTCATAGTCAGATGGTTGTAGTCAAGGGCTCTACGTCCAAGTGAAGGTCAGTTATAATCTATCTTCACCAGGGGTTCGGCTTGAGACTAGTGCTCTTCAACATCTTTATCAACAACATACACAGCAGGGTTGAGTGTAATCTCAACAAGTTTGCAGATGACACCAACCTGAGTGGTGCAGCTGACACAACATAAAAGAGGGATGTCATCCAGAGGGATCTAGACATGCTAAAAAGGTGGGCATACAAGAATCTAATGAGGTTTAACAAGGCCAAGTACAAGACCCCATCTGTAGTACTCAGTCCAAGCCTGAGGCCTGCAGTACATTAAGAATGCAAAGCTGTTGGAGGAAATTCAGAGGAAGGCCACAAAGAAGACCAAAGGACTAGTGCAGCTCTCCTATGAAAGTCAGATTGAGGGAGTTGGGATTGTTTAGGCTGGAGATGAGAAGGCTCTGGGGAGATCTCACTGTGGCATTCCAGTACTTGAAGGGAGCTTACAAGCAGGAGAGGGATTGACTTTTTATATGGTCTGATAGTGACAGGACAAGGGAGAATGGCATGAAACTAAAAGAAGGGAGACTAAAATTAGATGTTAGGAAGAATGCTTTTTTAATCAGAGTGGGGTGAGGCAGTATAACAGGTCGCTCAGAGAGCTAATGGATGCTCCATCTCTGGAGGCATTCAAGGCCAGGTTGGATGGGATCCTGGTCAGCCTTATCTAGTGGCTGGCAACCCTGTCCATGGCAAGGGAATTGGAACTAGATAACCTTTAAGGTTCCTTCCAACCTAAGCCATTCCATGATTCAACAAAACATGAATGTTTTCTATATCACTGTATGGTCTCTTATTTGTTACCAATGAGAAGATAAATATACCTATATATTCCTTACCTTTAGCATAGTGAATTCATACGGCTGATAACCTTTGAAACTTTCATGGATAGCTGCCATTGTGTGTGAAGTTTTTTCCCAAAAATGAAGAAGTGTTGTCTGTAAGGCAGGGTAAAATTTCAGTGCGATGTTATCTTAAACATGAATCTGTTTTTCATGCAAAGTTTATATTTCCACTCCAGTATTAGTTATAGATTCTCGTATTTGAATATTGCCATAGAAACCTCTTAGAAAAACATATATTAACAGGAAATCTTTATTAGGGAGTTTAATGGGTTTTGGTTTTTTTGGTACCTGATATGTTGTTAATACATGAGAAAGAAGGTTGCATCTGCTTGCTCCCAAAAGGTCAACTTTTTGACAGACATCAGTCTTCAGTTTGTCAAAGTTGAGTTTTGCATGTCGCACTTGAGCTTGAACCTTCAAACAAAGGGAGAATTATTTATGTAGTGAGCTTTTTTCCTTCATTTTTCTACCCTAATTTCATGAAAGAGGAAACAAACAGAACTTAGAAAATCAGAAATATCAGAAAATAGAAATGAGAAAACTGAACAGACTCAATTAAAATTTCATATAGAATTATTAGATATAATCTGTCCCACTGAAAATACATTATAGCAAGCTGACATGCTAAAATTAGGAATTATAAATTTACTACATAACACACAAGGACACCTCCATATAGGAAAGCAATTACACCGATAAACTTTAAAGTCAGTCAGAAACTTATGCTGATAACATAACACTTCAGTAACTTTGAACTGCTACAAAAAGTTTTCTTGTCAAAATTCTCCTTTTAATAGTAGTACTTTTCTCATTTGTTGCTATAAGGAGAGTATCAAGACCTCCTACCACCAGTTATGTATATACAAGACATCCTGTTACACAAGCCACACACATTTGATGACAATAGTAGTATTCTCATCAGGTATCAGAACAGAAACTTGATATAGGCATTTTGAGCACAGGACATCTCATTTTAATGACAATTTTGTGCAGAGAAATTTGTATACAACAAAATGTTTACACAATCTAGTTTTTGTCCAAGGAAATACAAAATTATCAAAAAATAAAACATGATTTTCCTATTACTCTTTCACAGTTAAAATGTTTAGCCACAAAAACCTTCACAGTAAATGAAAACCACACTGAACTCAAATTAAATACATTTCCTTTTCTTTACTTGCCTAATTCAGAGAGGAAGCTTATTTCGGTCAGAATACACAGACTCGGTTAAAACAAGATCTGACAAGCTTGCATGTTTCTGGTCTTCAGAAGTGAATGCATAATCCTGCAACAAGTATCTGTGGTCCTTTTGTGGTGGACACATCTCATGACACCATCTGAAGTGTTAGGGTTACAATACCTATCATCCTATCTCACTTATAGTAATAGACTTCCAACCACACAGAAAAAAGCAAAACATCAGTGCCACAAATTCATCAGATGACCTACTCAGATGAATTGTGGCCATGCCTGTGATTGGACAACCCTTTTTCACTGATCTCATCTGATCAACTGTGCATGTGTTACAGGGTTGTACATATAAGAAGTCTGATATATTCACAACGAAGGAGCAACCATTACTGAAAACTGATGAAAAGTGAAGAACCTCACAGGTGAGATTTTAATTCTAGTTGATGGCAGTATAAAGCTATACTTTCCAATGACGCAGCTGAGATCAGAATCCTTTTGCCCTTCAGTGTTTCACAGCACTAGTCTGTTTGTGAGAGTACAGCAAGGTCAACTGTGATTTTGTACACTAATAGTCCAAATGAGGAAAGAATGCTACTTCTGGGGAATCTAAGTACCTCTGTGTCAGAAATGGTGGGCCACAAGAAAAAAATATACTAATAAATGTGATTATTAATTTCCACAGTTGGAAGTCTCGACAGAGACTTTATACAACAAATTGGGATTCAGGTCCATCTCATGTCTCCAACTCCTTAAGAAAATAGCCCAGAAAAGAAAAAACTTGCAAAGTTTCCAGTTACAGTCTTCCTGCAAACAGCCTTTGGGACACTTAGCAAGAAACAACATCAGCATTTTATCTTAATATGTAATTAGTACCTCATTTAAAAGCTAGAACACTGACAAAAAGGCGATTCATAACATAGTGGAATATTCAACCTGTATGTTCAAGATATCCATACAGATGATTCAAAATACTTACCACAATGTTTTGATACCAAATGTCACAGATTTATTTTACCAACCAATTAAGACGTGAAAGTAGGAGAATTATTCAATTAAGGATGTTTATGAACTTTTTTTGACATACTAAGTTTATTTAGCAGAAATACACTCCGTTGTAGAACAGCAGTGCAGGACAGCCCAGAAAGAACCCCACCCCAGGTCATCATCATGACCTTTTGCCTTTTGTGTGTGCCCATGAGCACGTTTTCAATTCAAATTATTCTTAGGCACTTTTCAGGATTACTGGCTTCAGGAATTAGGAATAAAACCTCCATGCTCATGAAGCATAATCTACTTAAAACTGCACAATTATAACAAAACTTTAGTTTTCTGCTCAAAGGGGAGTTTATGCAACATATACTGAAGTTCTCCTTCCTCTGCAATCACTTTCCAAGGCAGGACGAATAGGATCACATTATGGTTTCTGTTCTGCGAATTTTATCTCATATATTTCACTTCATCCACGCACACCACACAAAATTTATTCAAAATCCTGGTCTGAGATGTATTAGGATTTTACTGACTAAAGAGAACTATGCTGATTCAAAGGCATGGTGGGCACTTTACAATGAAAGAGCTTCTAGCGTCCGAAGCAATAGATGCCAGTTAAGAGATTTATGCAATACATGAAAATCTCACCAAGGTACAGCTGACATTAAAAAAAAAAGATTACTACTCTCTATCTTTCCCTTTTTCTAAGGCAAAGTAAACTGCTTTATTTTATATATATACATATATATGCTTTATAATAATATTTAAAAGATTGAATTCTTTAAAGAGAACACATGAAAAAAATCTGAAAAAAAAGTGTCTTATTAATTGCTTGATAAACTAATAAGACAGATAAAACTGAAATAGTTTTTAAAAAGTTAAAATAAATAAATAATCGATACTAAGATCCTAAATGCTGTGTGTTTGAAATTCAGACTCTGGGATGCTTGATTGTAAGGCAATATATTTACAAATGCAGCTTTCTAAGCTGGTAGTCAAACAGAAAAGTCCCAGTCTTCAAAACTGGCATCATTAAAAATAATGAAATAATTTTTTACATCCAATTAAAAAACCCTGTTCAGTATATTGCTATTAAAATTCGGAATTTTTTTTTTAAACATATTTTCAAGAAATTTATGTGTCTTCTACGGTATTTCCATGTTACTACTTTTGGTCTAAGATAAAACACAACATTTATTTTCAGTAGTAGCCCAATTTCACAGACAGTTCAACCAATAAAAAATTATCTCCAAACTAAATACAGTTGTTTTTTTTTTTGTCTATGCACTTCCAGTATAGAAGCAGAAACAGATGCTTTCAGTCTCATTTGTCACCCAGCCTCTCACTTACTTGATCTGAAAAGCATGCACAGTGTGTACAGAGTGGTAAGCAGGGGGGGGGAAGTAAATCAACAGGGAAAAATTCCTGAAATATAGCAAACTTTCCTGTTGGGAGCTCTGGGTAAACTCCACCAGCAGATGGAATCAGCACAAATCTCTGCTTGAAATAAGCGTAGCACCTTCTGGCATACCTGATTGTTATAAAGACTACATGAAACCTAAGCACCCTAAGCTCCTGTTTAGACATTGAAAGGGTGCAATGAGGTCTTCCCGGAGTCTTCAATTCTTCAGACTGAACAACTCCAGCTCCCTCTCTCCTGTATGGACTTGATCAAGAAACAAGATGGCACAAAGACTTTTCATCTGCCTACAACTATTTTTCTAGTAGATTTTAGATTTAATTGGAACATCTAATTCACTTCAGAGCTCTCACTGCAGCATGTTCAGTACAGTCCTGAAACTGAACTTATGTAATCAGTCAAGTGATAAAACTAGAAATCAATAAAGAAAAAATAGTATAAACAATGCTATACTCTGACACAATATAGTGAAATGCAGCTTACTGTGAATTAGTTTAAAGCTGCAGCATGTCATTTACTGGCACTAGGAACAACCACATTTCTCCATCAACTAGAGTTGAATCATTGTGTACAAATAAAATGATCATAGAATCTTCATTCTATGCTAGTAGAAGTTATTTCCTTTTATTTCAATATTGTTTATTTCTACCAGAACAAACGAATCTCCATGATTTCAACATAAGTTTTGCACCGCTTATACTGTCCACAAAGCTGTCTAAAGGAAAGAACTAGTAAGAAAATCACATTATAATTGTAATGTTATGCCCCCAAACCTGACAGCTTTCATGCAAACTTGTCACAGAAACCAGCTTCACGCTAGCTATTTTCATCATCTTATCCTCTCTGAATTTGTGATAGTATCCTTCCTACACTCAGTTTTCCTTCTCACAAAATGATATCTAGTGAAATGTTTTCACTCACTTCTGTAATCAAAATGTGAGACAAAATAGCAGTCATAATAGCTTTCATTTTCACAGAAGAACAATAGCCTTTGATGATAAGTCACATTTTCATCTGAGTTACTGTGTTATTCCCCTTGATTTCAATAGCAGTGCTCACTGTTGTTTAACATTTGTATTGCAACAGTTACTGAAGACAGTATGGACAGAGTTCCATAGTACCAGACACTAAAAATTACTGAAAGAATTCCAGGTATTGTGCCAGTGATACACAGTCTTTAGGTAAAAGCTCCTGATAGTCAGGTCTAAATTGGGACTGCGCTGGGAAAAGAAGCCCTTCCTGGATACCCACAGGGCGATTCCTGCTCTGGGCATAGTGGAATTTGCCCCACTAGAATGTTACAGCCCTTGTTATACCTTTTCTTGATTTAAGAGCATGGTTCTCTTAAGCCTTCACTGCAGCATACACATAAGCACACACGCATGCGGACACTCAGGTCTAACACCAACATCCATCAGCTAAAAAGCATTAGAGCTGCCAGGGGCTGTCTGGAGTAACACATTCAAGTGAGCTTTAACATTCAGCTGTGCTTCTAATCTGAGAATCAGGAGCATTGAAGGGCTTGTATTTTTTTTTTTCCCTGCTTCTGCTGATTTGTAATAAAAATATAAGCATATCCCAATTAGTGTGAAGATAAAATTGAACTTAAATCACTACTTAACATTTCAGGCTTTTTTGCATGCTGTGTGTCATTTCTCATGGGTAAGGACATAATACTTTAAACTTCCTTTTCTATTCTGCTTTTGACCCCCTCTGGAAGAGACAATAAAGATACTATAGATAGGAGAATATTTGTGTAAGGAAAGCAAGGAAAGTATCATATGACAGAACTGCATTTCACACAGACACATGATAGCTTTGATACAGTGTACAGCTCTAGATTCATGCATAGCATGCAATTGATGATACAGTGTAGTTTCTCAGCCCCATGAAATTAACAGAAATAAACAAACACATTCTGTGTTGTACTCCAACCAGTCTCTCTGCTGCTACATTATTCTACGCAACCAGGGTCTTGATTACTTTTTCATAAGGAAATTGATCATATTCTGACAGCTCTTCTGCCTCTAACATGCTGCCTTGAGGCACTGAATAGATTATAATTGACAAGAAAAAAATTTTGGAGCTTTTAAGCTATATTTAAGAAATTTTTAAACTATATATACAAACATATATTTATCATTAGAGATCCTTACCATCTCCCAGAATGGAACAGAACAACCTGAAAATCTAAGGCTGCATGACATGACAATGTTCTGTACTTTAAATCTATTTGCAATTACAACATTTAAAACCTTAGATACCCAGAAAACAAAGTAACTGTGTGATAAGGGAAGCTTCAGATTCATCTTTAGTTTCAGTTGAAGTAATATCTTTCGATACTGCAATTATTTTGATACTATTTTAAATAAAATAAATTTGTAGTAAATTTTCTCTTTTTAGTATATTAAAAATGCTTCATTAAAAATATTCTGATATTTATGGGTAATAACCCTTAACACTGCAGGAAGCACCAAAAGGGATCCATCATTTTCTGTGATTGTTGACACATTTCCTGACAGGACATGGCTCGTTTCAGCAATTCTTTGAAGACAGCTACTTTAGCTCCAGTAGTATCTACATGACTACAGTCATTACTCTGGCTCAGTATTTGCCAGAGTTTTTCCTTCTGTATAGCAGCATTCCTTTGAATCCCCCAGGCCACTCATACCTGATCCAGCTTGTGGAAGCTCTGTGGGTTTTCTAGGAAAGCATTCATAGCTAGTTGCCATTCATTTGGCTAGAGATCAACAGATTAACTTCGCAAAATCTTACTGCTGCATTCGCATGTCTTCCAGTAGGATATGCTAGGTGCAGCTAGCTCAGATGTTGTTACTTGAGATCTTCTTAGTGGATGAAGATCACACAAACAATTGACTCTAGACTGTCATTCATGTTACCCTAAAAACTGCCCATTTCTCTCCACTGGAGCTTTAAAAGCCGTGCAGAAGCTTTTGAAGATTAGTTTACGCACAGACACTACAGCAGACATCAGGAGGCAGATGCAAGGAGCCCTAAACAAAGTAATGTTTGGGAAAAACCCAACTTCCTTTATAGCTAATAACCATAACTATTAAAATATACGCTTATTTGCTGTTTGAATTCATTCGTGCATGAGCTTTCAAGCACTGAATCTTAATAAATTCTTGAAGAGGTGATTGAAGAATTTCAGTAACTTAAATACCTTGGTCAAGCCAACTCTCTCTCTTGCCTTTGATACACGAGAATGATTGACCTAGAAACACCTTACCTAAGGTAATTTCCCCTAGTCCTCAAGTTACCTCTAACACTTCTTAATTCTCCTTCCCTCCAGTTTTGCAAGCTGGAGGCATAGACTGCCCATATATCAGTTTCCTAGAGAGTCCTGATGTTGGTTGACTAAGCTAATTCTTCCCCAAAGATCTTGACAAAAACTGTTGCAGCTCTCTTACAAATGCAGTTGCAGAGCTGCACTTAGCAACTGCTGCATGAGAACAGAAAATAATAATATCCAAAAGAGGTGAAATTATGATTAAACATAAAAAAAGAGCTCCTAAATCCAAGATTCCAAACAGATGCTATCATGTTGCTACTATCTGCAGTTAATGGAGATGAAACCATTGCATTCAAGATACAAATATATGCCAGACAAACCACTGCTTTACTGCTTTGATTCTGATCTCTTTTTTAAATAAAGCAAAGTTGTCTATGCAACTTTGTCCTAGTTTCTAGCCTTTTTTTTTTTTTTTAATCCTGTCAGTACTTTGGGTCAGTTGCCTGCCTTTTCTTCTTGTTTTGAAATCCATGTCACCAGGTCAGCTCTGCCTGCAACGCGTTCTTCTATGGTAGGCTAACTGGGTCAAGGACAATGTCATGGCAAAAAGCAAAATGCTTAAAGAACTTTCCTGTGGTGTTGTTGAGGGTTTTTTGTTACATTGCCATTTTTAAATCCCAACAGAGGATTTTTTTTTTTTAAAGATATTATACAAATATTACATTTACAAAGCAGCCAAGCAGCCTGATCAAGGACATGAGCTTTCATTTCTTTGTGGATTTTATTCAGTGGAATATGAAATTTGCTCTGTCACATTTATATCTAATTTCCCTCTAAAGTTTTTCAGTACTCATACTGTAAAACTTTTATTGCTTTGAATCTGTTGGCTCACATGCCGTGTAAGTGCAGCCTGGCAGTAATGACTAAGCCATAGTCAAAACTGCTTACTCCATAACCACTGACAGTCAGCAGATGTGAGCAACACTCTGACCTCTGTGAGGATATAAAATTATGGTTGGCTTGAATATTCTTCCTTTTTCCCTGAAAAAACCCAAAGGCTGGCTGTACCATCTTCTGATATATTCCATGATGGTTATCGCAGAAATTGAATCCTGCTAATTAGCTTTCTCTCTCTGGTTTACACAAACACTGACACAAAGAACTTATTTCTCTCTCACTTTTTCTACCACCTCACTTCCTTCCCAGCTCTGTAATTATTTCTGCTGTTGCACACTGTATCATTTCCAACTCTCTTGTGCCTCTAGGTATATGGAAAAACAAGAACCTCATCACATATGATGCATGTGGTTCCATGAATATTATATCCAGTGGCATGAAGAATTATTTTTCCCTATTCTATGTTTCTTACACCCAGAGTCAAGTTGGATCTGTAAAATCATATCAGTTCAGCCTTTGGACTGGGGAAAAAAAGTTACATTGCTCTAAAAGAAAAAGTCAGAAGAGCACAAATGTATGATCAAAGACGTAAATAAGCTACTGTAAAAGGAATGAAAGATTTCATTTTTCAGTCTGGAAAAAAGAGCTGAATAAGGAGTGCATTAGGAGGTCATCAGACAACATACAGACACTGGAAAAAGCTGTGCTTTGGCCACAAGAACCAGAGAACATTATATTAAACCAGCATATTAGACTCAACACAAGAAAAGCAGAACTTTGAATAATATCTGCGTCAGTTGAGAAACCCGCTATGTTTTATGTTGTCTCCACTGGTCAGATGGAAATCAAAGAATCACAGAGTCACCTCCAAGGTTGGAAAAGATCTCCAAGATCATCCAGTCCAACTGTCCTTCTCTCACCAATATTTCTAACTAAACCACGTCCCTCAGTCCCACACCTACACATTTCTTGGATGCCTCCAGGGACTGTGACTCCACCACCTCCCCGGGCAGCCTGTGCCAGCACTTAACCAATCTTTTGAAGAAGAATTTTCTTCTAATATTCAACCTGAACCTCCCTTGTGCAACTTGAGGCCATTCCCTCTCATCCTGTTGCTAGTTACACAGGAGATGAGGACGACTCCCGCCTTACCTCCCTTCAGATAGCTGCAAAGAGCAATAACATCACCCTGTGCCCCTTCTCCAGACTGAACAATCCTAGTTCCTTCAGTCACTCCTCATAAGACTTGTGCTCCAGACCCTCACCAGCTTTATTGTTCTTCTCTGAACATTCCCCAGGGCCTCAGAATCTTTCTTGTAGTGAAGGGCACCATGTACTTGCTCTATGCGAGGTCCTGGTTGCTATTGTTGGTTGCAGATGATGGACAGATGGTGGGACTTCTGTTTGAGCTAGTACACCCATCCTGAAGAATCAGGTAATACTAGGGTAAGCGTGTAGGTCAGGGTGGGATTGTAAACAAGGTTCTGTGCTGGACTGCAACTGGATCAATGCCTTATCTGAAAGCTGTGCGGTGATCAAAGGCAGTACAGATATTTTCCAAGCATTTTTCCTAAAAGACAGCAGTCTTTCTCATTTCACTGTCACCTGTGTAATAGCAGGCTTTTCAGAATCTAAATTCAAAATCATGTTGAATTTCCTAACTTAAAAAGTGTTCATTTTCAATTGCCAGGGTGTATTCACACACTGCCTATGCCCAACTATGCCTAAGTAAGGGAAAGCATTTAGAAATACTCCCTAAATTGTAATTGTAGAACAAACAGTAAGCTTTGAATCCACATAAATTCATTTGAGGAAGAGATGCGAGTAATTTTCAGGTGCTCTGATGATTTTTACAGTCATGTTTGCAGTACAGACAAAAGCCCAGATCTCAGTGCCTTTCACAAAATTTTGTACATCCCCACACTGAAATCTACATATATCCTAAGATCTGGGATTTCAACTTTGAAAGTAGCATGTCATAACATACAGGATCCACCTGGACAGATCTAGCTTAGCTTCCAGCATCCACTACCCAAGCACATAGGCAACACTTTTCAAGTCCTAGAGGGTTGTCTGTCAAGTGAAACTTTAACTAATTTTATTTAAGAGGGGAGTGGTGCACGGAAAAGTAATATTGTCTATGTAAATCCTCAGGAAAAAAGATATAAGCAGCAATTTTTGTTTTGTATTGAACTTCTACTTTGCACTTGTGAAAATTGTTAAAACAGCCCTCCTACTAGGTTAGATATTCTGATCAGAACTAGCTAAAGATAGCTTGAATTCATATACCAAAAAATGTTCCGTCTATTCAGTCAATGAGGTATTCTGTTTCAATACATCTCAAAAGAGTGTGGACTTCTTCCCTTGCCTGTTTAACTTCCTGAGTTCAATCTGAGGCTTCTTCCTCACTACTATGAATACTATGGTAGTACAAAAACCTAAATCCAAATGCATCTTTGCAGCAGCAAAGTTTTATCATATCCAAGTCAAATATCTTCAAGATACGAAAATAATCTCTGGCAAGCAACATTGCTTTTTGTGTTAAATAACTTTATGAACAACTGCCCTGAAGCAATGAATACACTTTCCACTCTTAAGAAATATTTTAGTCCCTTCAGAGGAAAAACAAACAAACAAAAACAGACTGAAAGGTAAGGCCAAACAGCAACAGAAAAAGTCTGTTGTTTTTTTTTTAAAAAAAAACTAAGGAATTATGGAGATCTTCTAATTCCTTCCCCATTTCTACCTCTCCAGCATGGCCCAACATAGGGAGACAATAGCATGCCAGCTGGGGACAGCAGCCTCTCCTGAGTCCTTACCACTCACCCAGCAGCTGGATGCAGCCTTGACCAAAGTTACATTTCTCAGCACAATCCAGTGAGTTCAACCAGCCAAAAGCCAGACAACAAAAATATTTAGCTTCGAGCCTTACAACAGTTTTTACAAACAGAGGAGCACAGTGCAATTCCACAATATGAATCCATCTGTTCAACCAGCTATCAGTTCATTGCAATAAAGCACACAACACAAGAAGAAACTAACATGCTAGTTTTAAGAAAAATTGTTATAAAATACAGGATGTAACTGACTCTCAGACATGACAGCTGAGTCACTCCAACCATAATTTCCTTTAAAGTGGAGGAAAGTTTGTTAAATTTAAGAACCAAAAATTGGCAACGGTACCATAGCTTCAATTCTTCAGAACCTCACTCAAATTCACTACAGAAACCGTGATCACAGCACAATAACCATGTGCTGAAAATTAGGCAAAGCAAAAAACGTGACTCTCACACTGTCTTACAAGACTCAGGAGCCTCCAAGACCACAAATCTAGAGACTTATCAAGTATTAATTTACCATCAGCTTAACTAAACAGTTTTTAAAAATGAGTTTGAATTAAACAAATGCTAAACAAGTTTACAAGACTTACTTCAATTAAGAGTTGTTTACTTGAATCAAAGCTGTGAAGAAAGCATTTTTAATTTAAGTTCATATATGATATTGTCAATACAAAGTGAATGTTTGTACTAAGCTTTGCACGAGTTGAACTACATTTAGGCACCATCTTTTGAAAAGCTGCATATCTGTAAGGTCATCCCTCTTCTCAGGAAAAGGGCTGTAAGTACTACTGACTTTTCCTTTCCAAAAATCATCCCCCATTTTTCAAATGCACAGTTCTGTGTTCTGTTACCCACCATCTTCAATTGCAATGGAAAAGTATCTCACAGTACTTTGAGTCATTTTTATAACTTGGATCAATATGCAAGTTATTTTTAAAAGAGAACAAACAGTAAGTGACAATGTAAAGGAAGGGAGGGCAATAACAATCTTGCATCTAATCTGGCTAACAGAAGGTCTGCATTTCCTACTTCAAGTAGCCTAAGTACATGCCTCAGCTTTCTACTGGTGACAAGTTTCAGTATTAGTCAAACTCAGGATGTGTGCTATACCAGGCTGAAAGGCAAAAAAATTTTTTGATGCTAATACAGCCCTTGAAGCAATGACGCACAGAAAATAATTACCAGTGATTTTCCTAGTCCGTTGACTAGGAAACTCCTAAATTGCATACAAGACAACATTCACCTACATTGCATTACTTCAGAGATTTGGAATAGATCTTTATGATATGAAACCAAATGCAGTTTTAGTAGTAAGCACACATCTGCAAGTCTGTAGTTGAGAGTAATTACCACAGCAGCATGCTTGGACACATACTATTCTTAACTGGAAAAGGGTGCACATTTTTGCACCAGAACATACATCCTCTTTAGGGAAGAGGTCGATTCTGATATCTCATATCCTCAAATGACTGACAAAATCCAACAACACAACTGTCTATAAGTTGACACAGTCTGAAAACAGACTTTTTTTTGTAACTATAATGCAAGTCTGCAAGATGCCAAAAATGACTGTAAAGATTTGTAGTGCAAAGCAAGCCAACTAAAACAGATGACAAAAGCACATAAATAAGCTTCCAGGTATGGAAGATCATCATCATCTCTAAACCACAAGTAACCTGGACTTAGCGTTAAATGTGCTGAGAATCACACTTAGTTCTTCACAAGTCGATTGTGTTAATTATATTGCACAATCTGAAAGCAAAGCACGTTTGGCACAAATGGAGCAGGGAGGTGCTGGCAAGTGTGGAACAATTAGACAGTTAGCTCTTGCAGGAGATAGAGACAGACAATTACTGCTTTTGAAAGCTGCTGAAAGACCAGCTAGAGGGGGAATGTAAAGAAAATTATAACACAGCATAAAACTAAACTCTCTACAATGTCCATTTCATTCACCTAGTAATTATACAGTTCAGCTTCTATCTCATTTATTGAAGGTATGTTGAATCACAGAATCAGAATCACAGAATTGTAGGTGCTGGAAGGGCCTCCAGAGATTGAGTCCAACCTGCAATCCTTCACGTGCAACATCACAGTTAGATAACTGCATTTATATTTTTCATTCCCTTGCATCAAAATCAAATTCTTCAGGGCCTGAACAAGACTATTACTTGACTCTGCGGTGGTGCTTCTGAGCAGGTGGATGGAGAAACTGAGTAAAATGGAATTCGGGAAAGGGATGCTAAAAACTCATGTTTAGAAGCAATAACATTTTCCCCAGGTAGAACATCAAAAAATAATAGTTGGCTGCAAGGTCCTCTTAGCCAGTGTGAAGGGTTGTGATGTACCTGAGATGGGTGAATGCATAATGTATTGGGAAATGCTACTGACACACAAAGCATTAGCAGTATGACAACAATACCTCCAGAAATATACTTGTACCATCAACATGATAATCAGGCTGCCTTTAATATTTAGCGCCTAGGTGCTCTCCCTGTCCCGAGTACAAAGCCATCCTGTCTACAATGCTAATGCAGGAAGAGAAATTGTGCGTGCAGTTGAATTTCAGATTTTTATTTTTATTTAACATTTTTCTGCATAGGCAATAGAATGATAACCACTAATAATCACGAGTCACTTGCAACAGTGTGTCTGTTGCACATAATTTTGTGTACTGTTATCAGTCCGGAGATGAACACAATTTTGTACAAATACACAGCTGTATTTACCTGAACTAACAGTGCTGTTAAGTGGAAAAATGATTATGTTATGATTAATAAGTTCCATAGTTGATGTTCGATACATCAGTTTATTGAAAACATTTTCCCCAAAATAATTTTACTCTTTCCTGACACAAACTGAGAAAGATTTAAGTTATTATAAAAATCCTTACGTCATCTTCTACGTTGCACTTCAAACTTCACATTGCACTATCACAGAAAAAGCATCTGAAATTTAAACAGGGCTTAGGTAGAATATTCCTTAAAAAAAAACAAGGTTGAAATGACACACCACATCAGACATTTCTCTGGTTAGAATGGTTCTGTTTAGGGTTTTTTTTTGGTGTTTTTTTTTTGTTGTTGTTGTTGCTGCTTTTAAAATCAATTTGGTTTCATTAAGAGAAGGAGAAAAAAAATAAAACATAGAATCTTAGAGAAGAAATAGAGCCTATGTAGCACATAACTTAACAGCAAAAGGCCTTATGAAGTAAAAGCAGATGGACTACATTATGTATGTGCCCAGGCATTTTAGAAAAATATAAGAATGAATTCCTGGGCAGTGGTGACCAAAAAACTTGGTTCTCTTGTGTAAACAAAGTTTTCCCCAACAGCTGTATTCCCCTTCCTGTTTATTCTTCTCTCCTGCAGAATTATCTCAGTTCAGTAACATCTGTACTTCATTTATTTTTTAAAAATATTTCTTCAGCTACCTTCTAGCTTTTCAGATTATTAAGGCTGAGGGAATTTTCCAAATCTCATTTCTCCTTTCACAACCTATCTTGTTTACATTTTTACACTTCATTTGGGCTCTGAATTCACCTAATGTTCCACATGGGTTAGGGGCTTTGCCCACACAGATCAGTTCGCAGGATTAGAGTTTTCAAGTGACCACTTGAAACTGCCTAGGCAATTATAATTTCTTCCTGATTTTAAGACCAAAACACATCAGGATAATTAAGTGAAAAGAGTATTCAGTTGCTCCTGTCTTCCTTTTTTATTAAATTTCAAGATTACCTTTAATGCTTACACATTCCATAATTATTAGATTTTTAAAATCTGTTGAAGCCTACAGTTTGCCACATCATTTTTGAGAACACCTTTCTAACATTGGGGTTCATAACAACAACCATTACATTAAAGATTAACTTAACTATTATTGAATTAAATCAATTAACTTTTTAAAATTTGCTTTATTCTAATGAGGTACTACAAGTTCTTCTAATTATATGAACAGTGATTTTAACCTACTTTGTCTTGAGCTACAGGGATGAAATTGCACAATTAAACCACATTCACTTTTTTTGCATTTAAACCAGGCTGCACATAACAAGATCACTAAAATATATCTAACACTTCATTGCATTTATTTTTTTTTTTACAGCCATTTTGCTGGGTCTCATCTGACTCTTTTTAAAAATAATTGAGTGGATGATGAACCATCCCTCAAGGGCAACCATCAGCCTCTGGAAGCAACTCTATCCTACAAGCAATACATCTGAAGATGATGTAATCTGTTCCAAAAAGCTTGCTTCTATTTTTAAATAGTATCCTTTTATTATGCTTTTAAAAGGGCATCCCTATCACAAATTATGACTTTGCATTTAACCTAGTAACAATCATCAGTGATACTCTGTATACATGAAAATAGCTTCAGAAAATCATTGATTTTTTTTTTTTACTGTCTAAAAAAATCCTTACAATTAGTACTTGAAATAGTAATTTAAATTTATAAGATTATAAAATGCACTGTCAATTTGTTATAAAAAGGTGATTTTTTAAAACCAATTTAAAATGCTTAAGTATTTTGTATGTAAAGTATATTTTGGTTTGGGTGTCTGCCCTTAATGCTACTGAATTTGACACTGAAGAACATGGAAAACGCTTTACATCAGAAAGAACAAAAAAGATGTTCTCAGCATTGAAACTTCATCTGACTTTACAAGGAGAGACAATGATAACAATATAAAAACTGTGTTTTTTTTTAAAACAGAGAGCACTTTCAGTATGTTCTACTTTCCATTGACAGGATTTCTAAGTAAATCATTAAATTTAACACTTCCAGCATCATACAATTTAATATTAAAAAAATATTCATTATGTTCTTTCTGTCCCAACCAGAAAGAAACAAAGTGTTTGGGTGAGACATTAGGAAAAATGTCTCTGAAAGAGTGGACACAGGCTGCCCAGGGAGGTGGTGGAGTCACTGTCCCTGGAAGCGTTCAGGAGATCTCTTGGAGTGGTACTAAGGAACGTGGCTTAATGGGCAACATTGGTCACAGGTGAATGGTTGATTTAGATGATCTTGGAGATCTTTTCCAGCCTTAATTATTCTATGATTCTGATTTTGACAGCAATAAGCATGCCACAAGAAGTAAAGGATGTGAATGCTGTTATCTCCGTCATCACTTTGCTACACTGGGATATAGATCTCTGAATGCTAAGTGATGATATCTCATTCATTTTGGAGTGGAGAAAATATGACTGGGTATCCTAGAATCTCACATCATCTCTTCTGATGAGTAACAGCAACCCAAATCAGCAAACGGATCAGCAAGAGTGATAAAGCTGGACTATCAAAGCGATAGAGCCTACCTTCTCACATTTCTATTAGGCATGATGAAATTTAACAGTATTTTTCACATAATTGTGCCACAAATATATCTAATTATGGTCTACTAAAACTACTTATAGGTCCTTCTGTCATCTCCAGGGAAAAACAATCGTCATCTACTATACCACATACAAAGGCTTACATTTTTGCCATCTAAAGGCAAAAAAAAGCTTTAAATTTTGCAATAGTTAACTGGAGAAGTTCCTGTGGAAGTATCATGGAAAAAGAAACAGAAACAACTGCTATCTACAACTTTCTCCTTTTTTTAAACCAAAGTTAATAAACAGTAAATACCATAGCTGGCTCTAAAGATGAATCATTTACAGGGTTATTTGTAACTATGGCCACTGAAAGTATTGATTACACCACTCTGACTGCAAATGCCAAAGATATTTTTCTTTGGGATGCTGGTATACTTCGCTGCTTGGAAAACCAAAACACTTTCCAGCTTAATATCATCTGCAGAAGTAATTAACATTAGCACATTTTCTTTCAGTTGACTTTTAAATAATTAAACCAGAACACCACAAACATCCACAAAACTTCTAGGACTGTCACCCTCAACTGAATTTCACTTACGAGATGAGCAAAATCACTTGGAAAATATATTACAAAAGCACATGCCATGGTAGGAAAACAGACTAATTGATCTTCAACATATTTTCCAGCTTTACTTTCTATGAGTTTTTTTTAGTGTTCCTCAACCAACAGTCTAAGCTCTTAAGTGCACTTACTATTTAATGCAAGTTTAAATTCATTTTCCCAGTAAGCACTTCTGAACAACCCAGACTTATTACATGCAATGTATTTTTTTCTACTACTTTCACAATTTGAATAGAACTACAAAGTAACATCACAAAATTCTTTAACGTTATTTATAAACTTGTGTTGTTCACTACTCCTCATTTTGTTACTCTCTAAATGCCTACAGATTTTCTTTTCATCATTTTATCACAAACTGAAATTATTTTTACAAGGATGGGAACTGTCAAATTCACTCGTTTCAAAAGATCAGTACCACATTAGTTGTCTTTTATCCCTTCCTTAGACTTTTTGCATTTCCTCAGCACTTCAAGAGATTTAAGTTTAACGGACAACTAAAAAAAATAATCCTCAAGCACATTTCCACAGTGCCTCCAGGCTTGCAGGGCTGTTTGCAGCTCTGGTGTTAATGGAGGGTTGGAATATGGAGAGCTGGAGATGATGCTGTAACATGGGACAGGCCCTTCACCATCACACAAGCCAAACTGCACTCATACCAGGCTGAGCTGATAGGCAGTGGAAGAACAAAGATGTAGGGGTGTCGACAGCTGTGGCAGATGCATCTTATCCAGACTTGCTAGGGTTTTACAATATATACATTCTGATGTTTCCCTTTTGACCTTTTGATCAATGAATTTATTTAGATTCTCATTCTTTCCCAGGCATCCATACAAGCTTTAACTTCTTTCCTAAAAGACATCTAGCAGAGAACTTATACTGGTCAGCTACTCCCTGCATATTTATAAAAACAACAGCCAAAATGATTGTTATGTCTTCATGAGTTTTCTTTTTTCTTACTGCTTTGCCTTTCCTCTTGCCAGACTTATGTTTAAAATGCCATTTAAGGACATTCATTTTGTTTCAAGTATATAAAGAGTCCTACAACCAGGAAGAACTTGAGATGAACTGCCCCCAAACAGTTCAGCTGCAAGCTTGCAAGTTCCTCACAACTGCAAAGTAACAGCCAGACATTAAGGGACCTATAATTTTTAGGATCTCTAGGGAAAGTGGGAACATACTGACACTTTTCTTCCATGGTAGGATCTATTCCACTTCTTCAGCACCACTAAAGTGGACTCTGAAGTGCTGCACCTCCAGCTATCTCCCTGAGCAAGGAGTCCCACCTTACTCCGTACTACTTGTACCCCCATGGTTCCCACAAACATACTGATCAAGAAACTACTCCTCTTCCTGACAGTATTCCAATCTAATACATAATGCTTTACAAACAGATATATCACTGCTATCTCAGTACCACAGGGCTTACACTGCATTTCAAGTGGATGAATCTCACAGCATTCACAAAGATCTGCAGAAAACACCCCATGCATTGCTTATTTGTTTCAACCTCATCTCCTTCCCACTGTTTGGTTCATACAGAAGCAGAGATCTTTGCGAAGTAGAGGGGACTATGCAACAAGGAGAAAATGAGCCATCAGTGGTTTACAGATTTTTTCCACCCCTGGGGCAAACAGTTCCAGGTACACTGAACCATGACAGAGCCCCAGCCTCCACATACCCAGTTCTCAGTACACAGCTACAGCACAGCTTGCCTGAGGGATCCCAGTACTTACAAAGCTCCATGCATTTACAAAGCCACTTCAGCTTTGGCTTGAACCTCAGAACAAAGGTAAGCAAAGAACAGAAAGACGATGAAACAAAAACCCATATATATAGTAAGGATTAATTTGTTCTACCAAAGTAGAATTATATATTATATAGATACATATATATATGATATATATATAATTCTACATTGAATTATAGATTAGTAGAATTATATATTATATATATCATATATATATAATATATAATTCTACACTGGTAGAACAAATTATATATATCTTGCTATCTAAAGGATTTTTCATATAACTAAAGTTCATTATGACAATTTTTTCAACTTTTTTATTTTTTAACCTGCTACAGGAGATACTGTAACGTCTAGTTTATACAGTGTGATATAAACTTTCTTATCAAAACATCTGAGATAGCTTAGCTAAGTAAAATTGAACCAAACAGCCTCTTCTGAGTTCCTTATAGGCAAAAAAATGCATGGAAAAACTTTTTCATTTTTCAGAGCTACGGTAAGGAGATTCAGGGGCCACCATTGGGCTATTTGGTCTGTAATTTTACAGTATCACAGCAGAGCTCACACTGCAGGGTGCAGTCACCAGAGAGATAGAACAGCCAAGACTTCAGAAACTCACAAACCTAATCAGTGGTGGTGAATTTGGTGAATGAATATTCTCTCAGTGAAGTTACTTTAAATATCACAGTACTGCATAGCAAAGCACTGGTTAGATTCCTTCAGGCAACACTTGAATCTCCAAACTGGGGATGAAAGACCACTATATCTATAGCTGTGCTTGAGTATCCATAAATCATAGAGTCATAAAATGGCCTGGGTTGAAAAGGACCACAATGATCGAGTTTCAACCCCCTGCTATGTGCAGGGTCGCCAACCACCAGACCAGGCTGCCCAGAGCCACATCCAGCCTGGCCTTGAATGCCTCCAGGGATGGGGCATCCACAACCTCTGGGCAACCTGTTCCAATGTGTCACCACACCGAGTGAAAACCTTTCTCCTAATATCTAACCTAAACCTCCCCGCCTCTGTTTAAAACCATTCCCCCTTATCCTATCACTATTCACTCACATAAACAGTCATTTTTAGTTTATAGGAAGCAACAAGAACAACAAACCCCCCCCCCCCCCAAAAAAAAAAAAGCAGTGGAGGTACATAGCATTTACAGAACACTGCAGGGAGAAGTAAACACTGTACCTGTTTCCTTGGTTTGACTCAAGTAGTAACAATAACAAGGATATCTTCATGTAACAATGTAAAAAGGTTGTTCTGTGGGTTATTGCTGGAAAAATAACACTGAACACTTTGAAAGTGGCAGTACAGCTGGATCTAGTGTATTTACAGTAATGTCTTGGAAACAGCAGCAGAAAACTCAAGTACCTCACTGCTTTGAACGAGAGCTACAGAAATGCCAATGTTTTAACTCAGATTTTATCAGCTCTGAAAATACTGACTCAACTATTGATCTTTTAGCCCTAGCTACTCTGATGGGAGTTATGAAACGATCCCATCTGGATTGATTTAGCTTTGGTCTCCTGAAACAAGTACTGCCTCTGTACACACAGTGATGTATTTAATGTTATACTATGAAGGCCCATACAACTGAAAAACAGTTCTATAATCAAGTGATATAAATAATGCTGATGCACTGGGTACATTAAAGATCTCAATACCAGTACTGTTTACTCAAAATTAAAAAGACACTTAGTGAAGTAGCATGTAGCATTTTTACAACAAGAAGTCTGAAGAATTTTTAATTTTTTTTTCAAATGCTCTCTCAGATCAGCTCCATTAACTAGTATATCACTACACAAGAAACTCCAGATCAAACATTTCTCACTGCTGATGGCATATTTAAGAATCAAAAAAAATCTTACATCTGTAATTATGGTATTTTTCTTAACACAACGTTAAGCATGAATTAAATTATGAGATCCAAAATAAGCCTTAAAAGCTCTGCATTACACTGCCACACTATGGTACGATCAAGATCTGCAAGCAAGAATATAACAAAAAGAGAATAAAAATAACTTCTATAATTATCTGAGACTGCAGTACCAACCATTTGTTATGTTTTATCTACTACAACCCCAAAGCACTAAAAACAAACTTGTGCCTTGTACAGCATTGGCTACCTAGGTAAATTATACTGATGGATTTTGCTTCCGTAATGTTTTTTAAAAATGAAAAGAGTTTAACTTCAAGTTAAGTGTTAAAACATGTAGGAAAGTTGATACCAGGAGCATTCTTTACTTTGCTGGCTGCAAAACATAGAGGTTTTTGTTCTCTACAATACTATGTGATCTGAAAGGTTTTCTGTTGACAGCCAGAGGAAAGAAAGGTTCAAAGACATTCTTTAAGTTTTTTTGAGGTATTCAAGGCAATGCTACAGAATTTTAGCATCTATAACAAACACATCAGTGATTTGTTTATGCTAAAATATAACTCATTTTAGACTTGCAAACATTTCAATATTTTTAACATGGTACAAATAAGAAAAATTTCTTAAATACTACTAAGTTAAAAAGACTTTATTTTTGCTGACCTTAAAGCACAGCAACACAAGAGATCTGAAATTTCACATGCAGCTTTTTAAATGCACAGCTCATGAGTCAAAGCACAAATTATTTTAACTACTTTGCCATTTACATAATTTATACCTTCCATAGCATTTGTTTTTCAAGAAAGATATAAGTCAACTTCGTATGATCATTACCAGCACTGCTTTATTCATTCTAACATTCCATTTTTTAAGTGCTTTTCTAATAAATCAAACATTACACATAAGCAATTGGCTGCGGCCAAGACCATACCAATTATTTTACCTGTAAGAACTTGCCATTATAAACATTTCCCACAAGGCATAATAAAATACTTGCCTGGTGCCACAATACTTACAGGAATATCCTGCGCTGAAGTATATTAAATAAAGATTAGATGGCTAGCTGGAATTTCATCTGTTCCACCCCTTTCTTAATTGCTATTGTCACCACTTCAGTTTACAAGAAATGGTATAGTCTAGATGCATACCAGTTCTTTTCCATTAGGATGGCTCAATCAAGTTTTTAAATGCCAATTTATGCACCTTTCACCTCCAAACATTTCCAGTCACAGAAAGATGACTGCTCAAGCCATTAATGAACAAGGATTGTCTTAAGAAAATTTCCAGTCCTTCACTAATATAAGCAAGGGCTTCCTGAGCATTCCTGATCAGGATCAACCCAAATAAATTCTATCTTCACACTTGAAGGCAAATCTGCAGACTATCCTCTGTGACTTGTGATTGGCAGGGGAGGAATACAGTCAACTTGAGAGACACTGAAGGAAGACAGTTTATGGAGAGTGCATTCTTTGCAGTTTTAATGGTTAGTACTTGCCCAGGAATCATGCTGAACTGTGTATGGAACTCCTCCCTTAAATCTGACAACATTTCATTCTGAAAAATCCTGCTTTTAACTGCACTCAAAGATTTATCAGCAGATACTATGGCATTTCTGTTATTCCGTCCATTTTAGGTACAAAAATCTATTTTCCTTTCCCAGATGAAAGCAGACATATCTTCTTCAATTAGTCATTCAGGTATCACAGCTAAGTATTTAACATTAGATAGCCTTCTTTGAAACATATATTTTATGTAAATTATAAAGATTTAAGATGAAGTTAAATTGACTACTGAAAAATGCTATTTCTTACTACCATATCTTCCCTTACAGCCTACTCTTTGAAGGATATTGTATTCCATATCAGATTAATTGGAATTCTGTCACATGGGAAAAAGATTAGTTACGTTTAATGGCATTTTTAGCTCTGCAGAGTTATATCTTCCTCAGAACAATCAAAATGAAACATGCTTCATTGCTTCATCAGGCATTCCATTCTAGGAAATGACAAGAAATGTCATACCTTCCTGAACTTCTCCATCTGCTTATAAAGATCTGGATCCAGCTCCTGAGACACATCTTTCATCCAAAGCAGAGCTCCTCTGTATTCAGTTCGATACTGTTCCATGCGATTTACTGTCAGCCACGTGTCTGATATGGCCCTATATCTGAAAGTCTCCACTTCTTGATATAACCTAGTCAAAGGAGCACGCAGTGCTAATCTGGGGAAGACATGAAGAAATGAGGGGAAGGAAGTCATTCTGCAAAGGCACACAAATTAACATAATTACTGATACTTTGCTAGTAATCAAAAGACAGAAATAAAAAAGAATTCGCTTAATTTTTACTCTGTGTTCAGACAGTTGTACAGTTGGGCTTAGCTGGGAATATCCACAAAATTGATAGTTTTGTATACATACTGTGTTTCTAGTTCTCCTAGTCAAGTAGCAACCTTTCATAGTTTCTTTCACTTACTCATGCTAGTGGAAAAGAAACTTTTGCTAATGTGTATATTTTATTTAGCTAAAACACTTATTTACTTTTTCAACTTTCCTGTTTGCAAGTTGCATTTAACAAGTGCAAGAATATACCTGACGTCATTTATATTACTGGATACATACCACAGATGCATCAGGATAGTCATGCTAAGTCTCAGAAAAAGCATTTCTATTAGCCTTTAATCTTCCCATGTACATGTAAACCAAGAAGTCATCAGTCAGGTGCCTGATTAACTGATTTATTTTTCTTTATTTTGAGGAATCCAAACAATTCTTTTGAAGGATATTTATCTTTGGGAAGATTTTTAGGGATTTTCTTAAATGTTTGTTTCAGATACTACACTTCGGAGAGGCAGCAGGGGACACTGTTGTCTTCCCTATGCCATCACTTCAGCTCCTAATGGGACAGAACTTTTCCCATATTTCCATCTGCTGCTTCTGCTTTCCTGTTTCTTGCCAGCAGCGACCTCATTGGAATGGGTTCAATCAGTTCCACACCAGTGTAAAGCTAGTTTAATTTGTCACTTAGGGACTTCCTAGGCCTAAGAGAATCTCTAATTTCAGCTCCAGTAGCCAGCAAATTTCATTTCCTTGATCTCCAGATTGCTAGTGGTATTCAACATAAGTAAGAACAATTCTCACTCCAAGATGAGCTTGACGATGGCTCAAGAAGAAAAGACAAACATCTGTTTTTATTTTTATGGGAAATAATTTTGAAAGACAACTTAAATGTACATCAGGTAAAAGATATAATAAAATATGAACTTCTTACTGGGTCTTTTTTGAGTGTAATGTACATTTATTCAATTCTGCAAAAACCTAACTAGTCATTCAAATGAAAAATTCACTTTACATGGACAGATTGAACAGTGTGATTTGTGAAAAATGTTGAGCTACTTAAAGCAAATTAGGGTTTTTGCTCAAAGGTACCTTATGTATATTCTAAAGATCTTATTCATGGCTGTTCCTAGATGTGCTAATGACCAAAGTGTAGCCCAAAATAAACATGAAATTCTCAGTACTTGGTAGGTGAACTTTTATTTTGAGCCAAACAGCTGCACTGCTCAGCTAAAGCTAGAAAGTGTCATGCTAATTAAGTCTCCCCAAATCCTTTAGGAGTAGAGAATTTGATTTTTACTTTGTCACAAAACTGAACTTTCTCCTCTGACTGATGGAAAATTTAAAGCTTTCACAGTACTAATATGGAAAAACCAAACCACAAAATCCTACACACATAACGAACCCTAACAACATCAAGTACTGTTGCTTGTAAACCCTTTGAAAAAGCACAGTCAGTGAGACATCAAGAACTCCACAGAAAAGCAAAAGTTTGTGTTTCTGTGTTCCCCTGTATCCTTCACATATTACTAATTTGCTCCTACCCAATCTACGTAAGGTCAGCAGGATGTTTTCTTGAGATTCCTTCTGTAAAGTTAAAGCAGGAAACAGCTTTGTTTCCTTGAGGTGTGAGACTCCATGGTCCAGAAAAAGCCATCTCCTACCCCTCTCAGGACCTAGACACCTCCCCACAATAGGAATGCTGCACTTTTCTTCCATACAATGAGAATTGCAACTAAGCAGGAAAGAGACTTGAACAAGCTCCTTTACTGCCCCACTGCTAGAGAGGCCACGCAGATAGCAGCCATATAGTTTCAGAACCGCTGAGCTGAACAGGAGGAATCTGGAGATCCAGAGACACAGCAGGCCCATGGGACAGAAAACAGATCTGTCAGAAGTACTCACAGCAAGCCAAAAATATTATCCGTACTTCAACAGTTTTGGTCAATAACAAATTTCTTATCACTTTGTTCCTCGCATATCTATAGTAGTAAAATCAATTATAGCAATGATGAATCAACTATCATTATCCCATGTGATCAGATGGTAATTCTGACATACATACCTTTGCTGAGAAGAAAAGCAGAGGGCCTTTCCAGTTGCTTGCATCATTTTTCCTGCTCTCGTTTTATCCTGAGAACCCTGTGATCGAAGAAATTTCCCCAATTCATTTTCTTCCTGAGACAGAACTAATGAAAAATAAACGAGTGATCAAACATGTAATTTAAAACATTACTAACAGCTTTTAAACTGGCCTAACATCAAATAGGTTAAGTCACTCCAAATCCAAGCAGCACAGAAAAATTAATTTCATGGAATTCCTGAATTCATAAATCAGAATATTTGATGAGTTTCTTGTATTTAACAAGAATTTTGTCAGTGCCAAAAGTCAAAAGAAAAAACATGCTACTTTCTTCTTGAACAACAACAAAAATAAAATGAAAGACCCAAAAGTGGCATAACTGTAGTATCTAATCTGGTCTTTGTTTTTCACGCTTGACTACTCACTTTTTTTTACTATGAAAAAATCTAGTAACTCATGTTAAACAATTTATTTTCAAATTACTTCGTAGGAACATTTTTAGATCTCTAGGATTTTTCACATTTTAAATAATACTCTTGAATTTGTTTTTTTAAATAAGAGGATAAACAAAAGTATATGTTTATATATTGACATGTTGCCTACTCCCAGTTTGGAACCTTAAGTTTCTATGATCTCACATCCTTACAAAAACATTTAATGGTGGCGTCATCTAACAGTCTTTCAAAGTGGCTGTCTTCAGTAGCACCTATTTCTTCCCAAGCTGAATGAGGAGAATGCTCCAACATACTGAAAGATGTTTTGAAGTTCTCTTGTCATTCTGATAAATACTGATAATCATATTGCAGACTCATAGCATACTATGACAAAGTGTGCTGCATGCACATCTTTGACAAGGAAATTTCACCTGCTATTGTGGAATACATCTTGAACTCCAATACACCACAAGTCCGCATTACAATTTTACCTCAATATCCTGAAACACCATGTCATCTCTCAACCTCTTCTTTGGACAGGGAAAAGAAAAAGGAAAGAGTGCAGAAAATACGTATAAAATTGAACAACAACAAAAAAGGAAATTTAAAGGTGTTTCCAAAGTTTATTCACTTTTCTAGCTCAGAAACCAGAGCAGCAGAAAGTAAAAAAATGTTAATGGGAGAGAACTTCTTAGGTCTTCTAACACAACCTGCTGTTTGAAACTTCCCAAATGAGGTTCCTGTCTCTCACTAATGACTACTACTAATTAATGTCCACCTGTCACAGCCAAGTCAGCATCATCAAATTCATCATAACAGCACGGATCAGTTAATTACAAAACTAGTAATAAGACCAATGTTCTTTATAGTCAATCTTGATAAAAACACAAGAATTCAGAACACAGGATTTCTAACGCAAAACAATTCTGAATTTAGATGTTCCATGTAATGTAATGGAAAAAAACTCAAGAATCAAGCCATCCCACATAATCGTTGCTTTGAATCACTGTATAACATCTAATATAAAAATTAACATGAACTTGGAGATCTATAAACAATTAAGCTACATTTAGGTGACTGCAAGGAACGTTATCTTTAACTAGGAATAAAGCAGTAGTTCCCCATTCCCATTTTCACTTTTTCATTTGTTAGATGATTCCATATTGCAGATCTCTTTATCATTTTAACTACAGTATTTGATCATACTTACAGCAAATCCTTTTTTGATAAAGTTCTATTGCTTTCAACAGCTCCATACATGTTCTCTGAATTGAATGGAACAGCTGCAATTGAAACAGAGTGAACAAAAAGATTAAGTGTATGCAAGAAACGCTGAAGATTAAAACACAAAAAAAGAGCTTCTTAAATTTTGTCGAAATTACTAGGAATTTGTATTTTCTTCTTAAATATTGAGTAACCTTTCCAGTTTGAAAGTGTATTTGCCTTATTAATTGTGTATTTCTTTCAATCACATTATCCATTGAAACTATATAGACAGATCAGTCAAAACATGCAAAAGTAAAATAGAGACAAAAAACATTTTGTAAACAGACCAAACAGTTGATATTCAACCAGAGTACTAATGATTTGTTTTTAATTAATACCTTTTGATACATACAAAGACATACTAATCTTTATTTCTGAACACCCTCCAACAAAATACAAGGTTATCAAAATGCCTATCTGCAGCTTCACTGAAATGTGTTAAGGGGCAATAAGTATATTAAATTTTTAATACCACAAAGTAAAGTGGAACAAATTCATATGGTTATGCCAAGAGTAAAATTTTTGATATTAAACTTCTTACTGTCACAGCTCTTGTTTTGTAAGCAAAATGATAAAGCTGCAGTTTCCCAAGAAAGTATAGAAAAAACATCAGTCTTGATTAAGTTCTGAGAATTAACAGCAAAACAGAAATTACCACTCCTTTCTGTTCATCTAAAACCTGCAATTTAAACTTCAACTTTGTTATATCATGTACCATGCAAAAAATAGCAAAATGGACTGCTGGTGCAGTAACTGTCATTCTTTGGCACCTGCTTAAACTCCTTATGTATATTAGGACCTTGTCTTTTAAGAGGAGAGCATGACTCGCAGTTGAAAAGCTGCTTAAGTGAAAACATTTTTACTTTTTTTTTTTTTAATCTTGTAAGCAAATTACCCTATTTATAATCCCACATGAGGTAACAAAGCATGCTGTCTGATGAATCTGCAACACAATAACCACAATAAGAACTCAGGTCTATATATTTATCAAATACTGCTTCAGTCCCTCTAGCTTGTTTCAAAAGAATACTTCCCACTTCAAGCCTATCATGAAAGCTACATACATGCTTAGAATCCTCAAAGATATACAAGTTATCACTACCACAGTTAACCTACAAATATTTGGGTGTTGTTAAAGTTTCTTGTACTTCAGCATAAACACATAAAAAACCAAAAATCCTAATTCAATGATTTTCTAAGAAAAACAGTGACATAAAACACTGACCATTACACTACAAAACAATACCAATGAAATTTAGCTGGATATTAACTTGGTTATTACACTTTAGAAGTCCATTATCTATCTATCTATCTTTTTTTGATCTAGCCAAGGATGTTTAAGCTCTTCAGTTTGTAGAACCTTAGCTCTTTTCCAGTGTGGCTGAGGGTACTGACAGTAGGACTGTATTTGTCACACAGCAGGATTCCATCTCCCAGTTACTCGTTACAGACTCAGAAACTGCCTTTTCTCATGCACACAAACAGTAATCTGTACAAAAGCCTCAGGGAGCAGACTGCAATATGCACCAATTCCTGATAATAAACACAGGATCATCTCCCGTTCCTCTTGACAACTGAAAAGAAAAAGCCTGCCACCAAAACCTGAAAATAAGTATGATAGAAATCAGGTTTCAAATAAATTTTTGTCTTACAAAAACGCCACTATATTCCTTGTGTCCCCCTAAGTACTTTTGTCCAAAATTGGAAAGGATACTATACAAAAATAATGATAAAAATGTATATACATTATTATATAGTATGTATAGGTACATATCTTAGAGTCTTGATGGAAATTAAAACATCTTAGAAGTTGTGAGAGAATAGTTATTAGGCAGACATAACAAACCTCTAATTTTGCATCCAGATCTGCATCTGAAGCCACAACATGTTCATCTTCTTTTTTTCCTGTGACTTTTATAAGGGTTTGCTTTGTTTTCCAGTATTTCTGTTGCATTTTATTAACCACAGATTTTTCTTGGCTTTGAGCATATTGATCATAAAATTCCCTTGGATAATTGCTAAAATATTAAGAAACAAAATAACAGAACTTCAATATGATACTTAAAGTAAATATAACAAATATTAATAAATTTCCATATAGAATACGTCATGTATACATATGCATGTGTATGCTAATATGCATCTCCTCATTATGCATTAGTGACAAAGTTATTAAATTAAAATATTAATTTTAAAATTAAAAAAGTTTATTTAAAAAGTTATAAATATCTCCTATCCTCTTTTGAAAAATAATACATTGCATTTAATCTGAATGACTTGGCCATGTAATACTGCCAAATAATCAACTGCTAGAAAATCTTTCCAATGCAATATAGAATAATGCATAAAGTCCCTTGAATTGAAATTCGTTTTTGTACAACTAACGGGAAAGTTTAAAAGTGCACTAGTAGAACTGCAATTTTCATGCAATTTAAGCTGTGTCAGGATTTCACAAAGATCATTTAAAGAATATAATGTAAAGAATGAAGTTACATTCTTCACGGTCATTTTTTAAAACTGCATAAACCAAAAAAGAATATTTGTCTCTTTTGAGTAGGCTACGTGCAAAACAGATAGCTCACTTCTTTCACTGTGCAAAGAATAAGTGACAAATGTAGGTGCCTAACTGATAATTTCTTTTTCTCCCTCCCGGGAGGGGAAAAAAAGAAATTTTTACTAGCAGATGATTCTGCATTGCGTTCCTCTAGTAAAACCAATAAAGTATAATATAAACATAAACTCTATGTTCTACAATACGTTTAAACCATATAAAGCATAGAAAATACAGTCTCTCAATGAAATCTTGATCTCTTTCAGTAACAGTTATTCCGCTATTATTTTCTGCAGAAGTATGTGTCCTTTCCCTTATTGTATAAATTAAGATCTGCAAAATCACTGCAGCTTACATTTACTGCAGAAATAATTGGTTTGTAAAATGTAATATATTAAGTACACTAGGAAAATTAAAGTCTTTGGTGCACATATTCCTAAAAAGGGTGGCAGCACTACCCTACACAGTTATTAATGACATAGTTTGACCTGAAAAGGAACTCTGTTTAACAGGGATATGTTATTTGGTTCAATTGTTTCTAATCAGTGAATTAAGAGGCAGTCAATCACCAAATGGATGATAAGAAATTTAACTGGAAATGAGCAAAGACAAACTTAAAAATGCATACATATACTTCACTTCTTGGCTTTGTCCTCAAATTCTCGCAAAAAGAGAAAGGTGTTCACTCATTCAGTTCTGCCCAAGCACCAGCCCAAAGAGCTTTGTTTATGAATTTCACTAAGCTTAAAACAAAAGACTTTTGGTTCTACAGGACAAAATGACATTTCATACGTAGTTCTGAACAATCAAACCATTACACATACTCTGGCAACTTGAGCCAACCAAATTAGGTCAAACCTATACTGACCTGACAGATGTAACAACTCTAAAAGACAAAATTTACAATATCTAATAAACGACAAGGACATTTTGATCCTTGCCAAATCCCCCTGTGTTATGAGAAAGCTGAATACAATAGTTTAACTAATAAGAACAGTGTTATATTACCTTAAAGAAGTAAATAAATAAATAATAAATAAGTAAAAACTGAACCAATTATGTGGCAGTACTAAGGCCCTAGCTATGTGCCAGTTGTGTGCTTTAACCTGTGCTACAGCTGTGCAAATAACTGGTATCTCAGTTCAGTGGTCAACTGAAGAAAACACCATAATTCATTTGATGTCAACCTCCCTTAATAGCTGCCTTGTTTGAGGTCACTGGAAATTCTGATGAAATGCTGAGAAGAATAAAAATGAGCTATTAATGCGAGGTCACAAAAAAAAAAATTCTGGGATTAATAGAGATTCCTGAATTAAACAGATAAAGAAATTGGAGGGACATGAAGAACACAATCATCTACCACAGACAAATTCAACTACTAATATCATTTGGAGAAATATCTGGCTCCTGCTTATTCTTAATGTGATTATCCAAGTGTTGCTCATAAATCAATGCCTCCTATTTCATTGTCTTCAGAGGCGGATGCTGGTGATAGGCAGTAGAGGTTGTTCCTCCTCAGCAATAGCCTATTACACGTTGTTGCTGCGAGATAGATGGCAGCAGAGGGGCAGTCTGACAAAATAGCGTCTGATATGGAAGTGCATATGAAGCAAAGGTGTGGAACAGAATTCCTCCATGTGGAAAAAGTGGCATCCAATAACATTCATTGAGTCTATGCTGAATGCTCATGGAGACCAAATAGTGCCTGGTAGTACCGTGAAAGTTGGACTGCATGGACAACAGTTTCCTATCAGTAACACCACCATAGTAGCAGAGAAGTTTCTGCTAGGGTACATTTTTAAGAGCATGGCATGCAGGTGCTTGTTCATCACTGGTGAAAATGCACAGCTATTGGTGGTGACTGTGTTCAAATATAGCCTTTTATAGCTGAGAATTTGCTCTATCGAATAGCATTATGTTCTTTGTATCTGTTATTTCCATGGAAATAAACAGGAGGCACTACTTCCAGAGTGATCTACGTAAAGCTTTCATTATCTAATGAAATATTTGGTCGATAATTTTTACTGGTAGGCTTTTGTCAATATCTTATAAAACAGATTTCATGTCAAACAATCATAGGTATATTTAGGTTTCACTAAACAATGAGAAAATATAACTAAAAGAATGATCTAGTTTTATTTGGATGTTGATGATAATAACAGATACCTCTTGAAATAAGATGGCTTATATATTTTCTACCAATAGGTAGGAAATTTCTAACACACACAATTTTTAGCTATGTAGTCAACTCACTTGTTTTTCTATTTTTCAGAAAGTTGGCAGTTTTTCACTTTATATTTTTATCCTTTTAAAATAAAATATCTACTAGTGATCATATAAATAAAAGATGACAGAACATAATGCACGATAGACCCAGGCAGTGACATATCAGCATGCGAAACACCATTACCTCTTTAGAATAATAAAAAAATGATCAAGGCACTTACTACTTATGACCATCCATGTTTCTTATTTTCTTCACACTAAATAAAATAAGAAATTATCAGTTAATACAAATATCTTTAAAATATAATTCTCATGTTAGACAACTGAAACATTGCTTTTCCCCACGATGTAGCATCTTGCATATCATGTTATGACAGAAGATTTTTCCATTTGCAATGCCAATGCTTTCCTCATGTAACACAATTCTCACCTGTATCTATGGCACACACGTTTAAGTGGTGTTGCTAATTTTTAGATTTTAGCAACCCTTCCAGACAAACAAGTTTACCTGGCATAAATTCAGCAATTTTTGACTCAGCAAGCCCAAAGTTTACACGTTAGGAATAATCCTCAGTGAAGTGTTTTTTTCTCTCCTAGAATTTTAGTCACAATACAGTTCAGCTACTTGTTTCACCAATGCCCCACTGATCTACTTTTGAGAAAAAGTAGCTTCGTCATGTCTTGAGCCATGGATGTGAAATCTAACCACCAGACAGTTTTTCTCAGAAGGACACCATAATTCGCGTGAATGAAATATGATTTGCATGTGTTTGGATTTTAAATTTTAAAAGTTAGTATCTCCAGTCGGGATACTCAGTGAGCTGTCCAGACGGCATGCACATCATCAGTAATGGAGCACACTCCTTCTAGGTGAAATTTACAAATCAAGCCAGACACTTCTTATAAAAAAAAAAAAAGAGAAAAAAAACAATAAAAACAGAACAGAAAACAGCACCTGGCATCTCTCTCCTCTGTTGCTTCCAGAGAGGACTCTGGTACTAACCCAGGAGAGAATGAACAGGGACTACAATGGGGAATCGTGATTGGCAATATAGCTAACAAGGTACTGCCTGAAGACCATATGGCAATCACTGAAATGAAATGGGACTGGCACAGATCGCAGGGATTCGGACATGGCTATGCAAACCTGAGAACTTCCTGCAACTGTGAAGCACATGTACTCCCATTTGCAGCCAAACAGAGCCAAATCTTAGATTTTGGATTCTAGCCTCTCTGCTCTCTGTACCTGTGAAACTTCCTGGCGAAGTTCCATAAGATGCTGGAAGATTACATCAGAGCAGGATATTTTCCTGAAATTGAATTGAAGTGCTCATAAGCACTGCAGGAGAGATAGTGAGAAAATTCATAATCCTGTCTTCCAAACAGAGTTAATTGGTAAGGCCAACGACCAAAGAACAGAAAGGAAGAAAGAAGTGCTTTGGATTACTGTTTGCTTTACAGCACTGTCATGCCAAACAACATGCAGAATGGACAGCAACAGGCACGGCTTTGCTTTAGGTTTTAGAGTCACAAAGCATAAGTAATGTTAATTCCAGTTTTCTAATAGCTGTCTTGACTTTATTGTTTAAATACAGGTCCTCCTTAAGTCAACATGTGCAAGAGATAGGAACACAGGATTTGGCTTGATTACACACACACCCATGACTCAGTTATTGAGCAGCACGCTTGGTTTAACAGGAAGCAAAGAACAGCCTATCTAGGTAAAATGATATGCACATGATGTGGAACAAAGTGTAGCTATCAACAAGGGGAACAAGTCTAAGGCACTGACCTTAAATACTGTACAAGCTCACCTTACTCTCCTAGAAACCAGCAACCTTAAAAAAAAAAAAAGATAGGGTGACATTGAATTCTCATTTTGCAAGCACAGCTCACATTTTTTCCTAAATATCTGACCTTATATTTGACTCTGAGGCCTTTCCAGCTGCATTCCAAGTCCTACATCACACCCCTATGCCCTTTGTGCAGTATTTTTGTAGTTTCGAGTACCTGAGAACTGTGTCAATGGTATGAAAATGAAGGCATGTGCTTCTGTACCCACTGTGCGACATGAAGGCACACGAGAAGTTTGAAGCTACAAGGCCTGATGAGACAGTTCCATATGTCCATATAGGGTGGAGTCTTACATATACTGGCTGCTATACTCCTGGCGTGCAGTATTACTCAAATCACACAGAGAGAAGGGTCCCGGAGACCTCTACGTGGTATAGACATAAGCCTGCCTGGGAGATTGCAGCAGTTAAACAGTGGGAACCAAAAGCAGCACAGCGCTCAAGCTGAGTCCCTGGGTCCCTTTTATTTCCAATGCAGAAGCAGCTTTTGGTATGAATGAGAATTCGGGTTGTAGGGACAGCTCAGTGAGTGCTGGCCTTGAGTGAAAAAGAACCGTGGTTGATCAGAAAGAATAACGTGACTTTTGACCAAGTTTGTGGTTTATCACCTATAGGATCCATCACAAACAGTTCCTTGATACCATTCATTTCAGATGTTGTTCAAGGAATTTTCATAAATAAATAAATTATGTTTCAGGTGAGTTTCACTTCTCTCACTGGCTGGACAACCAGAATGTCTGCTACAATTCTGCAATTCTTTTAGCTGTTAATTGAGAGCACAAAACTGCACTCAGATTGGGCCCCATCATCTCCACTTACCTAGAACTTGTTACAAGTTAGACACACTTGTGAGATATTTACAGTACTGTATACTAATTTCATTTCATTTTTCAGCATCACAGTTTAGCTTTACTGAGATGAGAACAGTATTTATTAACACAGACATTAAAATAAACAAAAAAGAAAAACACAGAAATATTTACTTGCGCTGGATGTAGTACTACAGGAACTCCTGTGTTTGTATCTGAGTGCAACTGCAAATGTACCTTCCCTGAAAACTGCAGCAAAAGTTAACCTATTTTTTCATGTACTTTCAAATATAAAACTGAACTTAATTTGCCAGAGGGAAGTTAAAAAAAAAAAATAGGGAAGAAAAAAAATAGCATCCATCACCCCACTGGAAAACATTTCACTCAGTTTTCATTACCTTTAATGATAAAGAACAGCGCAAAATTGTTATCTCATTAAAAGACATCTAACAAAAGATAGGGACACTGAATAATACAGAAAAAAACAACAGCAAGCATAGGTGCTGTGGATCTGAGGTCTTCTGTGTACGTTCACACTCTGCTCATTCTAGAAGTGCTACCTAGTGTTTTGAGACAGACAGATGCTACCTCAGCTTCAGCATTAAACCTAAGCTGGCCCAATCCACAAGCAGTCCAACTAGAAGACAAGGAATCATAGTGCTAGAACACCCATCTCTGTATGGAACCGGAGCCCTAAAGTTCCTCACTGGCCCTGAAAAGCCACAGGAGGCCTCAACACTATGTTTTGCAAGCCCTTGTGTGTTGACTGGCACCAGAGAAGCCTGTATCCTTGCAGCTTGGGCCTGGCACAGTCACTGGCCTGGACACTGAAATAGCACCCAGCTGTTTCTAAGCTCAGCCTGGCTTTGGAAGGAGCACAGCTGCGTTCACACTGCATGCTGCCAGAGCTAACAAGGTGTGCTGGAACCAAGGTTGCCCTGCACGCAGCCAGACATGGCATCTCTGCATCTGTGGTGGTTTGTCTGGGCTGTAGGCTATTTACCCACTAAGTATTTACACAAGTAGCCAAAACGGCTGGAATGCACTAAGAACTTCATAATATTGATGGCCTACTGCATCACACTGCTTTCCTACCAAGATATTTTAGTAGCCATGTTGCTGGAAGGAATTCACTTGCGAACGGCACTTCTGTTCCACATGACTATGGAAAATCCTGTTTCTTTGCACCCTCCCAAACCATCTCAATAGATCACCAACATTCTTCTCTGCAAACAGAAAAATGCTAACTTGGTGTTTCAAATGATTAAGTCTTCAGCATTCCCTATGCTTCCCTTCCATTCCATTCCATGTTCTCTGTGTGACTGCTTTGCTTCTTTTTTTCAGTTTTATTATATTACTGCTTGCTCCAGCCTGGGTTATCTGGTTTCCCAAGAGCTGAACAATATTATCTATTATATTAACATCATTCAGAAACATTTAACATTCACTGGAAAAGAAAAATTAAGAAGCCTCATGTGGCAAGGTGAAATTTAGATCTTAATGCTCTCTCAGTTACGTGGAACTTTAAAAATAAATAAATCTTTTCTTCTCATTCAAACATCTGTTCTTTGCCGAGCATTGCTTACGTAGCTCTTACACTAATCCTCAGTCAACAGATCCTATAGGAGAAAGCAGGAAGCAACAAGAGACCACAAACAGGAATCTTTCAACTGTGAAGACTGAATCCCCACTGTTTCAGATTCAATCACAGCTTCTTAGAACTAAGAGATGAGCTCAAATCCTTGCACAGCTGTTACAAGTGCTGATCTAAAGATGAAACTTAGCATTCAAAACTGACCTAATGTAGTTACATAGGATGGCAGGTAATTGAACAATGTATTCTTAGATGCATCTAGAAGCAAAAGAACAAAACAAAGAATGAGAGGCAGAGCAGAATTCAGCAAGCCTGACATGATGTGTTCAGGAGAAAGGACAGATGGTTTTGCACTTTTACTGATAGTCAGCACTATGCTCTCACTTTACTGTCCTCTCAATGCAGCTGAAGCGTTCTGTAGATTCTCTAGCTCCATCAGACTCTCTGCACTTTAAAATCCCCATGCCTTATAACTATAAACATGGAAGAAACACGCATTGCAGTTGATTCACTTAAACATTTGAATTAAAACAGTAATTTCCCAATAAACTTTTAATACTGTAATTAGTACAGTAGCACTAGACAACAATAACAACTACAGAAAACAAAACCAAAATTTTTAGGAGTTCTACATGCAAAAGAGTGTTAGTTTCATTTATGAAAAATAACCCGATGAGAAGAAAATGTGTGTTCTGCTTAGGTGAGGAAAGCAATACCATCTGTGCCTCTTCAACAGCTATTGGCTGACAACCTATCTCCTCTCCTCTGCTCCCCGAGAGCTGTGATCAGATCGAATCAAGGCAACGGGCCTCCAAAGCACTAAGCACTCTCACTGCAGAAAGAAGCTTAGGCAGGCCCCAGTTCCATCTTCTACAGCCTTTCTACAAACACACAGACCCAATGAGTCAGGTGCTTCAAACCATGTATCACTTTGCCTTTTGCAAGCAAACTCAGAGTGGCCTATGGCTCTGCATTAGCCACATTGTCAGCACGTGAAAATAGCAAAAACTGGGGTCAGGGTCTATATAGGCATTCAAGTATCAAAATTATACATAGCTATACTTACAGTTATAATGCTTAGCCTAACTGCATGACTAGCTGCCACTGTAACTCAGATAAAATGAGTTAATGTCGATGTGACAAATGACAAGATTTAATTTTTTCTCTAAAGCTCTTAACATTCACCACTGATGTTCTAATCCTGCTGAATCATCCACGCTTAGCTTTAAATCCGCACTTTCATTCCGTTAGTCTACTCACTGATGCATTTATTTATTACTTCAGAAAGTTTGCAGAACTGTTGTGCAAGCGTGGCATTAAAATTTCTCTCATCCACTACAACTTTCTGCCTATTCCTTTTCCTTCAGACACATCTTACGTATTATCCCCAGCTTCTCAGAAGAATCTGTAGTCTTCCAAGGGAGAAGATGTATAAACAAAATTACTCCTCCAATCCACTTCAGGAGCTGACATCTAAAAAGAAGTTTTATAACAGAAGCACCAGGAAAGCAGCATTCTTTACACAGAGAAGGACTGCTGATGCTTTCCAGCATCTGGGTGATTATGAGTGAAAGAAATTCGTGCTGTTTAAGCCCCTTCACATAATTGGGGTGCAGTACAACTCCAAACTTCTGCACAGACTACTAACAGAATCTTGAACGAGCAACTGAGAGCAACCAAACCAGAACCCTACTGCTCCCTGAGCAAACAGAAATGGCAGTTTCTGCATCTGGCACACAAACTACATGGCTAAGTCATACAGAAAGAATGCTCCTCTACTTGGCTTCTTTTAGAGCTGAGGTTTCATGATGGTCAGTCAAACCATCAGGGAAACAGATTCAACAGCATACTGATTAACACTGTGCATGGGACATGGAATGTGATATGAGATCACTGGAACCAATTTTCTCTTTCACTGCAAACACTTCTGAAACTAATACTTATTAATATGATTTACTCCATTTCCTCTTCCTCTCTACTGAGGCTTACAAAAGACTGACAAAAACTTAACATTTAATTTATGTGTTTGTCTTGATCCTTTAAAGTCTCAAGACAAGAAATAGTACCAACACAACTAGACATGCAAAGCAAACCAACCAGCCAACAACAATGAACTCAAAATAGAAACTGGAACCCATTTTACAGTTAGTTGGAGCCTATATAGCATTCTTTGCTGTCTTTTTCAGGATGATCAATTTCAGGGAGAACAAACCACAGTAATAAAAGTAGGCACAATAAATGACCACGATTCTGCGATTAAGGACTAGAACCATCAGAAGTCACACATCAGGTATGAAGAAATCTGGAGGTCTAGGTCTTTGTTTTTTAGCGATAGCTGGGGACCTATCTGCAAACAATAGACCCAGCAAAATTAGCAGAACTATTAACACGAAGTATGTAATGACCCACCTTTCACTGTGTATTAAGCTGATTGTTAATAATTTCTACACAAGGCAGACAACCAATAGGTACTTCACTGAGTACTCTAAAAGTTATTTTATTCTAAAAACAATTATTATGCTTCTAATGTGGAATAATTATTGCAGAATGCACAATTAAAATAGGAAATTACTCCGCTTAGTTTCCTGATGCAGTCAAAATTGAAGATGACAGCCAGTGCCTCATTTCTTTTGTAATCATTTCAAGTTTTTTATTTTTCTATTCCCAATACGTATAATTTAATAGAAGACAGTTGTGGATAAGTACAGTAAATTTGCACAACAGAAGTTTACCATGCACTTACACTCAATTTCTGGGTATAAATATATCTGAGCTGCACTGCTGTATTAAGAGTTGTTAGAGATAAGTTTCAGCTGACATGAAGATGTGAATACAATATCCCTGAGTTTTTTAAACCTATGTAAGTGCAAGGACCAGATCAAATGCTATCATTCCTCCTTTTTTTTTTTTAAATATTGGTACTATGTGCCTGCAAACTATACGAAAGAGTCATAAATTTAGAGGCACGAGTGACCTCCATCTTCTCAAAGCACAACATACATTGAAATGAAATACAGAGTTGCTTTTCTGTTTTTTAAGAACTGAAAAATAAATTCTTAAAAATAGTGTTTGATCTCATGGACATAAGAATGGTAACATGTAGTCACAACATGGTACGTGTAGTCTCAGAGCAAAATATTTCAAATAAGTGCTGTTAGACTCACAGTTGGCTGATCAGCAAGTAAACAACAGTCCTTTCTAGATAAACTGTGCACAGATCTTTCACTATTTATATACAGAAAGACATAGATATTTAGACACGCATAAAACTAATTTTAAACTGCTTCTGATTACACTGATTTTTCAGAAGCTGTTTGTGAAATAATACAAGAACAGCAAATACTACCAGCTTGTCCTCAGGGAACAGCTTCTGCTTGACTACTAGTTTTCCATTTATATCTGTGAGAACACTGAGCAAAGTATGTCCGTAGGAAAGATCTGGGTAAGTACTGCAGATAAGTACTATATGTGTCTAATGGAAGAAGTCGAATGGTGGGTCTAACATCACTCTGCAAATGAGCAAAACTGGGGATATATGCAGTCCAGTATTTAATCTCACTCTAAACGCAGATTCGCTTCATTTCTCTGAAATTATTATCAAATTGTTTTGCAATATGCGTTTGTTTTCCAGCTTTAAAATGGTATTTTTAAATTTAGTGGCCAAATACTATTAAAGAAAGTGCCATATGGAACACCTGCCGTGCATAGTTTATAAAAGACAATATGAAGACAGTTTCTCTGACACGTTCTACCCATAACCAGTCTAGAGTGTTAACGTTAAGAACCCTTCCCTTTGTAGAACAGATGGAAAAAGCAGAGGATGTACAAAAACTCACAAAACCTTTTCCACACCTATGCTGTCATAAATATGGTTCTAAAGTTCAAACCGACACCTCTCTCATTTAGATGCCCTATTTGCTGACACTGTCAACACTCAAGAGTCTGCCTCTTTTTTTCCTCTTCATCAGTGCAGATGTCAGGAAGCAATGCTATTATACTTGAGGGGGAACAATACAAGGGTAGAGAATAGGAAAAATAATCTCTATAATTCCTCAGGAGATCTTTTCACATCAATGTGTAAGAAATTTGATTAACAAAACAAGTATAGCAAGCACAACAAAACAAGAAGAGCGTGATCTTCTTTCACTACACTTTGAGTCAAGACCACAATCAATACAGTCTGCATATCCCTGACAGATGCACAGCCCTCTCAAACTCTGCTTTACTGCTCTCAGAACCTGGCACACTCGCTGTTTCCCAAGCATCGGTGATGCCTACGAAGCTACTCACAGGATGGACCTGGGCACTGTTTCAGTGACTGGGAACAGACAGTTCCCAAGTTGACGTAAATGCTTGCATAACCGGTCAAAATGCCCCTCGTTTTGCCATGCCTTACAATAGCCGCAGGAAAAGCTACTGTGAGACTATTGCTAGAAACATGCAAGAGGTCAAATGTCTCCACTGCTCTTGACTACACGGTTCTTTGTTTAACATTCTGCACTCTCCAGGCTTTTGTATTTTAATGCTTCTGCATCACGTGGCATAATTGTGTCTTTAGAGTGATTTTACAGTTAAGCAGCTGCAAAACATCCTGAAGAACCAACTTCAGAGCCATGCTGCTGAAGAAGACTTTGAAAAAAAAAAAAGTATCAGTGTCTTTGAGAATATTTATTGATGTTTAGCATTAGCTGAGATACCAGCACATTTTTCTGCCAACTCATACCAAAAGCTTTCAACACCAGTTTAAGAGTGACAAGAGCTGTTATTATTCTGCTCTTCCAGAAAATGTTACTTGGGAAATCATTAGAACAATTTAGCAGCCTTGTAAAGGGTGCAGAACAGAAGAATGGGCAAGACAGGCATGCTTGAGACTACTAAAGAGGAAAAAAAAAACAGCCCTATAATAGGGTTCAAATGGAATTTTACTTTGCAATACGTGACTCTCAGCCGCTACTTCCTACAGTGATATAATCTTTTGAAAAAAAAAAAGTGTAAAGAACTAATTTTCCATATGGAGAACTGATTTTCTTGAATGGGCAAAACTTTAGTAGCGTGCATATCTGAATCTCAGTTCTCATGAAGACAATGGAGGAAATCACTTTCACCTAAAAACACTAATTTCATACTTAAGAAGTAGGCAAACTC
The DNA here is from genome assembly GCA_035772895.1 of Perdix hodgsoniae. Classification (NCBI taxonomy): domain Eukaryota; kingdom Metazoa; phylum Chordata; class Aves; order Galliformes; family Phasianidae; genus Perdix; species Perdix hodgsoniae. The sequence continues at coordinate 19,764,798 of JAPSGF010000005.1, forward strand.
CAATTGCAAGCAACTGACCTTTCACTACGCTGTCTATTGAACCTTTCTGGAAATAACTGTTTCACATATGAAGCTTAAACAGTAAGGTAGCTTTAAACAATGTTTGACAACATTTAACTGCCACATCACCTTCAGATAGAACATGCCATGGGAAAAACAACTGGTTTTACCAGTTATGGCACTTCACTACACAAGAGATCCCCATAGCTTTACACTGAATTCCTTTCGCATCAGTATTAGCATAAATCTCAAACCATAAAGTCACTAAGTTTAAACCAGGAGGCTAATAGGGTATTCAAAACGCTAATTGTCTAAATGAGACCCTAGACTTCATGCTAAATACTAGAATCAAAACTGCAGCTCCCTTAGCTACTGCCAGGAAGAAAACACTATCAGGAGGAACTTCTACTCCCTGGAACTCCAAATGGAGTTGAAAAAGAGTAGATTACCAGGGAAATGAGGTGAAAAATCATAAACAAACCCAGCCTACTATTTTCTCTGCCCAACACTTTGGAAAAGCAATCAAACACTTTCAACAACAGCTTTGCTGGACCAGAACAGCTTACTTCCAAGAAGTTTACTCTGGAACAAGAGCAAGTCCAAATTACACTAGATACAATTAGCACAAAACTCAAGGAGGAAGATATAGGAATAAAACATAAGGAAAACAAACAAACAAAAATCCTGAACAGGTGCTTCCTGGAAATAAATGTAGATAAAGGAAAACAGCAAGTAACCAAACAGAAAAACAACACTCACACCATGCTCCGCAATATCTACATAGTGTCACTTGGGACAGGGGACTCCATGGTGCACCACTGAGACTGTCTGTCTCAGCTATAAATCAGAACTGGATGCACTGAGGCAAAACTGAATGCTCAGGGAGGACCCATACAGGCCCTGAGCCTACAGCACCAGGTGACGGGAGACTTATTTACACTTGGTGCTGAATGCGCTACTGGCTAAGAAAAGAACACAGTGCCCTTCATCCTCTCCTCTTACTAAAAACTGATTAACTAATTTTCTTCTTTTCATTCTGACCCAACGTATGAGATTGACAACACTCACACACCCGCAGATGGATGCAGGTCTGGTTGTCGAGACCAAACAAAATACAGGCTCCGAACGAGAAGTGTTCAGTTACAGTTATTTCAATGTCATCAGCTGCAGGTGCCCGGTGTGTGCCTGACCCCGCGCAGGCACCAGAGGCACGGCCCTGGGGTCGCGGTGGCGGGCAGCCCCAATTTTAACCCGGCAGCCCAGCAGCAAAGCCGGAAACCACGGAGGAGAAGCAGCCGTTTTCCTCCCCATCCTCCCCGCTTCCAGCGGGCACCGAGCCAGGGAGGGCGTACGGGAGGAAGGGAGGCAGAAACGGATAAATGCAATAATCATGGTGAGATAACCGCCCGGCAGGAGGAAGATGCCATCTTGCACCTCGCCGATTTTAACCCGGAGGGCAACCGGCGCCTCGGGCCCGGCCGCCGCGCCGCCTCCTTCCCCCCTGGGCGGGCGGGCAGCGGGGGGAGGCTGCTCGCCACCGGCAGCAGGCGGCGGAACCCGTTTCCCCGGCAGGTCCCAGCGCGGAGCCCGGCGGGGCCCCCTTCTCCGCACTCACCTTGCCCGCGGCCGAGGAGCGGGAGGGCAGGGCCGAGCCGGAGGCGCCGCCGCCGCCCCTCCAGGTGTTCCAGCGCCGCCGGCGTCACGGCGCCGAACGGAGCCGCCTCGTCCAACCCCGCAGCGGGGCGGAGTCGCGCCGCCACCCGCCCAGCGGCCGAGGAGGGAGGGCGGTGGCCGCCCGGTGCCGGCGCCTGGGCCGGCCGGCCGTTTCCTGGCGTTGGGCTCGGCCCGCGCGCGCTTCCTTCTCCGTCCCGGCTGCGCCCGCAGGGAAGGCGGAGGGGGGGGCTCGCGGGCTGCGTCCGCCACGGACCCTAAGCGGCGCCTCGGCTGGAAAGCGAGCGCCTCTCCTCACCCCAGCCTGCTGGGGCTGCGGGTACCGCGCGAGGTACGGCGAGGAAACAGTGACAGGTGGTGACTGGCACAGCCGGCAGTTGTCATCGGGGGAGTGGAATGGTCTTCCGAGGGAGAAGACAGGTGGCGGCGTTGGGACTGAGAGCGTGGGTTGTGAGATGGGGTCAGAAATGGGCTAGTAGGGATTTTGGAGTGGGCTGCTTCAAGTGAACTGGGTTGGAAGCTGAAGTCTGAGCCTGACATGAGGGGAGAAGTTGAGGTGATACTTGAAAACAGCCTGAATAGTTGGGAGGTAAAAGGAGAAACAAGGGAGCAGCAAGAACGCTGGGGGGAAATACCGCTCTGAAATGGGGCATCTTTAGCTGCCTTGAAGAGATCTGTGAGTTCAGCACAACAGCAGCAGTGGGAACGGGAGTGAGGAGGCAAGGTAGAGTTGATTGGGGCCGAGGAGCAGGGTGAGGAGAGGATAGGAGAGTGTTGAAGAAAATGAGAAGAGGAACCAAAAGTAATGGAAATAAGGATGCTGATGGGGGGGGGGCGGGGGGGCGGAATACCTGCTGGTATTATTTACAGTGGCCTGAAGCTTTTGTGTCAGCGCCTTGGTGTTTCTGTGAGGTGTAGCTGAACCACTGCTGGGAGCCATACGTCTAGGTATAGAAATGCAAAACCAACAGCAGCACCGACTCACTGTCAGGTAGTGATGGCTGTATAACCTGAGGAGTTCCAAGGAAGGCATGGGAGGTTGCAAGGTTCCCTCCCTTAGTCTGGTCAGAGCATGGACAGATTATATCCAAATGAGGTGTACATAACACAGCGTGCTGGCAAACTGGAATGGGTTTCTGGCAGGAAATAATGGCGTTGCTTTCCAGAACTGCAGAAGCCTCAGTCGGATAGCCTTTGTGTTTGTATCAGTAATACTTAGCAAATAATTTCATATGAAGTAAGTTTCTTCGTGGCAGTCTCAGTCTTGAAGAAGAAGGTATGCTTTTGGTGTACTGTCTAGTAAACCTGCTTTCAGACATCTAACTTCTGTTCAGATTTTGTATGGTAGACAGTATTAGCTGAGATGATCAGCCAAAGCTTTTTAGATAAAATACAGGAAAATAAGGCACTTTTTGGGATGTAGTTTATCTGTCTTTAGTTAGATTAATTTAATCATTCTTTGGACTGGAGTTCCCATGGAAATGATAAGGCAACAGGCCAAGGTGTATATACTTTCATTACAGGCATTATCCATTTAATCATATTAATTCTTGTTATTACAGTTTAGGAGAAGAAGCCATTCACAAAGTTACTAATGAGAGATGAAAAGTCTCTCTCTCATGGATGAGAACCTGAGATCACTTCAGTAAGATTTGGCATTGTTATTTAGTAGTTTTTGCTCATCAGCAAACACAGAGAACTCTGTGTCTTTTAATGGCGTTTATGTGTGCAAATCATCCAGATTGTATAAGGGTGGAAAAAATAAATCTCACTGCATGTGAAGTAAGTAACTTGTTACTTACCAAGATTCAAAAGAAGATTTTATTTGGTAAATTTAAATGTAATATTTTTGTTAGAGTGAGGAAGGAAGGCAAGTAATCCTGGAAAATCCTTGATTCTGAAAAACATACTTTTATAATTTAGGAACTATTTTATGCCAGCAGTTGTGTATGTGTATGAATATATCTAGAATGAAGGTCTCAGATTGGCTCACTTCTGTTTACATGAGGCTAGCATTTCGCAAGCTGTAGATACTTCTGGAATTATCTGACTTAATCTTTTAAATTATTGTCTGAAATCATGTTATATAATTAAACGATTAATTTTAAATCTGTTTTCTTTATGATGCAAGCATTTCATAGTCTTTTAGTATGTTTCATATGGCTTATCCCTAGACATGAATGTTATAAATATAAGCAAGTGCCATCTGGTTGTTCTAGCACCTTTCTTATCTCTCATGGAGATATTTTTAGTGCAGCCGAAATACAGAAGAGTTACTGCAAGTGATGCATGAAATAAGGTTTACCCACTAATTTTCACATACTTTGTTCTTTAGCAAAGCTGAATGAATACATAAAAAACCTTAAGCATGGTGCTACATGCATTCTGTTATTAACATTTTTTCCCATTGGAGCATCAAAGCGCACTTGTTGCTCACCTCAACTAAACAGTTGATTCACTGACCTTAAAAAAAAGTCTGGACTCACCATTTTTGCTGATTTGTAGAACACCATATTAATTTGCAAACTGATTCCCTGAGCAACATGTGAAAATTACTGGAAGATGCAAGTAAAGTACAGCCCTCTGAGATTGGCCACACCAAAAGTTGGAATGGTCATGGTTTACTGGGAGACAGCCAAGCCTTCCATCATGCAAACCTAGAGCTTTTGTAAGGGTGAACTGCAATAAATATTAACCCACTTCTTGTAATATCTTCTCTATATCTAAGCCTTATGTTACACTGTGTCCCAGATCCATTTAATTTGTAAAAGGATAAATAAAGTTTGGAGTCATTTGTTGAGTCAGTGACATGTTCCTGTCCTGTTTACTGTGTTTCACTGCTACTAAAGTATACCATAAGGTCATGCTCATCACTTAATTTGTTATATTCTAACTGCATCTGCATTCTGTGTTGTCTATATAGTATAATCTTACACACAGGTTGTTTTTTCTCCAGACGATAACCTGAAAGATCCCTTACAACTCAGACAATTCTATGAATCTATGAATTAGTTACATACAAAAATCTATGTAGAATCAAATATCTAAGAAACGACAGTGAAAGTTGCTCGTCTTTCCTGCACTAACATTATTAGTTGGTGATTGAACTTTCACGCTTGCCATCTTTTTAAATCTTCCTGTAACTCTTCATTTACCTTCTGGTTCTCATCCACACAAGGATGAACAAACATTTCACACTGCATTCTGTGAAACGATGCTCCCCTTAAATTCCCTATGGTCCTTTATACGAATGTTTTTACTCTTTTCTGTGATCTCTGATCTGTCTAATGGTCTTTTGTCTTGCCACACTGCTTGCAAAGTCTGGAACATCATTGCTGCTTATAAATGGCATTTCAATCTCTAATCTGTTTTCAAATTTCTTAGTAAAATGTATCTATCCAGCTTAATCATGTTTAATTTTTCAGTTAGCCCTCTGCTTTTCTGTATTAATTTCTATAGTTAGATAATTTAGCTCTGTAGGGCATTTAATGTGTATTGTTTGTGTGCCAGCCCTGTAGATAAAAGGCCAGAAAAAAAGTAGAGCATATTCATTTGAGCAGCAGCATCATGAATGGTAGAACCCAGCACATACAGGAAGAGCTTTTGGAGAGTATTAAATTCCTACTTAGAAACAGAGGCAAATGTAGACCAACTCTAGTCATCAGTTGAAGAAATTATGTAAGGTAATGTAAGGACTACTTGACCACTTCTACCTGTGGCAAACAGGATTACAGCTTAGTTATCTGCTGAAAATCTTTATCCTATTGGCAGCTTCAGAGACCACATAATTATTTGTTCCCATTTCATAAACTGGAAAATACATACTGGGATACTGATGGAATTAAAGGACTCCAGGCTGGAGTGATGCCAGCATCTCTGAAGTTCAGAGTTGGACCCAAATTCTGACAAATAAAACAGGGTCAGCCTGAATAGTACTTTTCACAATGTTTAGTAAGCGGTACTTTCCTCTACTTCTGCAGGCTTAGCATGGAACAGGTATGGCACAGGGATTTGCCTGGATTTTTCTGCATGAAGGATTGGTTTCTGATACTGTCAGACTGACAGACTAGATACTGTCCAAAGTCCTAACTTTTAATGTTGCTGCCCAAATGGAGATTCACATAGATATTCTTTCATGTAATTCATGATCCCCGTGGTGTACAATACTTCTATTTCCTTGTCTGTCTGACAATGAATATTGTTGTTATTGTACTTTATTCCACTATTCTACACTGATACTTATATAGCTGTCATCATCAAACTCCTTGAATACTCTTGATGCATCCACGAGAATTTTTTCATTTAAAATAAAAACTCTTGAAACAATTAAATTATTGAAATATTTTTGTCCATTAAAAATATAAGTCACATCATTTTTAAAGACCTACTGGAGATATTTCATACATTGGGCGAATAAAAGTCTGTTAAAAAAACTCTAACAGCTGTTGTGCTAGGAGTTGTAGACACTGCATGCTTTAACAAGTGTGAGAATAATTCTGTGTCAAAAAATAAATCTTGTGATATAAACTATTGCACGCAGCAACAGAATCTGATGTACTTTTTAACTATTATCTTCTTCTATTATAAAATTCTTCTTTTATTAAAGGTATACCAATTTAATTTTGTGAAGAGATATCTTTAAGAGATATTTGTTACCATTTAATAATGTGGCTTGTTATCTGAAATTCCTACTGAGAGCATCCTCAGCAATCCAAACTGCTGTTCATTTAAAATATTTTATATCTTCCAAAATGTGTTAGAGTTCAATTTTGTAAAGTATTCTGAAATCTGCTTAAGAATGAATTAAAATGAAATCATTGTGCTTGAAAAGCTTTGCCATGTGTGACAAAGGATTCTTAGCATTAAAACTGAAGTAAAAGCAGACATCATGTAATCTCAGATTTGAACTGGTTGTATTATATTCTCCTGTGCTATATAATCTCCGTGCCCTCCAAGGCAGTCTGATCTGGCTTGTCAAAGATAACCACATTGAGATAAATGTTTTTTAGTTACTAGAGGATAGATGACACGAAGACTTTATGTTATTTTTACAATCTAATAGAAAAAAAATCTGTCATTGCCTCAAGTTGAAGAAAAGAACATTACTGAAGTTTCATCTCTTAATATCCTGAGATTTCCTATCTGAGGAAAATACCTTTAACAATCTTTTATTATTATTTCCTTATCTGAATAGCAGTTCTGGAGGTTGCTATTCTAAAGATACTGCTTAGTGCAGTATATTTTTGTGTGTGTGAAATGAGAAATATCAATTAATATTGAAAATTCTGTTTTCCAAAGTTTTTCATACACCTTTGAAAATCACTTCAGGTTGCCATAGGAATAATTAAGTTTGTTCATAATTAAGCTAGACCAAAAAAGAAAAGTTTTATGTGTGCTTTTAAATAGAGAAATTATTCTTCAAAATACTGCAGCATCTCTTACTGAGCAACGCAATGATTTTTAATTTTTTTTTTTCCTTGGAAACAACATAGATTATTTGCCCCAGGAGACAAGCTGCACTCTCACATAGATCCAGTACCTTCTGTTTTGCTCTGCTCCTTTTTTCTACTGCATACATGTACATATATACCACATAACTAAACATGAATAGGTTTCTTGCATGTTATTGATGACATTATCTTCAGTTTGATTCTCTGAGAAGTCTTTCAGTATCCTCATGTTTAACAAAGCTGAAAATGTCATAGGTAATTAAACTGTTTTGCTCACAGGGTTGATGTATCATAAATCAACTCATTCTTGTTAAAGAAAAAAACAACATTATTTGGACTATATCTTAAAAAAAAAAAAATTGAGATTTAGCTTCTATCTTAATGCAGGATTTCAAAAAGATTCTTGAACTTCTCAGATAGTGTTAGCAAAAAGGTTTAAAATACCCATACAATTTTAGAGAAATCACATTATCTGGTTTATTGTGAAAGCACACTAGATTGATTATTTGTCATTTTGAGTTAACAATAATGGGCATCATCTTATGCTTTTAGAGATAAAGGCTGCTAAAATTTGCTGTTTTCTCAGTTCAGTGATATTTACTGCAACAGTTTACTGCTGTGGTGAAAGTTGTCACTTTTTCCATTATCATATCCCTTTTAGATGGCATCCCAAGTGATTCATTTCAATTCCCATTAGGATAAATCATAGCTTGTAATACATAAAGTTGGTAGTTAAAAGCACTTGGAAATGCTAAAAATGTCATATTTTCACAGCTATGTTTGTAATCTGGTGTCTCTACAATTAAAGAATTCTTTAGTCTCAATTCTGAAAGGTATATTCAGGGTTGGTTCCTTTCAGCACATTCTTGCTCCATGAATGATGTGTAATCTGCTCAACACAGAAATTGGTCAGAGACTTGAGGACTATATTATATTTTTGCTCCCATCTGGTCCACACTACCAGCTCAGTTTGACTTGTCCTTTAAGTTGTGTAAAGAAAACAGAGCTCTATCTGTTCTCCTTCCCAATGAATCTGAGCAGTGAAAAACGTAACTGTACTATTTACTAGATATAAGTGAACAAGATCTAAATAGCCTGCTCACTGATATAAAGGCATATCTGATAGAGGAACACAACAATGGAAATTGTAGTTAAACATTTTTCAGTTAGGGATTTTTTTTTTTTAAATGACAGTATTTGCTATGCAGATCAACAAGTAATAACGTTCTCTACAGCACATTTTAACAAATGGATTTACTATGGTTAAGTAGAAGTTTAGTGCTTGAGCCATTTAAACATTACTTTGGGGAGCTACAGGTCCAATGCAAGTCTTTATTACTTCTATGGCTACTGATTCAAGTCCCAGTAGTCTTTCTTGTGGCATTACAACCAGCATGCTCTTACAACATGAATTTTTGTTTCCTCCATGTTAATATCTTATGACAAAAAGGAGAGTCCATAAGGCCTTTGTTGCCAAGGAGAAATACTGCTATAATGTTGCAAGGAAACACTTGCATTTTATTACTTGTTCTCTCCAATGTTCTGAAAAAACAAACAAACAAAGAAATAAAAAAAAAAAACAGGCCTATTCATTATTCATTTACAACATATAAAAGTCCTCTTTTCTGTTTCAAGAAATGAGTGTGGACATGCTATTCTGTCTTCTGTCAAACTTATAATCTTTTATACTCTTTCAGGGAAGATAAAATTTTCTAACTCTATCACTGTAAAGCAATAGTATATTAGAATGAAAGAATTATTCAATTTTCTTCATAATGGCTCTTTAAAAAATGGTAGGCTATGATTATTTTGCAATAATGCAGACTTAAATGATAGCAAACTTTCATCCATAATGACAAACATCTCATCTTAGGTATTTTCAAGTAAGATTTAATAAATTTAATATATCGTAGCATTTCTCTTCCTGTGGTTGATATTCATTAAAGGAGTGCATAATTTCTAAACTCCAGTCTGCTGAAAATAATGAAATTAGATCAATAGAGTTATGTTTAATGGCTTGTGTTATGCAGCTCATCTGAAAAAGCTCTAAACGTACATTTTCATAAGGTCTGCATTACTCAACTCATTGACTATAGTGAGGTGATGAGCTAATGCTGTTATTTTTAGTTCCCGCAGGTTTTATCCAAGGCATGTTGGAGATAAAGAGCTGGAAGGAATGACTGTGCTGAATGTGGAAGTAGAATGGATTATGAATGATTTTAAGTTCTGGTTTTCGGGAATGAGAGTTAGGCAGTTCTGAGTAGTGTTATAATTGCAATTTCCTCATTTTAAGGACTGCAGTTATTAGGTTTTGGGAATGCTGCCCACATTCACATTTTCACAGAATATATTGATTGGAAGGAGCAAAGAAATTGCCCTGCTGAACTGGGTCTGTATGCAGTCCTGTATCTTGCCGTGGCCAACATTAGGACAACATGCAAAGAAATGTATGGGAGCTAGTTGGAGTTCACAGGTAGGTCTCAGTGTAAACTCTGATCCCTCACTTTAAGACTGTAGCAATGAAGTTTTCTTCCTTCTACCAATTTGTTATTTACATTGACCACTGTAACTCTGATAACTCTTAGGATTACAAGGAGGTAGAATGGAAGCTCATGTTACCATCACATTTTGCTTATTTCCTTTCTAAGAAAATACCAGTATTTTCAGACTCCCTCTGTTTTTTCTTTTATTCTCTTTCACTTTCCTCAGAGCCCCTGTAAATCTGCAGTGCTCTTCTCGAGACAATGTATGGGATCAGATGCACAACCAGTGCAGGGGGAAGGTCACTTCTGTGGGTCATCTCACAACCTTCTAACACATGGTGATTTTGTCCAGCCCTTTCCTATGCCAGCTGCCAGTTTATCCATTCTTATGAAAATAGATACACATTAAACAGAAGCTTACCTTTTTTCCCTCTTACCATGAAGCCATTACTGACTTTATTAACATGGTACTGTGAGAATACCCAGTCATCCACTTTGATCAGTATTCCTTACACTTCCCCACCACCTTCTCTGCACTTCATTAATTCTGTTTCCAAAATGTACAACTCTTATAATTTTTAGGTTAATCTCAGTGTCATAAAGGAGTAGTGAATTTAGTAAAGTGCTTTGAATTCCTGTATGCAAGGTACTGTGCAGAGAAATTGGAAATGATAACATTCTAAAATTAGTCAGCTGGATTTTTTTTATTCAGAGGAGATTGAGGCTGATCCAAAGAAAGCCCTTTTCAGTGACATTTATTATCTTTGTGTTTGTAAAGATGTTTGCAATTTATATGAAGAAACCAGTCAAGAGCTTCTTAAAGGACCTTGTTGGCTCAAGTCCAGAGTGTTCTAAATAATTAGAAAGTAAGTATGGGGATGTGCAGGATACTTTCCAAGGCACAAAGGACAGTTAGATAACCAACTCCCAGGACAAATCTAAGGCTCACTGCAATCTGTGCCACTTAAAAATCCCAAATCTTTGTAACTTTATGCACTTATGCACTCTGGAAAATCTGAAAAATAATAAATGAACAGAGAGCTGGAGATGTAGACTGTGTCAAGATGTAAGACTCATAATTACAGCACAGGAAATGGCAGCAGATTATGAAAGATCTTTGGCCTGAAATGATGTAGCAAAAATCTCTAAGCTCTGGTTAAAGAGGTTTATTAGCAAGTGCCTGAATTTCTACAGGCTGGCCATGCTATCTTACATGGAACATTTTCAGCAGATGAGAACAAGCAAGTGTAAGACAACAATTTTGATTTTTCTTTTGATAAGTATTGGGGAATAAAAGACAGTTTGAATTTATTTAGCTGGTGCTCCATAGCAACTACCCAGTAGAAGCATTTTTTGGGTTATGTCTAAAAAGGACAGTATGGCTTACTAGAACTGCCAGGTCTTGTGCTGGCCTGCATCTGTGTGTAAATGCTGTACAGTGCACAAAGGTGAGCAGTGTTTGTTTTGTCTGACTGTGCTATATTCAGGTAGGCATGGCCTTGCTTCCAGGTTATTAAAAAAAGGGCAGCTATTGCAGAGGCAGAATATTTGGACACTGCTCTGGTTTCAGTGCTACACAGGTCTCCTTGCTGCATCTGTGTTCTCAGCATCCCAGCTGCATGGTGTAAATGCCCAAAGTGTAGATAAGATTTCTATGTTTACCCTTAAGTTCATTAGTGTGATTGCCAACATAAAAAATATAAAATAGAAATATATAAATATATGCATATATTCACCAAAATTGTCTATTTGATTTGATTCAACTTTATTCTAGTCTGCTCTTACATTCATATCAAATTATATATGCTCATAATAACTTGCACAAGAAATACAAGTTTTAGTGTTAATGAAATCAACATTTTTCGTTCCTAAGGTCCATAAATTTGGATATAGTGAAGCTGAATTGACATTAAAAATATGACAGAATTAATCAACTCCATTATTGCATCCAATATTGTGTACTGCATCACATACAAAGAGAAATTCCCTGTATGGAATATCAGTATGGCTTGTGTGAGATTGTATCTTTAATAATAAAACTTATTTTTGCCTAGTTCTTTCATTATATAAAAGGAACAGAAAAGAAACTTGGCCAAAAAAATTGTAATATAATAATGTAACATAATGTAATATATATATAAAAAACCTATCAGTAAAGCCCTAAATGGATGGTCTTATTTATATGACAAATGTTGCAAAGCTATTTTCAGTGAGCTGACATTTGCTACACTATTTATAATTTATTAATAATGTTGTTGTAATTGTTAGCAGCACAGCTGTATTGCTTAGGCACTCAGACATCCTGACAATATATGGTTCCTTCTGTATAAATATGATGTAAATAAAATGAAAAGCAATCTCTGTCTCTAAATAATCTTAGCAGGCAAGGCAGAAAAGGATAGTAGAAAATGAATATTATTACAGAGAAATGAAGTGACTTATCCATGGTCCCATCAGATGTGAGGAAGCTGGAAATAGAAGACAAGTCTCTCGAGCCTCAGCCATCTGAGCCTCTGTCTAGTGGTTTGTTTATTAGTCTAATCTGTCACTCACCTACTCCTTGAACCCACCTAATTGCAATCTGCACCAACCAAAATTTAACAGATACATTTTAAAGGCTGTTTTTAAGTCCTGGGTTGCAGAGAAAATTCTCCGTATTCACAGGCCTGTGGTGATAAGCAAACACTAACACAGTCTCATAGGAAAACAAATTTTTAGGAGGTCATATAGGTATATGCTGACACTGATTTTCTTGTGACACTAGCGAGCTTCATGTTAACTGAGTGCTTATAATTGGTTTGCACATCTATTTTGACCATATCCTGTGGGACAGGGTGCTGCTCTGCTTGGTGGTGATGCTGACTTCAAAAATGTTTATCAGGGAGCAATTACTGCAATTATTTCTGCTTTATTTTAAGTGAGGAAGCTATTGAATTTCCCTGTCTTCCTAGTGTTAGGCTGGATGAGGACAAAGGAGAATTTTAGTTGGGCATCCAAAGGCACTCTCCTCAAAAATGACCACAAATTCAGGGACTGATCCATCACTTAGTTGCAGTTATCTTCCTGAAAATAAACAGGAATGTAAAATTAAAGAAACAAGGGAAACTGAATGTAGTCCTGAGTAGGAGTGCAACGGGAGAGGGGAAAGATAACTTTTGAGCAGACGATTTGCTGGAAAGACAGAATGGGAAATTTATAAGTGGGAAACCCTTCCAATACATTTTTTGAAATTGATTTCTGGGAATTTCTTCTTATTATTTTTTAATTTATTATTATTATTATTATTATTATTATTATTATTATTATTATTATTATTATTATTATTGTTTGTGTATTCATTTGTTATGAAAGGGATGAGTTGGGTACTACATTTCTTTTTTAAATGGAAACAAGATGGCTTGGATCTTAGCTGACATTTGGATTTTTTGTTATTGGTGTAAATCAAATTATTTTAAAATACAGGAGCTAAGGGACACTTTCACATGAGGATAAGCCAAGAAATGAGCTGGGGATCTGTAAAAAAATGGCTGCAAATCCCAGTTTTGAAGTATCACTGATCAGGATGATGGGCAGTATCTCTGGGAACTCAGTGTGCTGGGAAAATTCCAGCAGAGCCTCGCAGAGATAAGGAGCCTTTCAGAAAGGAAACAGCACAAGGATGGGGCTTCTTTTTCTTTTTTTTTCCTTTTTTTTTTTTTCCCCCCCCCCCCCCCCCCTTAATTTATATTTGCCCTTAGCATACAGAGCGTGTTACAGCACTTTGTTTTTATAAATCTGTACCCTAAAAGAAACATTCAATGTGTTTTCAGTAAAGGAAACACTACCATAAGAGATTCTGTTTGCATGTTATGACACAGTGATAGCTGGCATTACAAAGCACTGTCTGTGTGGTATGGGTGTGCTGAATGACAGCCTGTACAGAATTTGGTGAGAGGAAAATGAACCCCTCAGAAACAGACATTGATAAAAGCACGGGGAAATCATAAAGGTAATATGGACATTTCCCTTTTGGAGAAAAGCATTGCAAAATGTGGCTGCCATCTCCGAAGAACCCTGGCTTAGCTTCTGCAGACACAAACGCTACAAATCCTGCCATATTAATTGGATTTCTCCCGGGGAAGTTGTTCCGTCCCTCATTCACCTGGTTACAATCCAGCTGATGCAGCAGTCGCCATGGCAACGGCTGCTTCAACGTTTGAACCGATACAGATATCGCTGGGTACCGCCCCTCACGAGAGAAATGCTGTGGGTGGGCACTGCGGGATCCCACGTTCGCCGCGCTCGCCGCGAGGCGGGAGCGGCTCTGCGGGGTGAGGCTGACACCTGGCGGCCGCCTCTGCGCCGTTCGGGGCACGTCCGGCCTTGTCTGAAACGGGCGGTTCGGTTCATCGAAGCGGAGTACCTCGGGCTGGAAGGGAGCCATAAAGATCGCCCAGTCCCGCTCCTGGCTCCGCACGGCGTCATCCCAAATCCGAACCCTGTGTCCGATAGTGTTGCCCTAACGCTGCTTGAACTCCGGCAGCTCGGGCCGTGTCCACCGCCCTAGAACCCTGTCCCTAATCCCACGTGCCCCTCCCCTGACACAGCTCCATGCCGTTCCCTCGGGTCCTGTCGCTGTCACACGGCTCGGCGCTGCCCCTCCGCTCCCTGTGAGGAGCTGCAGCCGCCGCCAGGCCTCCCCTCAGTTCCTCTGCTCTGTGCTGAGCGCACCCAGGGACCTCAGCTGCTCCCCGTACGTCTTCCCTTCCAGACCCTTCACCATCTTGGTACCCTTCCTTTGGACACTCTGATAGTTTTATGTCCTTTTTGTACCAGAGTGCCCCAAGCTGCATGCAGTACTTTTCCTGTACATTATAATTGTTCCATGGAGCTCATGGCTGATGTTGCACAATAAAACCGTATCATTAGAAAATCAAACATGCTTCGAATTGGAGCCTTCAATTCTAACTTCCCAGCTAGCATAAAGCATAAGTCTGACACATAGGCAAAATTCAGTGGTGAACACTGGCCAGTTAGGCACACTGCTGGATTCTGATTTCAGAGTGAATCAACCTTTTTCCATTTCTTTAAAATTGAAGTGGCTTTTTTTTTTTTTTTTTTCTTTTTTTAGGCAGGGAATGAATATGTAGCAAATAATCTCTTCTAGGCAGAGCCTATCTGAAGCTTATGGCTTATTAAGCATCGTACATATGACCAGTGCTTAAAAATGCCAGAAATAAATCCAGCGAGAGGACGCACATAAATCCTCAGTACTATCTATTCTTCAGGCACTAGCAAGGGCACAGTGAAATCGTGGGGGAGCTGCAGGTGCACCACAACGCGGGTAATTCCTGAAAGCCTTGTGCCTGTCAGCTCCCAAGGGCAGACAGAACATCTCAGTGCCATGGAAAGAATTTCTCCAATGACAAGTGGTTTGTGTGTCTCCTTTGTGGGGGTACAGCATAAACTCCCTCTATTTAGTTTGGTAGCTGATGGGAGAGAGAGAGAGCGGAGCTTTAGCTGCCCTCCCTTCTGCTCCATTTTCCTTTGAAAAGTGTTCTGCTGCTGGCATTATTAACTCTGAAACTCCCCATACAGCTGTGGGCTGCGAGGACTGGATCTCCTATGCGACCATGGAAGAGGCACAAAGGTTTCCTTGTGACTACTCGCTCTTTTTGTGTCCCTACAAAAGCCTGCTCACAATGTAGTATGCTGTTAATAGCTAAAGCACAAGATGTGGTAATGTAAATGAAGCCTGAGCAGCTGAAGCGAAGGTTTTGGGGAGACTGGGGTCTAAATGATTGTGCTTTATCTTCCTTATTGAGTCACTGCCACATGACTGTTTTGGCTTAATCCCTTCATAGCACTTTATGCAGAGGCAATCCGTTCAGATGTTTAAACACATATTCATTATATGCTGTATGTGCTCAGATGTCCTTGCATGTGAATATGGCTTTGTTAGTACTCTGTCCTCAAGTATATATTTCACCTGCCTGTGATTACTGAGGAATTTTGGCAGAGTTTTGGCTTTGTTGCAAAACTGTACCTCCCATTCCCTGAACTAACATTATGTTCTTCTTATTAGCATTAAAAGAATGCACGTTTTTTGTTGTTGTTGTTTACTAAGGAATGTTTACTAAGAATTTGCAAAATGTCAGCATGGAAGCAAAGGAATTGAGCATCATTGAGGATATGTGTGCAGTAGAGATCCAAAGAGCTTTGGGTTTTTCAAAGAAAGGAGAACTGGGGGCCCCTGAGAAGTGTACGCATGCCATGAATGTCCCTTCTGTTTGTCATCTCCGAAGCAGTGTCAAAGAAGCTCCTATCTGTGACAGGCAGACCTGACAGACAGCATTGTTCATTCAGTTTTTATTCAATATAAGGGTCACAGATCCCAGTGTCAGGATAAAATAAGACTAAGTAAGTGGTCTGATTGATCCTGCACTTCCAGGACATGGCAGTCTGGGATGTGAGTACTAGATGTAATTCAAATTTTGCAAGCATGGGATAAAGACTCTGAGATGAAAGTGAAAGACAGGAATTCTTTGTGAGGGTGGAAGCAAGCCACAGTAGCAATTTAAATCTATTTCTACATATAAAATATGTGGCCTGCATACAGTTCCTAATTTTCATTTTTATTTTCTATGACATCTTGCCATGTTGAGGGAACAGTAGTGAGACAAACCGATGCCACAGAGACTGAAAAAAAAGGAAGGTAAGAAATCTGGTGTCCTGGCACTGTGCAAAAATCCTGATAAATTCATTATCAGCCACTGTGGAACTGTGCTGTTTCAGAATAACTGTCAACCTCACCATGCTAGTTCTTTTATTCTGGGAAAATATTTATGTTCTTTACCTGATACATTCTGCTAAATTGGGCATTTGTGGCTTCTAAAATCAAGCTCTACTGGGCAGAAGCAGATGGAATGAAAATGGACTATAGTAAATTATTACTGTTACAGGGATGTGGGTATTTAAGCCTAACATGGTCTCACATCACTGTAATTGTAGTTCTTATTTCAAGGAGCCATATACAACAAGGAATAAATATAGTGGGCAGCATTTTCCTCACCAGCCAAAGACCCAAAATGTCATTAACTTGAAATGGGAACTAGTCCTTTAAAATGCTCAGCTGCCCCTGAACCTCCCTATTCAAGTGATCCCACTGCACTGCAAAGAAAAAGAAGTTTCTTAACAGATGTTTCCTGAGAAAAGCTGTGTATAACTAAGCCTAAAGGGGTCATTGGAACTTGATGATCCTTGAAGTTCCTTCCAACCCTTGAGGTTCCTTCCAACCCTTGCCATTCTATGATAAAGCTGGAGAATCACTGTAGACACACAGAAGCAAATGGGAGTTCTCTAGTAGCAAGTTTTTGTTGCCCTTCTTCCATCCAAAGACCCTTGAGAATCACGCTTTAGCAGTTACACGCAAAACTTTTAAGAAAGTCAACCAACACAAATGTTTTTCTTTAGAAGTTCATAATGAATGTTGAATTGCCTTGTTGTCAAAGATCAGCTCACAGCACATATCAGT
Source organism: Perdix hodgsoniae (assembly GCA_035772895.1). Classification (NCBI taxonomy): domain Eukaryota; kingdom Metazoa; phylum Chordata; class Aves; order Galliformes; family Phasianidae; genus Perdix; species Perdix hodgsoniae. The sequence goes on from JAPSGF010000005.1 coordinate 19,781,915, forward strand.
TTGCATCTCAGTGCCAGCAGAACTCACGTTTCCTTACAGAAGGATATATTTTGAAGCAAGTGTTCCAAATGCTTATACATTCAGCTATTAATGATAAAATGACTGTGAAATTATTGTCTAGACAGTGGCTGAGATTTGAAGGCATCCCTGGAAACTGCATTGCCCAAGATCCTCCTCAAGGTATGATGAGCAGGAGCAGGTTGCTCAGATTCTGTCTAGTTGGATTTTGAGTAACTCCAAGAATCAAAACTCCATGATTGATGTGGGCATCCTGTACCTGTGTTTGAAGACCCTCACCTTAAGAAAGGTTTTCCTTGTGTTTGGAATTTCTTGTATTTGAATTTGTGCCACTTGTCTTTTGTCCTGTCACTGAGAACTACTGAGAAGAGTGTGGCTTTTATTACTTCAGGCACACTCTTCAGGTCTTTATGGGCATTGATGAGATCCCCCTGATCCTTCTCTTCTCCAGGCTGAGCAGTCCCATCAGAGTAAAGGAGGCAGATTGGGAACTCTGCATCTGAAATCAGTTCTGGATCTGACATATTTCAGAAAATTGAAGTGAAATTCCATGCTGTGTCACTGTAGTAAAAGCAAAAGGGTCATGACCCAGTAGGAGGATAGGTTAAAGTAACTTGGAGATACTTTTGTGCTCCTTTAACCTTGGATTGCCCTGGGGTCTGCTGAAAGCTCTAGCGTAATCTATTCAGCTAAAATTGTGGCTCCTCTGCACTGTCCTAAGGGGATGTGAAATAGGATTGCATGAAATAGAAATGTCATGGCTGAAATAGCCATAATGCTGTTCCTCTTGTCCCCACTCCAAGCCGTAGCATGCTCTTTATACTAGACCTTGAGAAAGAATGTTAGTAACGAGGCTCTTTGCTTTTTTTAGTGCTTCTACTGAGGAAATCTGACATATTTTGAGGGATTTTTAGGGCCTCTTTAGACCTCTGTGTTGCTTCTTCATGGATAACAGTGAAGACAAGTCTTTTCCGTTTAATCCCTCTAAGTCTCAGGTATAAGATGCTTTTCTTTTTACTTCTCCCTAAGTAGTAAGCTTTTTAGATGTGATTTGGATTTTATTCCATGTGCTGGCCCTAGCTAAGAGGAGTCTATGTTTTTCTCTGAGGATGTCTAGCAATGCTGGAAAGTAAATAATTAGGACAAAATAGAATGCTTGACTTTGTATTAGATCATTTTACTTTTCAGGAGTGAAAAGAACAGGAAGGCTAGGGGAGGCAGAAAATGACTCATTTTAAGTATGGTGCCTTCCGGTTCTGAGGACATCATTTCGAAACATCACCACAATGTAATGTACGTCCAGATGTCTAGAAACTTTCTCTTAAGAGCTCTCTGCTCAGTGGCTGCCATTATAGGGTGATAATGCTTTCCTTCTCTTGCCAGACTGGAATTGCATCTCTCTGTCCTGGTAATTTTGATGCAGGTTTTCTTGGCAGATGCTAAATTAAAGGCATGCTAGGAGAATTACATAGTCTTTTAGATTTTTAAGGTTTGGTGTTTTTGCCAAATGAGTATTCCTTAAATTAGTTCATTTCAAACAGAACAAAACTGCAATAAAGGTCTCTGAACACTGTTAAGGTAGTATGTTTCAATACCTGGGATCTGCTTGTATGCCACTGAACTAAGATCAGTGTACATGTAATGAGAAAATCAGGTCTTGCTTTGGTCAGGTGACACATATTAAATATTCTACTTTCACACAATTATTCAGTATTTGTCAATATTCCCATTGTTATTCAAATCATATGTCCTACTCTTGTATTCATGCAGCAGTTAAAATTGTGATCGCTGGATTATAGCAGTCTTTATCATCATAACTGAATTTTTTACTTTGAATTAACTCTAAAACTTTAATGCTCCATTAATGTACGATACATTGGATATAAGACAGATGATGAGATTTGAATGAGCTCATATCTCTTGATCTTTTTATCTCCATGCATATGCATGGAATGGAAACATGGTTTTGAGGGCAACAAGAGTTGGAAGGATAATAGAGAGTAAAAGAGCATTTGAAACTATTGATTTAAATATTGGGAAGGAACATATATATATATGTTGACATCCTTGAAATTCAGTGGGGTTGAAATGACAATAAACACTGACAGTTACAGAGAAGCAATTGGTATCACAACAACTTTAGAGCTGGGACTGTGAAAAATTAGTTTATTTTCAGTTTAATCAAAAGAAATCAATTCCTCTTGTGACACTCCAGGTAGGTCTTTGTTCTCTGTCTGTTAAGGAATTCTGTCTTCCCTGTAGATGGAGGTGAAATGCAAGAGGTAAGTTGGTATTTATGTGAACTAAGACAACTGTTCTTTTATTGTTGTTGTTTGCTTGTTTTTAACCTGACAAATTCTGGACTGAGTGAACAAATCTTTTAAATACTAGTAAAAATACTTCTGCTCTTCAAAGCAGAGGTGACAAATGCTATCTCTCCATGACATTTATGAGCTACATTAAAAAACGATCAAGCTGTAATTATATTATGTGCCTGAAAAATTGTCAGAATTCGCATACGGAAAAATAAGATTCTCTTGCATCTTTCCTTGCTAAGATTTTTCACTAGCCTGTAACAATTCAGGAGGCCAACTTTACTTGCTTTTTTTGCTCTTCTCTCAGATTTCAGGTTTTAACTTTTGTACCTTTTTATAGGATGAAATCAAATGACCTTCCTTCACTTCACCTAGGTTCTCATCTCCAATGGGCAGTGACTAGACTGAATTTAGTGACTATACTGATTATTTTATCAAAGGTAGCAGTAAGAATACAGCAGCTAGGGAAAAAGGTTTCAAAAGAAGTTCATACAATTGTCTCCATGAAATAATTTTTCCTGTTCCTAAAGGCAGGCAGATCTGTGTTCTCCAAGCCCACTCCTACTTACAGTATCTGCTTAAACATACCTTTGTATTTCTGGTATCTTCTCTCAGCTCCCTGGCAGGCTGAGACTGTCCTCCTGGGGCTAATGAACTTCCCATCGTCCAAGTGTTTACCAAGCAGGGTCTTATTGTGTAACTGGTTCTTTACCTTGTTGTCTAAACACCTTATTGTCTAACCCCACGAAATCACAGTGGAAGTATCTGGAATTTAATGTCCATATTAAATGTGTATGAATCAGATCAGTATTTACAATTTATAGCAGTGCATTGCTAATTTGGTCAATACAAGTCATTCAGGCAAATCAGATTTCTCTGAAAGATCAGGCTTACTCACCCCTGTAGTTTACTGATTTCTTACACAACGTGCCTTCAGAGTCTATTTTAAAATCTGAGAAGTAAGGATGTCTCTTTCTAATTTAATGTGTCCTCTCCTGGTGAGCTGATGTGTAGTGCACAGCTGACAGACCTCTGAGCAATTGCTTCAGTGCTCTTGCTCTGATTTTTTGGGGGGATTTGCTCAGTGATATTAGGACAGTCTTGATTTCCAATTTATTCTTTTGGGGTTTTCTATTGAGCTCATGACCAAAGAAACAGAGTGACATGCAGTAGAGCACGGAGCAGTACAATGAACAGCTGGTATGTGTTTGTTCTCTCATCCTCTCCTCAGGGGGACAAGTGTGCACTGCAGAATGTTTTCCTTTGGAATTATTTTTAATACTGTGCTAATAAGAGACAAGCAAGGGTAAAAGCAATGTGCTTGATGTTCAGAGTATGAGCAGTGAGACTGGTTATGTCCTTATTTTCTTGCTTACCCCAAACACGAATAAGCCCCCAGGAAATGCCTGTCTACTGCTCAGACAGACTTTGCTCTTTATGGAGAATATGTCATGGATATTGTCTCTTCAATACTGCAGGGAGAAAAGGCTGACCATTTATTTATTTTGTTTCAGTAGAGCAATCTGAAGGATAGCCCCCACCCCCCAAAAAAGTATTTATATATTTCCAGATCCATAGGTTGTTATTTTTCCGAGGAAAGTTTATGTTTCTAAATACAGAGGAGTAACACTGCTATTTCAGTGAAGCCAATGACAATTATGCTTATCTATAGTACAATCTCTGCTTCTGAAACAAAATGAAAATTGGACAGGAAACAGTGAGCAGGGAGTAGGGAGAATTGTTCTTTTGGAAACAATCTTTTTAATGGCTCATTACATATTGTCCATGGCACCCTGTTTGGAGAAGTAGAAATGGACTACAAAGAGATTACTCTCATATTATTCTCAGATACTTCTCTTTATCAGACAGTGTTTCCTAAACTAAAAGGACTCAATTGTTCCTATAATGTACTCCTGTAGCAACACAACATGAAATGATGTTTTAGGCTGGCTATTGCCAACTGCTTCCCACTATACTCTGGTTATAGGCCTCTGCAGTAGACTCTGCATCCCCCCAAGGGCAGGGTCTGGTATCTCTAGCAGTGCTAGTTTAGCTCTATGAATGAGTCTGTGATGAGTCAGAATAATAAAGTGGATATTTCTCTGTGTTTATACTTCCATAGGTACTGGAGTGCACCAGAGGATTGCTTAGTCTACAGCAACAGCATGCAACACTGAGCAAATGGTGTCTAGGATCTGTGTCTCTCCTTACACCATCAAGACTGCAGGGACACTGGGGCCAAGTATGAGGAGCAATCCCTCTACTGTCGCCAATGTTTCACAGCTCTACACCTCAGGCAAGACAGTGTCACCTGGGAGAAGCTATGCTGCTGCAGTCATACCACTGTCACTGCCAGTGATGGGTCGCATATGCCTACCTGTGCTGCAATCATGTCTTTATGCAAAGTTATTTCTCAAGACTTTAGTTTTCTTAATGTTCCCTTCTCAGCAGAGAACACAATTTGCACTTGATGTGAAGCACTGGGCCAGCTCAGCCTGGCTTTGTTTTACTGCTTCATAATGAATATACTTGTAAACTGATGTTTCTATTCTAGAAGGTTAATAACGATTCTTTCTGGAGTGAAATTTTATCCATAGCAAAATAATTACGGTGAAATAGCTGGGAGTACCTTTCCAAGGCAGCAGTTCCCAGGCATTCTCTGCAAATGGGAGAAGGATGATTTCTGACAATCTGCTTTTGATTGCAGAAAATTGTTAAGTTCTAGTTTCACCCTCAAACATTTATCTCTCTGCTGCCTTGTTTTGGAAGATGAAGCTTCACAGGAACTGAACAGTGGGTCTTATTGATATAATCTCTATTTTACCTAACAGGTCATTTACCCCCTTCCTCTCTGTCTGCCTCCTTTCTTTTCCTTGCCTTGCTGCTGCTGGCAAGCTAATTAGGCTGCTCCCACAAGAAAAATTCATCCAAGGCCATAACAGCCGTATCAGATGGAAGCTAGGATAAAACTCTCCACAGTATAGCCTTATAAGTGCCTCTCAGCTTGTCATAATATTTCCCTGCCTGCTTTTTTTTTTTTTATTCCTTACTTTATAGGGAAAATTCACTCATCCTGTGTTCTATGAAAGCATTAAGTAAATTAATTAAAAGAAATTATGATGTGTGTTTCCTGAAATATACTCCTTTACTTCCTTTTATCCTTCTTTCTTTTATACATTGTAGGTGCTGAATCTCAAGCTTTGTCCAACAAAAACACATTGTATTTTTCTATATCTTTTCTATTATAAATCCTTAACCTTCTACTAGACTAATATATTAAAATTCTTCAGACACGGAGAAGCAATGTTCATAATCTCCAGTTCATTATCTTAATTAGATCTGTCTTATATTATCCCACAGTTTAGTCTCATTACTTTAAAGGTGATCAGCCTTAGAAGAGAATGTGAGCAGAATTTAGTGAATTCTATTGTGGCAACATTTCTCTCAGATCTGACTTTGGATCTTTCAGGTGCAATAATGATAATGCTGCTGGTGCGTTTAATTAAAAATTGCATTTGAATGGTATGAATATTCATTTTGGGGAATGAACACAGGATTAACTCAGAGGAGTAAAATGTCTGCAGTGTCCCAAGGATGTGAAGTGAATCTGGATCACATCAGAACACAAATGAATCATTTAAAATGATGGAAATTCAAAATCCTCCCACCCTGGAAACTATTAGTAGAGTATTGTCCAGGTTGAGCCTGTGTCTTAATGTGACAACAGACATTAATGTTCATCGTTTAGTAACAAATTATATGACATATATTTGACATACAGCTCAACCTAGGAGCTAATACCTGGTGCTAAATCTTCACTAAATAATTAGGAAGACTACTAGCTTTTTAAAATTCTTAGGTTAAAGTGTTACAGTTACATCCATTAGATCCAGATTACTTTTAATAGCGTTCTGTGAAAGATCAAAATTAGTTTCCCAGAAAGCGACTGTGACATGCAGGATGCTGCTGGGGAGGGTACAGACAAGAACTGCTGAGACCTTTGATAATGAAGCACTCTGTACCCAAACCTTCTCTCTGGCAAAAGCCAGGACTTTAATATTCTGGGCAAGGATGTTAAAAATGTATCTCTTCTTTGTCTTGTGAATAACACCATTGAAAATATCAAAGTGGTGTTTCTTTTTTGCCCAAATTTATTTGTTGTCATTTTTCCTGAACAAAGGAAACATCAAATAATGAACAGCCTCTGTAAAGCTTATCTGGTACTGCAGGATGCTTAAAAAAAATGAGACTACAAACTAGAGATAAAACCTCTTTGGTGTAGAAACGTTGTGTGAAGTTTAATGGGCATTTGCCAGAGAATATTTTGCTGGCTGTTAGCTAGCTGCCAAGGGATTCATGGGATGCATGTTCTGGAATAAAATGATCTGTGAATAAAATGAGGTCAGTTAAGGTAATTTGCATGGTGCTTTTGACTGGAGCATCGGGGAGGTCCAGGCTCACTGTGCAGTCAGAGATAGTGCAGTGATGTGTGTCCTCTCCTCTGTTGTCCTGCATACTTCTTATCTAAGACACTTCTAGTTTGAAGCCTTCAGTAGATGGCCACCTGGGAAAGCCCAAATCCACTCATCACTTATCCCACACAATGCAGAATCTGGCCTTCTTTCTCCAAGAGAGAAGTAGCATTGTGTCTCAGCAGCCCAAGCTGTTTCAATGAATAAAGGACACAGGGGCTTTTCACAGGAGCAATCCCTTGCTCCTGTATAATGAAGACAAATAAGAGTAGAGGCACTGACTCCCATATTTTCTTGTTAATGCCAAAGAGATTTAGTCAGCCTTTCTGCAGGGAGGATGCAGCAGGAACATAGGTTATGTTTGGGGGCAGATTATTTGTGTAGTGGGCTTCTCCAGCTAGCAGCTCAACACTGACTGGGTTAGGTAGGAGGAGGGAGAAGGGAGCTCATTTTGCTACTCCTGTGGATCCTTTAGAATTGATGTATAACTTGAAAATAGTATCTTAATTGTAAGTAAAGGCAAGATTAAAATGTATCAAACAACTATTATCATTATTTAATTTTTTTTTTTTTTACTAGCGGTATTGTTCCTTGTTTTTCTGACTTAAAAAAAAAATTGAGAAATAACTCAGGGCCATTGTGTCTGGATATAGTGTACACAAAAGCTGGAATTTTCTTGGTTGACTTGTGGGGAGCATTTACATTTCTTAGTCATAGTGTGTGTGCCTAGTGACACCAAAGATGTTGCAGATAGGGTATATGTCCCTGGTAGATCTGATTTGGGGCCACAGCTCCTTTAAAGCTACAACTACTTGATTCACTCTGGGTTGCCTTTTACATCATAGTCCTCATACAGAGAAATCCTCTGGCTGTAGGGAGCCTCAAACTCTTTCTCAAATCAGATTCCTTCAATGTCTAAATACTAGCAGAAATCTGCTTAAAATCTCCAGCATTGCTCATAGCACATTAGTGCAAATGTATGCCACATGCAAACTACACTGAATAGAGTAACATGAGGGCTTAATTTGCCCTGCTAATTAGACTTGAGAAGGAAATTGTGGCCAGACAGCAGCTGTGGGAGGAAAGAATGAACAAACTCAGACTTTTTGTTCATCTGGTCATGCTTTTCATCCTTGTTTTACTATCTGGCAATTATTGCCTGTATATTTCTGTTGTTCCTTAAAATCTATCCTGCAAGTGAATCTGCTTATTGAAGAACTGCTGCTTTCTTCCTTCCCTGTGGTTTCACCCACTGTGAAGGCCAGACTTGAGGTGATAGAATACCTGGCCTCGCATTAGTGCCAACTGTTTTCCTTAGGTTTTCTCTGGAGAACTAATCACATTAATTTATTCATGGAATGTCACGGTGCTCAGTTCTGAGGAGGGGCATGCGCTTGTCTTTTGTACCCTGTTTCTGTTTTGTGTACTCTTGTGGAGCCCATGTGTCTACTGCCTGATAGTTAATCCCACTGATAGTGTGATTTAATAAGAGGGAAGAATGATATGGCTGCATCCTGCCCATTATGCCCTTAGGAAGGAGATTTTTATTCACTGTCAGATGTCACTGATGGAGCATTTGGCTTCCTTTCATCAAGTGACAATTGCAGTTTTAAGAGTACAGTATAGAGTGCCACTTTAAAGCCAAACATCTCAATTCACAAGTGAGGGAAGTATAAAGTTGTGCAGCTGGAGGATGTTATTTCTTCTCAGCAGCTGTCATTGAAAAGGCATGGGAATGCTCTAGATGTCAGGTGTCATAAATGCTCCATCCAGGGTTTGTCACGTGCTGGGTAATATAATGTGAAGTGTTGAAAAGAAGTTTCTGTATACACTGAAAATCTTCTGTAGGCGAGCTTGCCCTGAAATTTGCTATACTGATGTTTAGGAAGTCAGAAATTAATATAAGTGAGATCAGTGGCAAAAGCTGTATGTCTTACCAGAATTGTGGAGGCTTTTTATGTCAGTCAAGACAAAATGTTCAACTTTATGAACATCCATGACAGCTCCTTCACTCCATGCTACAACTCTCAAATCCTCAGGTGTACCAACACAGTGTTACCTGTTCCTTCTAAGGAAAGATGCATGCCTGCACTGGGGGGCCATGAATTAAAATGGGGAAAACGGTATTCCAGTACAACACAACTTTACACTAGAAAGGTGTTATACTGCATGCCCATGTACACTCTACTGGCAGTTCTCAAAATTTCCCATATATTCCTCTTTTTTCTTATTTCACAAACCTCATCACTGAGATAGGAGGAGAGCAGCTGAAGCCAAGAAGAGCATCCAGGTCTTTTAACTTGCTTTTCACTTCTTCAATTTTCCTTATTTTTCAAGAATTCATTCAGTGTGATCTGTGCTTGACAACCCCTGAACCATCCACATATAGAAACACTGATTTCAGTCAATGAGGAAAAGTATGAACTTATCAATTTTTAGGTCCAATATCTGGTGACAGTGGGGACTAAATTGGGCAAGATTTGAATCTTATTTAGTTATTTCCTTGGCCTTGGACTCTGGTGTTTTCTGTAATGCCATTCTCCTTTTCTGTCAGCAATGGTTGGCTTTCTTTGTCAGCTATTGAAATCAGAGCATCTTTTCCTATTCCATCTGGCTTTTGCCAAAGGTACATGAAATGCAAATGGATATGCAGAAGAATGCTTTCATTTGTAGTTATGTCAAGTGGAGATGTAACACTAGAAACACAAGGGTGTTTGTTGATGCAAGGACCACCAGGCACTGAGTGCTGGAATTTTGCTTAGAGGAAGCAAGCCAGATGGGAAGAGAAAAGAAATCCCCAGCTTTCAAGTGTCACATCATCACAGGTGAGTCTGAAGAATGAGAAGCAGCATCTTCTTCTAGTCCATTAGTGCCTCTGCACATAGAATCCTTTGAAGACGTTGTCTTCATTTAATCAATTTTTAGATGAAATTATGAAAAAGTAACTTGGTGTGCCTCCCTACACTGAGTTCATATCAGGTTCTGTGAGGTCAAGACTGCAGGGCTCCACTACAATTTCTCTTCTATGCTCACATGCATAGGAGATTTAAAGTGCCAGCCAGATCAAGACATGCAAGGAGAGTGAGCTACGGAATTACTAGTGACATTTTTCTCATTTTGCATTGCAGCCAATAAGTCCATGAGTGTTGTGGATGACTGGAATAATCCACTGCATGAGAAGTCTCCTAAGGAGAAAGGATTTTACTTAGTACTATTATACTTGCTTATATTTGGTTTAAAACAGAGATGGATTCAGGACCGTAGATTTTGTGCTAACGATCTTTGTACCCCAGTCAATACAGAAGGAACAGATTGGATTATCATCAGAAAAGCTCATGTGGTATGATTTACCTGAAATGATACTCATTGTTTGTTCAGAATTAGTCTGATAAAAAAGAAGGTTGATTGGACAAAACCTGTTTTCAAATTCTATGGCTCGAGAATCCAGTTTAACTAATTTTTTCCAGAAATGTGTCAAAATAAATTAGGAAGAAAATACTTATAACTATGAAAATAACTATTGCTGTTTAATGTGGTTATGAAGCAGTCACAGTGATATGCCTTTAAAATTCTTCTTATTGCTTTAAGCATCCACCAGATGCAGTGAAGTATTTGCTTATGTAATACCAAAACACTTGTTAAGTTTTCTACCCTTCCTCCTCTTGTTTGCTTTTCGTTATTTAGAAGAACACTACCTAAAATATTTAAAATGTTTTGGAAACATACAGCATAAAATGACTTAGCATGACTCGATTTTTAGCGACAACTGCCTTTACGTTTGCTGATGTGCTCCTGTTCGTAGTAGTTGGAATTTTTTTGAAGCTGATCATTGTTTTTCAAAATGTTCACCTTTGGAGATAGAAATTTCAGAACTAAGCTTTTGTTGATATTTGAGTGTGAATCATCTTTGGAATATCTGAGGAGAGGATTGGTTTCTCTATTTTTAAGTTAAGGTGGAATGAAATAGCAAAAAACCATTCACTGCAAAAAGAAAACCTTTATGTAATGCATGGTAGTGATAGCCAGTGAAACAGGCAGAACTGTGATAGTTACAGATAGTTAAAAGTTTTTTTTTCATTCTTCTGTGCTGAAATCATAAATTAACTTTTAAGATATTTTTCTTGCAGAATGTATTGGGTTTTGTAGATCTTAAGAAAGAGTATCTACTGACATAGAAGATGATTTTCTTAGCGATTCAAGAAAATTTTGAAAAGCTGTTCTTTACCTTGTACAACTTGATGAATACAGTTGTAATGAATGATACATAATGCATGCAGATTTGAGGTTTGTTTCCAGTTTTGTATAAACATGTTGACCACTTGACTGTCTATCTGTTCTTACAATTTTCTGTGATACATTTATATTGTATGTTGAGAAAAATGAGTCTTTTAAGATGAAAGTCTGGCTTGATTTTCATACAACAGTAACAATGACATGAAGAAAGGGATACAAAAATGCAGATCTTCTGAATATAATGAGAACAGGCTACATTTGTATTATTTCCTGTGCTTAAGTTTCATTACAGTAATTTTCCCAATGAATACATTGCACAGTATGCTATTTCCTCTTCTCATTACCATCTTTGTCATGGAGAAGAAGTTACAGAATCTTAATGATTCAGTTATTTAAACCTTTTTGATAGTCTCCGTATTTTGAATGACCTCTCTGTTTCACCTTTTCCCTGAGGTTACTGAGCTTGAGAATAGGAATTACTTTCAAATCAGATTACTCAACAATGAAAAGGGCAAGGTAGTTTAGACTGCTATTATCACAATTACAGAGATTCTAGAAAGGATGAGAAGAGGGAAAAAAAATAAAAGAAAGCAAAGTCTGAATCTTTCACTAGATCTTTACTACAAAGCAGTGGTAATTATTGTATGCCAGTGCAATGCAGAGCTCACTGGAAATCATAGATTCCTATATCCCAGTGCTAAGAGATTGCTTCAGGTGATATCATATTGGAGTATTATTGGCTTTGCTGTCAAAAATCTAAACACTCTACAATCCAAAACATGGGCAATCACTGACACTGTGATATCTAAAAGATTTGTCATCTTAAAAAGTTGTATAAATGTGATTGATCACATTAATTTGATATATTTCAGGAATGATAGCTTATGGGACTTGTCTGTGTTCAGATGGGAGGAGAAAAACAGATCTCTCTACATTAGGATTCCAGGTGCTGGCCAGTGAAGTGGATAGGAAATTGCTTGGGATCCATAGGTATTGGGGGAAAACTGATATGTGAAAAGTACCTGGTAAAAAGGTAAAAGAACATTTATGACACGATGTGAAATTGACCCACAGTGTGACTCTGCCAGCCAAATAACTTTCACCATTTAAAAGCATGACCGAGTAGCCTGTGGTGCTTCACAGATATCTGAGATTCTCAACTGAGAATATTAAATGACAAAAGCCAAGATTAAGGATTCAGTTGCTAGTATTGTTAGGATCCTGAATGTGTTTACTAATCATTTTAAATGGTAAATCCACATCAGAGGCATATGCCCTGTACTTTCTATAACGTTCGTTTTCCTACACTGGGCAGGAACACTGCATAAGACACTCATGAAAAGTGCATGAAGAACAAATATAGGCAAAGGATTTATCTGCAAAGAATTTTTATAGTACAGGGAAGATATATTTACACACATTCTCCAGTCTTTATTTGAATAAATAAAGTGGTGTCATGGGACATGCTGCAATACTGATAATGAGTTTTATACTCATTCATCCTGAGAAGTTTCAATAGATATAGTTTGCCTATCAAATGGATTTAAAATTGTATTGTCACTGGCTTGCCTTCTGCAATGATTGCTTTTGTATTGCAGCTCCATGCCTCAATAGACACTTAGATTGTCTATATCTGCCACATTGTTCACGAGTCTCCCTATAATCAGCAATAAGCAACCCTTCATTTTAATACTAAAACTCAACATATGTTCCTACAACGATTATTAACTTAGGCAAATGGCATCCAAAATGATATTTTGCTTTCTATTCTCTATTCTTTCCATGTACACTGCATGACACGCAACAGTCTACTTAGTTCAACAACTCAACATAGTCAAAAAAGCATTGCAGAAGGGATGTTGTGGGTACAGTTGCAGACATTTCCATGGTTCTTATTACCATGCTACGCACAACTGTAATAATAAACATTGGCTACACTTGGCTTAGCTATTATTTAAAATTCATATGATCTGAATCCTAATTTTCAGGACAAAGTATGACTTTAACTTAATACATCTTTTAGGCATGTAATCTATTTAAAACACATTAACCTAAGAATGTGTGCTAAATGTTCTGCTGGATTAGTGTTTTAAGACTTGGTCAAATACACTGCAGTCTGAGTTTTATCAGAAGTGAATCAAACTCTGCAATTCTGAATGCAAATTCCCCTTTTTACTTTTTCTAGTTGAAGTTATTTTAAACCATTTCAGCTTGGTAAAGGCTCCTGAAAAAACAGCTAGATTCATGTGAGGATGGACACACATGTTTTTACTGGCCTCTTCTCTCATCTTCTTATAACCACTGAAATTTTTGGCCTATTCCAAACAGTCTGAGAGAAAAACAGTAGTCTGAGAGATAGATTTCCAAATACTTTATGAAGGATGTAGCTGAGTGGAAAAAGCTTGCTTAAAAAAAAAAAAAAAAAAAAAAAGAAGAAGCTACAGTTTGAGTCCTAAGAACAGATCAAATAACTGAGAACCCAATTATAAAACTTAAATCCACAGGGAATCATTGATTTCTGTTGCTACTTTTTTTTGTTGTTTAGCTGAGTTCCAAGGACAACAGTTTCTTCTGGGAGATGTTGGCATGGTGATGGCAGGTGCTTTCTATTTAGAGTTTTGCAACAAAAATAGTGTATTTTAGTGTATTTTTAAATAGTGTACACATTTTTAGTGTATTTTAGTGTGATGGAATATATTGGTGCACCGTGCCAATGTTATCCTAAATTCTGGAAATGCTTTACTAGGGATGAGATGTGATAGGGACAATGAAGGAAAAGAGGAAAATCTTAGAGCTAAGACAGCGAATTCACTAAATTGCTTTATTGATTTGTTACTTAGTTTTCATTTAATTATTTCATAACATTTTATAAAGGTTAATTATACCTCATATTTTATGCTTCAGTTCTCACTTGCTTCCACTCTGTCAAGAAGAAAAATAAGATATGGGGAGATTAAATAGACGACTGAAGGCTCTGCTTCAAGTCTCTGTTATATCTCCAAAGTGCTCTAAGCAAGGTACATAGGTACCAGAAACACTGCAGTCATTCTAATTAAATGGTCTTTTAAAGATTAAATTACCCTTGGCAAGTACATAGTATATACTATAGCTCTATCCTTAGTCAGGATAATGATAAAACTCTGATTCCAGTATATATAGTTAAGGTGACACTCTGGAATTTTAACATTTCTTTAAAATATGACCAGATTTCACTTATAATCCTCGAGATACACTGTTTTATTGTGCTAGATTTTGGACATTAGCTTTTAAATATTTACAGTGTAAGAAACTCAACTCAACTCTAACTCTTCTTTTAAATAAAGTTAAAATTTAATGAAAGAACCCTAAACACTGAAATGGAAGCATGGAGTAGCAACCATTTATTTCAAATTTTAATACTTTGTTATACTATGCTAGCTTCACCAATACATTTAAAAAACTAACTAGAGCATATTTATTTGTAGTTGGCAGAAAAACTACTTACATTTGTCTTTGTGGTCACCGTCTTCTGATTTCAGTATGCTTCTAAGCATCTACTGAAACACCCAATAATTGAGTTTTAATACTGGGAAAATATATTCATGTTTGTAAAGAAAGATTATGCACCCTAGTCCTCTTTATGGATCGCTCTAAAATGGTGGCTTTAAAAATTCCTAAAAAGACCAGGAAATTAGAAGGATATGAAAGAATCACTTTGGAGAAAGATTTGTTTTTCCAAATTAATATGATGAAGGAACATTTATCATTTCTCATCCTTTGTTTTCGACCCAAACTAAATTCAATCATCTATTTAAGTCACACTTCAGGATTTGCATTTGAGTTTGATGGCAATAATAAAGTGAGATAAATTAAATTAATATTCTTCTTGATACAATTAGTTTAATAACTTTTCCATTTCCATTCCCTTTTTATCTGCTTTATCACAATTCGATAACATACTACGGTAAACCAGTGCTTCAATAAACTTCTCTCTGTGCCCAGCATGAGGAGATTAGGATTTCTTTTATTGCTCAGATTGTCATATCTTGCCTTATATAGCACCTTTTATTGCAAAAGGAAGCAAGGCGCTTTGATATAAAGAAGAATGACATTTCTCAGAGTTGATACGTGTATGCTTCTGTGGTGGAACAGAGAGCTTTTTCACAGTCTCCAGCAAATGCAAGGTCCTACATCCAAGTGCAAAGTACTGCATCTGGGTTCGGGCAACTGCAAGCACAAATAGAGATTGGATGAAGAATGGCTTCAAAGCAGCCCTGAGGAGAAGGATTTGGGAGTGTCTTTTGATGAAAGATTCAACATGAATCGGTAATTTATGCTTGCAGCCCAGAAGGCCAACTGTATCCTGGGTTGCATCAAGAGAAGTGTGACCAGCAGTTCGAGGGAGGTGATTCTGCCCCTATACTGTGCTCTCATGAGACTTGGAGTATTGCAGCGAGTCCTGGAAGCTCCAAAGCAAGAAGAACATGGAACTGATGGAGCAGGCCCAGAGGAGGTCTGTGAAAATGATCAGAGGACTGGAGTGCCTTGCCTACAGGGACAGACTGAGAGAGCTGGGGCTCTTCAGCCTTGAGAAGAGAATGCTCCAGGCTGGACCTTACAGCAACCTTTTAATTCCCGAAAGCCTTCTACAGGAAAGCTGGGAAGGGACATTTTATAAGATCAGGTAGCAACAGGATGAGGGGAAATGGTTTTAAACTGGAAGAGGGTACATTTAGACTAGATATGAGGAAGAAATTCTTTACTGTGAGGGTGGTGAGACACTGGAACAGGTTGCCCAGTGAGGTTGTGAATGCCTCCTCCCTGGAAGCATTCAAGGCCAGGCTGGATGGGGCTCTGAGCAACCTGGTCCAGAGGGAGGTATCCCTGCCTATAGCAGGGGGTTGGAACTAGATGATCTTAAAGGTCCCTTCCAACCCAAACCATTTTATGATTCTATGATTCTATGTTGTACAACCATCAAGACAGAATGCTCTGAGAAACTGGAGAGGTGTGTAACAGCCTTGCTGGGGTTCTGGGACCTCCATGACACATAGGGCATGTACACAAATGCAGATACATGTGTACTCATGTATATTCAAGGTTTTGATACTTATATACCACACAAAGAGGTTTTCTGCTTTTGTAGCCTGAGTATTTTGGCTTTAGCTGAATGGAACATATATTACCTGCAGAATGAAAATTTCCCTTTAATGTGGGGTCACTGAACAGGATAGGACTACAGTGCTCTGATGCTACTGTTGCATCCATTGCCAGTAAACTCCAGCCTCCGTGCATTCTGAGTGATGGAGTTGCCATGTTCAAGTGAAGGCAAGTCCCACACCCTCCAAGATGACCTTCCATGCTAAGTGACATGAAGAGTTTTTCTGAGATGTTGCTAATATTTCTCAGTGCATGTCAAATATCATTTATATTCATATGTATATATACAGACTTTTATTTTCCCCCCCCCCCCGATTTACTTCTTTCTTTCCCTTTTAGTTTCTGCAGGACTTGAAAAAACCCAGAGAAGATGTTCTTCTTGACAGGAAGGACAGATTTCTGTGGGAGTTGGGCAGTAGTAATTGTGTTGGGTCAGCATCTATTAACACTGACAGTTTAAGCCACTGTGTTCATAATTGTCCTCTGTTTACGGAAAAGATGAATATATATATACACAAACCTTTCAAGCCCATGTGTGGGCTGCTTTATAGTTTATCAAGTGTTATCAGCTAGTGTAGTCCTCCCACTTATCCTTGCTACTACTGCCAAGTGTGCCTGGAGCAATTTTTAGTGGAGGAGTTATTCATTATGTGAATAGCCAGTGCTTTGGTTCTCAAGGCCATGTCAGGTGCACTGGAAGGCAAAGAAGTCATTTCAGGGAAAGCATTTCAGCCTCTTGCTCCATACCAGGCTTCTACATGATATTGGTCAAATCTTTTATATCTAGTTTTCCATATGAATTAAAGCCTGGATCTGTAACTAGACCGGCTCTGGGAGTAGGGGTGTCAAATATAAGTTGGGTACCCAAAATATGTAGAAAAATGAGACTTTCAGGCAGGGAACACCTTTATTTGTTCTCCATGAAGAACAGATAATTAAATCATTTTCTTTGAAAGTGTAGTGAGAGGATGTGAAGGTCAACAGTGCAAGGCTTTTATGTGGTGGTTTAGGGGTGAAATCCTTCCATTGAGGAGAGGACCTGGGTAAATAAACTTTGTATGTGTTTATAACTTTATATTTTGATAATATTCTGCTGAAATAGTTTTGATTTCATTGAGGCCTAGAAGAAGAGCTCTCTTGAAGAAGCTCTGACAGGCTGTTTACTCTGAACAACTCTGCCACATCTGAAGCAAAATGCATTCAGCCCTTGCAAAAGAAGATGAGCATAAAAATAATGAAAAAAAATTGGAAATAAATAAGATTTGTGGATATTAAAAAAAAAATAAAAATGAACATCTGAAACAAATTCTACCCTTACTTTAGGAGATACCCTTAGGAATTAGTTCTGCCCATCAGACATGGTCTGTTCTCTCTGCATAAATTTCTTCTATGTTGAAAGCTACAGTCATAAACAGAATTAATAAATTAATGCAAATTTAAAAGTCTACAAAAATATTCTCTAGACCATCACACAAGACTAAAAATTAAAATACAAAAAGTTGTCAAAACTCTCCCTAACTTGATGATTGATCCTAGAATAAACCCTAGACTCCCTTCAAGATCAAGTACCACACCTATTTGCTAAAATATATTCATAGAAATATATCTTGTTTTTACATGTATTTAAAAACTTTAACAAATTAAAAATGCTTGAGTTTGAAGGAGAAAAATGATATAAAAGAATTACATTGAACAATGAGTTTTTCTTATCCTAACAGAGTGACTTATCTCAGTTAGACATTTGTCCAAAAGCAGTAATTTAATATCTATCAATTACTTCACAATTTTTGGTCGTTCAAACTAAAACTATTTCAAAAAACGAGAAATAGCTTGATTTATTGCTCAGATATTTTTCCTGAAGAGGTATGCTGCTCTCAGATGAGTCTTTTTGAATCTGTTGGTCTATACACAGACTTTGGTGAGCCTCAATGGGCTGAGAACATCAGTGGATCAACATGAAAGTTATTTTGGTTTGGATGGCACTCTTTTCAGACTTAGCTAAATGAATTTCCTATTTACTTGTCACTGCCTAAGAACATGGATACTTTGGCATCTGTGGATCAGTAATGCAAGGTAAATACGTATGTGTTGTAACTTGGTCATAGATGAGATTTTTTTTACTTACTAATAATTACAGTTCTCACTGAAACTGTGGAGAATGACTACCACTGTTTCTTAAAGTAAATGAGAGCAGTTAAGTGATAGTAGGCAATAAAGAGGGAACACAATGGGTTTGCTACTGTGGACACTGACAGCAGATCCCAGCCGCTCCGAATTTCTGGGAAGCACGCTCAGAGCCTAAGGTTCAAATGAATAGAAATGAGAATCAATAACTGTGAGAAAAACAAGCAGAAAGGATCAGAAAAAATAGGAGACAAAGAAATATCTGTGGCATGACTGAAGGAAAGCCAAAGGAAAAAGCAACAATGTTGGGGCAGAATGATTGCTAAAAAGGCAGATTTAGGATGCTGAAAGAAAAAAGATAACATTCTATTGCTTCCTGCTGCATCAGGGATTTATGCTTGTTCCTGTTAAAGAAAATGGGTTGTACCAGGGCAATCACAGACTCTGTCATCAATTTATCCCCCTAACAAAACAATTCAGAAAACCCCAAATATCTGGTTAACTACCTGGATAAAAAGAATAAGGTTGTAAAGAAAAGAACAGTGTTTCCAGCTGTGGAATTTGCTAGATAGGCTGTGAAGCTGAGTTTTGCATAAGAAATACATTTATGTTGCATTTCTAATGCAAATTGCCTGTATTTCACATGGACAGAATGAATCCTTTCTGGCTTGATCTTCAGCTTTTCAAATCAATAGAAGGACTCTAATATATTTTCAATAGACTTTGGAGCAGACTCTTCCTTCCATACACTCAAAATGACTTACAATCAATTTATGGCAAAAATCCTCTCCAGAAAGCCTGAAAACTACAAATATGCAGTTTCATGGGAAGCTAGCATCAGTTGCCTAAAAATAGACTCAATTTCAATATACTGATCCAGATGCCTGCCTGTGAAGAATTTATTCCCTGTGCAAATGCTATCTAGCTTTTAGTAGCTTGAACAAAAGAGGCAGAAGACTATGTTGAAGGAAGAAATGCCAAGTGCCTCTTTTTATCAAATGTTCTCTACACCAAAATAGAAGTACTCAAGAAGTTCATTTTGATGACATGTTATTTCTTTCTCCATCCACAAGTAACTTGTCAGGTGACTGATATCAGTAGTATTGCGGAGAAGTGGATCAGCCACTTACATTCATAAAAAGGTCTGTAAAGAACCTTTTTATATAGTCTGTTCTAATGCTGTGAATGCAGTGATTTATTTTTATTTTTTTTTTTTTTTCTGGCTATATCTCTACCTTGGATTTTGGGAGAATTTGCAGCTTCTGGCTGAAGAGGCACATTCCAGAAGAGTCCTGTCTCATTGTTGAGCTAAAATTTGGGAGAAATACTTCTCATCTTTTGTGTCCACACAATAAATACGCACAGACCCTGGCTGAAAGTGGGGACACAATTGCACCAGGAGGTCTGCCTGCCTGAATCATTAGGGTATGAAGGGAACAGATGTTCTGCAGAGTTCAGAGCTCCAGTATTACAGATACAGACTCATGACACTGCATTGAGGAGCAGAGCATGTATATTAATCCCCTTTCATCTTTAGGGGAAGTGCCACAGGTATATGAAGGGGATGGCCTGAGAGATTCAATGAGCAGAGTGGGCTGAAAAAAAATATGGAATCACAAATCCGAAAGGGCACAGAACATTTTGATGTTCAAAAGTACGATATGAGGAAAGGAGATGATGTATTGTTCTGAGAGGCATCTGGGGGAGTAAGAGGAAGAGCAGTGGGCAAGTCATAGTAGAAAACTACCTAGAGCAATCTATGAATAGAAAGGGAGAAATGCATGAATATGAAGGATTGGTATTCTAGTTTAGGAGTTCATAACTTAGTGCTGTGCACCTGACTCTTTGCAGTGTGAAATAAGGGAGTTTGGGGAGTCCTGATTGAGGTTGAGAGGGGTCATGGTTGTCTTATGTTTTAATAATGCTTTTCTTTGCTATGTCAGCTAAAGCCCATCACACTGCATCCATACTCTGAACAGCCTGATGGGACAGCAGGAAAATTGGTAGAGATACTGATTAAAAAGTGCCTGAAATGTTTAACAATTCCATATTTAACTTTGTAATAATGTTGCTATCAGCCTTAGGGGTGAACAGGGAAAAGGACAGAAGTCCCTTTTCTCAATTTCTCAATTTACAATCTGTGGTAGTGGTCATGAGGTAGAGCAATGCCAGGAACACTTCTCACAGCATCAGAAAAATTCAGAGCAGTGCCACTCCTCCTATGAATGAAAGAGAGAATGATGATTTTCACTGAGAAATACCTGCTTCAAGGACTTGCCATCAAGGGTACTTGGCCAGATCCCCTAGCTTCAGTCCTCTAGGAGAACACAGCGCAGCAAGGGAGGTGTCCAGAATGATGACAAGAACTGTGAAGGTACTATATGCTTCACTGGTGTACCCAACAGTGCAGCTCATGAGAAATCTGTGCTCTGGGAGCTGATGGAGAGACCTTTCTTATCTCCTGTAAATGGTAGGAAGATACTTAATCTCTCTTCCTTTTATTTTGCTAATATAAACCACAGGTTTCTTAAATTTCTGAACCCAAGAAAATAAGGCAGAAAGATATCCAGCCATTTGTATACCACTGCAAATGCTGCCAGCATCCTGCTGCTACAGACACGGATTTGAATGAACTGGTGGAGAATTTAGCCAGCACCTACTGTAAATGCACCTGACAGCACAAGCTACCTATGATCATGTCCTTCCTTCTCTCTCTCTCTTGCTCTATTTCTAAACACTCCTCAACTTCTCCACCAAATGTCGATGAAGAATTTTCACAGCTTACATCCTGTGGGAAAAGTGCATGGGGAGATCACTCCCAGCTGACAGACTGGGTGCTCCCCAGCATTTCTAGGCTTCCTGCTGTAGAAGGAACCTGCAACAGGCAGACGATGTTTCACATAGGGTGGGGTCTTACATCAAAGTGAATGGAATAAAGGCAACTAGAGCAAAATATAAAATGTATAAAATGCACATGTAATAACTGTGGATTTGTACAAGGTGAAGATTATTCTGAATATCCCTTGTTTTGTTAGAGTACAAAAATTGTAATGGGGTTATTTTTGTTTGTTTTGTTTTCTTTTAAGTCAGTGAGAACATAGATCCTAGGAAAGAGATACATGAGAAAATGTTTTTTTTTTTGTTAATTATTATTTTTACTGTTATTTTCACATCCCATTTCAGCTCTAAATCTGTTGCTTCTAGGCAGTGAGTGAATTCTGGCATGTTCTACCCCATGAGTGCATGCTTTGATGCTGATAATTCAGCTCTGGACTTCTCCTTTGTTCCAGACCAGATGTTCTGCTTCTCCCTGGTAATGGTTAACATGGCACTACCTCATTATACACCTCTCTCTGGAAATTATGCCAGTGCTACTTCAGAATCAGCCAAGAGCCGTGCTGAATCAATGAGACAGCTGGCACCCTCCCTGGGGACGGAGTGCTTTACCTTTTGGATTCAGGCAGACACTATGAGCTGAGATCCAGGACACCGTGAATGATTTTTCGTAGACAGGTGAGAACAAAAGAGCTTTGAAAATCTAATTCAATAGAACCTGGGAACATGGGGGTCTATTGATTAAAAAAAAATACACATACATCATCCAGTTGCATTTTCATCTTAATTGATTTTTGTATGAGATGGAAGAGTGAATTCTGTCAAACAAAAGACTCGATAGAAATCTTTTCTTTACATACCATTAAGTAAGTAGATTTTTGCATACACAACAGCTGTGTCGTGTTTGCAAAAATCAAATAATTCCTGAATAAAGCTCACAAACTGTAAATTGATCTCTTTGATCTTGTCCATAACATATGCTAATCCTCAAATATCCAGGGAAGTAGAGGATGAGATAATGCAAACAAAATAAACACCTGGTTAATATAAACATTTGTAAATTGAGGTTTGAGGCCAGCTTACTGTTAGTATATTTACTTTTGAAAAAAAAAAAAGGACTCAAGAACTTTAAAAGGAGAGTTTAAACAGGAGGAATTTGGCTTTGTTCAGTGAAGTCTCATTAAACTGCAAGTTGGAAAATTCTGAAAATAAATGAGAATTGGCTGCACTTAATTTTCTCCTTCCAGTAAGTATACCTACTTTCACAGGATGTACTTGACAAAACCCATCATAAGGAAAGCATTTGGTTTCTACAAAGACTATGTATGACTAAAGTAGACTGCAGGATTCTCAAGATAATCCCTAACACTACATACAAGACTTCCTGGCTGATTCACATCAACTGGTTCAAACCATCCTAAGAGCACTCTGTGCACTGTGCTACTCCCCTTACCTCCCACTCTGTACTTAATTTAGGAAAGTGAAGTTGAAAATTTGTCTTTATTGCTACTTAAAAGTCTCTTGATCATGTTGGATGCTCCAAAAACAGTGATTAATAATAGTCGTTTCTTCTTCCATGAGAGAAGATAACTTGCTAGATAACTAGCTATGTTTCTGATGTCTCCCTCTGCCAGGGCTGCGTGGAACAACATGCCCTATTTTTGCTAAGTTTGTTGAAATTCATGTTAACATCTGATTTTAAGAACATTTGGTCATTTTACCCCAAGGGGTTAATTTTTCTTGGATGGCCAGTGTCCAAATCTAGAAAACTCAATGCAGTAGGGATGAAAGTGTAAAGTACCAATGAAATCTGGGCTTCTGCCATCGTTTTCATCAGGAAATGCACTGCCTGTGTGATTGCTGACAGAGATCTCTCTGTGTTTCTTTCTTTCCTGACTTTGGTATTCAAAGCAAGTGCTGATTTTGCTGAATAGAAAGAAATACAGCTGAGTCACATGTCTTGAAAGTGGCTGCAGGATAAGACCTGGAACTGCATTAATATGACAGCCATCCTTCACAATAGTTTTTCTGCATCCTGTAGAGATCCTGCCTGGCAGAGAAAGCTATTTCCTCTAAAGAAGAGCACTGTGGTTGGTTTTTCTTTCCTGGATTATCTCCCAACTGCTTTTATTTTGCTTAATCAAAACCAACTTCTGCTCAGAAATGAAGAAGGAAACTTAAATCTCAGAAAAATGATGGAATTTGTTAATTTCATACAAAGCCCATTAATTCCTTGCAGGTATATAGGTCATCAGTATACCCATGGTGCTTTTTATCTCAATCTTTAAAAAAAAAAAAAAAAAAAGAAAGAAAAAAAAAAGAAAAAAAAAGGGCTTAAACTTTGCAACATTCCTGTGAGGCAGGTAAATCTTTTCATAAAAGGATTATTTCACCAGTTACTGACATACAGGCACCTCCAGGGTGAAACGCTGTGGTTGTTTAACTGCCCGTAGCTACACAACACAAGAAGTGAGGGGACAGGAAATGAAAACCATCCAATCCAATTTAATTTTAAGGAGCAAATAGATAGGCAGAACGTAAGGTTCACAGCTGGGATTTCACCAGAGTAGAGGAAATAATACACCTTACGGAAAAGTGGCATAGTATCTTCAGTGATTGCAAATAGCAGGCTCTCGGTTTTAATATGCTATCTGAACAGAATCCTCTGCAGCTCATGGCTCCCCACGTTATCCTGAGATAGCAGCCTGAGAATTAGTGTCAGAGGGGAAGATGCAAGCTACCAAGTCACCATTTTTCCCCTTGGAGGAATCTAGATATTTCTTAGAGGTTCACTATGCAAATACTGCCCAAGCACTGCTGATGAGTTATGACAGTACTGCAATGCAAGGTAGCAGAATGTAGCAGATGCTTGAAAGTGCCATTACAGAAATATGCCAGAGGAAAGATTATCTTCCAAAAAAGTTTATTCCTTTTCCTGAGAGTCTCACAATCCATATCTACCTGTTTATTCATGTTTCTGCAGTGATTAGAAATGTTTAGGTATTGTAGCATCATTTGGACAATTCTCCTCATCTGGACGAGGGCTGCTGCCCTCAAGATATCATCTTCATCCAGCCAGAAACTGCACATTACAGCCCTGAAGAGGACTAAAGGTGTTAAGCAAAATGTAAAGTGGTAACCATGGGGACAAAAATACATGGCTTGCTCATGTTTGACTGTAGGAGAAGAAACTGGAAAGAAGGAAGATGAGAGCAAAGATTAAACACTTGCTGCATTCATGCTGAACTTGTCTTTTTTGAGAGATACTGTGGAGGTGCGGCTGCAGAGCAATTACTCAGTGCTGCCAAGGAGAGCAGCAGCTGTGCAAACAGCTGTACACAGACAAAGCTTGTCTGATGGGAAGGGCCTGGCTGGTGGCGGTGGGGTGGGAGGGCAAAGAACAGCAGCACCAAGTGAAATCCTGCCCTGATTACAGACAGAGGTGTTTGCTTTCAAGAAAATTGGGATTTCAGTCAAGATGTACTTTTGTGGGTAAGAAATGAGAAGGCAGGATATCTTATTCTTAATTGCATCCTTGCATACTTGTCTTCTATTGGAAGTGTGTTTGACTTCTTCAGCTCTGAAAGATATAATATGTCAATAAATGGAAAGTGTTTTGAAGGAAAATCAAGCATTTTTTTTTTTTTTTCTGTAAACATTTCCTTGGGAGCTGCAACAACTATGTTTTGAGATTGAACTACCTCATTTTCTGCACTCCTCTTCCACAAATCATGCATTTATTTCTGACTTCCCGAAGCAAACCTAAGTGATCTACTCTGCTGTTTATGAGTGGCCTTCAAGCCTTCCACATCAGGATGCACCTATTTGCCAGCCTCCTCTGTATGCGTTTCTTAGGTCAGAAAATCTGCTGTCTGCAGGATATTGTGATGAGAACATGTACCTTGTATCTCACATGAAGCTTCTATGTGTTTCCAGCAGGAAGAATTTCTTTTTAAACATAAAATTCAGCCTTGCTTTGTATGGTTAGGGCACAAAGCTTTCAAATGCTTTGCAGTTTAAAGAGGACAACACTGATAACTGCAGAAATTTCAAATAGATATTGATTTCTGAGTTGCATAGAAAAGAACCAGTGCTATTTATTTCCTGAACTAAAGGAGTAGAAACTGAAATACCCATTGGGTAATGAAAACAAAGATCTCTGAGGACTTAAGCACAAAAACATCGACCAAGATAATCTACACAGAAGGGGAACATTTAGTTTGAAGCCCCCACCTTACTTACAAAGTGAGAAAGAAATGGAGATGTGCCAGGAGTAGCAAACAAGTGGTCCTGATAGCCTCAACACAGGAAGGAACAGAGGTGTAGCCTTGAAGCACTGAGCTGGATACCCCGTTTACCATGTGGAGAGTCTAAGATTCAGAGTTTTCACAGGACTGCCAAAAAGTGAAAGCTAAAGATGTGGAAAATGATGTGTGCTATCCATAATTCAGTTTCAGTGTTATATAATGGAACTTAGTGGTAATATAATAGCAGCAGAAATGTCACCAGAAATCGTCAATGTAAAAAAATATATTAACTTAGCTGTCTTTCCTTTTATTTCATAAATCCCAAAGTCTACCATGGCATTCTCTAAAAGATAGAATTCTTGTTTTGATTTCATGATTTGGTGCTTGGAGGGGATACTTGAAATCCAGCATCTGAGATGGTGAGAAAGGAGTCATTTTGCATGAGGAACCTAAAATGATTTTGATGGAGTTTTGCAGAATGCACAAAGCTTTTGTCTCTTATGGATTAGTCAAGTGGTGTCTGGGCCCTGCGTGAATCAAATCTTCTCAGATTCTTTGATGTATAGTCCCATCTCTTTCCCCTCTTTCCTACTATGTGAGCTACTTTATCTTCTAGTTTGTCTGGTACTTTGTTTACCTTCTTTATATAGAGAGAAAAAAGGTCTGAGTACTCATTACTTTATCCCTAAGGCAACACTGGAATGAAGACAAGGGACATCACTGTTGAAAGATAGTAAAATTATGGGATGTAATGAGAAATACACTTAGGGAATGCCACCTAAAGCTCATAGCCCTCTCGAGATAGTTGCAGCACAGAGCATCTTGCATTTGTCACAACCAATCATCCTAAAATCATTATGATGTGTAAGAAACCAAGAGTTTACAGTAATGCATATTTTATTATATTCTCTATGAAGAATACTGAAAGAAGTACTGCAAAAGCAAAATAGATTTCTGATTAAGAACAATAAAAATTTAGAAAGTTAAAATAGGATTGCGGGTAATCTGAAATTTCATGTAATACAGGTGTGATAATTAGGACTAAACAGGCAGTTTAGAGCACATTGACCAATCATTAATTAATTTAGGAGTTTTATAGATCGCTTGTTACTACTTATTTTCTCCCAGATAATCACACATATACTCGGGAAAGCCAAATGGGTGCTGTAATCAGAAGGTATGAGCTGGAAGAATGCTGTAACATGGCAGCCTAGACCAGAAAAGAGAAGACTCAGCAGAGGAACTCCTAGAGTCAGACAGGGGGCTGGATTCAAATTTGCTGTCCTCTGCATCATTAGCTGAATTAACTCTGGGGCTGTATGCTTCAGGAGAGAACTTGGGATTCATCCAATGAAGGGTGCATTGACTTTCCTTCTGTATTCTGTGCACTCTGGCACTGTGAATATGTGAGATAGTATCAAGGCATCCCTAGGAAAACCCTGATGCTGTCAGCCAAGAGGTTGTAGAGACCTGGGGCATAGACTGCTTTCAGCTGTGGTTCTGGCGGTTTGTGGAAGTGTGGGTTGACCAGCTCAGCTTGACCTAGCCATGACTAGTAAGCCATGACTAGTAATGATCCAGGATGTCCCTTTCTGTTGTTTTGTTTTTTTTTTACATAACTTCATACTTCATAACACTGGAAAGCTACTAATGGTGTTAGATTATATCTGTCAGGACTGAACATTTTACATCCATGCAAAGATAACCAAGGGGTTTGGGGATCATTTCTGAGTTGGATGCATTATGGTAAGCTAAGCAAGGGATGAAGAAGAAACACACAGGTTTCAGAAGGGCAGAGAGGGTCTCACCACCCTTTCAGTTAAGTACAGAAATAGCTAGCTGACACTATTAATTCATTTTATATAAGACACAAATACTAGTGACATTTCTGTGTTTTCATCCTATTATTATTCAGAGCCACACTACCCAGCAGCTGCAGCTTCCAGAGTCCAGCTGAGGCTCAGCACTATGAACTAATCTCACTGTACCTTCAGGCATCGTTTTAGCTCTCATTTTTTCAGCTTAGCTGAGACAAAAGTCTGTCTTCAGAGTCTGGCTCCTCTGCTTTATGTAGGCAGAAACATTCAAGCAAACTTAGAATCCCAAAGCTGCACAAGTAAGTGACAGGATCTGCACACATGGAAGAACCTGCTGTCCTGGCACCCCCTCCTGCAGGATGGAAGAGGAGATGGGTGCTTTCAGTAGAGTTTGAGGCTCTGTTGTTGGGCCAGAGGAGGTGATAAGAGACTGCAATCTGCAGGTTGCCCTGGCTGGTCTGTGCCCCTCCTTCAGACCACATTTTACTTGCCAAGACTTCAACTTGTGTCCCTTCCCCACTCCTCTGCTCAGGCACCTATTTGATTAATCTTACCTACCAATACCTTGTTTTTACCATTGAGCTATCTAGGAGGCAATATTGCCACTTGCACAACTTTCCAAAGGCATATGCAATGTTTTCTCTTGCTATATATACTTTTTTTTGCTCTCTTGCCTTCTTACTCTGTCTCACTGCTTTCTACACTTGATATTCTCTTTGAGCAGGACTGAAGCAGTTGAAGCAGACACCTCAGCAGCAGCCCCTGAGTTGAGGTGCTACACTACAGCTGAACCTATGCACGCTTGCCCTCTCTCTGAGACTCTGCAGCAGTTTGGCCCACTTTCTTTCCATGGCTTCATATGATGACCAGCATCTCCAAGCCAACATCTCTCTTCGCTACAAGCATCATTGGAGATACACTGGACACCCACTAACATCTGTTGCTAAGCCTCTCACAGGTTGTCCTGTCAGTAATAATGGATAGAAAAACTTGTTTTCTTGGGAACAGTGAAAAAACTCTTTCCCCTTGATTTCTTGCAGCTCTTTGTTGCCAGCTGCCTGTGTTCTAATGATCAGATAACTTTTTTTGAAAGGGCGTACAGTAGCAGACACTTTCCTATCATTCACTATCTCTTTAAACATTTTGGCAGCAGTTCCATACATGCTCTAGTTTTTTCATTCACTTTTTATCCTGTTTCTTCTTGAGTAATGTCACTTTCATACAGCCTTTCACTAACAGCTTGTCTAGCATCAGCTGATACACAGTAGTACAGTATTTTCATTTTCAAGAACCTGCTGCTGTAGATAATGGGAACCCTTTCATCAAACAGTATTCTTTTTCATCTTTTGTTAGTCACTGAATGTAGTCCAATGACCTGTTCACTTTCCTTTACAAAGAGCCTGTTTACAATCAGAGATCATTTCTTGCTTTCATCTCACTTGTTTCTTCCATTTTCAGTCTCTTCCTTTGCAATGACTACGTCCCTTCACCTCTCATTGCTGAGCTGTTACTTCTTCATTTAGAACCTGTCTCATACGGTCTCATATCTAATTTTCTTTTCTTGTCACACATAGACAGCAGTGCGTACAACAGGATTGGGAATTGGGAAATTCAGAATTTTGGCTCTTCTCCTCCCAGTAGAAGAAAGCACAAAGTTAGGGCAAAAGAAGCTCAGCCAAAATTATGCTACTGCTGCAGGTGGCAGTTATAGTATTTGATACAGTGAGAATTTTTCAAATTCTTTTGCAATGGCCTCTCAAACATGCAATTTCAATTTTACGTGAGAAATACAGCTGTGACTTCTCACTTCTACTTTCAGTCAAAAGCCGTATGTTGGGTGAATCTTGGGTGGGAAAAAGGAGATCTCTGATTGAAGATCAGCTCAGCATGCTGTTCCTGTAATTAACACTGAAGAAAAGTCAGATCTTGTTTATAAATGCTTGAATGACTTGAAACATAGGGATGTTCTGACAGCTGGGTATCCAGTGGGAATTTTGGGTAAGAAATTGATACAAATGGAGTCATTTTTCTTCAGGCCTTTTGCTAATGAGGACAATGGATGAGTGAAGTGAGCAATGCATAACTCCACAGGTATTTTATTTCTAGGTTTGCTTATTGGCAACAGTAAAACTTGGAACTGGGAATGTTGCCAGCAGTGCTACACAGTAAGTATTAAACCAATAATCTATTATTCCTCTCCTGGAAGAGGCCAAACGCTAGATAAATTTGAGTTAGTGCTCCAACACTCAACTCTTTACCATATTCAGACTGTTTGTCATGGCACTCATTAATTTTGATGCCAACTATGACATCTCTGTTTAAGTGAACAATGAGTGATCCGAGAAATTGGGGGCCTTTAAGTGCTGGTGTGTTGTACAGTCAAAATAGGCATCAAGAGTAGGTGTACAGCTGCAGTCCTCAGCAACTGAAGTCTCTGTGCTAAACAGTGAATGGGAAATTGTCTTGTCTGGAATTGGAATGGCAAAGGTATCCCTGATGTCTCTGTGCATTATATTCTTCATTTACTTTTAACTGAGTGGCTGAGGTGAGCCTCTCAGATGAATAGATCCCTGCCCCAGGGTGCTTGTAAAAAAAGCTTCTTATTTACATCAAGCAGCATGTGAACAATTCACTGCTGGAAGCACCTCAGCTGTGTTTGCAAATAACTGCTGCTCTCTGACAGCAAATGCTCCTGGTTCATTCCCTACATATATATGGTGATATTATGTACGATGTAGATGCCCATAACAAGCAAGGCCTTTACATTATTCCCGAGCTGGTGACTGCTTAACATTCATCCTGGAGAAAGAGCAAACGTCTTTGGAGTTTGACCTTCAAGGTGATTTGGGGCTGAGATCTCAGATCATTTATATATTTTTTTAGAAAACAGCTTCTAATTTTGAGCATTAAGTAATTTGAACTTTAGCATTTATGTGTCTGATAATGTATTTGAAAGCAGCATCAAGCAAAGAGTTGCCTAGATAGCCTCATTTAAAATCGACAATTAATGATTTCAGCATGTGAGAGGACACAAGAAATTTGTTTAATTCTCTGTAACTTTAGTTGCCTGGAAGATTGGATTTAATCTATGTCAGACCTCCTTTCTGCAGCCAGTGGGAGAGAGATGGCATCTTCAAAGCACAATATGCTCTCACTAAAGCAGGAGCCTAATTGGTGCCAGAAAGCTAAATCAAATGTCAAAATGCTCTAAAGATTCGTGCCTGGGTTAGGCAAGATGAATTGCCCTATGGAGTTTCTTGCCCTAGTCCTCTGATAAATCCAGACAGTGATCTAAGTCTACAGGCCAAATCTTTCATGGTTACACATAGATGTGATGAATTGTAAATCAGACATGATAGCTATGGAAACACTGCCCAAATTAGATCCGTTTTGCGTATTTAGCTCTCTGTACTGATCATGCTATTTAAGAGAGAAGGATCAGCTGAACAGACACTCAAAGAGTAGATGCTCCTAGTTCATGCCCAAGGAACATGAGGGGCTGTGAAGAATATGAAGCATTTAGCATTGTACCAAAATCTTTGGAAATTAGATCTACAGCAGCATCCATCAGCACAGTGATGTTATGTAGGTTAGTTGATTTCAACAAATACAATCTGCAGCCTAACTGTGAAGTCAGAGCTGGTCCCACCTTTATGAATAACTAGAGCTTGTTTTTCTGCTGAAGTTAAAATATGTTCAATCCCATACACTTTCCAATTTACAATTCTCTTGTACAACCAAACTCTTCTTCAGCTATTGCTGTCATTCAATAAGTCATTCAAGATTTTGAATCTCTGCATGTGCTGAGTATTAAGACATGTTAACACCTCATGCAGCTGATAGTGAAGAAGTGTGCACTATGTAACTCTGTATTTAAGGTCTGTTAAATATCACCATGTGGGTTTCACAGACATAATTACACTTCCAACTCTGCCAATTATGGCTCCAGCTACATCCGGAAGGCTACACTTTTCAGAAAATTGCTTTTGCAAATGATGCCATGTTTTCCATAAAGAAATAAACATAAAACTCAGATAATACTGCATTGAATTCAAAGGGCAGATACGGTTTTGTCTGTAATACTCTTCCCCAGACTGTATGGTTACAGCAGGATTCCCAGTCTTCCTTTTGTAAGAAGACACTGGAGTCAATGCGGGATATGGAAGAATCCTTTTTGGGTTTCCAGTCATCTCTGCAGTGTCACAGAAGCATTCACTACAGAAATTACAAGAGCTGGATAGAGCAAACAGTGTGAAATCAAATTTTCTTGGGAACATAAGGTTTTACAGCACCCCAGGAAAAGGTGATGTCATTTGTCCACACATGGACATTTTTCTTTTCTTAAACCATGAAGACTTATGCAGAAACATGTTTTCAGTTATCAGTCAATCAGTAGCTCTTACCTGCCTATACCTGCCTGACACAGCTGAGCACTTGTCAGGAGGAATACAAGCTGTCCCCCTGAAAACATATTGAATGTGTGCATAATTTAAAGAGTGCTAATAGTACCACTGATGCTTGGTGCTGCTTAAGTGAACATGTAAAGTTGATGCCAAAGGACCCCAGGTTAATCAGAAATCTAAAACCCTTTTCACACACAGCTGTGCAAAAATGATGACACTTTCTTAGTGAGTCTGCAGAAACATTGTGGGGCTGCCCATCAGTACTGCTTGCAGGGTCCCAGGAAACCCCACAGGGACAGCAAGTAACTTGCAGCTAGGAATCTACAAAACCAAAGTGCTGCTGCCAACCTGTTTTCTCAGGTAGATAGTCACCAATTTTAAAACAAATTATTTTACTCCCTCACTCCAATGTACACACACTGCTATAGTCTAGGTTCTGGAGGGCTGTGCTGTTCGCCAGCTGCGTGCATTACTGAAGCCCAATTGCTGTGAACAAAAAATATAACACAATTAAATTATAGTAAAATGATTTGTTGTTTTATTTATATTATTTTAGTTTGTTATTTTTTTTTAAAGCTGTTGTATTTTCATAACACTCTCCTCTGCCCGCATATTTCTTTTTTCCTTTGCAACTGTGGCTTTTAGGTTGAGGCCTGCATCCTGCTCGAGTGGATCTTCTCTTACACACTTTGCATTAGCAATTTCCTGCTTCACTGCTCCTCCACTATGAGACAAGCTTCAAGATTTAGTGATCGTATAGCGGAGTTGGATAACAGCACTTCCATTTCCTTTTACAGAAATTGGCATCTCTTGCCTTCTGAGAGCCCTAGTCACTAAACCGAAATTGCAACACAGAAAGGAAAGAGTAGCACCAGATTTTTTAACAACAGCATCTAATTTTTTTTTTTTTTTTGAATATAAGAACAAACAAACTGATATATTTGTATGCAGAAGAGGTCTTTTCAGTCACCACTGTTCAGCAAAAAATCACCAGGGGTACTTGTTTTTCCTTTTGTTTTTGTTTTTGTTTTAGCCCTCCTCTCTTGGGTAGACGTCTGCTTTTTGCAGTTCTGTTTTACATGGGGAGGTATGGAGGAGAAGGTGGAGCCCTTCATCTCCTCCTATTCTCTTCCAGTAATTTACTGTAGTTTTGTCTTTTCTCCTTTAATCTAGGTTTTAAGCATGCAATGCTGTTCACAGCCTTGAAGTCTTCTGGTTCAGCAAATCCCTTCTGAGCCACAGAGGCTTGTCCTGCCAAGGACTGGACACAGTGGTTCAAATGATTTCTTCCAGTCAGATTTTCTACTTCTGGGAAGCTGTAGTTTAAGGACTGCTAGATAGACAAAAACTTTGTTTCGACAACAAGTCTATCTCTGGATGGTAATGCAGAAGGAAAGAGTGTGAGAACAGAGTTTGCCAGCTTCAGGTAACCAGCAATTTAAACACTGGCTGACCTAGAGAGAGCAGCTGGACTATTGTCACCATTTAATAGCAGTAATGCCTCCATCTATCACAAAGTTGTCTCTCTTTCCACAGTTTCAGATGTGTAACCCGCACATCCTTTGGTGATGTGCTCAGGAATTCACTTACATCTTGACCTCTATTTTCCTTTAATAATATTTCTTTCTCAGTTCACTGGGTGAGAACTCTTGCACTGAGAAAAGTAGTACAAAAGTCATTGCCTGCTTACTTTCTGCACATTATTTTCTTCCTTTGCTGTTGGTTTTACTAGCAGAGGAGCTTGGTTTTCATAAACTTCCCTTATGTGGAAACTGTAGCACAGCAGACCATTTGTGAGCGGTATACTTATGATTTCTGACCCATTCACTTCCTATCTTCAAAATAACGCTAAACATTTATTTGTCTCTACAATTTCCATGGATTGTTCAGCTAATAGATTCACTAGAAATTTCCACACACCTCTTTCCTGCATGGAAGTAGCCATCTTAGAGCATGTATTTAGATAAGGCTCTACCTTCTGATTTACTGACTTTGAATTTCACATCAAATCTTATTACCATTTTGCATTCAAACCACTTTGTAAATGAAATATTTCTTCACTGCCATTTTTATTTTTTTCCTATCCTGACTAATTCTGCATCACCAGTAAATTTTGGCATGTCACTATGATGACCCTTCCAAATCATTTACAAACTCCTTGAACACCAAGAATGCCTGTACCAAGATCACTGCATCCCCTTGGCTAAATCCATCCATTGGAAAAAATTTGAATTCATAATAGGACCTTCAAACTCAGTGAAAGTGCTTTTGAATATCTATCTGCAAGAACTTTGCAGAAGTTTTTAAGAAATCCGCATAATACTCACAAACTGCAGTATCTTTGTTTACATATTAAGCAACTCTTCAAAAAAAAAAAAAAAACCAAAAAAAAACCCAAACAGTAATAGATGTATGAAGCATGACTTCCCTTGAAAATTCATGCTTTATAATGTACTGTATTTCTGGGTCTACAGTTTTCTCCTTCAGTATTTTTTTTTTAACAGTTTCCAATTTGTGATGGAATACAGAATTCCTAAGTTCAGTATTGATAACTACTTATAAAAACGGCATCAACCTTAACATCTATGGCAGTAAGGCTGGTGCATGTTTTAGGTTATGAAATAGAGTTGATTGCTCAGCAGTTTAATATTCCTTTAGGACTCCTGAGTGAACATTACTGAGTCCTGGAACATTATCTGTTACGACTTACATTATAATTTGTTTCAAAATATTTTCTAACATTTCAGTCTGAGACACGTCATATTCTT
This sequence comes from Perdix hodgsoniae, assembly GCA_035772895.1. Lineage (NCBI taxonomy): Eukaryota > Metazoa > Chordata > Aves > Galliformes > Phasianidae > Perdix > Perdix hodgsoniae. The sequence goes on from JAPSGF010000005.1 coordinate 19,816,286, forward strand.
CCCTTGTATGAAGTACTTCAGTACCTGAGCCTCCCCCAGATCCTCCACCATGAACACAAGTGGAAAAATTCATTAAACATTTCCAACCTTATCATCCATGTGCACTCCTTTTACATCTTGATCGTATATCTGCCTGACTAACTAGCTGGCAGGCTTCCTACTTCTGAGGTGTTTAAAGAGAGCTTTTTATGAAACATTTTTATGCCTTCAGCAAATTGTTCCTAAAAATATTTTGGGCTTCTTTGTGGTTTTCCCTTTAACTTGCCAGTTTTTTTTTTTCTTCTTTTTTTCCTCACTTGGATTAAACTTCCTTTCTGTTGTTTCTACATTTAAAAGCTTTCTTCATCCTGTTGTTTACTATAGCTGACTTGTGATTTTGTTCCTTTTAAAGATTTCTTTTGATAGTTGTCACTGGCTTACTAAGAGCCTATGCTATGACATCTTAAAATAATCTCTACACTATATTAAAATGTTTACCCTTTTGCCTGTTATATTTATTTTCCTTGTGCAAACACAAGTGTGCAGTGTCCAGAGGATAGGACATAGCAGGCACCTCTAACACCCTTCCGGACAGCAGCAGTCCCCTGGAACCTTTGAGTACCTCTAGGAAGATTCTTCTAATGCTTATCAGCTGTGTGAACTGGCTTTGTCACCCACATATGCTCTCATTCTTTCACTGTACTGAAAGGGTTCTTCTTGATTTGATTCTTGATACCCACCAGTATCTGTGAGAAGAAAGAGGGAATGTCTAAACTGAATAGAAATGAAGTATCCCCTTGGGGTATTTTGTTCAGTGAGGAGAGAAAAGTTGTCAAATGTCACATGATTATTCCTTACAGATGCTTACAAATAAAGAGACCTTGTTTCTTTTTTTTTGTATTATTTATATTTTTATTTGTAATTTTTGTTTTTTTATTTCCATAACTCCCTAACTATGGGCTGTAGGCAAAGAATGGTCCCTGAGAGCTTTCAGGACTTGTGTTTACTAATTACGTCCCAAAGCTTCAGATGTTCCCAACCCATTTCAGGATTCTTTGAAACTGGTCACTTAGAAGTTTGCCTCAAGCTGACTGTTCTGGAGCTGGGACTCAAGTCAAAAAGGGGATACCTGCTTTGTGTTAAAAGGTCTGGGAAATACAGGTATTGGATCTTTGATTAACCTTAGCATGTCATCATGGAGATGAGGCAATTCTCTGTCTAGGGACTGTCACTCATAAAATCCTTTCTTAACAGCAATCTTTGAGTCTTCTGAGGGACAGAGGGAAGAAAGGAAGGAGTTCATTCAGCATGGCAGTCAGGTGCCCTGTGAAGTGAGACAGATGTCTTGCCAGAGATGTGAATTTGGTGAAGATGAATGTCATTCATTTGCTTAAAAAGAGGGGGAATTATGACATTACAGAACATAGAAAAGAATAGGAGCTTTTCCACAAATATTGACTTTCTTTGAGTTTTATTTAAAAGTTATCTAAAACTTTCTGGATGAATCGAAGACTTGGTTCTGGTTTGACTTTGCTTTCTTATATCAATCTCAAATATTCCAGAGAGCTTCAAAATGTAAACTTTTTACTTTTGTTACTTGCTCAACCACACTTTTAAGTTCACCTTTTCTGTGGTTCTCAGCATGTACTTGAGTATTTCAGATTAAACTTTAATTCATTTCCTAAAAGATGATGTTTTGTTTATTCTTCTTCTCCCTTTGATGTTGATAATGTCATAGTCCACAACTAGCAGGTCCCCTCTGCATAAGAAACTGTTCAGATGCCTTCAGAAGTCCATCACTGTAACATGCGGCATATAAATAACTGGACAATTATCTGTGGCATTGGAAACTGGATTATCCATATTCCTGAAAATTTAATCTCTATGGAGTACTTTCTTAATAATGCAATCTTGATTTCTTGTCCTTAGTGCAAGAGAATATATAGATATCCTTAGTATCCTATTGCTCAGGGAGCTCTTTTACTGGAGATGTTCAGTCCTCTTTGAATAAATGCTAACCTTAGACAAAACTTACTTTCTCTTTGGTAGCACACAGCTGAGACTGTGCTAAGATTTGTCTGTGAGTAGTGCTATTCTGTCGCTACAAGTTCCTTCAATGTGCCGCATTTATCAGGGCCAGAATAGTGGTTGCCCTGAGCACAACCCATCTGCTCAGAGGGCAGATAATTGTACAGATGATACCTGTGCATTAAGTGAATCAAGCAGTTTCTGCTTTCCTTCTGGTCTCATTAGATACTTTTCTCCAAGCTTCTACAAAGGAGATAGTTAATTAAGGGTAATTAATCTTTGTGGTACCCAGCACTCAAACAGAAAACAAACAGCTACCTATTTATCACTTTCTTAGACCAGCTTTATACCTGATCCAGTTGAAGACTGTTAAATGTGTGGATGTAATTCAAAGTCAGAATTTAAACTACCAGGTTTTACTAAATTTTAGTCAACAAGGGCTTAAACTGAACAAGTTCTAGAACTGAACTCCATACATCTGCTTTATGTGAGTACACTCTGCCATGCTGGCGATGTTTCAAATTTAGTTGAACTTAAAGCCTAATTGAATTACAGAATTCCTCCTGCCACCACACATGCTTAAATGCAATGCCCCTTAAAGAATAGGGACATATTGACTCTATAATTCTGACCCCTGGAACCAAAATTTACTCCTTCAGTTTGGAAAAGCAGATTTAATTCTAAACAGTCTGCTGTTACTGCAGAGTAATTTTATAGTGCATATCTGAATCTGGAGGTATCAAAACCTGAGCAAATAGCGAATCCAAATTTGGCTGTGCACAAAGATGACTCTTTGGTTTGCATGTGTTTGGCCAGGAATACTGTAGTCATTCATATTGAGACTGTCCTCCAGATCTGTAAAGACAAAATGAGATTTGCAAGGCTCAATTTAACTGGGGAGCTGGAGTGATCATGGCCACCTTGCTTTAACATTGCTGTTTAAATCAGGCTTCTGTCAGCATCTGATTGTCTCCTTAAATCTATGTGTGAATATAAAACCACAGACACATCTTCTACCCTCAACAAGAAGATGAATCTTCCAACAATGTGCTTCTTACAATTATGTTTTATGATCCTATTATCTTATGAGTGGTACAATACATAAGCTCAGCTCCTTTGAAAACGGCGCAATATATACTATCGACAGATGACATGAAAAAACACATTTGTCAGCATAGATCTACATGGAGTATAGGCTGAAAAGTAAAAGATGGCTCTAACAATAGGTTAAATGGTTGATTCTCCAAATCAGGAATCCCAGTTTAACACTTGTTACATAATACCTGACTGACATTGAGAGATAATTTTAGACATAATTATCTGGAAATGATTTTGGTGCTAATGGACAATTCTGCTTTAGCAACCTAGAGATTATTTTCATACAAGTCTTTTGTGAGTTCCCTGGACTTTCATACTCCTGGACAACAAGCAATTAAATTCCGCTGTTTAATTTATATCCTCTGAATGCCTTTGCCATTGCCTCAAGCCTTGTTTAGCTGAAAATGGCAGCTTCCCTGTAGGATGTGGGATGGTGAGAGCCTGGGAACTAGACTGTCCAGTCCATGAAATGCAGTGCACAGCACAAGTCTGAGCATGAACCAGTTTGCGCCTATCACTAGAATCATTGCCATTGCTGCTGACAGCCCTTTGTCTTGTATGCCTTTCCTTCTTGAAGATACACTTTTCCTGTTTAAAGAAGATATGTTTGTCTGGATATGAGTCTCTGAAATTGACCAGTTTTGTTTATGGATGGTGTACATTTCTTCACTTCCAGTTTTAAGAAGCCCGCTTAGCTGTTGGTAGAAATCCTTTATCACTAAGGGATACTTATACAAGTGGTTTATATTATAGACGCATCTAAGGGCTCTGCTCAGGAACCATGATCCCATTGCTGTAAGAGTGAGCATCAGATTGCAGCAAGGGAAATCCTTATGGATTTAGGAACAAAATCTTCACAGTGAGAGCAGCAGAGCACCGGAATAGATGCATGCATCATGGTGAAGTAGAAATAGTGGTTTCATAGAATCACAGAATCAAAGAATCATGGAATCATAGAATAGCCTGGGTTGAAAAGGACCACAATGATCATCTAGTTTCAACCCCTGCTATGTGCAGGGCCACCAACCACCAGACCAGGCTGCCCAGAGCTGCCTTGAACGTCTCCAGGGATGGAGCATCCATAACCTCCTTGGGCAACCAGTTCCAATGCATCACCAGCCTCTGAGTGAAAAACTTCCTCCTATTACCTAACCTAAACCTTCCCTGTCTCAGTTTAAAACCATTCCCCCTTGTTCTACCACTATCCACTCTTGAAAGTATATACTTGGTGTTAAATCACATGGAATAGTCATGGAGCAATGCTAAAGCAGTTCTCACACATGGGAAAGCCTGCCTCAGAGTCTGTCTCTAGTAAGCTTTGGAGCATGTTTGAGTGATATCTGAATGTTGGCACCAAGAATGACAGGTGGAACTCCGTACTGGCAAAAGCTGGAATTTTTGTTCATGGGCAGAGCAAAATGTAGTTCAATAAGTAAGATGAAAAACGTTTTGAATTTGTTATCTTAACTTATGGACTGCTACATGAGCAATAGGGTGTTTATGCTTGGTGAACGTGAAGTTTAATGTTGGATGCATTTTGCAGTATTATGCTAAGCCACAAGGTGGCACTGGAAGATTGTAATAATCCATTGTAATTAACATTCCCCCCCCCCCCCCCCCCCGCCCCCCCAACCACCCCCACCCCCTTTCCCTCTGTATAAATCTTATACAGAGAAAGCAGGATTTTTCACATTAAATGATGTAAACCATGGGAATTGGTTATTTCTCTTTCGTCTGATTTTTGGCTTCACATCCCAATAATTTTTAGTAAAGTTTTCTCCAGAGTAAAATAGAAATGCATCTGTGTGCAGTACAGCCATTGCATCAGCACAACAAAGTAACTCGACAAATCAACACGCCTTTGTGTTTAAACATGTATTCATTAATACTGGTGATCCTGTCAGCTGTCCCTCTTTTTGCAGCCAAGTATTCATACCTCAGCAGTAACTGCATGCAAAAGTAGGAATTTCATTTCCTCTGTAATTTCTTTGATACGTTGCCTGAAGCTTTCTCTCCCCTTGCAAAGTGAAGTGGAAAGCCTATTTCAGGTTTTCATCAAAGGCAAAAGTTCTTCCAAGATTTGTCCATTTCTAACAAAGATTTCACAACATTCTGTCCAAAACATCTTGCATTTTTCTCATAGAAAATGTAGGTACATGTCAGCAAAAGTATTTGATTATTTTATGGTTATTACAAGGTGAAATTTGACACACTTGCATGAAGTTTTGCAAAAGATATAACCCCTTCCCATAATCTCACATTTCTTTTATATTCCCTAAGTATAAAAACTGCTAGACTCAATTCCAAGTTGAGTAAAGTGGCAAAATGAGTGGTTGCCTGGCTGAAGGCCATCCTTCATACCTATGAACATCTGAAAGACACAAAACCATCATGAACTCCAGAGGAATTCTGTTTTAATTTTTGTATACAGAGGGGAGGAAAAAAAGGAAAGAAGATAAAGATGAGTGTGACTCAGAGAACCCCTTTAAATACTCAAAACCAAAACTGTGTTAGGATCTTTTTTAGCCCTAATAACGGTAATAACAGTAGTTACAAGGTAAGATCTTGTTCCTGAAGTGCATACAGCCTTGTCTGGTTTTAAAGCTATTCCTTGCTGGCCTTAACATCTTGCTGTGTGAAGTCACCTCCTAGACGAGGGCTGAGACAAAACCTGTCTTCAGAAATTCTTGTCACTGCAAGAGGTATCTAAACAAGAATTCTTGTAAGGGCTTAACTCTGCCTCTAAACTTTCATTTCTCTGACAAAGAGCAGACCAATAGACTGAATGTAGGTATCTAAAACATGAAAAGTAGAAACTCCTGAGTTGTTTCTTTATAGCTCACTTTGCCTGCAAGACCAACTACATGAAGCTAGGTCATTAGGGAAGATAAAATATCATCCTTGCTCAGATTCTGCAAACGATGAGTTCCCAGAAAAATCGGTGCGGGTGGTAGTTTACAAACTCTCTGCAAAGTAAAAACTGTCTGAAAGTGCTTAGAACTGCACATATCTCATTGAAAACTCACCCATGAGCCCACTTCATCTTAGCTACTGTCAGTGGCAGCAGTATTTGGCATGAAGAGTCCCATATCTGAGCTCAGCTCTCAGGCTGTTCTAACTGAGGTAATCTACACCTTTATCAGCTTTTTCCTTAGAAGAGCAGAAGGTTTCTTTTGGACATCAACAACTCTAGTCATTCACCATCTGTACTTTTCTTGAAGTCAACAGGACTGTGAGGCTCTTTACTGCAATACAAAGGAACTGTAAAGAAGTAAGCCTGGAGCAAAGGAGCCAGCACTGCGCCAGGTGCTGCATGTTGGGCATAACTGTCATGGTCTTGGCACAAAACTCAAGGGAGGGATGTGATGTGAGAAGAATCTGACCTCAGAGCCTCTGGAGGTGTCGATGAAGGGGACAACCTGGTGTCCTGCTCTACTCGTCTCCTAAAGCCACCACTCCATAGAGTAACAGGTAAATGCTGTCTTTGAGACTGGTAACCTGGCACTACTGGTGCGTGATTGAGAAAAAATAGCAGAGCAAAAGACATGAGAAGATCTTCCTTCAGTGACAGTAAGCTGTGTCATGGAGTTAATTCCTACTTCAGGCACATGTGATATAGAACTGTGATGTCCTACCTTGCTCTCAGGGAGAAATTTTGCCTTTCCCCCTTCCACTACGGAGTGCACTTCTGCCCCAAAAGCTCCAAGTTTGTACAAAGCACTTTCTGGACAAGCATTGAAAAGCTGTGTTCTCCCAGGAACAGCTGCTATAACAGTGCCCTCAGCTGCAACTGTCCATCCTTTCTCTGGCCCTCCAGGAAGTCCAATAACCTTCAGATCTTCCCCACTTTATTCCTCACCAGCTCACCGAAAACAAAGACTGACTGCCTCAAAGTCTCTTTCCTCCATCCATATCTACTTTAAGACAATTTAACTCTCATATTTTCACTCTCTTTCATAAAGCTTTACAGCTGACATTATATACTTTGCATTATCATGCAGTTAAAAATACATACAGAAAAATTTTAATAAAACATTTATTATCAGGTTTTGTGATTTCAAAAATTGTTGCTATCAGCTAATAATCCCTTGAGTGGCCACCATGAACTATTCCAATAATTGGATTTTAATTAAGAAATTCACTTAGTCCTACAGAATTTTAGAAATCCAATTATGTCTCTAGGAAAATCACCCAAGTTGTGGTATTTTCTGGACATTGTTACTCTTTGCTCAGTACAGACTCATTCCAATACTTTAAATTATTATTTTCTTTTTCTTTTTTTTTTCTCTTTTCTTACAGTTATTATTAAAACTCTATTTCCTGTGTTGCTACTGTAGAAATTGTCAAGATTTAATGGATGTAATAAACATGGAATGCAAATAGAAATCTCTATTATATATATTGTGTTAGAAAAGAAGCTCTCTATGCAAAGAAGATTAGAAAGCTTTTTTTACTTATTGTATTTATGATCTTAAGATATTTCTTTTCCTGTGGATTTAAAGGCATTATTAATGAGCCGGTAGATAAACTTGGCTATAACTTTTATTCTTATAGACAATAGTTTATGTCTCACCTCATCTCAAGTATTTTGGGAAAAATCCTGAGTATGCACAGATTGTCACCTGTAATAAGCCCAGTGAAGCCTGTAGGCTTGCTCATATTTGTATCACAGAAGCATTGAGTGATCCAGACACTACTGTTAGTACATTACCTTTTAGTCATCTTTGATGCTGCATGCCACATCTCACTCCAGTATTTCATGATTCTTCCTGACATACTGACAGGAGAAATAATTAAGAACATCGTGAATTCAAGGTGTTTCTGTTGAAGTGATTGGAGCATCCCTGTATTTTTCCATATGGAATACAGAGTAGCATCACTTTATGGCACGTCCTTGTAAGTAGGCAGAAATCAATGTAGTAAAAATAGAAGTCTCACAGAGATTTTTTTCTTATTTAGATGCACAAATATAATATACAGTCGTAATGTGACCTTGAAAGAATGGAAATAAAATGTGACAAAGGATCTGTTTGCAGTATTTATACCAACAATAAAAATACTCTGAACATGAAGATTTCCTTGAAACCAAACAAAATCCATTGAAATTGTGAAGAGGGGAAGGGATAAGAAATGAAGGTCTGATGAATGAATGGTTGGCAGCATGAAGAACATTCCAATAAGATTATTTACATGAGTGATATGAGGCATCTGGCCCATATACTGTATAGTACAAATATAGAAAAGCTGTGGAGGCCATAATCTGTCACTGCTGTGTATATGCAACTCCAGTTGAATTCAACGGTACTTCAGTGTGCATATAGATGAGATGATATTTGCTCTCAGCACGGGCTGTTTGTTTTTTTTTTTATTTTTTTAAAGACAGTAATTGCTAACAATTTAGTGTATCCTTTAAAGAGATGGGACAAAGCTTTTATTGGTATTAACCAAACAAAAATTCCCAACCCAGGCATTGGTTGTAACACTGAGAAAAATCTGGTTGAGGGAGACTGAAAAATGGTTGTTTGAACTGCATCAGGTTTTTGCCTTCTTAGGCTTGCTTCATCACTCAGTACTCCAGCCCCTCTTGGCTTCTTTGCTTTATTTTCTTTTTATGTATATATATATAAAGGATTATTTCCAAAAGAAAACACTTAGGGTCTATGACTTGTATTGCATGACATCCAGATCTACTTACTGCTTTTATTTCGTGTATAACGTGCAGGTGGGTTAGCTACATCGCACAGCAGGTTTAGCCCAGTCATTTGATATTTATCATTACAGCACTGTGTGTTCTTCTAGTGCCTCAAGCAATTAAATCATGTGCCCATCTTCTGCTGGAACCTCCAGCAATTATTAATCACTTGCCATTGTCTTCGGATTTTCTGCTTGTGACCCTTTCAGTTCTGAAAGCCGGGAAGCTTTCCTCTCAATAACAGGGAAGCTACCTAAAGGTCAGAATATATTTCAAAGCTTTAAAAGTAGTCCAATTGCATTTTAAAGTCTAATTGGACTTTTTAAAAGTCCATTAGTAAACCCAGAATTTGCGATTCTTTAAAACCTCACTAGCTGACACCACCTTGCTGGGGACCTTGTTGCTAGGATTGCATGCAGTATCCAAATGGTTAGAATTAAAATTAACTTTTAAAAATCTAATATTTCACTTAAGCTGCTCTGCCAATATTACAGATTCAGATAAAAGTCAAATGACTATGTCGAAAAATCCTAAATGTCAGATAAGCAGTGCCATTCCCTTTGAAAAAGTATCACGTGTTCACAGCTGGAATCCTTTGAAACCCAATTTCTGATTTTTTTATTTTCCTATTTTTTAGCAGAAAAGACCAATCAAAAAAGATCATCCTTGCTTCTTTCTTCTGGAGTGACAACAGAGGAAAGCGGTCCAACTGGTCTTTCTGAAGGAAAGCTTGGTTTCTCTGTAGTTAAGGAGCTTGTGTGGGAGGTCAGCTGAAGTGAGAAAGCCCACAGTGAAGCCTTGGGTCAGTCCCTGCCTGTTAGGAAATAGATTCACTCCCTCTTAAGACCTTTACCTCAAGAGCCTTCAGATGCTTCAGTTAGGCAACATACAGGCTTGTTCACAGTAGACCTCACTGAGTTTCCAGGGGGAGGGGATTTTAGTGAGCTGAAATAAAGAGGAGCCACACTTGTGATTCCAATGGAGCCCCAGGGTTCCACTGCAGAGCTCACCTAACTGGGATACGAGGATCTAGGTGAGAAAGACTGAAGAGACCTTAATTCACCCAGCCAAAGGAAGAATTCCTCTCCAAGGTCTACTTCCGTACCACCTCTGATATGAAGACACTAACGATCCAGTTTTGGAGAGGCTGAATCAAGCTGTGCAGGCTGCAGGAAAGATAGTTCCTTCTTGGAGGAAGCTGTATGTCCCTCAGCAACGTGCCTCTGGCAATCAGTCAGGCTTTGCATTTGCTCCTCCTGTTCTGCACGAACTCTGCAGTCTCATATCTAAGGTAAGAGTAACCATGCTGGATCTACATACAGCAGCATCTTGCGAAGACCCATAGTGTAGATGATCCGTGGGCTCCACTCAGCTGATGGCAAGTTTGTCCTGTGCTATGAGAGGGCCATTTCTCTTTCTATCTATAGATTGTGTACTAAATGCAGACAAAGCCTCTCAACTTATAAGAAAATAGGAGTGGAAAAGATAGGAAGATGGTAGTTGGCAGTAAGGATACGTCAGCTGTGATTTTTGATTTGTTACCCCTTTGAAACAAGAAGTCCCCAGGCTGCTGGAGCCCGCATGGTATTGCAGGGGCTGTCTGAGGGGCAGGATGACAGCACGATTCCTTGCAGGCTGCATGCTTCTGTTCAAAGCCGTGACGTGAGCGTCCCACATGTCTGACAGAGGGCTGGTGCTGGAGCCATATGGAAGTGTCCGTCTTCCAGGTGTCTGGAGCGGGAATGGCCATGGGGGAAACTACGGTGCTGCTCTTCCAGAGGGGATTCACCACCTTGCCCACTCCCCTTCTATGTTAGCGTTCCAAACTCAGGGCCCGAGATTAAAACAGCATTTTACAGATCGGTCCTCAAGCCTCAGATTGCAAATGCTAAGTACAAGGACATGCTCTGAGAGAAGCAAGGATTTGGCAGGACAGCTGAAGTCTTCCCTCCCTCCAGTTCCCCGCTCTGTGCAGCGTGCTGGCTTGCTTCTTGGTTCCCCTTTGGGAGGTGATAAATCTGAGCTTTGCTATCGAGACTGGGGATCTGGGAAGGCTGCCCTGTGCTGTTGGTGTCCTCCCCTTCACCCTGTCCCAATGTCACATTGGTAAGACACGGGCTGGGGAGGGGGGTGGGGGTGGGGGGAGTGTGTGGAAGAGGGCAGGAAAAGAACCCGGAGGACTTGTGAAGAAGAAGGAAAGCAAGGTCGATGAGACCTTTCTCCTTGAATGACAGCCGGCGGGATTCGCCGCAGCACCGGGCAGGGATGCGCCTTTCAGCCTCGCTCCGAGGGGCTGCCCAGCCACAGGTTTCTGCCGGCGGGGGGAAAGCGTCCCTTTAATCCCGGAGCTCGGCTCCCGCAGCCGTCACCCAGCTCGGTCTGCGGGCTGAGAGGCTCCGCGGCTGCACGGGACACCCCCGCGGGTAGAGGAAAAACTGAAAGGAAACAGAAGAGGCCGAGGAGCTCCGCAGGCACCGGGCAGGGCAGCAGCGCGGCGGGCAGCGCGGGCGCGGCAGGCAGCGCACGGCTCGCTCGGGGAGGGCTCTGCTTCATCACCCCGTGCAGAGGAGAGGATGGGACGCAGCTGAACTCCCCTTCCTCCCTCCTCCCTTCCCCCTCCGCCGAACCAGCCTCCCCCTCCTCCCCCCTCCGCCGCTCTTTCTCACTCCCCAAGCAGTGAGGCTCGGACAGCGCTCGGCTCCGGCGCTTTATTTTAAGATGATCGGCCAAGGTCTTTGCAGATAGATTTTATCTGAAGTTAAATAGCGGGCGCTCGCCGCTCCCTCGCCACTAAGTCATTTCTAATAGAGACAAATCGCCCTGGACGCCCCGGAGCGCCGCTGCCGCCGCTCCTGCCCGCGCCCCCCGCCGAAAGCGAGCGGGCAGCCGGGGCAGCTCCCTCCTCCCGTAAGTGTCCTCCTGCTCGGCGGAGCCGTGCGCGACTGTGTGCGGAGAAGGGGAGGCGGAGGGGGGGGAGAGCCCGCCGGCCGCCCCGCCAGTGCCTGCGCCGGATGCCCAGCGGCCGCGGGACAGCCCGGCGCGGAGCGCGGCGAGGAGATGCGCAGGGGCGTGGGGCTGCGCCGCGGCTCTCGGCCCCTCTAGGCTCGCCCATGGAGCGCCCCGCGGAGCCGTCGGATCCCCCATGCCGTACGTATCCCCGCCGCGGCCCCCCCGCGGGGTGCGGGGCCGGAGGAGGGCTGGGGCCGGGTCTGGGGGGCAGCGCCCGTCGGGGCGCTCCGGGGCGAGGCCCCGACACGGAGCGAGGCACGGAGAGGCTAGAGGAGGGATGTGGGCGCTTGGGAGCGTGGGGGGTCGCGGAGCTGCCCAGTGGGCCCGGCGACGAAGCTCTTCGCCCCGGGAGAGCAGCCAGAGCCCCGCTCCCCGCACCTCCAGCCCTTGTACGCTGTGCCGGCCGCCGCTGAGGCCAGGCGAGCAGGGCTGGCGGTGGCACCCCCGGGCCGTCCCGGCCGCACTACGGGGCTCCCTAGCCCGGCTCCGACACGGGGAGCGCAGTCGCCGGGCGCTCCGCAGCCAGCCCGGACCGGGCAGTCACTCCGCTCTGCCGCCGGATTAATTAGATTTTAATCGTTTTCCGTTCCCTCCACCCCCATCCACATACCCCGTCTCCTTCTTCTCCCCCGCCCCCCCCTTCCCTACACACCTCTCATCCCCCCTTGACTCGAGCCTAACGTTGAATTGTGGTCATGAGGTCTATAATTTCATTTTTGTCTAGGCTGGTGAGAGCTCCGCTTGTTCCGTAAAGTGGATGTCAGGTGGATCTATGTTCTGCGAGGAACAAAGAGGCAGCGAAGGCAGCGCGGGGGAAGTTTGAGCGGCGAGGATGCAGGCTGTGTACTGGTGCGCGGTCCTCCTGCTGCAGCCCACCCTCTACTTGGTGAGTGCACGGGCCGGCAGCGGGGAGCGCCGGAGAACCAACAAACTCACGGCAGCTGCCGGCAGCCCGCGGCCGGGCAGGGCCGGAGGGGCGCGGGGCTCTGCGGGCGGCTCCCGGCGGAGGAGCGGAGGGCACGGCCGGAACTTCTCGTCCCCGGGGAAGGGCCGCGCAGCCGGGGGGCAGCGGGCGCGGTGTCCCGGTGCCACCTCCGGGCCGGGGCGGCCGGTGCCTGCGGGGCTGCCGCGGGGCTCCCGTTCGGGCTCGGGACCGGAGCAACTTCGTGCCCCACCTCTCGGCAGCCCCGGCGCCGGCACAGCGAATGCCCCCGCGTGAAGCGCCGCTGAGTTCCGCGGCGAACCTCCTTTAGGATTCCCGGGGGAACGCGGGTACACAGAGGCGTTATCTCCGTTAGCGCACACTTCGCTCCCTTCGCAATCGCAAGGAACAAAACCAGGCAGGCTGCTCCCTGCAGCCCGCACCGCTGCCTGCGGTGCTTTCAGCGGGCGAACGCCGGGCGGTAGTTCATCCCTGAGGCGGAGGGGAAGGAAGAGACCCTCGGCCAGCGGCAAACGCCGAAGCACCCCGACTCCCGTGCGCGGAAGGCTCCGGCGGCGGCTGCGGGGCGGCGGGGGCGGGGGCGGCGGCGCTCCCCGTTCCGCGTCTGCCTGCGTTGGCGCTTCCGCGCCGCATGGGGGCGCTGCGGTGCAGCGCTGCGCGGCGCAGCCGACGCGGGGCAGCCAATCGCGGGAGGGCGCGGGGCTCGGCGGGTCCGCGCGCGCTCTTCTCCCGCGGCCGCGCAGCTCCAGGGCCCGCGCCCGTCCCGCGCCCTCCCGCCGCCCTCCATTCCCGGGCGTCGCCTCCCGCCGGTTGTGTGGCGGAGGGGTGGGGAGGGCCGGGAAAAAAGCGCGCGGCGAACAATCCATCAAAGTACCGGAGCGAGATCGATACGTCGTGTTAAATTTTAAATGTGTTTGCTGGCAGTTAAACTGCTCTCGACTCATTACAACAACAGCGCTGGATTTATTCTAATGCGCCGCAGTCTGAACAACAAGCGCATTAATTCTCCTTTAATTGTAAACTGGGAGCATTTGAAAACCATTCAGTGTGCAAATTATGCTGATTCAATTACCGTTTAGTTACAGACTTCATTACCTGAATGCTTTTTTTTTTTTTGTTTTCTGGCTTGGCATCAGTGAGCAAAGGAGACGATATAATTTTTTTATTTATTTTTATTTATTTATTTATGTATTAGTTTCCTTTGAAACAATGAGAATATGGGAAAAAATCGGGAATAAAAGGCAAACAGGGGGAGGGGGTTGCGCTCCTCGGGCGTTCTGGCCCTAGGCTCTCACCCGGGCACTCCCGGGACATTCCCCGTCCCATCGGCTCCTCTTCCTCTCTCAGTCGGTCCCCGCTCCGAGATGCCGGCCCCTCTCCCCTCTCTGTGCATTCAGGAGTCGGAAAGTTCGCGCTGGGCCCTCGCAGTGATAAGGTGATCGCGTGGAAGCGCCGAGTTCTTCCCGCAGCGCCACGCAGCAGTGCTCGGTGTTCTCCCTCGGTGTCCCCGTGCTTGGACTCAGTTCGGAATTAGATTGCCGGTGCCCAACCTGTTAGGAAGTGTAAACGAAATGACGACGCAATCAGCTTCCCGACGAGTTTGTGGCAGGACCGTCTGTGGGCGAGAGGACAGCCGTCCCCCCCCCCCCCAACCCGGCGGCATTCAACGAACCCCCCCAGCCCCCCCCTTACCGCCCCGCCGCTGTGTGGCCCCCCCCCCCCCCCCCGGCCCAGCGAACAGCTCTGCTCTTCTTCCACAGTTCAACCTTTTCCTAATGAAATCTTAGGGAAAGAAAGAAAGAAAGAAAGAAAAAAAAAAAAAAAGAGAAGTGCTTCTGCTTTCCCTCCCTCCTTTTAATAGAGCCGTATGCCATTCCACCTTATTGCCTTATTGCCTGGGATTTATAGAGGTCACGGCTGACCGCAATGAGTGGGAATTTTTCTTGGCTGTATTATGCTTATTGATAAGAACATCAAGTAGCCTCTGCAAGACATGTGTTCTCCTTGTTCTGAGCTACACGGTGTAGTGCAAATATTACATTTGATTTGCACGGGGAGTGCTCTGCCTTTGGCCTAAACGGGTGGCTCTGTATTTATGCGGTAGAATTAGGAGTTAATCTCTGCGGGCCGCAGTGATTTTGTTCCCTCAGATTTAGAGAGCTGCACAAAGTGTTCAAAATGCCACACTTGGATGGATTTACCCTGAGACACCTCGCTGTCCTTTCGGAAGCATCTCGGTGGTATTCTAATCAGTAATGTTTTCTCAGCAATCAGTGCTGCGCCCAGCTCAAAACTGTCATTGAGGAAGCATGCAAATATTTAGAGAGAAAAACCCACTCAGAGACTGGAGACTTTTTTCCCTTCTTTTTGGGTTTCATTTCTGTCTGTGCATAAGGACACCGGCGTCCTACGCTATTCCTTTCATTGAAACCTTCTCATTTAATTCCCACTTAGCTGATGGTGAATTTTCTGCCTGACACCACAGCAAAATAAAACTCCAAGTTGTCTTTTCCCGCTTTTATTTCCTTCTTCCTTACTTTCTTCTTCCCGGGGTAGAAGCAACGTGCTGCAGAAGCGACTACAAAACGCACAGCAAAGCTGCTGGCAAAGCCGGCAAAGCTTCCAACCACTTGTTTCTCGGCGGGCCACCTCCGGAACGGGCCAAAAGGCCGAGGCAGACCGTTCCCACAGGCTGCACGGAGCCACTCGGTGCGAGCGGGGCCCGGCGGGTTCCCGGCAGGGGCAGCTCTGGTCCCGTCTGCCGCCCGCAGCGCGACATCCCGCACCGCCCGCTGCCTGCGGGCCCCGCCGCTCTTCCGGCTCTGCCACACCGCAGACACCGGGGACAGCCTCCCACCCCTTGCGAGGAAGGAACAGCAGCTTGCACCTCTTCTGCTGGGATCGCCCATCCTGCGCTCTGCCCGCTCCCTGCCCGGAGCAGCGGGTTTATCAGTTAGGCTCGACACAAGCGTTGTTGTAGGAAGATTTTCCTTCGTACAGCACTTAAATGGAACAAGGGCAAATCATGATTCCCCCCACCCCCACACGCACCCCCGACGTGGGCTGCGAGGAGGTTGCTCCGCGGGGGAGCTTCTCCTGAGCTCAGTGTTTTACAGGGCGACGGCGTTGGCAGATGTATCTGCAAAAAGCCTGCGAACCTCCTCTCGTGTCGGTGGGATTTTGAGGTCCGTTCCACACCGATTGGAGGCCTTCCGACAGCCGAGCGGGGCTCTCCTGAAAAAATGTCGCGAAGAAGAGCTGTTTCCAATTGCTCTCAGCGGTGGCACACTCGGTGCGGTGTTTGCTGAGGGGGTAAGCGGGGGGTTGGAGGCTCCGCAGTTTGTGTACATTTAATTTCGCTCTGTGTCGCACTGTTTGCGGTCATTTCACCCCGGTTAATGAAAGCTATAGAGAACGTGGAGAGATATCACGTGCTGCGAAGATAAGTTGATTTTTTTTTTCTTTCCATTTTTTAAGATAGTTGCTGATTGCGTCCTACTTTGATGTGGGAGGAAAAAAAAAAAAAAGAAAAAAAAAACAGCTCTACAGGCAGCGAAGATAAAAGAAAAGAAAACAAAACAAAAACAAAAGAGAGGGAAGGTATTGTCCTGTCATAATCACCACCCACAGTATTTTCTCAGAGGCATTCGGTGCTGAAAGCATTTGGCTGTTGCTTTTTATTTTTTCCAAACAAGCGATTTCTTGCATTTTTCAATTTGACGTTCGAGGCGTGGAGGGGGCAGAGCGCTTGGCGGGGACTGGGGGAGAGAAGTGGCTTTCTGTGCTGAGGAGTTGACATTTTCCTGAGACAGTCTCGCACCCCCCTCTCTAAAGGAGTTTGGGACGCATTTGCAGTGGTGTAGGGGAAATAGTCACCCTTTCGGAAGATGGGGCACGGGAGTAGAAACCGGTCTCGAATCACTTGCACCTGGTGAAGTAAACTTCTCTGTGCTCTAGTTTTCTGTTAGGCATACAGCGATGCATTTTTTCACTTTATTCTTTTTGCACGCTTCCTTCATTCCCAACCACAAGAACCGTTCCAGGAGCTTAAGGAGGGTTTCCTCTGCACTGAAATTTATTTTCCTGCTGCTTAGCACATGCTGTTTTCATCTCTGGAGGAGGCAGATCCAAGTAGTTTTCACCTTTCAGGGAGGAACCTGAATGGAATCCAGTATGCCCTCCCCTTTGAATAGCCAAAAACTTCCAAGTTGGTACTTAGAGGTATCCATTTTAAACCCTTTAATACATCTCTGCATCTTTAAACCGCCATTTTAATTAACAAAAAGCCAATTTCCCAGTCGTCTTGGAAAGTGCGGTGAAGCAGGTTAAGAAACCAATTGCTCGGAATAGCCAGCACTTGGAGAAAATGAATGTGTGAGCCATCCTTCCCTCTCTAGGATTGGCTTCTGTTCTCTCGATTGGGCTTGGGTGAAGTTATGCTGTGATTTATCAGATAGTTTAACTCTCAACTCGCTCTTCTTATAAGTCAGCATTAAACCACCTCCTGGGTGCTTTGTAAATACAGCTTTAGCATTTTTTTCATGCAGCAGATTGACATGTTGACGATTCTGCTTTAAGGAATGTGACAATAAAGTGGAAAACCAAAGGCTGGCAAGCACTTCATCAAGGATAAAAAGGTTCTGCTGTAAGGATGTCACTCAATTTATTGTGAAAGTCGAATGAATTACGTTTAATGAAACTGCTCCCCAGATGAATATTACCAGCAATTTCCTGAGTTGGCTCTGTCAGATTGATATGAGGAAATGCCAACCCATATCAAAAAAGATCTCCAATCTCAATTACTATGCAAGCTTTCGAAGAGCTCCTTTTTATTGATATGATATATATTGGCGGGTTCTCAATGCAGTGGAAACTGCTCTCTGTTCCACAGGACAGCATTTTTCCTAGTTTATTGTTTAACCCTATGTTTTTTTTTCCTGGCTGTACTTTAAACTTCTGAGAGTGTCTTTCCTTTGGTGGGGAAACTGCTTCTAGTTCCCTTTTCCTTTCTGTGACCTAGAGAGACTGAAGTTGTGCTTCTTGCAGAGAGAAGGGGTGATGCTTATTTCAGGGAGTTTGTTCAGCCTGGGTGGACAAAGCCAAAGCTCAAGAAAAATGACTCGGCTGAGACAGTGGCGCTGGATCTCCTAATTTTCAGTGTATTTCGAGGCGACAATCCAGAGCACGCCGATATTTATTATGACTGGCAGTCCCAATATTCCCGCCCTTTCTTCCTCATTCCTCTAGGGCTTCTTTGGGCAAATTAGAAATTCACTAAGCTCGCTAAGAGAGAGAAAAGCTCTTATGTCGCCTCATCTACATAAGAATTGACTTTGTGAGAGGCTTTTCTCTTCTATTTTAACTATGACACCGGTCGCTGCTTAGTAACAGTTTCTTTCCCAGAATCTGCCTTGATAGTCTTGTTTGTGATTAAAGGAGGAATTCAGTCAGTTTTATTCTATCACAGCCCAAGTTGAAGTGGAGAGAGAAAGAGAAGGTTTTGAAGGACAGCCGGGAGGTTCTTGATATTCTGCAACAGGACGAGATCATGGGCATCTTCACACGTGGATATGAGCCACCTGCATGCAACAATAAACAGGAAAAAGAAAGAGCTTGTCCTTATCCCGTTTCGAGTTAGTTTTGGTTCCCTTCCTCTTCCTTGTTATTGGATCCACGTACAAAACGTTCTTCAGTGCACAATTAGTCCACATGATTTTTTAAAAAAGTGGCTTTCTTCTTGTTTTCTCTCTGTCGGAGTCTCTGGATGTTTCAAGCTGGGGAAGGCTGTGAGGGGAGGAGACTAGGGTTTTCAGACGGATCGAGGCAAGGCTGACTTGCAATGCTCTGCTCTTCGGCTGCCTCGCCTGGTCCAGCAGCCTCCGGAGGCTGGCTCACCCTTTCGGCCGCCCCCAGCCGCACGGGCTCCGTGGCCCTGACACTCAGAACCTTGGAGAGCTCCGAGACTGACAGGCAGCACGGCGGACAGCGCCCTGCGCCGCCCCTCTTCCCTCCCGCCACGGAGCCCCGCCGGCGCCGCTCGCTGTGTGCAGCCAGTGAGCAAGCCGGCCCCTGGAAACTCCTCCGTCATAGACAACCCGTCCCGAGCCAGCCAGTATTTCGGGCCAGTGCTGCACAGACCATAATCGAAACCCGCTCTGGACCTGGGGTTTTGTTGCCTGCATCACTTTTCCTGAAGGAAGAAGTGGATGGGTGGACAAGAAGGTCAATGTATTTCCTATTGCTGTGGACTGGCTTTCTTTTAATGTCAAAACAGCCTCTTTATTTTCTTGAGATACACTGATTAAAGGGGTAGTGCTTGAGTGGGCTGAGGAATAGAGATGAGATTTTGTGTTTAATTATCTAAGTTCCTTAGTATGATGCCTCTGGAGTTGGGAAAGTTGTTCTGTGATGCTTGGGTTTGCCTCATGCCATCCCATAGCACTGCATCCTCTTCTTTTTGGGGAAGATCAGGGACATCTGAAAGCATCAGAATCAAAATGGACTATGGGACATGAGAGTAAGAAATGATTAATTACTACTGACAATTCCCATCTTCTGGATTGTAGTAGGAAGAGCTCTCTTGCATAGCCAAGAGCTGATGTTACTTTCAGGGCAGCAGTGCTCTGAGACAACCTCAAGGGACCTCCAGATCAGATCACTCCACTTGCTTTTGTTCAGACAGCTAGGGCTGGGGTATATTCCAGCTCCCTGCTTGCTTTCATGAGGAGGTAATCACACACAAGATCCTCCACTCCTGTAAATCCCCACTCACTATTGACAGAGCTGTCCTCTAGAGGTCTGCTGCCTGAAAAGCACTTGTCAATGAAATACTGACAGTTGACAAGGAACGTCTAAGTGGATGACTGATGGAGAGCCCTTCAATAAAGAAATGTGATAGGAATTGACTGGGCTATGAGGATAAACAACCCGCAATCTCCACCAACCTCACAGACGAAACTCAAAGCCATTTATTCTTGATCCATATTCTCCCATGAATATCAGTAGTGATGGCGGTACTTTTGCTGGATGTGATCATTTTCCAGTCTGTTTTGATTAAACCGTGTTCCCATGAGTGGTGCCTGGAAACTGTATTGTCTGCTTCAGAGATATTGCTTTTATCTTCCAAATGCCACCCTCATTAATGTCAGTGTCTTGCGGTACACCTAGTGACAAATGTCTCAGGAACGTTCATCCGCCTTGCATGCTGCATCCGTCTCTACAGATGCCCTGTCTCTGCCTCTCCAAGGGGCAGTTCAATAATATTTTCTTCTTGTCCCCTGTGTCTGCTTTAAAAGGATTCACTTGCTAGTTGGTCTCTGTCTTGTCCATTCCCTTGTTGGTTTTGCTGATATCTTCTGGGGTATTACCTCTTCTGTTAGCTGTTTCATCACTTAGATGACAGGTTGACCAGTGCATCAATGCGTGGAAAGATAACGTGCTTTTTCAACCATCTGCAGCTTGTGGAAAGGGACGGAACCAGGCTTAGTTTGCTTTCTGAGTGACTACCAAATGGTAATGATACTAGTGCCCTATTTTCCTCAAATCTCATTTTCTAATCCAGGCTCATTTACTGCAAATAAATCTAAAGAATGAAGAGCCTGGTTGTTTCTTTGTGTGTACAGCCCAGTTGTTTCTTTTTGTGTGAGCTTTTAATCACTCTGCTTTTTGCTGAACTTTTGAAAAACTATTAAATAAAATATACCTATGCTATTTCTTTGTGCATTTCCTTAAAATTAGATGATTGCTGGGACAGGGTCCCTGGGATCAGCAGACTCAGTGGGAGTATAGATTCTGTCTCCTGTTCAAGATTAAGTGTATCATTTCTATCACTGAGGATTGGTTGTTATTATTCAGGTACCTCTTCAAATTGAAAGCATAATTGACAGCACTTCAAAAATTGTTACTAATGGAATTTCTGTTATGGAAAGTTCAGACCACCTGTACCATAATATTTGTATAAACCATTCTTGATTGAACTTCAGTATAAAAATTCTTCTGTTAAGCTATTTTGTCGAGAAGTGTTGTCTTAGCCCTTCAGGTACATAAAACTACTTATATAAAATTAATGGACTGCTTTTATTATATTTGCAATCTCATTCATAGCATTTGAAGCCTTTCAGAAGAAGATATGGGCTTAAAATAAAAATAATATTAAAGCTGTACCCTCACAGTTGTTGCACAATCAATAGCAATATTGTAAAATATCGGTCTGTTTAAAATCAGAATGTTACTTGGTAATTTGACTCTAATTTAGAGTAATTTCTGTTCTCACTTACTGAAGCTACTCTGTACTGCATACAGAGTGTTTTCTTAAAGCTTACTCTGGACACGTTTTGCACATTGAGGTTTTTTTGTCAATAGTACTAGGTAAAACATAGCTATGTTTTTGTAGCTATATGGGTGACAATTGCTAAGTGCACGGGTCTTCAAAGAGCAGAAAAATAAGCAGAAGTATGAATACAGAGATGTGCATAATAAATGCCAAAACCTTAACCACCAATAAAGATGGACTCCATCCTGCTGCCTTCATCTGTTATACATACTGCCTTAACAAGACACACAATTTTATATACCTACTTATTTCTTATCTCCACTTTCACAAACAGTTCAATTGTGTTCATTGGACTGCTTGCAGTAGATGGTAGAGTAAAACATATTGCAAGCAGAAGTACAAGAATATGGCCCTTTAGTAACACTACCTACTTATATCTGATTTATAAAAATAAATAAATAGGATTTTTAGCAGTTATGTGCACAAAGGATACTCTTAACTCAGTGAAGCCACTTCACTGAGCAGTCACTTGGTGTGAGTAAGGAACAACATCATCTGTCCTTTGATAAAACAGTGCTCTGTGTAAATCAGCGGTTGTATTTTCACCTTTACAGTTAATCAAGTGGTGGTACACTTCTCTTGATGTGTATTCTGCGACTAGCTCTTCTGGCTCAGATAGTACCAGTCACTCTAATAATACACTATTCCACAGAATCATAAAGGTTTCAGAACGTGGCTTATGTTTGTATCTGTAATGCAGTTAATATTTGCTAACTAGAGCAGAATGTAAGCCTTGAAAAAGTTATTGGGTGGCTTAGCAGATTGTAATGATATGGTTCAGTCTTTCAGCGTAATGCAATCCAAATGAATATGGAAATGTGTGACTAAGTAGGTTAGAGGAGGTGCGACTGCTTCTTTTATTCTGCACAATGAATGGAATATTCTGAAATTGTGGGGTTGCATCTGACACTTTAGTGTAGATGCCATTGCTTTGTGATAGCTTTTTATAAAACTCAAGTTTAAATAAAGAAAGGAGAATTGCTTACATGGGCTTCAGTGTTTTACTGAACAAGAATCATAAGAAAGTGAATGCAATAAGGTTTTTTTTGTTGTTGTTGTTGTTGTTTTCTGCTTTTAGGATGTAATTTTTTCTTCTCCTGTGCCAGAAAAGATCATGCATCTATGTTTTTATGAATCCTACAGAGTTATAATTTATATCTGGTCTACTTTGAATCTATTACAGAATTATGCTTATAGGCAAGCATTACACTATCTATCATCCCTTACCCTAAAAATATTTCCTTTATTATTTTTCACAATAATTATTGGATAATAAGCTATTTGATAATAAAAATTATACATTGTTGTTGAATAATATATTTTTTTCTACCAAATTCTGAATTTTAGAAATCGTGAGACATGATTTATTCTACTAATTCAACATGTGTATAATCTGGGAAACATTTTTGTCTTTGAAATGAAATCCAAAGTAGGATTTTCAGATAGATTATTCATTTTCCTTTTTGGTAAATGTGGTTTTGGAATGTTCAAGCACCACTTACTGTTTTCTAACATTACAAAGATATGTAAATGGTGGCATATCTGAAGAAGTTGACATGTGTCGCCTGTATGCAGTATTATATCTGTTCTCTAGATTTGAACTCTAACTGCTATTGATATATGTTTTTTGCAGACTAGTGCAGTTTTTTCCCTTTTCAGAAAAAATTGTACTTGAATTGACAATTGTATTAGTAAAAAAAACCAAAAAACAAAAATCGTTATATTTTCTTCCACAAAAATACTGCTCACACTGTTCAGATCTGTGAGAACTTTGCCATTGAATACTATGGTCATGAAATAGTGTCCTTTTCTTGATTTCCATTTTTATAAAGTGGTTTATAAGGTGGTTGGGAATGATATTTTGTTACAGTATAGTATGAGGTTCTTTGTTTGCAGTGGCTATTTGTAACAAACACAGAAGAAAGAAATAAGCATTTTAAGAAATATGAATGAACATCTATGTATGTCTATAATGATGTAAGTTTTTTTGTTAGTGATATTCATAGTCTTTGGTCTGAACAGGTTCATTTCCTGTGTAGTCAGAAGGAGCCGAATTTTTAACATTGTTTCATTCATTGTGGTATGCTTTAGTAAATTTATCAAGAAGACTGGGATCCTGTCTTTGGTCTGCCATGAAACTCTTTCTTTACATCCAAGTCCTTTTGTGCTTTGGCAGAATTGCTCAGGGGCTACAGTATTCCTTCACTTAGAATAATGATTAAGTGGTTTGTTCCTAAACCTTTAGGTTTTGTTTTAGCCAAATAGAACAGTGTTGATCTCTGTCTAGCAAAAATGAGAAGGAAAAAAAAAGAAAAAAACCTATGTTGCTAACTGTTATGGGTGGATGATTTGCTTTAGCTCAACAGGTGGAGCTGTGACTTCACTAGCCTGGTGATTCAGGCTAAAATTCAGCTATCTGGACATGTCCCTGACTCAAGTTTGCTCATGTATTTTACATCCCTAAAGTTTCATACACTTCTGTTCCTCATGAAAAGTTGTTAATCTCCTGAACTTCAAAACACTTCAGAAACTGAGAGACATATGGGCTCATGTGTTTGTCAAGAAAACTTGTACATTGGTGGGAATGCAGTGCTTGTAAAATGCCACTATGAAAGCTAGCTTTTACTCCAACTCTGCATATTAATGGAGAAAGTAGATTGAGTTCAAGACAATACTGACACTTACACCTGTTTGAGTATGGTCCATGTTGCATGATTGATTTAAGATGAATTCCTAAATTCTAGGATTTTTTGGGGGGGATTTTAGCTACTACATCTATACTTTGCCTTTTTATTTATTTATTTATTTTTTGCATCTCTGTCTGTAAAAATATGAAGAATAATTCTTTCTTCTGACTGCTTAGAAAAGGCTATTTACAGTAGATATATGCTAATAATTTTTTAAAATAGCAAATTTGTTGCTTATACATCCTATAATTCTAATTTCATAGAGATGTACTTGCACATCCTATGGGCCACAATCCATGCTGCTCTTTTTTCCTTACTTTAGCTGTAGCTGATTATGTGGTTGGAGAATAGCATGAAGGATTCCTCTGTGATGGAAAACATTTCACAGAAAAACGGCTTGACATTTGTTGGGATAATAGCATGAGGATCCAGCTATAGAAATTCACACTCTTCAGAACCTTTCAATTCTCCTGTACTGTCATCCTTTTTATTTTTGTATATTTTTCAACGTATGTCTATGTAAATATATTTTTTTTCCCAATGAATAGTTACCTAAGGACTTTCTGTAAGGACTGTACATCTCTTAGATGGTCCGAAGTTCAAACGTAGTGCTAGTTATTCAGTAACCACATCAGAAGTGTTACTCGTACTGCACATAAGTGGCAAAGTCAAGTAGGGAACAAAGACAATAGTATTTGTCACACCATATTCTGTAAAACAATAATCATTGCGATTAGATGAAACAGACAGCTCCCAAGCAAGCTCCAGCATAAAAGATTCTGAAAACACTCACAGAATGCTCATGCATAAAACGTAACAAAAACAACAAAAAACGCAACAGAAATCAAAATAGCAGAGGTTATTTCAGGAACAGAAATGTAGGGTCAGTTAATCAAATAAATTGTTCACTATTAATAATGTGACCAGCTACAGTCAGATTCCAATAAATATGCCCTGTGGGAATGGAAATTTGTTTCTAGTGAAATTACACTGATAAATTTATCCTAGTTTCCATTGTCTTCTGTGTCTGTATTTCGGAAACAAACACTGTCATAAAGATGGCCTAATGGAAAAAAACCTCAACTATCTTTTTAATTGAGATAGCAATCTCAATTAACAAACAAACAAAACAACAAAAGTAATTTTGGGGTTATTTATGGATGTTAAATGTATCACTGCATAGACAGAGAAATCCTAGCAAGAATACCAGCATAAAAGTGACCTCCAGTGGTTATAAATATAAACTTGAGGTTGTGCATTTTTTTTCTTGCTTCTTTTGGTTTCGTGACAAATAAACATGATATGAGAGCTACCTTTAAAAACAAAAATTGCATTGTTCAATCTGTTTAATTAGCTTTTTTACTTTGGTCACCTCTATTTTTACTAGAGGACTTGTTGGGAATGGTAGAAAACGCGTGTTGTCAGCTCTCAAAAAGATGAACAGAAAGTTCATCTTTAATAAAACATTGTTGGTTCTAAAATATGAATGAGTGAGTCACTGAAGTTGCATAGAAATCAGTACAGTAATCGAATGGCAATCCTAGCTCAATTTTCTTCTGAGAAATCAAAGAAATCAACAAAAAGTAAATCATTCAGTCCAAATTGCTGAGCTTGCACAAGCTTGGCTCTTTAAATTCTTATTTCTACCAGGCTATTTAAAAATCATTTACACAACATTTAATGACTGAGACAAGGTTATACATAAACCTAACATTTTGACTTTGGACACAGCTTTGAATCAAGGCTGAAAACGTCAGAGTTTTCTTTTGCTTAGGCAGTATATTACTGCCACCAAGCACAGCAATGAAATCCCACAAATGTTCAAGGTCTAACAAAATGACTTTGCAGAAAGCTTCTCTTACAGGCAATATTCTTTGTTTCTCATTGTTGTCTTTTTCTGTCACAGCTTCTAGCTTTAATTCTTGAACTACTTCATGAACTTCATAATTTACATTACCATACACTCAAGCTCTGGTTCTCATTAGTATGGTGATTTCTGTTCATGACACTCTGAATATCATCTTAGGACATTTTTGTATGTGGATGTGCTCAATATACAGTTTCTTTTCTGTGGTTGATATGCCAGGCCATTGCTTTCTTGTTTGATCATTATGAGCTCAACGGCCATCTTCAGTCACGCTCTAAAATACCACAGCTG
This sequence comes from Perdix hodgsoniae, assembly GCA_035772895.1. NCBI lineage: Eukaryota > Metazoa > Chordata > Aves > Galliformes > Phasianidae > Perdix > Perdix hodgsoniae. The sequence continues at coordinate 19,842,212 of JAPSGF010000005.1, forward strand.
CAAGATACTAACAATATGAAGCTAACCTCTACTCCCAGATTAATGAATGCACCTCACATTCAAATATTACTTATGGTAGAATTAATATCAGCTGGAATAGACTTCTGGTTTATTTTTGAGCTTAAATGCCATCACTACAGCAGCGTAAAATGCTGTAACTTCTCTAGTAATCTTAATTCTTGCAAGAATGTGAAAGCAAAAAGAGTACTGGCTATCAAAAAGTGGCTTCAGTTGGATCTTATAGCTTACCTGAGATTTATAAAAGGGATAGGAAGATCACAGGATGCTTTTCTTTGTTCTCACTCCTATTTTGATCATCAGCCCACTGGCTGAAGGTTTCATTATGGTTTTGTGAGATTTGGTTTCATTCTCTAATTTAGGAAGTATGAATTCAACACTCTTACTTGCTACACTTCAACCACTATTTAGTAGAATAAGATGGGAGATTTTCTTGATTTCACTTGTTCATTACATTATGTTTGGCTTAATACACTCAGGAAACAGGATCTGCTTATAGGTAAGTTCTGAAGCACTTCCATTAAGTCTTTTTCTTGCCCTTTGTCCTCATGCATAGGATTTCAATTGTTGCGGAGCCACTTCAGATTTTGAGAACTCATGTTAGAAAAGATGCAAAAGAAAAGCTTGAGCCAGAAAGCTGAAATTACGTTACCTACTCTGTTGGCATATTTGCAATAGCAAGATAAGGTGCCTAACTCTAGGAGTGTTGCATGCCTAGGAAATGACAGAAAGTGTTAATTTCTCATCTTCCTGTGACTGCTTAGTTTGGAGTGCATAGTAGCTTCTGTAAATCACACTTTCAGAAATCTTCCAATGGGATTATATGGGTACCTAATTCCAGAATAGGAATTTAAACATGTTGCTGATACAGAGAGAGTATGTGCCTCATTGTAGCAGTTTCAGACTCGTTTTCAATCTAACCTGGAGAATCTGCTAAAATTGTGAATGCTAAGATATATTAAGCAGTATTGTACTTTCTTGTTTATAATTTGCTTGTCTGGATGCTTTTTTATTTATAAAGCAATAATTGGGTTTAAATGCAGTTTAACAAACCTCTCTCATGATGCAGCTAACTAATTACGTCTAGAAAACTGTCCATCCGTTTGTGCCTATCACTGCCCATAAATATTTCTCTTCAAAATACTATGCTCTCTGTACATCTAGTCTCTGTCTCATCTTCAGTGCCTCTGAGGCAGGAAACATCAGTAAGAAAACTGGAGAATTAGGCTTCAGCATCTTATTAATTGGCTTATGACATCAGGAACAAGAATTGCAGGTTTATAGTGCATCTCAGTGCATCTAGTTCTATTGACTTGAACAAACACATTGTTTTGTGGAGTTAGAACATGTAAACCTTATTCCACATAAATAAAACTGGAAGCTGGAACATGTAAGGAATATTAGTGATTTTAGCTCTAACATCTGAAGTGTTTCTGAAAAATAATAGTTAAAACTTGTAAAAAATAATGAGGAAAAAACTCCCACGAAAATTGAAAACTAGGCTAACTGGGCTAACTGTGAATGAACATTTGAGGAACTGTAAAAAATTACATACCTGGCAAAGAGGACATGCCCTACCACTTTTCAGCTGTTTTCCATCCTCCAAAAAGCTAACATTAGGTTTTCTAAAAGAAGAACTCTTTTATCAAAGCAAGGTATATTTTCCTGTAATCTTGTTCTCTAAACCATTTTGTGTGGAACTTTCCAAAAAGGTTAAACAAATACTGAAGCAGATACCTTGCAGTGAAAATTTTACTTCAAGTGGTTAAAGTTCAGCAAACTTTTATAAGCAACTGAAGAAAGGTCTTATTATGGGAAGTTTCAGGTAACCTTAATCATAGGCATTGCTACAAGAACCACCTATAATTTATAGACACATGTGCCCTCCTAGGCACTCTGTATTGCAGTAAATGCTTTCCAAAATGGTGTTATTCTATAAACTTATTTATTTTACTCTGGAAAAGCTTGAAGTGTTAAATAGATTGGCTAGAAGAATTCAGTTGTTTATATTGTCCTTATAACAGAGCTGACTGTATTATGGTTACAGACCAGACTTGTAAGAAATAATTTGTCATAAGGTGCTTAGAGAGTGCAAAAATAATGGTCTGTAGTAACAGATGGATTATTATTATTATTTTTTATTAAAAATGGCAGCTAGCTACACCCGGTGTATACAGAATGGAAAAAAAGCTGCTATTTAAATACTTAAGCGTACAGGTTGTACTAAACCACATATAGTTTTTTTATTTCTTAAATTGTGGAAGTATAGATACCATAGTGCTGTTTGTCCAGAATAGATGATTTATTTATTTTAAAATAAGGCTTTTTTTTTCATACCACCACCAATGGATAGACCTGTTAATCTGTACAGGTGAAACAAGTAGTTTGCTATAGCAGCTCCAGACATAATTGGTGATCAGTTTGCAGAAGCAGTAGTGGGTAAAAGAAGCAATACCTCATTTCTAACTTCTCAGTATGAGGATATGAAGACTTTTCAAGTGGTAAATGAAAATAGATAACCAGCACCACCAGTTCTGGGCGAAATGTACTGGTAGTAGAACTGAGAAAGCTTTGCTTCATTTCAGGCAACATGTGACCTTGGGACAGCTTAGTTATTCTTTGGGACATACAAAAATTTTTGTTTTGTAGCAGTACTGTCTTACACCTTTATGTGGATTTAAAAATGTAAACAAAATTGCTTTCTGTCAATGGTGTATGTGAAGGTCACAGTCATACTCACTACTAGAATTCAAGCTACTGTTTGACCCACCATTTGTTCAGTAGATAACAGTGTTCTATTCACTTCCTGTAATTTAGTTTTGTAAGCATTTTATAGCTCGATATTTTATGCTTAGTTGCTAAAAGGTAAGAAATAAACCTTCAAGCACTTCATTGCAGATTTATTTACAGAATAACTGTGTACTAAACACAGATGTTTTTTAAAATGTCAGGATATATTGTGCTACAGTCTTACAAAAATAGTGAGACAGAGTACTAGAAAAGATAGGAATAATGAATAGTGGAAGAGTTCAAGAGTTTTCTCTCACTTTTTTAAAAACTCTTATGTTCTTATCTCATGCAATTCTTGCACAGATCATTTTTGTAGCTGTTTTGGGATAATAAGAAAACAAGTATATATCACTGTGCTGCTATAAAGGTGAAGATGGATAAAAGATGGATAAAAGATGGATAAAAGATGGATAAATTTAAACAATATGGTAAAAGTGAGATTTTTCTTTTTTCCCATTTGTAAGGTCAGAGTAAGGTAAGTGTTTGCCACAAATCAGACTACCCAGGTGCCTTCAGCTTACTCTCTGGGTATCTGGAACATTTGATGGCCAGAGCTTCAGCTGGTATTAAGTCCGGATGTTTCCCTTGATCTGACCATATGTGACTACCAATACCTTCTGTTGTGGTTTCCTCTCCTGGCTTGCAGACCAATTGTTCTGAAAGCGTGTAAGTTGTTATGCTAAGGCAGAAACAAACCCTTAAATGTGAAATGCAAGCACAAACTTTCCTAAGCACAACTGACTCTACAATTTCTCAATATGTAAATATTTTGTTCACTGAAATGTGAACTATATTTTATTATATTCTTACATTTTTATCTTCTGCACTATTTACAACTTCCTTATCTGCACCTGATATTGGCTATAGGTGGAATTAGGACACCAGAGTGTATGCACTAGTTTGGCTGTTACTTCATTCTGTAATAAGAATGCACTGAATACACATTACTATGAGACTATCTCCACTTGGCTGAGAGTAATCACTGAAGTTCAACCACTGTTAGAACCTACAAATGCTTTACAGCAACAGAATTATGGTTGAAAACACTTCCAAAAATGCCCCTGGATTTCCATAGATCTATAACAAGGCCTGACTTCTAGGCTTTCATGAAGGAATTGGGAATAACATTTTTACAAAAACATTCTTAAGTCTTCTGTGGGAAGATTCAATAAACAAATAGAAGGAGTTGTTTCTATGTCTAGTGGGGGGAGCTCAGCACCTCATAAACTAGAAGAGATTTCTTAAAGTGTTACTGTAGAGACATAGTTATTTCTCTTGCTTAGAGCACAACTGCATAGCTATGCACAGATGACTTTATGCTTGGTTAGCCTCTTTTTTTTTGGGGGGGGGTAGCAGAATGAAGCATTCCTAATTCTGAACATATTGAGTTAGGTATGGCAATATGTGAGCTGATAAGTCTTGCCTCTTAAATGATCTGTTAGCATGGCTGTGTACAAATACAAACAATTTTATCTTGGAGTTTTCTCACATGGAATCAAAGACATATGTAGCATTTGAACACGCAGTGGTTACACTTCCACAGTTCTTGGAGAATTCTGTCCTTAACCTTGGCATGAACAAACAAAATGAATATTTTATCTGAGACACAGGAGCAGATCCATCTTTGTGAAATTCCTCTTGTCAACAACTTTTGCAGATCTTTGCTTACAAAATATTTTTGGATTCAGTAAGAGATATGAGGGCAGCATTCATTTGTTGTCACTTTCACAGTAAAACCCAGTTTGAAGGGAAATAGGTGAAAGCAAGACCATGAGTCTAAAACATTTTTTGTGTGTGTGTTTATTAACCAAGAGGGAATGTTCTGAATGAATACATTTAAAATGAGTCTCCTGTTAAAATCACTGAGATCTAAGAATCTGTGTCAGCTAGAAGCAAGATTACTACATGGTTTGCAGAAATAAATCTTGTTTTGATTTATTTATTTTTTTGCCTTTTTGTCAGTCCTTTGTGAAAAGTACAAGCGGAGGAGCCCAAGGATTATAAACAGTACTCTCAGTGTATTATAGAAAGCAGTGAATGTGGATAGAAATGTGCACTGATTTCCTATGTTCCACATAGTCTGATCTAATACTCATCACTGAAATAAATGGCTGCTTTTTCAAACTGCCACAAGACAAATTTAGCAAAGTCTTTCGGTTAAAGATTTCAGAGCTTTTTGAAGTATAAAAGGAAAGCAAACACAAAGGCCCAAGCACCACCAAAAAAACTCCCGCCTAAAACCAGACACAGTAGGTAGTATAATGTGCTGCCCATTTTGGGTACATCTAAATTTAGACATTCAAATCATCAGTTGTTTGGCCTACTAACTATAGAGAAACTGGTAGTGAAATTGGAGAATGAGAAAAGTTCTCTGCAAATCAGACCTTAACTGCAGGCATTCCAAAACGGCAGTAATGCTGGATGCTGTCTAGGAATTCATACTACAGCAATAATATCTCTGTGTGAGGCAGTTCACAGAATCACAGAGTTGTTTGAGTTGGAAGGGACCTTTAAAGGTTATCTAGTCCAACATCTAATGCTAGCTGGGGTTGCTCACAGTCTGGTCCAGCCTGACCTTGAATGTCTCTGGGAATGGGATACTCACCACCTCTCTAGGCAGTCCATTCCAGTGTTTCACTGTAAAAGACTTTTTCATTAAATCCAATTTAAATCTCCCCTCATCTAGTTTGAAACCATTTCCCCTTCTCTGATCAGAACAGACTTTGCTAAAGAGTCTGTCCCCTTCCTTCCTGTAGCCCTTCTTTACATACTGAAAGTCTGCATTCAGGTCTCACTGGAGCCTCCTCTTCTATGGGCTGAACAGCTGCAGCTCTTTTGCTTGTCCCATCCACCACACAAGGGTGTTAATATCTAAGTTGGAACACTTCACTTACTGCAAACAATTAATGATATGATAGCTCAACACTTTTAGTATTTAATTGAAGTTGTAGACCCCATGAAAGAATAAAACACCGAGGCAGAAGTAGGAGAAAGATATATTGGTTTGTCAGTAATTGATTTTTTTTAAAAAACACGAATCCTACTGTCATTATGTCATTTCACATTGATGTTTTGGGATATTATGTATTTTTTGCAACTAACTCATCCGTAATAAAAAACCCAGAGCAGAGAAATATGACTTGAAAGGATTTAAAAGAACTAAACAAATTTGAATTTCTTATGATTCCTTAGAAAGCTATGTAGAGATCATCGTTCTTGATAGAGACCTAGCAGAAGAATGGTGAACAGTTTCCTTTCTTGGTATTGGAGGAACTGTACCATAGTCTTTAGATGCCAAAACTTTAGATGCCACTTCCTGTGTCTGAATAGCTCTTGGCAGGTCTTTACAAGTTACTTATGTTCTTTATATATATACTTTTCCAAATAATAGTAAAAAAAAAAAAAAAAAGGCTCCTTGCATGCATCCGTTATACTATAACAAATCCTGGTTGAGGGTTAGCATTAAATTTTTCACTCCTAAGATGAAGAGGAATTGCTTGATGACATTCTTTTTTTGACATGGAAATGCTGTTAATGCCAGCCCAGTGAAACTCTAAAATGCATGCTTAATTTTAAATAAGGAACTCAAGTTACAGTCAGACACTTCACATGTTTAAACATTTGCATCTACTCTCGTTTGGGTTGAAAGGGTTATGTCCTGCAGGATCACATGCAAGCACTGTAAATAGGGATGTAAGGATAAGTTATTGAACTAGCAATATATGATTACTGAACAAAATTTTAAATTTCTACCTAAAACATATTGTAATATTAATATAATACTGTCTGATTTTTCTCTCTTGTTCAGTGCCAAAATTCAAGTTGTGAATTACTGCCTGAACTGTGTACAGCTTGAGGCAATAGCCTGAGGATTCAAACTAAAAAATAGTACTAACAAAGATAACTGTTATTTTATATAGTGTCTTACATCTTTGTTATCTAGCTTGTCAATGTGAATTTGATTGATAAGGGATAATGGTGATTTTGTATGTCACACAAGATGAGGATCTTTGCCCTCCAGCAAGGCCCACAGAAGACTTACCGACTTTCCAAAGAAAGGTTTAAATAGGATAAAGGAATGGTTTGGGACTGTCTCTGTAACTGGTCTTAACTTACAGTGGATGCTGAGAAATAATTCAGCCCGCAGGTACTTGGGAGTAAATACTCTTATGGTATTAGACAAACCAGATGTAATGTAGTTTTAATGCTAAGACTTTATGAAATTTTAACCTATTGGAATAACAGAGAAAAAGGTAGAATGACATTATACTACATTTTAATGCAAGTCAATTTCACTAGTGAAAGTGGTAAAATACAAACACCATTTGGTCAGGGTTTGGTTTGGCTGTTTTCTCAAGTAAACTCTTTTACATATTACAAATTAGCCCTGTTCAGTACTAGGGAGCTCTAATTGTCCGCTGTTTGGTAGGAGATTATGAGGACAGTCCTTGGTTACATCCTATGGTGTCCCATCTGATCTCTATCTGCTGCAGCTAGAGACTGTACATCTCATTTCTACAGCTGGACAAAATGTGCATGATGTTTTCTCTCTAAATTGAAAACACCTTTCTTACACAGTTTTGCTGATGATGCTGGTAAATGATTGAGAAAAACATAGCCTGGGTTTGTCTACCAGCTCCATTTCAGTCCCTTGGAAGGCATGAGACAGCTATGGTGACTCCTGTGGAGAACAGGACATGCATGAGTATTTCTTCCCAAGATTACAGTATGGATCTGTAGCTGCTTCTGCTTAGTCCTTCCTTTGATCTCATGTCAACCAGTGGAAACATTCCTAGTTTTAGTTACGCATGTAGCAGAGTTGGTCGTTACCAGTCTCTACCCAAATCATTGTATAAAGCCAAATTGATCATGGGTTTGGCTGCTTATCCCTGCTGTGAAGTCTATCCAGCCTCTCCGCCTGGATCCTCTCTTTCCTTCCAAAGTCTTTGAGAACTTGTTTTGCTATAAGTAGAGAGAAGATGGGGCACAGCTCCATGTAACCTGCAATGAATTGTTTCCTTCTTAACCTAGCTGTTTTATAACTTGGATTGCAAGTACCTGTCAGTTACACAGAGCAGTTCAGTTTGGTATAGTAAGGGACACTTACGTAGGAAGCAAATACATTCCATGTGCAAATATTTGTAAAAATTGGCCTGTTGATTCTAGTTGATTCTACCTATGCAGAAGACAACATTTGAGAGGTACACCTGAAAAGATACATGGCCTACTCGATTTTGCTCTACAGAAAGCTCATTATGGTGTTGGCAGCCATGTCTCTGCTTCTGTGATTATACTGGTCTCAGTCAAGCTTGAATGTTCTTCAAATTGGCATCCTGGGCTATGCATTCAGCAACTGGAGAAGATAAAGAAAATCAAAAGTGTAATCTATGTAAGATTCTTATATCTGTACCTACTTGTTTTGGCCTTATCTCTCCCTTGTCTCAGGTTCTGCTCTCACCGTCTCCCCTGCCTGTTGGTCTTGAGACCCATCTATTGCTACTCTGCGTGGCCATTTCCCTTTGGAATGCAGTAGATTTACTATCTCTCTTCTTGTTGTGCAGGGAAAAAGAACACTGTCCACAGTGTTAGCCATCCAGATAAGCCCTGCCAAGTCAGATGGCAACCCTGGGAACCAGCATGCGAGAAAATGACTGCCTGCAAAGATGGTTCAAGCACAGGGACAGACTTGAAATGGCTCAGATATTGAGTGTTGGAAGGATATACTGGGCAAGTGTAAAGGCCAGGAATAAAAGCTGTATATCTTAAAGAATTTGTTTTTGTATGCTTTTTTTTTTTTCAGTAGAGAATTTTCATATTGGGAATCAGGCTGCCTCATATATATATTTATATATTTTAATCCAGATTGCTGTGCGGAATTATCAGATGGTAACCAGTTTGACAAAGAGACCTAGCAGTGGAGACAGAGTAGCATTATTTGAACACACATATATGTGTGCTTATGAATATATCTGAATGTATGTATGCAAATAAGTGGCAATCAACTTTGCCTATTACAATAGCAGTCAAGACTAGGACAGGATTTTCTTAACGTTTCCTGTCTTTGACAGAACATTCAGGTTAGAGCATAGACAGCTGAGGTGTGTCTCCCCATGAAATTCCATGTTTCAAAATGGGCTAAGGACAGGTTCCTTTGTGATAAGTGCCATCTTTGCTTTCCAGATGTGCCAAGAAAGCACAGAAGCACTTGGGTGCTGCTCCTTGAGGCAGGGCTGTCAGAATACATTTTTTTATGAAGGCAAAGAAGTGTGTAGTGAGGTGAATGAAGGTCTTTTGTTTTGGCTAACAAAAACCTTTAAGTAAAGGTTTTTGGAGAATGGTCAGACTTGTTCACGCATGATTCATCAGCTCTCTGTCTGACTTGGGAAAGGACCTTGGTCTTGTTAGCATCTGTTCTTCTATTTCCTGCCTTCTTCAAGTTAACCCAGGAAAGTTGTATACTGTCTTTTCTTGTATGCTCTGTCCTATGTGACATAAAATTTTGGTGACCTCTGATTACTTGGAGTATTCTCAGTGGGAAGGGTTCTTCAATGTGTTCCAGTATGAGTACTCCCAGAAAAATGATGTATATATGAAAGAGCATCTACTGGAGTGCTGTGACCTGGGTCTCTAGGAAAATAGGTGTCCTTTTGCTACCATGCCTTATTAGGCTACAAGCTCTAAAGTATATCCATGCCTGATAGAAGTCTGAGAGCCTCCCCCAAGGGCTGATCTCCTTTTCCTTTGGCTATGAGTACTATATAAGTAAATAGTCAGATTCAGGTAACGCCTATTAATCTGTGTGTTTTATTCCATGATGCAGTTGTCAAACACATAGTGTGAGCTTTAGGCAGGGATTAGTAGGAGAACAGCCAAGGACCTGGGTGCCCATCAGGACGCATGTAGCGTGATCTCATACAGGGTTGACAGGACTTTGGGTAGCTGCCTACAGGGCTGTAGTACATATTGCCCCTAGTAGGAGAAACATAAGGGATTATGCAGTTGCATCTGAATAAAAAAATGGCATCATGCTGTTCAGTTCCAAGGCCATAGAAAACTGATATTAATGGATTTTGTACTGCACCACAGCTGGTGCAGTACAATGCACCATAATAAGCAATTACATAAAGGTAATGCATTTGCATGTGGTCAAGTTGGCTGAAGGTGCTTAAAGCTCATTTGAAGGATTATCTTTATATTTCTTTTAACAGAACTAACATCAATATACTAATTTTTGTCTGTGAAATATTTCCATGCTTTTTATTTTTTTCTTAAGATTTGGCCTCATGGAAGTCCAATTCATTTAGACAATAAATCACAGATTCTATTTTTAAATGATCATCATTGCATGATATCAATACCTTGAGAAGAACAAGTATTTTAAAATTCTACATTATGAAAATCTGAAAGACCGTCTCACTCTTTTGAAAGCCAAAGGAGATTGCCACTAAACAATATGCATGAAGAAAGTGGATGTTACTGTAAATTATGCATCTATCTGATCTATTTTTTCTGCTATTTGAAAAGTAATTGAATGGGAAGATCAGAACTACAAAGAAGTTAACACACCTGTCTAGGGTAAGGCTTTATCTGCCTACCAGGCTGCCTTGGCTCACAGTAAAGTGAAGCTTCTCTTCTTATGCAAACAACTCTAACCATTTGGAAGTCTTTTTAGGCCAAGCTTGTACAGGGAATCAAGTATTGACAGGCAGAAATCTTAATTTTAATCATACATAAGGTATAAAGTGTTAACATTCACAAGGAGCTTATGAATAGGAATCAAGAGGAAATTACCTGCCTCTTATCAACAGTCACCATTTCCTCCTTTCTCAAAGAGGGCTGGGGGAGAATACTTGGTAACTTTATTATGAAAATGGCAAGTTATTTTCTTTTTTAGGCTTCTGAAGTATAGATCTTGTACTTGAAGAGTGTACATCCTTTGTGAACAGGAAACATAAATCCTATTGTACTTAATAATATAGATGCTGCATGGAGCAGAAATACCTCGCGTTCTTGGATTTCTACATACAGAACAATTGCTCAGTTGTCCATAGTCTTGTAAAGGAGGATTGAGGAGTTGAATACAAGGTTTGTGAAGGAGATATCTGAAAGAATTCTGACTGCCTATTTACACTGGCTACTCTGTAACAGAAAAGTGAGAGGATGGACCCTGGATTATCACTACCTTCTGCAGTTATCACTGATACAGGTTAGTTGCTAGGTCTGATTGGCCTCCTATAGTCATTTCAGAAGGGCACAACATAGATAGAGTAGCTCATTTATACCAGTGGAAAGCAAAGGAGTTTTCGATCCTGTATGCCTCCTTGAGATATTGTGTTTTCAGGATTTTAGCACTGCTTCTTGCCAAGGCTGTGACTTTAAGATGCAAATGATGAATCACTAATGATTTTGAGGTAGATGAAAAGCAGTTGGCTTTCTGTACCTTGAGTTGTCTTAGGTGAGACAATGGGTGGTGTTTTCCAGAAATAGTATATTCTGTCTTCAGGAGATGACTGAGCCATAGATGGCTAGATGCTGGAAAGGTATTCTGAGGAAATGTCACTATAGACCTGTTTTGTTCTTACAATCTTTTCTAGATACATTTTTCTTGCTGGTGTTGAAATGCTGTCATACCTATCTGCTTGTTCTTGTGTGCTTATTATAGGCGATAGTGGAAATTGCTTTGTGCAATGTTAGTCTCTTCTGACTCTTCAATGAAGGAATATTGTTTCATGCACCACATTCTAAGACACTGTACAACCATTGACTCTGATTCTTTGGGTCTTCGCATTCATCCCTTGAAGGAGTAACAAGTGTCTGAGCTGCTGCAAATTAAATACAATCAGTGGCTTACAGGCAACTCTCCCTTCTGCAACTAGAATATGCTCATGCAGGTGGATCAGCTAAAGAAATTTGACTGTATTTTCTAACTTAAAAGAAGCAGCTGTCTTATCTAAGAGACATCTGCCGCTATTCCTGAGATTAAGTATTATGGTTCAGCTGATAGAAAGTAAAATTGGCAAGCTCTAAAAATTAACATTTTTCTGTGACAAACTTGAGCTTGAGACTAGCCACCTGAAAAATGGAATGCTCACTGGGACTTGATTTTCATTTTCCTTGTTCTTTGGCTGCTCAGTAAGCCTATTAAAAAAAAATAAATATATATATATATGTATTACTGTTTACTAGGCAATTCAGAAATCAAAATTATGTAGTATATTTTCATACTGCTTCTAGTTCTGATTTGATTTGCTGTTCATCTAGCAGATCTGCTTGGTATTTACTAACTCTATGGGTTTCTAAAGTCACTGTGGGAATTATAAGATACACAAAGTTCCATAAAAAATTCATAAGATAGTATCTGTTTCAAAGCTTGAATGGAAGCTTCAGCTGACTTTTGCTATTCTGAAGTTCCAGTTTCTAACTGTACTTGTTACTCTTTCCCTGCTTTCATGTTTAAAGGGTGGCATATCATAGGGGAAATTCAATGGAATAGGAAAACATACTTATTTCAAAAAGTAATTCAAATGCATTCAAATCTATTAAGTACATTATAGATTTTTATCAACTGTCTTTTTTAATTACTTTAAAGTAGATGCTTCTAATTTTATACACTTTGATACTAACTTTGACTTATGCATTTCAACAGAAAAATGAAGGAAAAATGCTAGTGTAATATACACTTTGCCTGAACATGAATGACCATCTGAAGCACAAAATGATAAATCAAGGTTGGTGCTCCTTTTCCACATAGAAGACTAAGAAACAGCTGGTCCCATGATTAAGCCTAAAATGAGGTACTTCAGTCTGTTTAAACTGTTCATGTTTTAAAGCTTGGGAATCAATCTCCCATTTCCACAATAGATACTCATGGGTGTTTAGTGCTTTTGAAATGAAAATCTTTTAAGTACCTTTTAAAATCTATGACTTTCTAGGGACACCTACACTTTATTTTGATACTTTAGTAGTCTGTGTAGAGAAAAGGTAACCTTAAAGTCTATTTTTAAATTTTTAACAAAACAATTTTTCTTTTCTTAGTCCAGAATTCAAGTTGCTTAGCATACTGCTATTTTTGAACACAACAAGAATGAATAAAAAATAGCTTCAGGGTTTTTTTGGGAATGATCTTGTCATGTGTACATAGCACACCTACATGGAGCATCTATTTGTATTTCTTTGTGCTTTATGATCTGTAGCAGCTAAGGTGTTGAAAATAATGACAAGGAACATAGGAACATAGACTGTAAAAGTGAACAGAATAAAATCTTTAGAGATTACTGTTTTTGAAGTATTCACAATTTATATATATAAAGATCAGTTGCAGCTAATTGATCCTTTTTTGCTTCTTTCACTTCAGCTTATTAGAGAGAACTTTAAAATCATGTCAAGTGTAGAGTGCAGACAATCTCAGGACATGGTAAAGGCTCACAGCATTCATTGGTGAGATTATAGAGGTGAAAACAGGATTACACTGCGATGTGTGGGAAACTGTTTCAGTAAGCTCAATGCATGTTGAAGAATATCTGCATTTATGTGTTGGATTTCAATACAATTTTCTCCCCTTTTGCTGTCCCAGGTGGAGTAAATGAAGAGATGAAAAACTGCCCCTTCCTTCCCCACACTGTATCTCTGCATGTAAATGAAATGGAATGGGAAACAACATTGATTTTGATCATGTGTACAAATTCCATTTCCACAAATTAAAGTAGGAACACTTCATGAAAATTATTGAAGATGTGACAAACCTATTTATGCTCCATTATTTTTTCTCTGTTGAGGTGAATCACAGTTCTTAAGTTCATAAAACACTGACTGTTCAATAGCGTAGCTATATCTTTCTGATTAATGACAACAAATCACAGTCCTGATATTTTCACAGGGTTTTGGAAATGCAGCTGTGAATTTTTTAGTGGAATCCTCCCACTTTTTGTTCTTCATGTCAACATGGAGACAAGCACTGGTTGCAGCAGTAGGAAGGGACAGGGAAGTTACTTTGGCATGACCAGTGGCCTTATTTGTAGTATTTTCCTACTTCAGAAGGAAAGAACAAGTGATTTTTACTTCACACATTGTAGGTTCTTGACACCTGCAATGAATGTAGTAGACTGTTTTGAAAAGTGTATTATGTTGTACATTGCATCTGGGACCTTCCCCTCACATAACTTTGTGCTGATTTGATTGCTGAATGAACTGATACAAGAATGTGTGTGAGGAGTAGAAAGCATATGCGACTAAGGACAAAATTATTTGCTGATCAAAGACAAATGGTCTAAAGGTTTTGAAGTGTTGATGCAAATGTATGTCATGATTTTCTACTCCTCTAGGTTGTATCAAATCAGTGGAACTTTTGAATAGCTGTCCAGCTTCTGGATTAGTGTGCATGACCAGCTGTTTCCTGATTTGTCTTCCATCAGTTTTATTCTTCATCTCCCTCCCCCTTCCTATGCTTTCATTTTATGAAGAGAAAGGGGAACTTTCATCAACTTTCAGAAAGTTCCCGACTGACTTGTTGTGAACAGGAACTGTAGGCTGCATCCTGGAGTGTATCCAATCTATGTCTAGTCTTGCTCTTCAGCTGTGTCTCTGGAATGAACAACGCAATTCAAGAGCAAAGGAAAGTTTTTTTAATTTTAAATACTTGTCAAAATTTCCCTTAGCTCTTGGGGGTTGCCCGTTGTCTTGGTTTCTTTTTTTCTTTGTCCATCTCCATAAGGTACTGTTTAATATAGGGATGATCTTTTATCCTGTTGTTTATTTCATTCATCTCCTTTACTCAGACTACAAAAACAGGCTAGATACTTTCCACCTTTGTATTTATGGAAGTTCCCACTTTCCGGTAGTTGCTTCAGGAGAAAACTGTGCTGTCTTTAGGCACGCTTTGCACTACTGGTGTGGCAAATGCTGTTCAAGTACAGCTAAGGATCGGGGCCATATGCTAGCTGTCAGACGTGATTATTTTTCAGAACTATACCCGCAGAAGTGAGTCCTTTGATCATATCCCAAAGGCAAGAGCAAGAGGTTTTCTCTGGTCGTATTAATGTCATGCTGGTTTTCATTTATTTTTCAACCAAGTTTTTTCCTAACTGTGGTGAAAATCCTCATAAATAAATCATGGAGCATTAAACAAACTCAGTATGCACTTGGTGTAGGAAGTTTTTGCCTTTTAATTTTAGAGTGTTTTGAAACCTATTTTAGACGATTCTATCCCAGTACTATTTCAAGTGTTCAGCAGCTGTGGCATTTCTACTGGTTGCTTGTAGCTGCTGAGGAGATGCCTGAAACAGTTTCCTAAGGAATTAATTTCCATAAAGAAGGCTGCTTTCTCATGAATATCCTCTTCTAGGTCATGGTGCAACTCATCAGTAAATCAGAAAGTGAAAAAATTGTACTTTAGCTACCTACAGTGCTGTTGACACAAAGATGAATGACATCTAATTTTGGATGTTACACCGAACACCCCATGCTTGAGAAGTTTCCACTTCAGAAGCTTCTCTTGTGAAAGATAGAGAAGGAAAACACCACTACCGGGGAAAACACAGAGCTCTATTTAACACGAATTTTGTGACTGTCTGAAAGGCAGTGAGACTAGCAATTTCGGATTCAAATTTTCTTGAAGTAATATACATACAGTTAGTACTTTATCTCAAATCTGGAAATATAAGAGAGGTCTCCTTTTAAGAGAAAAGAGATATCTGTAGTCTGAGAATAGTCATGAGTAAATACCTGCGTGGCTTCTGAGCAGAAAAAACTCCTAGGTTTTGCCTTGTGAAATGGCTGCCAGCAAAATCTATATACAGATGAAGTAAATTATTGTGACTATCTACATAGGTTTGTAGTAAAACACAGTGACTGAAATACTTCCCATGCAATTCAAATGGATGTATCAGTAAGAACACAATGGCTGTCAGAAGCTGACATGACTCTGGGGTGGAGTGCTAGGTGCCACAGCAATGTGTGCTGGAGTTTTTTTGTTGTGCTAGGCAATAAAGAATTAGAAAAAATATATCATCAGAAAAGATGCTTTCACATAACTCTGGGTCATTGATTACAGAGTAAAATTGGCAGAAGCTGCCAAACTTAGGGATGCATAGCATGTAGAAGGTGTATATGCTTACTCTAAAGTAAACTAAGTATGACAGATAACATGAAGCACTTACAGTAAATCAGTAAAAAATGAATGTCATTGTTATTGTTATTAATATTTCTTTTTTTTTTCCACTTTATATCATCTATGTTTCTTTCTTATTTTACTACTTTTTTTCCAGCCTTTTACTGGAGTTTTCTGTTGTTAGATTATTTTCTCTTATTTCTTTCTTCTCCTTCCTCTTAAACACTAAGTCATTCTTCCCCTACATTTTATCCCTTCAAGGTCTATTTTTGCTCTTCTTAGTGTTTCTGTTTCACAACAACATGCATCTTCATTTTCTGCTACTGTTTAACTCTTTTCAGTCTGTATCTTTTATTCATTTTCTCAGTTGAAAGTTGTCCTACTGTCTGAGTCTTTTGTCCAAGATGCAGGTGTATAGGAAATTAAGCCCTTGGAAAATTATGTTCTAAGCTTTGACTTATTTTTCTGTGAAAGCAATTAATCAAGCCATTGATATTTTATGGCAGAAATGAAATACACTAGGTCCATGTTGGCAATCGGGATTTATTATTGAATCAAACAATCGTAATTACATAATAGAAGTTTTTTTGACATCTCATAAAGTTATTTCACTTTGAGTAAATGCCTTTGTGTAAAATATAAAAAAAAATAAAAAAAAAATACAGAAAATATTTGCCGTTCCCACCTACCAAAAAAAAAAAAAAAAAATCATGAAATTGTGGCTAACAGAAAAAGAATTATTTTATTTCCAACTTGAGTTAGATGATAGTGGAAAAAGAGCATATTAATGACCAAAAATATGAAATAGTTCCAGCATTCAGAATTTTAAGTAAGTGTTTCTAGATACATCTAAATTTCTATGCTACTTTTACACAACCCTTAAGAACATATGATTTGTTTAGAAGCATGTGCCAGTTTCAGGTGTTCGTGAGTCAATCAGGTTTGGACCCCCCAAACTACTTACATTTCTAACTCCTGTGTAGCACTCAGACATTTGAAATTACTGTAATAGTAACACTCAAGGACTTAATGCAGTTGTCTTTTATTTCAAGATTTTTGCCGTTTTTAATGAGCATGCACTTAATTTCTTTGAACTGCCATTTCCTATTAGACAGTGACTACTTCTGAAAAAATATTTTTCTTTTGTAAGTCGAGGTAGTTATGTATTTGTTCAGTTGTACAGTAGCATGAGATACTAGTGTAAGTCAGATCTTTCAGCAAGTGAATAATAATAAAAACTGGGTAAATAAATAATGAGAAAGAAAGATGTAGAGCAGTTCTCTATCCTCCAGTGCAGGACAATTAGAAGTGGTGAGACCCCAGCTGCATGTGTTGTCTTTCATTTCATTTTATTCAGAAATGCAACATACAGTAATCATTAAAAACAACCAAATTGGTTATGAGAGTTCATATATTTTAAGAGTACAAATAATAAATTTCTTATATTCCAGTGAAGAGCAATACAAATAAGTATAACTTGGAATTTTTATTCTGGTTAACAAAATAGCTATTTCATAACTTACAGCTATTAATCTGTAGAAAGTGTAGTAATTGTGTACTAAAGCATCTAATAAATGAGATCAGCTTGAGCCAACTGTTTAGATTTACAAATTACATCAACACAGAAGAGAGTGAGACACTTTAAAGCTTAAGAAAGAATTGCCGATGAAAGCCCTTTAATAAGGAGAAATACACATTTCTTCTGATTTGCTTTGCTCTTGTGCATTTTTTTTCAAGACTGGTTAGATGTGAACTGCATCATTAGTCTTTAAGAAATGGTCAATTACTGGGAATTGCAAATTAGCTCTACCTGTCAGTGTCTCCAAAGGGAAAGATTTGCTTATCTGCAGTATGGGAACAAAAGGAAAACCAAATGTCATGGGAATCTCAAAATCAGCTGTGACAACAAATGAACCTGTCTTCAAAGAAGAACAAGCTAGACCTTCCTATGAAAGTGAGAAGCTTAAAAGGAAAAATGGAAAAATTCAGAAGCAACACTGCAGGATGAGAGTTTAATATTATTAACAGCTCAAAGAAAAGGACTCGTCAAGAAAGAGATAAGCTATAAAACTAGGAGATCAATTTGATTCAGCTCAAAATGATGAAGTACAGATGTTATTGATAAAATTGTTTCGTCTACCCTTTAATCACCAACTCTCTTAAGCATCCTTCAAGGGTCCACTACCCTTGTCTTCTCCAAATGGTGTGTACTTCAGTTTTGGAAGAATTTATTGAGGCTCTACTTATCCTGCAGGCTAAAAGTCAGCTATAGCAAAAGTTTAGACACTTGGCTCATGTGTACAAACATACATGCATCCATCTAAATCAATATAATCCTCATTCCTGTGAAAATTTCTTGTGTCACTTAATTTGGTTGTTGCTGGTATAGGAGGAAGGCTTTTCTTGTTTCAGTTATCTGTTGGCCTGCTCTAGGCTTTAAGACAAAATGAACAGCTGCGGAGGTTTGTCTTTGGTGTGATGTTGCACAAGTAGAACAAGTGACACAATACTTCATGTCCTCATTGCTATTGTGCCAGACAAAATCATTTTCAGTTGAAGTGTACTGACATCCTGAGGTCAACTTGCAGAGGAACTGACACAGCAGAATAGTAAGGGACCTAGAGAATGGTCAACCTTTTGTGTAGACGAAACTTTGGCCTAGGAATCCTTAAATTCCTTTCTGTAAGTGTTCTGGAGTGCTGAGATAATAGAAATTTACTTGCTCCAACACTGAAACAAAGGCACTTTATCATGATTGTGTCTAAGAAGGTCCTATTACTTCATTATTTCCTGAATGTTTTCATAGTATAATATTACTTGGAAATTGTTATATACTTGGAAATTTTATTAAGGAGTAAAATTAAGAGTCTGTGTGACTGACAACACTGTGTGGCTTTTTTTTTTTCTTTAATGGGGGGAAGTGTGGAGAAGATTTTTTTTTAAAAATATCATTCTACTTGACACAATGTGGTATGCATCTATAGTATTCTGTTTTAAATTTGTGACCAAAACAGTGCTGATAACACACCAACGTTTTATCTGTTGTTCTTCAGCGCTGGCACAGGATCAAGGCTTTCTCTCTCATTTTGCCCCTTGCCACAGGCAAGAGGTTGGAAGAGGTAAGCACCCAGGAAAACAGAACCAAATTAGTTGAAGGGATGTTCCATACCATGTGAGGGTATATACCACTTACTCACATATATAATGTTTTTGCAATAAAACATTAGGATAACTTTTCCAAAGTAGATGAATCTCAGAGATTGGTTGAGCCATCTGCTGGTGGGAAGTGGTGAGGCATTGTGTTTGCATCATTTATTAGTCCTTTTTTTCCCTCTCTCCTCCAGTTATTAAATTGTATTTATTATGATCCATGGGTATTTCCTGCTTTTTCTCTTCTAATTTTTTTTTCCCCTGTCCCCCTGGAGAGAGAGTGAGTGAAAAACTGACTGGGGCACTTAGATCTCCATTGGGGTCAGCTCACCACAACTGCTCATCAGGTCGTTTCTGATCAATCTTGAGTGTGGTGTGAACACTATTATAACATTTCTAAATGTTTCTTTCAGGTTGAGTATGCTGCAGCAAATCATTTCTTCAACCACAAGTAATGCTGAAGGCAGAGAACAGGTCAAATGCTGGAAAAACAAGATTCATCAGCTTTAACAAATTCTAATCTAGCTGGGAAGTGTCCAGCAGAGCCCAGTTGTGGAATGGTCTAGGAAATTATTCACAACAAAAGCCTAGCCACACGCTGGAAAACAGCTGAATCTGTATGCAATTGTGTGTTCTGAATATAATTTGTAGCTAATGGTATCTTTAATGAAAACATTTATTTCTGCCTTCCCCTTTACAATTTTTTATCACTAGAATTTGCAGAGTTCATTGTTATTATGGTAAAGTCACTAGCCACTAATTTGCAGTTTATAGAGACTCTGATTTGGCATCTCAATGTGATTCAAAAGAAAAGATGTGTGAAATGATGGTCTTTTTTTTGCTAATGGCTTACAGGCTAAGTCTAGCTTTGGATTGAACAGGCAAACATAAGTATCAGAAGGAAACACAAGATGAGACAAAAAAGATTAACATATTCACTAACAGTCCTTTCCCTCAGGGCAGAGAAGCTGGAGAGGTCCCTGAACAGTTTCTCTGTATGTGAAAGAATGTTTTTATATAGAAATATTGTGACATTGCTTCTTAATACTTGCTTGTCATATATGTCTGTCCTGGTTTCAGCTGGAATGGAATTGATATTTTCTTCATAGTGTCTGGCATGATGCTGTTTTGGCTTTAGGAGAAAGACAATGTTGATAACACACTGATGCCTTAGTTGCTGCTGAGCAGTACTGCACACAGCCAAGGATATTTCAATATCTAATTTTCTCATACTATTCTGACAATGAGGGGGACTGACGGAGTACAAGTTGTTGGGAAGGGACAGCACCAGTACAGCTGGCCTGAACTGGCCAAACAGATATTCCATATCATGTGGCACCATGCAAAAATACTCTAAAATGGTGAGGAGATGGCTGGGTGGGCTCATGCTGCTTGGGGACTGGCTGGGCATCAGTTGGTGGGTGGTGAGCAATTGCTTGTGCATCACTTTGTGTGTGTGTCTATATCTATACATTTGATAATATCTAGATATTATCATAAGTATGATTCTTATTTTCCTCTTTTTTCTTTTTTCTCTCTTAGTAAATAGCTTTTATCTCAACCCATGAATTCCATTGTTTTTTTTCCCTTCCTGATTCTCTCTCCCATTCCACCAGATGGGAGGAGTGAGTGTATGACTGCGTGGTGTTCAGCTACCTGTGGAATTGAACCACAACAATGTTGTTGTTTTTTTTTTTTCTGAATTGCTCTCTGTCTTTAGCACAGTTAAAAACACTGCCATTATAGGGATCCCATTATGGCTAAATTGCTGTAGGAATGTGGGGGCTAGACATAATCTTAGAAACCTTAAACTTCCCAAAAGAGAAATATGCAACACTTTTTTTTTC